>VDFB02373365.1:294376717-294437985 GCA_007258455.2 Sequoia sempervirens
TAGAGGACAAAACAACTACAACAACTAAAAGACAAAATAGACTACATGACAAAATAGAGAAGAGGAAAAAATAGCCTATTTTATATTGTGAAATATTGGGGGTAGATGAAACCCTAAGCTATAACAAATTTGGGCCATTCATTTTAATTAATCCTGGTTATTCATTCTACTTTTGGAAAACTATAAATATGGGTTTGCTCCTCATTTGTAAAGTGGTGGTGAATTGTTGTAAAGGGAATTTTGAAGCAATAGAAGGAAGCATTGCATTATTTTGGGTGTTTTCTTCAAGCTTGCTCATTGTGCATGCATGATTCAACCTCCATGTTAGTTTTAGTTTGTTAGTTTCTTGTATGTCTTTAATGGTGGTTGTTATTATTGTATTGGATGCACTTCCAGCTCATTCTTTTTGTGGTTTGTTGATGATGAATCACTATGAAAAGCTAGTATGAGCTATTTAACATTGTTGCAACTAATTTCAATTGTATGTTCATGAGGTGAATTCAATATCTGAAAATATATAGTCCTTAGAAGATTACACTAGTTTTGTGTAGTTGTAGGTTTCTCTTATTCAAGCAAAACCCAGTTTTATGGGAGTTTGTCTACTATAGCATCCTCCATTGTTACTGTCCATTAATAGTTTTAGATTTAGGAACTTCTCTCAACCCTTTCCTCTTTTTATATTTCTTTTATACCTTTGTTAGTTTAGGATTCCAAGCACCATAACAATGTTAAGCTTGGTGATTGAACTGAGTTTCATCTTCTTGTTCTGAGTGGGTAGCCACTCTTCATTCATTTCTAGCACTTTGAAACTCCTTTTGTAGACCTAGCTTCCAATGCTTTGTGAACCATAAAGGCCTCCTTGTGATTAACAGTAAATCACATCAACCAATTGAACTATTCCAAGCATTGTCACGACTTGACACCTGAGAGACCTTGGGGTTAATATCTGAAACTTAGTTGCATATTTTCACCTTTCAAGAGAGGTAGCATAGTTGTGTGTTTCCTGTGTTGAGAAAGTGCAAAAACACCCATCAATAGTTCTTAAGCCCTTATCCACCATTAAACCCTTAACATGGATTAACAAAATGTAAACATGTAAAGAAGTAATGCAAACACACAAACAGTTAAGAACACCATATTTACATGGAAAACCCAAAAGGAAAAATCCATGGTGAGGATTAGCTCATTATTATATGAATTGCAGCAATGAATAAATAAGGCTCACTGCCCAAAAAGATAAAGAAAGTATCATTACTGGTAGCTCACTGTCCAAAATAAAGAAAGAAGATTGGGTGGCTCACTACCATTTTGAACTGTTAATAATGCATCTTTTATATTTTGAAGGTGTAGTTCCACTGAAGCACAAACAACTCATCAAATAGAGTGAAATGTAGACACCTTCTACTCACTGCATTAGGAAGTCATAAACTTTCAGGCTAGCACTTATATCAACACATTTGATCACTTTCACATATTTTGTATCACACAAACTTCACACTTAATCCACACAATAATTCACCTTGTATTTATACCCTTTGCAACCTAAAGCAATCAATTAGGTTGGCCTTAATGAAACGTATACATCTCAACCGTGTAACACCAAATAGGTCAGCACCAAACACTTCCACAATATAAAAAAGTGATGCCAAACCACATAACTGCTTAATTGGGACTTAAATCTATATAAACACGCTTCTCAACACTTCCTCGAACAACAATTATCCTTGACAATTAGCGCTAGCATGCTAGGTCAGCCAAACATGTACTAACACTAACAAGAAACACCAAACACACTTCTCAAGGTATGAAAACATCTTGTGGAACAATAAAAACCACTCCATTCTATTCATACAACATCTTAGTATACTCCAACACCATCAAAATATACTACACAACTACTACAACCACTTGAAACTCAAGAACACCTTCATTTTGTGCAACCAAACATACTGGCACATACATGTAACACACCAAACAACTATGCAAAAAAATCAGCACCTAAAACTTCAAGGGAAGGTAGATACAAGAATTATAAGAATGTTCCTAGATCCACAACACCATAGACTTCACTATGGAGAAATGCAAAGGAATCTCATTTCTCCTAGACACCTTGTTTCATCAAACATACATACTATCAAACACATCTTCCACTGCAGTATGATCTAGAACCTAAAACTCTAGATATGAAACCTCTGAACACCTCTGATCATCATGTCCAAACCACATGATACTATCTTCAAGCATGAAGAAATGTGGAGAAAAACATAGAACACCACTCTGTCACACTGAACTCTCTTTTAGTCAATTTTTCTCAAAAGCACTTGCAAACCATGTGAACTAACTTCATCAACAACATTACTAACATCTCTACAACACATCTTCAACATCTACAACATGCAATACTTTCCAACTAAAACAGTCTCCCCAAACAAAAGTCATGGAAACCTCTTCAACTATATTGAAGTAAGACATCAATGACAACACCAATATTGTGTTGACATTAATACCAACAACTCCAAACTCTCACATCTCCAACCCCAATGCTAAGGGTTGACATCATTAACACCAAGAACATTCTGATACTCTTTTCATACAAGGGGTTTACATCAATGACAACTCACAAACAACTCCAACATCTCCAAACTTCCAACATAGTAGCTCACATATATATGAATAACAACAATGAATATAATTAGGCTCACTGCCAAGGGCTCATTGCCAGGTGGCTCACTTCCAAGGGATCACTACCTGGAAGAAGGAGGAATAGGAGAAAATATTTATAGAGAGATTCACTATCTTAGAGCAATAGGAAGATCCATCATTGCAACTCTATGACATCCACAACCTTTGGCTCACCTCCTTTAGTAACTTCAAGCACTTTGGAATGTAGATGCCTTTTGCTCACTACATTTGGAAGTCATAAGCATTTAAGCTCACACTCAAATAACCAAACTTGATCACATTCACCTATCACAAAACTTGTACAACATCTCCAACAATTCACCTTACATTTATACCATCTGCAACCTCAAACAATTCCTTAAGGTTGGTCTCAATGAAATATATGCACCAAAAATGTTCAACACCAAATAGGTTAGCACCAAACACCTTTGTGGTGAAAGTAAGTGAAGGAAAAACAAACCAAGGGTTAACTATGACCCAAATCTACATCACCACACTACTCAACACATCCACAATCTACGAGGTACCTCCATAAATAGTGCCAACACGTTAGGTTGGAAAAACCTAAACTAACACTACAAGCGACCACATACATGCTTCTCTAGGTCTAGAAACAACATGCAAAGCTCACAACAACACCACATGACATCCAAGAATATTCTAGCATCAACATACTACACTACAACACTACTACAACCACCTGAAACAAAGAATACCTTTATCTTGTGCAACAAGATGCACTACTATTGAACTCCAACACATGCGCTAAACTTGTAGAGCAACTTACCACCAAAAACTCATAGGGAAGATGATATAGACAATATAAGCATGTTACCAAGTCCACAAGACAAGAAGCATCAACATGGATAAATGTGGAGCAATCTCATTTTTCTCAGATAACCCTCTTCACAAGCAACTTACTGCCAAAACAACTTCTACTACCGTATGATCTAGAATCTGAAACTCTAGATATAGCACCTTTGAACACCCCTGATCATCACATCTAAACTACATAGGCATATCTTCAACCATGAATAAATGTAGAGCACAACACATAACACACCTTTGTTACCTTGCACACTCTCTTATTCAAATTTTCTCAAAATCACTTGGAAACCAAGTGAACTTACTACAACTACAACACTTATCCATCACAACCATACAAAAAATCAGTGGAAACATTGATGAAAACACCACATCTCCTTCTCATCAAGACTACACAAGGGGTTGACATCAATGTGACATCAAACCACAACACAGTGCAACACACTTCAACAACTCCAACAACCTCTACAAACAAGGGGTTGACATAAATGACAACACTAATGACAACACCAACAATCTCTAACAATCTCTCCCAACAACTCAAGTCACCAACAACTCTAAGTCTTCAACAATCTCCCCCTTTGTCATTGATGGCAATATCCATGCTGAAAAACTATCAACAACAAAAAAATGTGCATTAAGAAACACTCCCCCTTACTAGGGCATATCTTACACTTCACTCACTCTCCTTTACTTCTTCTCCCCCTATGTGAGGAGTTCTTAAAAAATTACTCTCCCCTATGTATTTTAGATCATACTCTCCCCCTTTGGCATTAATGGAAAAAGGACAACAATCTCACCCTTTGACATCACCTACACACCATTCTTCATTTCTCACTCTTCTACCTACTCTTCTGCTTAATCTTTACTGCACTTTCCCCCTTAGGATCATAAGATATGCCCCCCCTGACTGCACCAACTAGAAACACTACTACCTACTCCCCCTAAGAGGTAGCCTTCATCATTAGTCTAGGACCAAGAATGTATCTTGAATGCTCACTTGTATAGATGCACCAAATTATGCATCTAGTTTGAGTAAATAAGGGAAATAACCCCTAACATCTGGAAAAGATACTTAAATGTACCTTTTGGAAGAGCCTTTATAAAAATATTCGCAACTTGATCCTTTGTAGGCACATACTCTAGCTTCACCTCATTCTTTACAACTTTTTCTCTGAGAAAGTGATATCGGATAGAGATATGTTTTTTTCTTGAATGCATTACTATTTTCTTTAAGATATTGATAGAACTTGTATTATCACACAAGATATAAATAGGTTCATCATATGATACTTTGATATCCTTCAAGTTTTGCTTCATCCATAATACCTATATACACCATGATGTTGTTGCAATATATTTTGACTATATAGTAGATAATGACATTGAATCTTGCTTCTTACTTAACCAATAAACCAATCTACTTCCAAGAAATAAATCACCTCCACTTGTACTTCTTTTTTCATCTTCACAACCTAGCCAATCTGCATCTATATATGAACTCAAATAGAAATCAATACCCCTAATATACCATAGACCAAAATCTGGAGTGCCCTTCAAGTATTTGAATATCCTTTTAACTGCTGCCACATGTGATTCTCTAGAATATTCTTGAAATATTTCCACAAGAAAAACTATATGTATGATATCTCATTTGGTAGTAGTAAGATATAGCAGTCCACTAATGGGTGATCCCACAATAGTGGTTTTCACTTTCTTGGAGATCCTTATTTTTGCTAAAACCACATATTTGTAGAAAATATAATGATTTAAGCCTATAAAAGTTTCATTTAAAGGATTCCAATTGAAGAGGGTCTGATCAAACCACCTTAGATCAAACCCCCTTGGATAGAACCCCACTGTTTTAAACCATACCTATAATGGAGTCTCCTTTACACCTATCAAAATGTTGACAAAAAAACCACTTTTGATTTTATTTTTTGGGGATCAAATGAATTCATTTAAAATTTATTTTTTGTAAGTATGTAGTCCTTATTATAGGCTTCCCAAAAAGTACAATTTTAAATAAATTTAATTTGATTATTATAATATTTATTTTTTATTTCTTGTGAATGTAGATTTTTCATCGAAAATCAAGCTCTCTATTCTTCACATGTGGAAAAATAGAAAATTATCAAAAAAATATCAAAAAAATATCTATGTACTAGAAATTGATGTCCTTGATCCAAAAAAAATAAAATTGAATTTTGATACATACAAAAAAAATTATGTTTTAGCAAGTAAATCATGTCCTTGGCATACTTTGACTTAGATCAATATTGTAGAGATCAGGTGTTTGGTGCCTTATTTCTAACAACCTTTCCATCCTCATTTAATTTTTTCTTTAAAACCCATTTTATTCCAATCGCATTCTTGTTTTCTAGTCTTGGGACCAATTCCCAAGTCCAATTATTCTCAATCTGTCTCAACTCTTCTTCCATAGATTTGATCTAGTTCTCATCTTTACATGCCTCAATTACTATTTTAGGTTCTACTTCTGAAAGTAAATAAAATTTTACATGTTCCTCCTTCATAGAAACGTTTCCCCTTGTTAACACACCTTTTCTCTTATCTCTAATGATTTGATCTTCAGAATGATTCTTTTGCACATACTTAGGAATATTAGGGATTTTTCTACAGCTTCTTCCTCTTCAACTATCATCTCCTTTTCTTTCTCTTCATCTTTTTCTTCTTCACTATAAGGGGATTCACCAGATTCATATTCTTCTATCAACACAAAACTTTGATGTGGTTCTTCATCTACTTTAACACTTGTACTTTCAACAATCTTCTTCAAAAAAAATTTATAGCATTTGTATGCCTTTCTCTTTGTAAAGTATCCAAGGAGGATTTCTTCATTAGATATTGCATCAAAATTTCTTAAGTTTTCTTTATCTTTTTTGATATAGCATTTTCTTCCAACCACTATGAAATATTCCATAGTAGGAGGTTTTCCATACCATAACTCATAAGCAGTATTTAAACTGTTCACTCTTGTTTATTGTCTGTTAAGAATGTACACTGCAGTATGAATTACTTATTTCCAGTAGACTTCCAATAGATTTTATTCCTTCGTCATGGTTCTTTCGAATTTTTGAATTGTCATGTTCTTTCTCTCCACAACTCCATTCTACTAAGGATTCCTAGGAGTTGAAAAATGTCTCTCTATCCCATGAACTTCACAAAAATGTTAAACTTATTTGAAGTATACTCACCACCTCTATCAGATCTTAAGCACCTAATTTTCAAATCCATTTCATTCTCAACCATATATATAATGCTTTAAACTTATTTAGAGTTTCTAATTTTTATTTGAGAAATGTCACTCAATTCAATTTAGAATAGTCATCTATTAATAATATGAAATAATTGTCACCTTGAGAGCTTCTTATTCTGGTAGGTCCACATAGGTCTATATGCATCAACTCCAAAGGACCTATGGTAGAATATTCTTTAGTTTTGAACCTCTTCTTTGTCTACTTTCCAAACAGATATTCTTTGCAGATTGCATTGATAGGCTTTGTAATCTTTGGCAGATATCTCACAGCATCAGTAGAACTGATCTTTACTAGGCTATCAAAGTTAATGTGACCCATTCTTCTATGCCATATCCAACTTTCATTTATTTGAGACATATATCACTTAACACCACCACATTTGAGTTGATAAACATTACCTTATGTCCTTGTACTTGCAACAACCAAAGTACCAAAGCTTCCTTTTCTGATCTCACAACCATCGTCTTGAAACACCAAATTGTATCCTTTGATACACATTTTTACTACACTTAGAAGATTATGTCAAAGACACTTGACATAAAGAACATCATTTGTTTTATCCTTTCCATCAAAATTAATTGAACCTTTTCCATAGATCTTAGCAGATGTATCACCAAACTTAACAAGACCACCATCATACTTTTGAAGTTTAACAAAATTACTCTTATCACCTATCATATGACTTGAGCATCCACTATCAATTATTTAGTAGGTCCTTACCTCTCTTGCATGAAAAGCATTCAACATAGTTCCTTCAATGTTGTGACCTATTTTTGGAGCACTTTCCATCACACATATTTTAGGATTAGTAGAATTAGTTCCAAAATTTAAAGCCATCAACAACTATTCATCACTATCATCATCAAGATAGTCTAATTCCTCATCATCAGATACACCATATTCTTTTTGAACATAATAGCTCTTCTTGACATATTTTCCTTTATGATCCTTATGTTTGTTATTTGCAACTTTGATTGGACATTTAGAAGCATAATGACCTATATTTCCACAATTGAAACACTTAAAGGGTAACTTACCTTTGTATTTCCCTGTGCCCTTTTCAATATTTTTACAAAATTTTCTTCCACCTCATCAAGATCATCAAGATCTAATTTATCATCCTTCTTTTCCTTGTTGGCTTTAAAGGAAATTTCTTTCTTTGTAGCATCTCTACCAAACTCTCTCAATTCATAAGAAATTAAAGCACCAAACATCTGATCTCTACAATATTGATCTAAATTATGAGCTTCCTCAATAGGAAAACTTTAGAAATATAATATTTAAGAAGAGTTCTTGGTACATTTTTTACAACTTCACGTTATTCCAACTTACCACCAAGACCATTGATGTCATTAACAACTTCATCTACTCTGAGCATGTAGGTTGTAATTTCTTCATCTTTAGACATCCTTATGGATTCAAATTTGGCTTTAAAATTTTACATCTTTTCTTGCTTGACCTTATCATCTCCTTCATAAATTTTCTACAGCTTCACCCAGACCTCTTTAGCAATTTTGAGACTTATCACTTTTCTAAGTTTAAAATCATAAAGACCACTCAAGATAACATTTCTTTCTTTTTTATTGTTCCTATAATCCTTGATCTCATCATCACTTGTCGGACCATTAGTAAGCAAGGTATATCCTTTTTCATCTGATTTTCAAACTCCAAATCCAAGACATACAAGAAAATATTCCATCCTATCTTCTCAATAAGAATAATTCATTCCATCGAACATAGGATATTTGAAACCCTTCTTGTGCGCCATTAAAACTACCTCAAGAAATTAAGATTCTTCCAAGGAACCATAACTCTAATACCAATTGTTAGATGCATATGACAACTAAGATCAATTGTACATTAAAAAATTCAATCTCTCATTAACTTCAAATCCTTATCAACATTTAAACCCTCAATTAAGCATTAGAAAAATGAAAACATATGAAACATCAATGCAAACACAACCAAACACAATAGAACACTATACTTACATGGAAAAATTTGATCAGGGAAAAACCATGGTGAGGATTAGCTCACATATATATGAATAACAACATCAAATAAAATTAGGCTCACTGCCTAGAAAATAAGAAAGGACCACTGCCTGGAAGAAGGAAGAATAGAAGAATATGTTAAAAAGAGATTCACTATCTCAAAGAAAAAATAATATCCAACACTTCAACTCTTTTCCATCTACAACCTTTGGCTCACTGCCTCCAACAACTTCTAGCACTCTAAAATATAGACACCTTCTCATTGCATCTGAAAGTCATAATAGTTTAAGCTCACACTCAAATCACCACACTTGATCAAATTCACATGTCATAACACTTATACAACATCTCCAACAATTCACCTTGAATTTATACCATCAATGACCTCAAACAATTCCTTAAGGTTGGCCTCAATGAAACGTATGCACCTCAAACACACAACACCAAATAGGTCGGCACCAAACACCTCTACAGTGGAAAGAAGTGAAGGTAGACCACCCAAATGGTTAAATATGACCTAATGTGAGGCCCAACCCTATCTATAAATTGTGTGACACCTTGATAAGTTTAATTATTCTTGTTGGTGAATAAATTGATGATTTAACCTAATTCTATGTTTAATATTTTGATGTTAGTATTAACTATTGTAAATGATTATTGTGACAAATTCTCTTCATTAAATGAAAATGGGAGAACTGTTAAGAATGAATGTGAGCAAATAATATTTAGATTCATGAAAAAGTATCATATGAAGAATACACTTAGATAGATATGAGCTAAGAAATTTTGTGTATCTAATATTAGTTTGAATCTCGCTAATAAGTTTCATGTTACTTGGGAAATGATAATAGGTAGGAATAAAGCAGGACTTTGGAAGATCAGGGAGAAGTTTCCAAAAGGATCACTAGCCAAGAATCATCAAGGTAAATTTGAAAGATGACTCTAATCAATTAGAGGTATACCTAAGGTAGGATAATTTGAGAAAAAAAAATTATATAAATTAGATATCAAGTTGAATGACAAATTTTATTATAGGAAGGAGTGTTCAAGAGTAAATTTAGTAGTGCAAATAAAGTATTTAGCTAAGGTTAGGTTTCCATTATTATTTAAATGAATGCTCAAAGTTTCCATCTTTTATAGGGAAAGGAAATGAATATATATGTGTACTATGATTTACTAACTATTGAATTGATCTTATTGATACTTTGAACAGGTATTTATTATATTTCTAACCTAACATGTAGTTGGAAAAATGCATATGAGAGTAATGCCAAGGGTAAAAGGGAGAACAAACTAGACCCAAGTTAAATATCTATCTTTTGAAATTTTGATTTTTGACCCTATGACTTGGGAAGTAATTAGGGTTTTGTTTATGTTGTAATTGAGTGGAGGGTTTTAATGATTGGTGGCTTAGTGTAGGTATTTGTTTTTTGGATCCTTATTGATTATAGTCATGTGGTTAAGAGTGTAAGATCTATTGGGGCTTTCAAATCCTTAGCTAGGTCTTGAATTTCGAATTGGCCTTCAAAGTTGGCTTCTTAGGGTGTTGTATGGTCAATTGTTTTGATATTAGTGCTAAAATAGACCCCTAGGACCTATACCTATGGGTTTGGAACCTTTTTGACATGTGAACTTGTCCTTGGAGTATGAAAAGACCCCTCAAAAGTCCACATTCATGAATGTGACGAATTCAAAAGTGTTGGGGCTTGGAAAAAGTGACTTGTCACTCTCAACTCCCCACTCCCCAAAAGTTCTTGGAATTGACACAAGACTCACACATGTGTGAGCACTTGTGGGAAAGAGTGTAGGTTTGAAGATCCCTATATATCTCAAGAAGATAGAATATTTGGGCATTTGCCCACTTCTCCTCTTGGAGAACTTGAAAGGAGATGGTAGAAAGAATGGGAGGAGGAGATGAGTCTACTTCTTTGGAAAGATAGTGATCAAGATGGTTTGGCTTGGTAAGAAAAGATGGATACAAGAGTGCAGACTCTTCATCTAAAAGAAAAGAGATAAGTTCTTCCTTATCCCCATTCTCCCCTTTTGTTAGTTTGTTGTAAGAAGGTGGTATCCTGCATGGATCATGGTAGAAACAAAGAGTAGAGAACCCATATACATGAAATCAAGGGTTATGTTATTCTTATTACTTGTAAAATTTGAAAAGGCTCCATGCATCATCTTGGAGCTAAAAGACTTCCTTGCTCGGGGGTATGGCTAGAGCCCATGAGGCTCCATGACGCCATTACGGTAGGGTGGAGAGCAAGCTTTAATCAATGGTGTGTTCTTCATTGTGATATGTTAAATTTGTTGTAGTATGGAAAACTAATGTTTTAAAGTAACATGGAAGGAAATGTAAAGGAGCAAGGCCTATTCAATTAGGTGTTTTTCAATGTATTTCTTAAAGATTAATTGGTAATATGGAGAGCTATTGTTTTATTGTAACATGAACAAAAGTGGGAAAAAGAGTAAATCTTAATTGTGGAGTGGATCAATGTGCTTTCATGCTTAGAGGAGTATGGTAATTTGTTGTAAAGCCTTTTATATCAGTTCTTTATTATCAAAGATAAGAAAAGTGTGTGTTGCAATAATGATTTATTCATGATGGATGTAATGAAAATACTAGTTTTGTACGTTGACCCGAAATAAAATGAATGTTATATTTTGGGTATATTTTATTTTGGATATACTTTAAATATTAAAAAAAAAATAGTTATATCATTTTGTTTTGCTAGTTGAGAAGGAAGAAAGAAAGAAAGAAAGAAAGTATGCATGAAATTATGTACTAAGTAGGGTTTATGCGCACTAGTTTACTGTTATTCAAGAAATGCAGACATAGGGTAAGTTTTGCATATTTTTTTATATAAACTTATATAGTGCAGATTGAAAAGGAGGTTTAACATTTCTGGTTGAAAATATTCATTTGACAACCTATTTGGTAGTGATAATTAAGTTTGTCACAGTTTTATAACTAACAGTTTACTAGAGACTAGGCAGTTACTTCCAAGCTTAAATGGCGAAATGCAGATGTAGCTATCTATGTAATATGCTAGGAATATTTAAAATTTGAGCATAGTTTAGGGGATAATACTTTCGTAAACGCATTTCTTCTTGAAATACTTAAAAGGGAATCTTAGAGCTGTATTTTTATAAGTATTTATAGCTTACAAAAATTTTGGATAGAAGTTAAGAGACAGCTACCCTCGTATTCGGTTGTAGAAGCTCGTGCCAAGAAATTAGTACTACCTGAAGATTACTTAAAACTCATAATGCAAAGCATACACTATAATTCATACTTTTTGATTTTGTTTATGCATGGACGCTGTTGAAATTTATTTACTCATAAGAAGGAATAAACAAATACTAATGACTCCCTGATAAAGTTTTGAAAACAAAAGATATTCACGTCTTAGTTTTGAGCACATAGGAATGACTATGCATCTAGTGAATCACAAAAGAGAAATCATGAGATAAAATAAAGAGTGGTGAGGATGCGTCCCGATTCAACTGCTAAGGGAGATATTGACCTGTGCAGACAGTCATGCCTCTGAACAATGCCATGCCTCCCTATAACCATTTCAAACAGAACAAAGTGCGATGCTTTCTATTGAATGGTGTCTAGAACATACACAAATATCCTTGCAAACAATGAGCCAGCAACATGATCATAGATTTCCACTACCCGTACACACTCTTCCCCCCCATAAGATACCAATATGCATACCAAGGATGTGCAAGAATAGACAGTACTCTCTACCTTTTTGTCTGGCATTTTCACATTGAACTTGATGCATTACATATCACGAAACAGCTTTTAGAGATGTTGATGCATGTAATCTGCCAACTCTAGTTCACTAGCGCGTCCATTAGAGGACAGACAAAAGGGTCAGAAAAACATGTTTCATTGAACTGTTGTAGTTAGTAAACCTGAGAATCAGTGAGTTTAGTTGAGTTTGGAAGGATAAAACATAGTATGGGAATAACAAACGAATAACATACCATGTTGTTAAACAGACATGCTGTGCAGGCTGCGACCCTTGCTAGGGCACTGGCTCACAGTAAACCGGTATTCCTTCCCTGCAGTGGTCTAAAACACACTTGCACATGATAGCATTAGCTTGGAGTATTGTTAATAATAGTCTACCCGTACCTTTCATCTAGATGATTAATTTTTAGGTATAGATAGGATTATCCACAAATTTCATCATCTTAATACTCGCACTTCCTGCAGCATTTTGTTCTTTTGACAATCTCAACGACTGGTCAAAAAGCTCCAGCCAACCACCTTAAGAGATCTGATGTTATAGCAGAGATAAGACTTCACATGGTTGAGGTTTGCAGACTGAATTAAGGCCCGTGTGTTGATAGGATTAATGACTGACAGTCGGCTCCATAGCAGAGTGGGTCAATGTCATGTGATGTAAAGTAAGCTTCCAGAAGTAGCGCCTGAGTGTTGGGAGTTGGCACAGCTAATAGGGAGAGCTATAATTTTATTTACTGCACCACTTTTTGATTTCCCATATGGAAACGTATGTGGAACAACAAATGAGGTCAAACCATTTAATAAAATAAAATAAAATAAGACAATACATCCATGAGCTTTGGATACTAAACATAAACCAATCACCTCACAGACGATCTGCTACGTGCCACCTTCTTTTTACTCCACCATTGGATGAGCCTCTGTCGATGGTTTGAGTATAATATCATTCATGGCATGAATAAAGCTGTTGAGAGTCACAGTATAACCCAATGCCATTATGTTTGCTATTCAATACAATTAAATTTTAATAATACAATCGGTCTCCTCATTAAATAAGGCAGGGATAAGTGAATTGTGAATACAAAAAAAAGGAGATGTTGAATATGCTTTGGATAAATAGTAATTGCTTTCGTATGGTTGGATAGCAGAACAATTTGGACAAGTTTAATCTCGCATAATGTTACTCCCTTTTCTTAGAGCGTGGAATGCATAATTTTGTCTTAAAAAAAACAGCACCCATGACTTCCTTATTAACGCATATGTATACATATTTCCAAACGTAGGTAAGCAGTGGTTCTTCCATGTTCTTATGTCATCTTCTCTCGTGAGAGATTCTCTCTAATTATTTAAAATCCATCGTGGGCATACCTTTAAGATATAATCTTCCCTTAATAAACGAGAGGGGAATATTTCCCATATTCTTAAAAAGAGGATCTAATAAATTAAATAAGATTATAAAGAGGGATAAAGACTAGTGATAGTAGAAATTCTTTAAAAAGGTAGAAAACTTCTCTTTATTCGTTCTCTTCATAGGAAAATAATAATACATGTAAGAAAATTAATGAAAACTATTTTATATATGTTATTTATCTTTTCTTTTCTTTTTTTTTAAATATATTAACATTATTTCATGGAGTATATAATATATATAGTGAAGGAAAAGTAAATAATTAAATTAGAGATAATTAAAATAAATAAGTAAATAAGAAAGTTAGTGGTTAAATTATATTATCAATATCTTTCTCAATTCTTATAATCGAGTTTCAAGGTGGAATGTTTAATGTAGACTATGTTGTTATCATCAAGGTGATTGGAAAGGGTAGGATTAGCAAATAAAATAATGTTTTTTCAATGAGTTCTTGGGTTTTATAGTCAAACAAATTTGATGGAATTTATATGTTTTTCCCTCGTGAGAACCCTTACCAAGGGGGTCTAATAAGGACATTAACTTTCATGCGAAAGTGACAATCAAATCTTAATTTGGTAGTTAAGGGTCTAGTAAACCCTATGTTTGGAGTCAACCCAAATTCAATTTCGTCCCCTTACCCCACTCTTGGTCTACATGGGGTGATGATGTGCACAAGCTACGTCACCTAATGTGCATTGTATGTATCATGTACATGTATGGATGTTAACCATTAATATTTTGTAATGTAATTGTTAAAAATAAAAAATAAAAATAAAAAAATTGATAGTTGTGGTTTTTCCCTTCATGCAATTTTTGGGCATTACACCTAAATATACATCACCACACTACTCAACACATCCACAATCCATGAGGTACCTCCACAAATAGCACTAACATGCTAGGTTCACCAAACCTAAACTAACACTACAAGCAACCACATATATACTTCTCTAGGTCCAAAAACAACATGCGGACCTCACAACAACACCAGATGACATCTAGGAATATTCCAACATCAACATACTACACTGCAACATTTCTGCAACCACCTGAAACAAAGAATACCTTCATCATGTGCAACAAGATACACTACTATTGAACTCCAACACATGCATTAAACTTGTAGAGAAAATTAACAACAAAAAATACAAGTGAATATAGATATAGAAAATATAAGCATGTTCCCAAATCCACAAGACAAGAAACCTTAATGCAGAGAAATTTAGAGCAATATCATTTCTCCCAAACAACCCTCTTCATATGCAACATACTGTCAAAAAAAACTTCTATTACCATATGATCCAAAATGCGAAACTCTAGTTATAACACCTTCGAACACCTCTAATCATCACATCCAAAAACATAGGCATATCTTCAACCATGAATAAATGTGGAGAACAACACAAAACACATATTTGTTACCTTGTACACTCTCTTATTCATTTTTTCTCAAAATTTCTTGGAAACCAAGTGAACTTACTACAATCACAACACTTATTCGTCACAACCATACAAGACATCAATGAAAACATTGATGAAAACACCACAACTCATTCTCATCAAGACTACACAAGGGTTTCACATCAATGTGACATCAAACCACAACACAGTGCAACACACTTCAACAACTCCAACAACCTCTACAAACAAGGGGTTGACATCAATGACAACACTAATGACAACACCAACAATCTACAAAATATCTCCCAAAAACTCAAGTCACCAACAAATTGAAGTCTTCAACACTTTTTTCACCTTTTTGAACTATATGAAAGATGCCTAAATACATGTAGTTAAGAATTCCAAATGAAAGATCTACAAGTAGAAACAAAAGTTGAAGACACAGAGATAGAGAATTGTTCAAAATTTTGTTTCAAGCTACCAATAGGAGGACAAAGATACCTAGAGGTGTCTTTGTCTTGGATAGGGTAGGTGAATACTGAAAGTTTGAATATTTATTAGATTATTTAGGGGTTCTAAATCTGTGTACACATAGGTCTAAAATTGAGTATTTTTCTAGAATTTTCTCAATTTAAGATAATGTGACTCAAATGAAAATGTGTAATAATGCTTGAACAACAAACGACAATTAAGAATACAAGTTTGAATGTAGATCTAACCTAAATGGTTGAAATTAACCCTATTGCAATCTATGATGCAATATGATAGGCAATTTTTTGAATTTTTATGTCTTTTATTATGTAGAAATGAAACCCTAAATGAACAATACAAAACAAGGCAATGCAAAACTTAGATCTAGGGTGAATTTTTAGAAGGTACATAATGTTAATAGGATAGGTTCACCAAAATGTAGCATAGAAAAATGGAACCCTAAGTTTAATGTATAAAACCTAGGATGAATTTCTTCCTTTTTCAAGGGTACATTAGGATACAAATCAACAAGGTGATTAGATTGACTTTCAACCATTAAGGTGAGCCAATTAGTCCTGTATTTTCATATTTTTGAGCCTTGGAAATGGAATGGAATTGATTTTCCTTGATTAGCCTAATTAGACTATGTGCCCTAATATGAAAATTGCAAGATTCCAACAATTAACACACTATAATAGAGACTTGTAGGCAAATATGAGAAAGGAAAAATGTTGTGTACCTATCTTGAAATTTTGATATCAAGTAGAATAAGAGAACATAGGTTTTGAAGGGAATCTCTATCCTTGTAGGGGTATTATGGATCTATTTTTGTAGTCCTCCAATGTTATATTTGAGCTCTCGATTCCCCTGTAAATTTATCGGATCATAGTTAGATAATTTGTAGGTGAGTTTCCATGAGTTGACAAGGTGTAGGGTTTTGAATGCAACAGTGGAAAAATGATCTTCAAAGTTCCTTAAATCCTTTCCAAACCTGAAACCTACAAATTCAAAGAGAGAGGAAAGGTTGTGTCATTTAGGGGCTTGCCTTAGTCAAACCCCATGCTAGTGTTTCCATTTCCATAATGGCAATGCCAATGATAAAATGATAAATGATAGGAAGGAATGATGAATCCAAAAAAAATTGCAAGTCACCACCCTTCAATGGCTTCCTTGAATGATTGAATTCATTCACATCACCTCAAGGCCTTAGATATTTCTTAATTGATTGCTTGAATTTATTGGGGACCTACAAAAAGGATTAGCCTTCACAAACAATGATAACATGAAAATACATAAATTCACATAGGATTTGACATGATTTTTGGATTTTGAATTGCTGCAATAAATCTCTAAAATGCTACTCTTGACTTGCTAGATAGTGCTCTTGACAATAATTATTACTCTTAGTGTTCACATGTTTCTAGATAGATCTCAAATGATGCAATAACTAGGTATTTATATGCAATTATGCTAGTTTCTCAAAAATTAGATCCCAATAGCCGACCTTTACAACTTGAATTTCAAATGTTAAAATGTTGATATTGACATGTTCAAATTTAGAGGGAAATAGAATAGATGGATGTTACCACCATAGGGTGTCCCCATCCTTACCCTATTTTCTATAATTTAATGTGTTAGGGTCAAAGCATTAGATGAATGCATTTCTTATCTGCTTGCAATTTTTTTGAAAACAATAAAAATAAGCCTCAAAATACATAATTTAGGAAATTAGGGGGTCAATTAGGCTCAATAATTTAAGGGGAGAAAAACATAGTGTGAAATTGTCAAGGGTGGAAATTTTTGACACTACACTCTCTATATCTTTTTATCCATATATTTCTCTACCTCTCTCCCTATATATATCTCTCCCTATACCTCTCTATATCTCTCCTTCTCCCTCTTTATTTGTCTTTATCTCACTCTATATATCTCTCCCTATCCCTCTCCCTCCCCTCTCTCACTCTCTATATATTGAGTTATATCTCCTTTTTTCCCCTCCTCTCTTCCTCTCCCTCTCTCTCCCTCTCTCTCTCTATACCTATGTATCTCTTCCTCTATACCTATATCTCTCTATCTTCACTTCTCTCTATCACTCCCCCTCTCTCCCTCCCTCTTTATCTCTGCCCTCTCTCCCTCTCCCTCTCTCTATATCCTTATATATCTCTCTCTCTCCTTATCATTATATTTCTCTTCATATCCCTCTCTATCTCTCTCTATTTTACTCTATCTATATCTCTCCCTCTCCCTCTATATATATTGAATTATATATATCTCTATCCCCTCTCCTCTCTATCCCTCTCTACCTATATCTCTCCCTTTCACTACCTCTAGTATAGATATCTCTCTATATGCCAATTCTCTATCTCTCCTCCTCTCTCCTTCCCTCCCATCCTCTTTATCTCCCCCCCTTTCCCTCTCCCCTCTCTCTATATATCCTTATATCTCTATCAATCTCCTTATCCTTCTCTATCTCTCTCATTATCCCTCTCTATCTCTCCCTATCTCCCTATATATCCAACTCCATCCTTCTCTTTCCCTCTCTATATATTGAGCTATATATCCCTTTCTCCCCTCTCCTCCCTCTTTCCCTCTCTACCTATCTCTCCATCTCTACCTATATATCTCTATCTATCCCTCCCTTTTCCTCTATATATCTCCCTCTCCATCTCTCTCTATTCCTACTTCCCCCTCTGTTTATCTCTCCCTCTCTCTCTATTTCTCTATTTATTTTCTCTCTTATAATATCCATCTATCTTCCTTTCTCTCTCTTTATCTCTAGATACATCTCCTTCTCCTATCCATAACTCTCTCTCCTCCCTCTCCCTTTACTTCTTCCTAGAACTCTATATCTCTATTTTCCTCTCTATCTATCTTTCCCTATCTCTATCTCTCCCTCTCTTTATATGTATATCCTTATTGTTGGTAATGGATCATGATTATATTCTTGATTAAAAGGTTTTATTTCAATTGTGTTTATATCCAAGTTCCTAATAAGGGGTGTTAATATATTTTGGAGCCCCACTATCAAGGGTTTGGGTGAAACACCCTCAAAGAGATCTTTTATAGAAAAATTGCCTTGTAAAACATAAAAAGTAGTCTAAAATCGTGTGATTTAGAATACTTTTTTATTTTTTTATTTTTTCTTGTAATGTACTCTTTATGATAACCACAACATAAGCACATTATAATGTACTTATGTTATAACATTCTCGCATTATAACACTCATGCTATAACATGACTCACACTATGCCTTAGTAGTGACCAACTTAGGCTCAATCACTACTAAGCCATAACATGCACATATTATAATTTTTTAATGTATTATAATGTGACTATGTTATACCTTGGATAGATCATAAAGTGGTTGTAGCCATTTTTTTAGTCCCCCATATCTCTACACATGTCCACAAATAAAAATATAATCCACAATGATAACCACAAGAAAATAAAAATATATAATATCATGGACTATGAGGGTAAGTGCGGAGAGATGAGGGGCCAAAAAATAGCCACACTAATTTTTGGTCTCATACAAGACATAATTTAAACACATTATAATGTGCTCTTGTTATGGCTTTGTAATTATTGAGCCTAGATTTGGTCATTATTGAACCATAATGCATTTTCACTTCCAAGAATAAAATGTCGTCTCTCTTTCTCTTCTCATCTCTCTCTAAATCCTTACATTTCTCACACTCTCCTTCTTCCTTATATTATAACCTCCTTATAAAGTCACACTCTTCCTCTTCCTAATACTATGCATGAAATAAACATTTAATTATAAGTAACATTTACATATGGATATTTAAATATACTTTAATGTATATGTCATGTATATAATTTCATGATGTTTGAGAATGGTTTTGGATCTCTAAGAGTTATAATGTAGATTCTATTTTTTTGAGGATCTTATAATTTCTCAGACTTGGTGAAATTTTAATAATCAGGAGACTCTTATCATCTTGCAGTTGTCTAAGGGTATTTGTAATATTCAAAATTATCATCAAGTCTATCCTTATAAATATGGGGACCTATTCTTATGTAAGAGACTGAAAAGTGGGAGGGACAAACCCCACACCTCCCATCAAGAACTAGGATCCAAACATGACTAAAAAACCTCTAAATCAAGAAGATAATCAAGCTCCATTACCAGCATTTCCTCCCCACCTTTATGTTTTTATCTCCCTCTACATCTCTCTATCTCTCTATCTATTTCTCTCCTTTTGTCTCTATCTTCCACTCTTCATCTATGTCTTTATACATCTCTCTCTCTCTATATATATATATATATATACACACACACACACATATATATATACATATATATATATGCCTCTATCTCTCCATATTTTTCCTTCTATCACTCCCACTTTATCTCGATCTCCTTATCTCTCCATATCTCTACCTCTCTCGATAACTCACTCTCTCTCTCCCCAAGCTATAGTCCTCTCTATCTCTCCCTCCCTCACTCCCCCCATCTCTCTCCCCCTCCCTATAGACCTATTTCTACCTCTTCCTTCATCCTTCCCTCCTCTCTCTCTCTTTGTGTCCCTCTATAGACCTCTCTCTCTAGACTTATCTCTCTGCATATCCCTCCCTCACTCCTTCCCTCTCTACTTCTATCAATCTCACCTCTCCATCCCTCTCTCTATCTCTCTAGTTCTCTTTCTCTCTCTCTCTCTATATATATATATATATCTTTCCCTCTCCCTCTCCCCTCTTCCTATCTCTCTCTACCTACCTCTCCCTACATCCCTATCTCTCTCTATACCTACCTCTTTCTCTAGAGAATAAGAGGGAGAGATCAAGAGATAGAAAGATAAATCTATAGATGTGGAGCGATATAGGGGTAAAGAGATATGGAGAGAAAAGGAGATAGAGCTAAAAGTGATGGGGAGATAGAAGGAGAAATATGGAGAGAGATATATAAGAATATATATATATATATAAAGGTCTAAGAAAAGAGAGAGGGAGAGAGAGGGAAAGAGGGATGGATATAAAGAGGGAGACATATCTAGAGATAGAAAGGGAGAGATGAAGATAGAGATAGAAATTAAGATAGAGGGAGAGGGAGATAAATAGATATATAGATAGAGAGTGGTAAAGGGAGAGATAAAGATATATTGATAGGGAGGTAGGAATAAAGAGAGGGATATAAAGAGTGAGAGATGGAGAGAGATATAGATGGTGAGATATATTGATAGAGAGATGTATGGGGTTATGTATATATAGAGTGTGTGAGAGAGATAAATAAATAAAGATGACGAGAGATAGAGATATATGAGAAGAGAAAGATAGATAAAGGTAGAGATAGAAAGATAGAGAGGGGGAGATAGATATGGAAGGAGGGAGGGAGAGAGGGGATAGATATAGAGGGGGAGACAAAGAGATAGGTAGAGAGTGAGAGAGATAAGATGGGGGAGAGAAGGATAGATAAATCAATAGATATATAAAGGGAGAGGGAGAGGGAGAGGGAGAGAGGGAGTGATATAGAAAGAGGGGGTGATAGGCAGAAAAGGAGGGAGAGGGAGACATAGGGATAGAAAGAGAGAGATGTATATAGAGATAAATATAACTTGGGAAAGATACAGGGGGAAGAGAAGGGAGAGAGATAGGTAGAGAGAGAGAGAGAAACAATGAAAAAAAGGGAGAGATAGAGATAAGGGGAGAGATATAGAGAGAGGAAAATAGAGATATAGATATAGAGTTCTAGAAAGAGGTAGAATGAGAGAGAGGGAGAGGTATTTAGAGATAGAGACAACGAGTGAAAGGTAGAGGTCAAGATGAATATAAAGATAGAGGGAGAAAAATAGATAGAGATAGATAGAGTAAGAGATAAAGATAAAGAGAGGTAAGGAGGTAGTGTTGGTAATGGAACTTGATTATATTCATGATCCAAATTTTTATGTTTTAGCTATGTTTGGATCTTAGTTCTTGATGGGGGTTTGGGGGCTTTCCCCTCCCACTTTTTAGTCTCTTGCATAATAATAGGTCCTCCTAATTCTAAGGACTACCTTAATGATTCTTTTCAATAGTTACAACTACCCTTAGACAACTACAAGATGATAGGATCCCTCTTATTAATGAAATTTTACTAAGTATTACAAATTATAACATCCTCCAAAACCTAGAATCCCTATTATAACTCCTAGAGATACAAAACCATTCCCAAACATCTTGAAACGATATACATGAAATATAACTTAAAGTATAAGGAAGTAAATGTTCACATGTAAATGTCACTTATACTCATTTTTCATGTATATGGTCTACGGAAAAGTGAGAGTGTGAGCTATATAAGGAGGTAGAGAGAGATGGGAAGAGAAAGAGAGGTATTTTTTCTTTTTGAAAATGTGAGTGCATTATAGAATTCTCATGTTATAATGCGAGCATGTTATAACATGCTCACATTATTATCTTCTTTGGGTATTTCAATCCCTTAGGGTTGTACTTACATGTCAATACCCATAGGTGTGTTTTTTGCAAATTTAAAAAATGAGACAATATCGAGCGTGCTCTCCATTAGGTTTTTACATCTTTTAATGTCAAGTTAAAAAATAACATAGTAATGTTGATCTATCTTTGAGCTTTCTAACCATGTAATTTTTTCTATGTTTCAATTATGTTCAGGTTTTGATCTTTATATTCTTTTTCTAGTGTCTCCATGTTTTTTCAAAAACCTGCATATGGTATTTTTGGTTTCATTTTTACCCATTCATCAAAATTTGAAAAAAATTACATTTTTACAAGATAGACTCTATTCTTTATACATACAAAAAAATTGATTGATTTCTAAAGAAATTAGGGGGGTGCACACTTAGCTTTTTGTTTTTCAGTATGTGTCCACATTGAAAATTAGGAAAAAATCATTTATTCATCAAAAAATTATATAAAATTTAAGAATAAACTATATTGTGTTAGCTAATTAAGTGATTTTTGAAATACTTAAAAAAAGTTAACATTTTAGAGTGGCAACACTAGACACTATGCTATATTTTTTTGATAAAAATGGGATCACTTTATGTGCCCCCCTATTTGAACCCCTTAATCTCCACCATTTTAAAAAAATAGTAGTTTAGAAAGTATATTCAAAGAAATATGACTCTTGTTCTTGTTGCATCTTCAAATTTTGAGCATAAATATCTTTAATTTCTCATCCAAGATCATTTTTGTCAATTTCAAATGAAAATTGGCCACTTAAGACTCCATTTTGGTGCCCCATTTACATGCACATACCCATGAACCTTGAGATATCATTGATAGGAAAATTAGATAGAAATGAGGAAATAAAAAATAGGACAAAAATATCCATGACCTAATTATGGTATATATAAGTAGACCTTCCAACCTAAAAATATGCAAGGCCATAATAATGAATACCAAAAAATATTTGGATAATTATTATCCTTAAAGTTGAATATGATAGTGATGTTAAGTGATAATCAACCTTTTGGTCAACAACTAGGTCCATAACACTTTACAAAAAAATAGGTATGCTCTATCAATCTAAATGTAATATGGTAGAACTACTCTATGCTCTCTTGGTGAATATGGTAGCCTATGCATAGAGGAAGGATAGATAAGGAAGGGATAGGAATAGGGTACGAGGATGAATTATACTAAGGTGATTAAATATGGGTTTGAAGAGATAATGGGAAATAAAGAGAATTATGATCATGTGATAAAATTGGATTAGGAGAGGCTAATAGATCATAAGGTTGGCTAGGAGGAGATAATGAGTCATGGGGTGAATGAGGAGATCATAATAAGACAATATTGGGAGGTTATGTGGGAATAGGGTGAATGAGGATGGGATAATGGGATGACACCAAGAAGGGATAATGAGACAAGACCAAGAGGACAGGGCCAAGAGGGGATAATGGGATGGTATTATGAGGGAATAATGGAACATATGGTGAATTAGGAGATTTATAGGATTTTACTATATAGGATATGAAGTGGGAAATTGAAGTGTGTGGTAGTAATGGAGAAGAGAGTTGGTAAATTTAATGAGTGGAAGAAAATGATTCTTTTAAGGGTATGTGTATAGGATGGAATGTGTAGGGAGGCGTATAACATAGAAGGGATAAAGGAACAACACCAGGAGGGGATAATGGAACATAGGGTGAAATAAGAGAGGGTAAAATGGGTTGGGAATAGAAGGAGATAATAAAACATAGGATGGATTAATATAGATTAGTGGGATGGGTTAGGAGGTGATTTTGGAATATAGGATGAATTATTAGAGTTTTATTTAGGATGAGATTAGGAGGGAATAAATGAACATAAGGTTAATTATGAGAAGATAATGGGACAAGACCAAGAGGGGATAACAAAACATAGACCATGGACTAGTAGAGATCAATGGGACAAGCCAAGATGGATAACATAGCATAGATTGAACTATTAGATATTAACGATATGGAATTAGGAGGTAATAATAGAATATATGGTGAATTATGAAGTGTCTAGGGTTTGACTATAGGACATGAAGTGGGCACTTAAGGTGTGTATTATTGGAGAAGATATTTGGTCAATAATGAGTGGAATGAAAGGTTTCTTGTGATGGCATGTGTAAAGGATGAAATTTTGAGGGAGGCGATATGAAATAGAAGGGATATTGGAACAAGACCAAGAGGGGAAAATATAACATAGGGTGAAATAAGAGAGGGTACAATGGGATGGACATAGAAGGAGATAATGGAACATATGATGGACTACTAGAGATTAGTGGGATGGGCTAGGAGGGGATCATGGAAAGTAGGTTGAAATATTAGATGTTAATGGGATGGGATTAGGAGGGAATAAAGGAGCATAAGATGAGTTAAAAGAAGATAATGGGAGAAGAACAAGAGTTGAAAATAGAACATAGGGTGAAATAAAGAGAGGGTATGAATATTAGGGGATAATAGAATATAGGATAGACTAGTAGAGATTAGTGAGATGGTCTAGGAGGGGATCATGGAACATAGGGTGGACTATTAGAGGTTGATTGTATGGGAATAAAGGAACATAGGGTGAATTAAGAGAAGATAATTAGAAAAGACCAAGACCTAGGAGAATAGAACATAGGATGGATTAGTAGATATTAATGGTACTATGAATGCTAATTTGCAACTAGCTAACAAGAGACATAAAAAGAAAGGTTAGTCATGTTAGAAAGCACAAACAAAGCATTCCCTATGAGATTCTTGATCAAACAAAGATGAAAACATGAAATAAAAACATAAAAGAAAGAAAATAAGAGCATGTAATCAAACTAAATAGACCAAACCTCCATCTCATAAGGGGATTGGTGCCACTTTGATGTGGAAAGTAGCCCTTTCCCAATCCCTTTGATAAGCTCCAAGATGTAAGTGATTCCAAATGTATGAGATTGATTCAAAGTGATAATGAAAACAAGCTAAGATGTGTGTAAATGAGTGATTGCTATGAGTGAAAATGCCTATAGTGAGATTACATGAGATTGTGGATCTATTTCAAGTAGAAGAGGCCTCTACTTATATGAGTGAAGGGTTGAAGAATGGATGAAATTGGTGGATGTGGGACTAAAAGGGGAGCCAATAGGATTGTGACACTTGTCACAAGGCTAATGGATGGATGTGGAGCACATTTTGGAGAATGTGTAGAGTTAAGGCATGTGGGTGGATTTGTAAGAGGATGTAAGGGAATTGAATGAATATGGTTGAGATGTAAGAGGGACAAGATGGCATGTAAGAGGCCATTTAAGGCAAAGGTGGCTCTTGTAAGAGCATTTAAGACCTTTGTAAGAGGCTTTTAAAGCCATTTAGAGGGAAACTGAATGAAGGGGTGGTTGGGAGGAATATTCCTAAGAATATGCCTTTGTGAGGAAAATAGGATAATTAGTTAATTAAAAGAAATAATTTTCATGTGCAAGTTGGTTAGTTGATAATAGGTTTATTTGACCAAGGTTGAGACAAAAGCTAGAGAAACGGGTAATGAGGATTAGGAGGAGATTAGATTTAATTAATTTAGAATTAAATCAACTCAAGTGGGTTAAGGGGTTTATGAAATTTGATTTATTTATTTAAATATAGTGAACATTAGTGTGCAGGAAGTGAATTAAAGTAATAAATTTAATTGCTTGATTAATACTAGAAATTGATGAATTTAACTAAATAATAAATATTATTTAATTAATTGGTTAGTACATAAATGATTTGTAAAGAAATGATATTAATTAATCAGAATTAGATGCATAATGTCAATTAGGATTATGAGTGTCTACATTTTTCCCCTCTTTGAAGCAATGTACCAGTTGCGTTGGTTCAAAGAATGATGCTGTTGAGATCAAAATTCAAAAAAATTATAATTTTTTCAGATGAACCAATGTTGCCCCAACGGAAGGAATTACGTTGTTACATTGCCCCCTCAAGAGATCAGGAATTTTTTTAAATTTTTGGGTCAATCTCATGATAAAGATTTAAGATCAGTTTAGCTCAAAGAGGATTAGAAAGCTCAGATGTTTGATGTAGATAGATTTGATGATGCATAGATATTCATCGGCCATCAGTAGCCTCATGTATATTTTGGTATATATCGCATAGATTAGACATTTGGATAGAACTTGTTAGTAAATATAGAAGAATAAGAAGAATAAGAGGGATCAACCCTTGAGTAGGGGATGATGTGGAAGTCCAACAAGTCTATGAGTCATCAAGACTTTATTAGATATGGTGATGAGAGATGATGGTTTTGCTTATCTAGGGATTGGGACACAAACAACACAACTTTCCTTATGTTTGATAAAATGCATAGATACGATGCATCAAGGTATAGACAACCAAGATGGTGTGGTATCTAGTGTGATGGACTTTGACTCAACAAACAGATAGGAATATCCTTGTTAACACTCGGCATATGAAACCTTGTTAGGAAGTACTTTATACATTTCAAACACCTCAGACCAAAACATAGAAAGGAAAAACCTCCCAATGTAATAGTCAACAAGACATCCAAAACATCCTCCCTACACACCTAACAAAGTGAGTATCGCCAAGGTTATATTACAAGAATATCCAACAAGCACAATAGACAAAAGATAATAATCAATTCCCCAGTCCTTTCTCTCTAAATCCTTTAGATAGACATCATCAAGAGGTCATTGGAATAGGTAGAATGAGATAAACCATAAGAAAAGATCAAGTAAACAAACAAGCTAATGTTCTTCATACCTATAGCCAAGACTAAACTATGGTGATTCCTGATGTTGATGTCCATTGTAGGAAAGATGTATCCTAGGAAATGATGTTATCGGATGATTTTGAGACTAACAGGATGATGGGCTATTGATACCAAGAGTTAACCAACTTTTTTACCTATTGACCTAGACTTAAGACCCCTACGTTTGAGTTTACGCTTTTTTAATTTTCCATACTTGTTTCTGTTTGTTTTACCAAAGGGTGGAGGTGATGATTGATTTATTGTGAGTGGATATATATTGTGGGTGAACATGAAATGGGATGGATGATTTTTGGTTTTTTGATTTTTTTTGGTATTTTTGAAATGTTTTGAGGTTGTTTTGGGATTTTAAGATGTTTTATAAATGTCTTAATTTTCAAATTTTCCAAATTTTTCATGTTTTATGAGATTTTGACCAAGAACCTAATCTAAGGACCTATCCTAGGGGCCTCAGGGGCTGATCAAAGATTAGCCTTGCCTACATTATACACACAAAGACCACATAGTTCGACTGACATAGACTCTTTTATTGATGAGATATGAACAATTGGATTGCGAGTTTATTGTGATGGACACCTAAAGGACCTATCTTAGGGGCCTTGGGGGTTGATCAAAGATTAGACTTACCTACGTTATACACACAGAAGCCTCGTAGTTCGAAATGGTGACTATGTTTTTGACTTTTTTATAAAAAAATCAACCTTTTTTTGGATTTTTGATATGTTTTAGATGTTTTTGGATTTTATGATGTTATGGAAGATTTCAAGGATACACACAAATATGATCCGATGTAGGTATAGGGACATTCCCCCAACGTGATGCGATAGACTATCTCGATGTAGGCAAGACAATCTGACCTAAGGAATGTGCCAAGTAGTTCTATGATGGAACATGATATGTACACAAGATCAAGCCATGATGCAGACTCAGGTGGGTGATGAAAGGAATGATGGGTGGAGGATAAATGCGATGAAAAGCGATGCAAAATAAGACAAATAATCGTTGCTAGATGGGAAGTGCTTATTTACACAAGGCGCGTGATTGTCAAGTTTTCACCAAGGTACTTGCCCAAAGTGCCACCAAAGTGGTTTTCACTAGAGGACGATTTTTTTTATTTTTTACTTTTGTTTTCAATCCCTTTTTTGATTTTTTGGGTTTTATCATTTTTTTTATTTTTTTGTATTCTAGATTTATATCTTGCAAGCTTGGGCATAAATCTTTTTGAGATGGCATTTATTGAAGGGCACTTGCAGAGGATCACCTTATAGTGTGGATAATCAATACACTCCTAACTTATAGCTTGTTGTGATGATGAATGGTCCCAACCAATTGGGCTCAAATTTTCCTTTGTTGTCTGGGTTTGGCACATTCCTTTGATTTTCTTTAAATATGAGCTCTCTGATTTGGAAGGACTTACTCTTGATCTTTTTGTTATAGCTCCTTTTGAGATGATTCTGATAAACCTACAGGTGGTTCAAAGAATCCATGCATCACTTATCTAGTAATTATAACTCATTCAATTGTGACACTCGATACTCCTCATCAGTGATAATATTTTGCAATCATATTCTCAGGGATGGGAGCTCAACCTCAATAGGTATGATGGATTTTGATCTATAAACCAGGGAGAAAGGGGTTGAACCTATAGGTGTGTGGATACTTGTTCAGTAGGCCCATAAGGTATTTTTTAGTTGTAGGTTCCAGTCACAACCAACTTCATTGACTATTTTCTTTAAGATTTTTAGAATGGTCTTATTGGAAGCCTCAAGTTGGCCATTACCCTAGGGGTAATACAGGGTGGAGAGGTGATATTGGATATTAAATATTTGACATAGCTCATGAACATCCTAGTTTTTGAAGGGTGTTCCATTATCAAAGATAAGGGCTTGTGGAACACCGTAACAACAAATGAGGTAATTCAGGATGAATTTAGAGATCTGCTTCCCTATGATATAGGTCATTAGGATGGCTTCTACCCACTTTGTGAAGTATTTTTTGGTCGTGATAATGAACTTGTGTCCATTAGATGAGGTAGGTGTAATTTTCCCAATGAGGTCGAGTCCCCACTGTGAGAATGGCCAAGGTGTGGTAATTGGTTGGAGCTCTTGAGCTAGTGCAAGGATGAGGTCCTCATGTTGTTGGCATTGCATACATTTCTGGACATAGTTGTGAGATTCTCTTTCCATAATGGGCTAGTAGTACCCCATCCTCAACAGTTTCTTGGCCAAGGTCATGCCACTTGAGTGTGAACCACAAATGTTGTTGTGTACCTCTATTAAGTCAATCAAAGCTTTCTCGGGATTAAGGCATCATAATAGGGTTCCTTTGATACTCCTATGGTAGAGGGTGTTACATAAGATGACTAAGCAGGATGACTTTTTACTGAAGGTTTTCTTGAGATTCGAGGTGATGTCGGTGGGGAGGATTCCTATTTTTAAGTAGGTGAATATATCATGGTACCAAGGATTACCGAGACCAATTATTTTGCACATAGATTCAGATTTTGGTACCTCAAAGGTTGGTACGAGAAGTTGCTCTACAAGAAATTTGTGTTTATGGATGTTCCTTGTGATATCTACCAATGATCCAATCATAGACATAGCATCAGTTTCCCTGTTGTTTACCCTCAGTATCTAATCAAATGTTATGTTGATGAAGAACCCTTTAAGATCCTCGACCATCTTTTTGTATGGGGTAAGTTTATCATCCTTGGTTTGATATTCATCATTGACTTGATTGATAACTAGTTGCAAATCCCCATAGACCTTGAGTGTCATGATTTTCTATTGTACTATGATTCAAAGTTCTATGACAAGAGCTTCGTACTCTGCAATGTTATTGGTGCAAGGGAAAGACAACTTGTATGATTTCGGGATACAATCCCCTTGTGGTGTGATGAATAGGATTCTTGCTCCCAACCCATGTTGTGTGTATGATAATTCAAAGTATACCTTCCAATGGTTTGTGATATTTAGGAGGAAGATTGACTCGTCTAGAAACTCTGATACCAGTGGGTTCTTTGCATATATGGGAGCTTCTACCAATTGATCTACAATTACTTTTCCTTTGATGGATTTTTTCTCCACATACTCAATGACATACTCTTTCAAGATCATGACCCACTTAGCCACTCATCCTATGAGCATTTCCTTAGAGAGTAGATACTTTAGGGATCTATCTTGGAGATGACCTTAATTTCATGAGCAAGCATGTAGTATCTAAACTTTTGTGAGGCAAACACTACTACAAGACAAGCCTTCTCAATGAACTTGTATTTGAGCTTGTGTCCCACTGGGGTTCTACTGATGTAATAGATGGCTCTCTCTTTCCTTGTTTCATCATGTTGAGCCAAAAGAACACCAAGAGCTGCCACCGTAGCTGAAATGTAAAGGATTAATGGTTTGTTTTGGATTGGCGACATGAGGACGGGTAGTGTTAGCAAGTATGTCTTGATTTGATTAAATTCTTGATCGCATTTCTCATCCCACTTATAGGTTACTCTCTTGTGGAGTAGATGAGAATAGGAGACGGTTTTATTGGCCAGCTGTGCTATGAATCTTCTAATTGATTGAAGCCTTCCCTATAGACCCTTCAATTGTTTCAGTGTTCGTGGTGCTTCCATGTCGAGGATTGCTTTAAATTTTATGGGATGAGTCTATATTCCCCTCATCAAGATAATATATCCTAAGAGCTTTCCTGAAGTTACGCCAAAGACACATTTCTTGGGATTGAGTCATACCTTATATTCTTCCAGTCTATCGAAGATTGGTCCCAGTGTTACTATGTCTTCTTGGTGTTTCCTTGATTTGGTGAGGATATCATCCATACAGTCTTCCATAGTCTTGTGGATCATGTCATGAAAGATCAAGGTCATAGCCCTTTGATATGAAGCTCTAAAATTTTTAAGCCCAAATGGCATCATATTCCAACAGAAGGTGCCTCATGGACAAGTGAAGGCTATTTTATTTTGGTCATCCTTTGCAATCATAATCTGGTTGTACACTAAAATTATTTCCATTAATGATAGCATTTCATGCCCCGTTGTCAGATTTACAATCATATCTATGTTGGGGAGGAAGAAATCATCTTTAGGACACTTTATTCAAGTCTCTGAAGTCGGTGTAGATTCAGATGCCCCTAGTGGGCTTGGAAATAGGTACAAGGTTACAAACCCATTCTATATAATCGATGGGTCGGATGAATCTGGCGTCAAGGAGTTTTTGTAGCTCAAGTTTGACCAATAAAGGGATTTGTGGATGCATCTTTTTCAATTTTTGTCTCACCAGTTTTTCCTCAGGATACACTGCTAGATGATGGACCACTACTTTTGGATCAAGGCCTGGCATGTCACCGTATGTCCACGCAAATTTCACCTTCCTTTCTTTTAGAAATGTTGCTAGATTTTCTTTTTCTTTAGTCAAAAGTGACTCTATGTAGAAGGTGATGTGTGGGGCCTCTTTGGTTCCCAATTTCACTGGGTTGCACATCTCTGCTAGGACTGTTGACTTCTCTTGATGGATGGCACTAAGGGGAAGATTGAATCCCTCATCCTTTGGCACGTCAGAGAGGTTTTCACCATCAGATACGTCCTTTATTTTTACTATTTTGGGATCAGAAAGTGCCACAATGTGGTTTTCACTTAAAGATCGAGACATAACTCTTAGATTTTCAATTTTGTGACTAAGAGATTCGATCGTTTCCCCGTAGTATGCATGTGTATCTAGCTCGATGTTGAACCCTAATTTTTCAACTCGATGTAGTAGATTACCCCTTAGTCCCATGAATTTCGAGAGAGCCTCATCATTTTCAAATGTATCTAAGATCGGCGGTCCTCGTTGGTCATGGTTGATGAGTTGGGCGCAAATTATCTTTAGCTCAGTGACTTGGTTACTTGACTCAAATGACATGGAGGTGATCATGAAAGGGAGGAATCCTCAAATAGCATGGGTAGGTCAGAGATGGGATCCTCAAGGGGACTACTAAGTGATACAAGGATCGAAGAGGAACCTTTGACCATTTTAATAGGAGCACCTTTTCCAAGTATGGTTATTCTAGTAGGGTACATCCGACACCAAGATTCTTAAGGTGCTTCTCAGGAATGATAGGTTCTAACAGGTTGTCATTTTTCCTGAGCTTTTCATTTTTGTTGTAGCCCCAGCCAAACATTAATGGTAGACCCTTGTTGTCCTTGTTCATCGGGAGAACAATTGTAGGTCAGTTATCTTGATATAGGAGACCTGAGACATCTTCTTCATCCACAAATTCTTTGCTCAAATCCCCCCACTTTTTGAAGGTTTTAGGAGATGTTGTGAATCTCTGGGATGTGTCTTCGCTACGTTGTGGTCTTTAATGAGATTTAGGAGATTGAGGTAACTCTCCTAACATGTATGCGCCCTTTTGTAGGTTATAGTCCCCACATCCATTGTCTTTGATTATAGCTTTGATAGTCAAGATGTTCTAGGTGATGGATGTATTTTTCTTAGAAGTGGAGGCTAAAGTGGATGGATCAACACAGGGAGATGTGGGTCCCTCATCATTTTTAGGAACTTGTGCAATTTTCTAATATTTGGATTCCAGATTCTTGCAATAATAGAAAGGTTCAGGGTCACTGTGGATCGTGACTTCTTGATTTTGGTAAGGAAATTTTACACATTGGTAGAATGTAGATGTGACATCTTGCATCCATGGATCCATGGACACCCTAGGAGAATATTGTAGGGAAGCTCAAGGTCAAGGAACTGGCAAGTGGTTTCCATGATCACTAGTCCAACTTGGATGGAGAGTTGAATGGTGCCTTGGGACACCCGTTCTTGGTCATCATAGGCCCTAATGGTGATACCTTTTCCATTTTCAATGAAATCCTCTGAGAATCCTAGATTCTTTATTAGCTACAAGATACAAATATTCAAGCTTGCACCACCATCCACCAAAACCCATTTGAATTTGTTCTTATGGACCAAGACCTCAAGGTCGAGTGTGTATTTATGTGATGGTTGGGTTGGGAGGTCATGCTCAAAAAATGTAAGGAGATGTGGTGTAGTAATGTGTCCGACCAGAGCTTGAAATTGGTCTACATCAATGTCTATGGGAATGGAGGATGCGGCCAAGGCTTTCTCTAGGATGTCCCTATGTGTAGGAGATATTTTAAGCAATTCCATGATGGAGATTTGGGTTTTTTCAATTGTTCCAAGATGTTATAACCACTAGGGTTTTATTTCGGATTGGTAGGTGGTGCCCTAGGTGGTGGTGATCATCCTGGGATAGAAATTTTTTTGCTGCGTGTGGTGATTCCACACTCGGCTCTAGGTCCTTTGATGTTGACAACCATTAAAAACTCATTCAATGATTATATAGCATGGTCATGTAGATATGGTTTACACTGGTATAATTCTTTCCTTTTCCATTGTTGTTCCTCTTTTTGTGATTTGGCATTAGATTTGTGTGTATCTTGAGATCTTGATTTCCTATTGGTTGGTCAATGATTATGACTTTCATTGATGAGGTCTTGGATAAGATTTTTGAGTCTCATACAACTAGCTATTGTGTGTCCCTTTATTTTGTGAAAATTGCAAAGGTGATTTTCATTATACCAGGGTAGTTTAACTTGAGGCTCTTGGTAATTTTCATAAACAAGGAGTGTGATGAGGTTTGCTTGCACTAGTTGTTGCATGAAATATTCAATGGGTTCCCCTAGTGGTGTATACTTGTGTTTTGGTGGATATTTGTTCCTTGGGGGTGGTCCTCCTTGAGCGTTCACATTGTTGACTGTTTGATTATTTGGTTGTTGTTGTGATGGGTTTGTTTTTGGGGTGTTTTCGTGAATGGATTGTTTTGTGTTGATTTATGGTTGATGAGTGTTATGTTGTGGGTATGTTTGTTGTTGCGTTTTTTTCCTTTGAGCACTAATAACAACTTTGGCATCAACAACACCTTCACTAGTAATGTTTTTATTTTTATCCCATGTGCGAGGTTCGTCATTGTAGCTTGTTGGTTGTATATTGTCTTGGTACACGGGTGTGTGCACTTGTGCTATAAGGGCTCTCTCAATGTTGAGAGCTTTGGAGATTAATTGATTGTATGTTGTGATGCATTGGATTTTCAGATGGAAGGACAACTACCCTTCGAGATTAGAGATGATGGTTCCAATTTGATGTTCCTCTAGCATGGACCATTTTCTTTTGTTGGCTCTAGATCTCCATCATTGTAATAAATCCACAAATATCTCTCCCTTAGCTTTTTTGAGGCCAGATAGCTCCTCCAAGCTTACTTCCATGTCTAGGTTAAATGAATAGTTTTCTATGAATAGGTCCATAACTTCTTGGAACTTTTTGATCCCAGGAGGTAAGCAGGAGAACCATTCCATTGTGGGACCAACCAAGCTTCAGGGAAAGAGTCACATCAGATAGGAATAGTCATATGCTACTTCCATGCAATGTACATGAAATTCTCTGATATGATCCTCAGGATTTCCTTTTCCTCGGTATTTGTTGAATTTTGGTATTTTGAATCCTAGTGGGAATGGAACCATAGTGATATTCCTATCAAATGGATAGGGGCATAAATCTCGTTGGGTATATGATTTTTTTTCTTTTCCAGATTGAATTTCCTATATTTTCTACAAGAGCAATTTGACCTATGTGGAAAGATTGGTTTGTGGATCGGGTGGTGGAATGTGCATGTTTTAGGATGGTATGGTTTGTTGGGTAAATAAAGGGGCAGCCTGTGTTACTTGTGTGTTAAGGTTCAAGGAATTTCGCTACATGTTCATGAAGGGTTGTTGGAAGCTTTGTTTTGTGAGCAATGCTTGTTGGTACGCCTGTTGTTGTTGTGCCAACAATGCTTATTGATGGGCTTGTTGTTGTGCCAATAGCGCCTATTATTGGGCTTGTTGTTGTGTTTGTTTTTTCTGTGCTATCAATGCTTGTTTTTGTGTGTGATGTTGTTGTAGAGCTTGTTGATAGGCTTTCTATTGCAACAAGACTTGTGCTTGTGCTTGTTGTGCTTGGTATTGGGCTTGAGCTTGTTGGTGTACTTGTTGTGCCGCTTGTTGTTGTTGTAGCAAAGCTTGTGCTTGTGCTTGTGCTTGGGATTGAGCTTGAGCTTGCACTTGGGATTGTGCTTGGGCTTGATCTTGAGCTTACAATTAGGCTTGTGCTTGGGCTTGAGCTTGAGCTTGCACTTGGTATTTTTCTTGAACTTGTTGGGATTGTAATTGTTTCATGGCCTTTTGGTAAGCTTGTTATACTACTTGCAATGTGATACTATATTGATTTGTTGCAATGGGATTCAGAGGTGGAGGTGGGGGATTTTGAGGGATGGCATGAGATGATGTGACAAGTGGTTGTTTGGGTGGTTGTTGAGGTGTTTGTTGAGTGATGAAGAGGGGATGAGTGGTGGATGGTGGATTCATAATCGTATTTGATGTGCCAAGCCCTTTTGAGACTGGATTTTGGGATTTTTGAGGTGTTGTAGATGATGTGATTAGTGATTGAGATATTTTGGATGATGTAACTTGTTATTGAGATATCAGTGGTACGTTTGGAGGATTTGGTGTGATAGATGTGTTGATTTGATTTTTTTCTTGGGGGATTGACTTGATTTGGTTGATTTTGGATTGATGTGTTCAATGAAGTGATTTTTCTTATACCTTGGATTGGTGTGGGTGATGATGTCAAGATAGAGAATGGTGGGTAAATATGTGATGTGTTCCCTTGTGGAAGTGACGATGAATTTTTGAAGGTTCCCACTTTTCTAAATAGATCAACTTGTCCTTGTAAGATGTTGGGGGTGTAACCATGTTTATCAAGGGCATAGGTGGGTTTGGCATGGAAATTAGATGATATGTTTGAGTCTTGGAAGACAAGTGGTACATATGGGTGTTTAGGGTCTTGTGGAACGGTGCTAGGCATACCCAAGATCGTGTTGGCCTCCAAATTTTGATTGTTGACAAGTTATTGTTCTTGAAGAGATTGAAGTAGTGAGCTTCCCTTGGTGATCATGGGTTGATTTGGTGCGTGAGATGATGATGGTTGAGAGATAGGTTGGATTATGCTTGGGAATGAGGGTGTGAATGATGTTTTTGGGATGTTCACTAAATTTTTCTCCACAATGGTGCTTACATAAAAATCAGAAGGGAGTTTAGCTCCTTATTTTTCAAATGCCAACATGTATTGGGTGGGATTTAGTTTCATGACCATGTTGACAAGTTTATGGGTTTCTATATTTTGTACTAATTTGAGCAATTCATCTTGGGACATCTCTTTGTAATTAGTTGTGACATCCTCCACATGGAAACCTCCCTCTTGAAGATCTTGTGGTAGTTGAGGGGGATTAGGTAGAGGGTTGGTAGATATCCTAGGGTCAAATTTTGTTTGGCTTAAATCACTTGTGGTTGATGTTTCTTTTTTTTGCTCCATGATCTTCTTGTGTTGTGACCTTGTTTGGACCATAAAATTGGGATCAACTTTTAGAAGTACGCGGGATGAACCTTTGACTTCTTTGGTTGATCTAAACTTTTGGTACAAAAAGAAATTCTAGGATGTGTTTTAGGATCAAATGATGATGATGTGGTAAATGAGGGGGTGAATGATATGGATGTTTGAACTTTTAGGAACTTTGGATAAATACTAGACTTTAGGATTTTGATTTTGATTTGTTTTGATTTGGATGATGAACTTGTAAACCCTAAGATGTTAGTTGTGATCATGGGATGAACCTGTCTAAAATGGGTTGCTAATTTGACTAAGTGTGTGATAAAGGATTCATTCCCACACACCCAACTAAACAAGATGATTTTGATTTGGTCTAAGTGATTTACCAAAAGTCTAGCATAAGGATGTTTCCAAAGTTTTAGGAAGTTGTTTGTGAGATGGATTTTGATAAATGCTTTGAGGATGGATGAAGGTGTCTGTTTTGACCCTAGATGAACCTAGAATAACTTTGTTTACAAGACCAAGGCGTTGACGAACATGCTTTACCCTATAAATGACTCAAGATCAATTCCTTAAATGAGGGGCTCATATTGGACATGCAAGTCTGAATTATCTCTTGAAGAAACGTCTATAAAAATTTCTTGCCAAGATGTTCCTATTGCAGTAGAGTGCGACAAGGTGTTTCTTGATGGAATTTTGACTATGACACCTAAGTTTGATGTGATGAAATGTGGACCTTCATTTTGGATTTTTGACCTTACAAGAAATCATGAAGACAAACACATGTGCATGGTTCAATTGTGAGTTTGTCTTGATTAATGAATTCTTTTTACCACATCAACTCGTCTTGCTTAAATTTCAAACTAAATGTCTATGTATAAGCTCCTTTTCATTCCACATGATCCATTATGCAAAACTAAAAGAGCTAAGGCCATAGTTTCCCTAGGTTGACTTCGAAGAGAGTGAATTGAGATATGATCTGAAGTATTTAGAAGTCTCTAAAGATGATATCCTTAGGGAAAAGTAGTAATAATTAGACTCTTCAAAGGTATTCACTCTTTTCAAAGGGTTTGAAATTTTGGTGATTGTTAAATGTTTTTTTCAATGTTTTGGAACCAAGCAATGTGTTCAACTGACTCATAAAAAAGCACAACCTAGGCTAAAAAGATACTACTTGCTAAGTCCCCACTCAGATTGCTCCAAACACTAAGACAAAGCGAACAACTAGATATTTGGTGAAATTGGCTCCCCCTTACATGGCATAGGCACACCATATCTCAAACCTCGAAGATCCAAAGATCCAAATGATTTTTTATCTCTACAATGAATAGTGGAATGTGGGGCGGCTTTAGAATGACCTTTTTGCACCAGTAAGCATAAAGGTTTTTGGTCTCTATAACAAGTTGGTTCTTAATTCAGATATTTAGGATAAAAAATTGGTTCCATACATGCAGTAAGATTAGCTCAATTAAGAGGTCTCCCAGTCCCTTCCTTAGAAGATATTTTAACATATCACATGGATACTAGGGGTGGCACTTGTCGGTATGGGACAACAACACCAGCTGGTTGATGACTTTAGTCACCACCATTTCATTAAATAGTGAACTGAACATGAAAGCACCGCTTAGGGTCGTTCCCTCTCTCAAGTTGGGAGGAAATCCCTTCTAAAGGTAACACTTTGACACGAAAAAAAAATGTGCAAAAAAAATATCAAGATGCTTTTCATCACCCAAGATCACCAAAAGGCATGAAGGGAGAGGATACACACCTTAAATGCACAAAAGCAAGAAAGTAACACTTGATTGTTTCTCTTCACCCGAGATCGCACGAAGTACAAGGGGAGAGGATACACACTCTAAGCATTTCAAAAACAAGATCATCACTCACTTGAAGCACTTGTTCATTTTATCCTTCAAAGCAATGGTGAATTCATTTTAAGCACCAAACTGGGTATGAGTTTTCCTTGTTCAATTTTAATCCCACATAGCAATGCTCTAGTAAGTTTCTAGGTTCAATTTTAACCAATTTGAAAAGCTCAAGTCAATGATTAATTTTAAACCCAAAGTAATGCTAGTTGGTCCTAAAATAGAAGATGAAGAGTAGAAATGGAAATCCTAGGCTATTACAATGAGCATTAAAAAATGCTTTTAATTTTCCAAGTTAATGTTTCTCTTCAATCTACAAAGGCAACACTAGAGGATGAAGGTGATGCTATATCTACAACAAAGGAAACACTGAAATCAAAGGTAGCGCTCTAGTGAAAGTCAGAACTAGTGCTCTGAAGCAGATAGAGAGCTTAAAATTGGCGTAGTAAATGCAAAAGCAGAAGCAACAATCTGGTTGAGATTTAGAAATGACAGCTTGACTAAGAAGTCAAAAGCGATGCTTTAGCGATGGCGGCGCAACAGAGCGTAGTGACAACGACGAGACATGACAAAGGTGGCATTGTAAGAAAAAGCGACACTGTATCTATTAGCAAAGGTGGCGTTGAAATCAAAGGTAGCACTCTGGATGTGAGAAGCGGCGTCACCTTCCTGTAGCTGCAAAAAATGTTATTTTTAGCTAAAATAATTAAATTTTCAAGTGGTTAGCCCTCCTTCTAGTGCCAAAATGTGAATTCCAATCTGCAACTAACTAATAAGAGACAAAACAAGCAAGGTTAGTCATGTTAGAAATCACAAACAAAGCATTCCCTATGAGATTCTTGATCAAACAAAGATGAAAACATGAAATAAAAGCATAAAAGAAAGCAAATAAGAGCATGTAATCAAACTAAATAGAACAAACCTTCATCTCATAGGGGGATTGGTGCCACTTTGATGTGCAAAGTAGCCCTTTCCCAATCCCCTTGATAAGCTCCAAGATGTAAGTGATTCCAAGTGTATGAGATTGATTCAAAGTGATAATGAAAGAAAACTAAGATGTGATTAAAATGAGTGTAAATGAGTGATTGCTATGAGTGAAAATGCCTATAGTGAGATTGCATGAGATTTTGGATCTATTTCAAGTAGAAGAGGCCTCTACTTATAGGAGTGAAGGGTTGAAGAATGGATGAAATTGGTGTATGTGGGACTAAAAGGGGATCCAATAGGATTGTGACACTTGTCACAAGGCTAATGGATGGATGTGGAACATATTTTGGAGAATGTGTAGAGTTAAGGCATGTAGGTGGATTTGTAAGACGATGTAAGGGAATTGAATGAATATGGTTTAGATGTAAGAGGGACAAGATGGCATGTAAGAGGCCATTTAAGGCAAAGGTGGCTCTTGTAAGAGCATTTAAGACCTTTGTAAGAGGATTTTAAAGCCATTTGGAGGGAAATTGAATGAAAGGGTGGTTGGGAGGAATATCCCTAAGAATATGTCTTTGTGAGGAAAATAGGCTAATTAGTTAATTAAAAGAAATGATTTTCATGTACGAGTTGGTTAGTTGATCATATGTTTATTTGACCGAGGTTGAGTCAAAAGCTAGAGAAATGGGTAATGATGATTAGGAGGAGATTAGAGTTAATTAATTCAAAATTAAATCAACTCAAGTGGGTTAAGGGATTTATGACATTTGATTTATTTAATCAAATGAGAGGACTTCAGGGTTTTAATTAAATAATTTGATTTATTTAATTAAATATGGTGAACATTAGTGAGCAGGAAGTGAATTAAAGTAATAAATTTAATTACTTGATTAATAGTAGAAATTGATGAATTCAACTAAATAATAAAGATTATTTAATTAATTGGTTAGTGCAAAAATGATTTGGAAAGAGATGATGTTAATTAATCAGAATTAGATGCATAATGTCAATCAGTATTATTTGAGTGTCTAAAAGTACAATCTAGGATGGGATAGAAAATCTAGAGATATGAGAAAAATATTGATATTCATGCATTGAAATTTGGTGAACAAATATCTTGTATATTATCTTGTTTCAATTACATAGCAACCTATATGGTGTAACAAATAAATTATATCTTACACTTATTATTGAGGAATAGTTTTCTTGCCAAAATAATGAAGAATCTCAACACATTTATTGCACTTGTATGTGGGTATACATGTTTCCCAACCCTTAATAACTTCCAAGAGGAAGTTTATTCCAAGGGGAGGGGAATGTAAGACCCCATCTTTCATGCAATGCATTATTTGTGTGTTTCCTTTGGTTGAGTACATTGCTATCAATTAGTGAAGCTAACTAGTAAATTATGCAGATTTGATCTAATAGGATCCTTGAGGGATATGTTCTTGTATAATTAAATATGATGTACATCATGTGGACCATGTAAATGAACCAACCAATGCTTTAAGTATATGTGCAATTATAGAATAGTCACTCAATAGAATTTCATGGATTCTTTAGTTTTAGAAATAGTAAAACTTTTTTAAGTTAGTGAATCTTGTACTCTTATTTTGAAATGACATTGAGCAGGAGTGTTGAGCAATAGTCTTGTGCGCTGAGCAAGTGCAACGTGCAACGAGCAAGTGAGGATGCTACAAAGTGGGTGGCTGGTGTTGTTGCTCCTAACGTTATAGGTTGCCATCAGAAATCCTTTCCTGATGTTGTATTAAATGCTTGTACCCAATTTCCTCCTACTCCGGCTAGGGTTTGGCCTTTTCCCTACACCCGTGCTTCCCCTGTTGTTGTATGTGGACTAGATATATAGAAAATGAGGATTTCTATGTGCCACAAGATGTGGACTTTAGGTTTAACGGCTTGTGGCCCTCCCTTCTCGATGTCCATGAGTGGGTTTTTGTTTCCTAGAAGCCTATTGTTTCTAGGTAGATTGACCTCTACCGCAGCGCTAGAGGTTTTTTCTTTGCAACCTTTGCTTCCTCTGAGGAGCGAGACTGAGTGTTGGACAAGGGGTGGATGTGGGGTATTCATTCACTATTTATTCAACCTTGGTCTCGCTATTTCAATCCTCTTACGGAGCCACTGAATGTCAGACTATTTTGGGTCTGACTGCCAAACCTCCCTCTCCAGTTTTGGGAGGATTCTTGTTTTGAAGATATTGGCAATGCCATTGGTTTCTTTTTGAAGGTGGACTCTACGTCTCGAGATTTTGGGCATATTACGGTGGCTCGTATTTTAGTCGATTTGGACATCTCCAAACCACTCCATGGTGATGTGGTCTTGATGGTGGAGGACAGGCCTTGGAAGCATATTCTAGACTATGAGAGGCTCCATTTTTGGTGCAGGCGTTGTTTCGTTGTTGGTCATTTTTCCTTTGGCTTCCCTCTTACTCACCATAAGGGTGCTGCTACCTGGTGGAAGGATGCTCTCTCAAACCATCTCATGGTGGGCTCTCCCTCTTCGGTTGGTCCCTCCCTTGATTGTTTCATCCTTGGAGACTATGTCTCCCAGGATCCTCCTCCAACTATCCCTTCTATGGAACCATTGTTTCCTCGAACTGTTGTCGTTGTTCTAGTAGATCTTGCTCGTCCCTCAATGAACACTTCTATTGTTCCTTCAATTGCTCCTAACTCCTCTTCTACGCTATCGGATTCACTACGTGGTGGCTCTTTGCCCATGGTGGTTGTTGAGGATCCGCTCATCTCGCCTCGCTTGGTAGTATTAGTTCTGAAGCCTTCTTGGTCTGTTATGCAGAGAAAGAAGAAGAGACTCCCCAAACCGCAACCTCGAGTTTTGGGAGTCAGATTTGACCCCTCAGATTCTGGGGTTATCTAGTCCTCATCTACCGTTCGACATGTTGTTTGTCATCTATTCATGTCCTAGTTTTGTTATGTGTGTGGCTTGTTTTGGCTTGTTTTGTTGAGCCCTAGTGGCTCCTTTTTGTAAGGGATTAGCTCCCTTTTGATTAGCTTCTCTTTCTAGTTCATGTCTTGTTTTGAACTAGCTTCTTTTTGGCCTCGAGGGCTCTCCATGTAAAGGGTACAACACCTTGTAAATGTTGCTTACTTTATCAGAAACCTTGTAATCTTATTTTGCATGATGCTAGTAAAGTAAATAGGAGGGTGTCATTAGTGAGTGTGGTATGTGACATAGATAAATAATTTATGGATTATTAATTTGTAGTTTTGTGTTCATGTCTTAAGTGTAAATTGTGGGCATGACAAGATGGACTAGTGGATATTAATGGTACATCTAGGATGGGATATAAAAGCATAGGGTGAACTATTAGAGGCTAATACAATGGGGTTAAGAGAGAATAATGGAACTTATGGTGAATTAGGAAGTTTCTATGGTTTAACTATAGGACATGAAGTGGGAACTTGATGTGTGTATTCATAATGGATAAGATATTTGGTCAATAATGAGAATAAGAAAATATTTATTATAAGGTATATGTATAGGATGAAATATGGACAAAGGTGGTATAATTTAAAAGGAGGTGTGAAAGGTTGGGTTATGTGATTTTAAACTAGTAAAATGTTTATGATGATAGGAATAGAAGAATGAGGTGGGTATTGAATGGTAAATATATTTATAATCTCACAAATCCAACTAAACATGCCATTGTCTAATGTGTATGGAAAAGAATACATCAATGTGATAGGTTCTTGAGAACATAAGTCATTCAAATCACATGTCATATGCTCTTCATGTGTGGTTAAAATGTGTGGTGGGGAGGATACAAGCAAATTTGTACTAAGGTAATTGCATAATATTTATTCAAACTATCAAACTATTAGATATCAAATTGATATAGAAAAGAGGATGTACTTTCAACTGTAGATTTTCAATTTCTTAATTTCACAAAGTTGGCTTGTTCATTCTCCACTTCATGTTCCTCCAATATTTGACTTTTTGATCAATTTTCTTGATATGATGTTGAAATCTATATCAATTTAATACAATTAGTTAAAATAATTGACAATTATTAAAATGAGAGATAAAACAATAAAATAGTCATTCAAGTTCTTCAAAATATGAAAACAATCATTCAGGTTCTTTAAAAAGTGAAAATAATTATTCAAATAATCAAATTCAGTTTAAAAACATGCAATTTTAATCAAGTTTATGATAATGAAAGAAGAAAAACACTTGATATATTTGTCAAACAATAATTAAAGTTTCTATAAATTATAAAAAGTGTGTATCTGTGTTGGACAAAGCACAATTTGTAGGGTAAAGTAGAGAATGCGGGTCCAAAATCATATGATGCACATTCTTTTTTACTGTTCAATGTTTCTTACTTGCAAAGAAATGTGCTCACATCATAGAGTACACATGTTATAGAACAAGTGTGTTATAACACACTATAACACACTTGTGCTAATCCTTGCTTTGGATATTTCCAACCATTAGGATTGGATTTTTCTTAGGCATCCAGCCTAAAGGGATTGACTTCATTGTTAATGTCTAAAGACATGTTTTATGCAAAATATAGAAAACTGCCTAAATGTCAAGTGTGCTCTCCATCAAGTTTGGGCATCTTTCAATGTTGATTCAAAACTCCCACTCCGCAAATGATTCAAACCTTTAAGAAGGGTGTTCAAGATATGCAGAACCTGGAGGCTGAGACAAAGTCTATCCTGAAGACTTTGGGTTAATCGTGGCTGGTCTTTTTGTTGGCTTTTCTGCTGGCTTTTTTTGTCTGACCTTCCTAGTCTTTTGTGGGTGGCTGCTGCTTGTTCTAGTTTTTTCCTTTTGTGTAGCCAGTTGTGTCTGTTGGACTTTTTTGTCCTTTCTTTTCTGTTGTAAACTTTGTGGTTTCGGGTCCCTGTAAAACCCATTTTACCCTTTATCAAAAACATCAAATTCTCTTTTGCCTTTCTAACCATATAATATTTTATACATTTCCAATAATGTTAATGTTCTCATTTTGAATTTATTTTGTCAATGTCTTATTTTTTAACCAAAAATCTATGTATAGTATTTTTAGTATCATTTTTATTCATCCATCAAAATTTAAAACAAATTATATTTTTACATTCTAAAATCTATTATATACACATTAAAAAAAATTATTATTACATTTTTAAAAAATATGGGGGAGCATGCTCAATTTTTTTATTTTTAGGATGTATTCACTTTGAAAATTAATAAAAAAAATGTATAGATTAAAAATTAATAGAAAAAATAGTCATAAAATACATGATGTTAGCTAATTTTCCACTAAATTGATTTTTGAAATACTTAAAAAATGTTAAAATTTTAGGTGGAGCACACTAGACACTATGTTATATTTTCTAACAAAAATAGGAGCACTTTGTGTGCTTCTCCTATTTGAACCTCTTAATCTCCATTATTTTAAAAGCTATATATTAGTTTAGAAAGTGTGTTCCAAGCACTATGACTCTTATCTTGTCACATATTCAAATTTTGAGTGTAGAAATCTTTAATTTATCATTCACAATTAGAATTTGCTTATTCTAGAAAAATGTGGCCACTTTTGAATCCCTTATGGTCTCTCATTTTTATTCACATACCTACCTTAGAATATTCCTTTGAGGTTAGAATATTTTGTAATTTTGAATTTGAGCCTTGATAAGATAAATCATGATCATTCGTTTGTAACTAAATTTTTTGCACCTTCTCCTATAAAAGGGGACATTAATTTATTGTTTTGGAGGGATAAAAATTGTTGATAACTATGGAGCTAAGAAATACATAATTTTTATTGTTCAATTTCCTTCATGGTTTCCTCTTGTTTAGAGGAACTTTGTTAATAATTATAATGGGTTAGCATGTGTATCTTTTTTCAAATCATTGAATCATTGAAATTGTAAAGTGATTTGAATTTTTAATATTTTTATTATGAAATATCATAAATTTGCACCATTCTTAGCATTTCTCATTTGTAATTAAATTTTTCATATAGAGGTTTGTGTTGCCTATGCATTCTAACAAAGAATAGGAGAGTTTTGAGAGGTCCTACCACTAATCTACAAATAATTGTGATAATTTTATAGATTAGATTTTCTAACTCCTTTCCTTCCTCACCTTCCCTTTTTCATTATTTTATAAAATCCAAAATTTAAAGTAAAATATCATAATATTGAACTGTAAAATTCTCCAATATAAATTAACTAATCAAATTTTAGATCATAAAGCACTTATTTAGGGTGAAATATATGAATCATGTTATTATCTTTCAAAGTTGGCCATAATTAGAACTCCAAGAATGTAAGTCCCCATCTGAAGAAAAAATCACAAGAAAAAACTGAATCAAACTACAAGTCAAGACTTGACATCTAAAGCCTTAGGATAATTGTTTTTTTCTTCAAAATGTAATGACCTTACAAGAAGGTAAGTTCATTAGTAAATTTTATCTAAGTTGATAGTGAAAAATCAATGCATCAACACATACCATCATTTAGGTACCCTAGCTACATCATGAACTGTCATTCAACTAGTTTGGGGTGTAGGGTTCTACAAACCCATACCCACTAGTCATAATGTTTTTTTTTAATGTGTAGTATTTTTCATTTCTTTTTTATAACTTGAGAATGTGCAATAGAGTTGTATGGTTTTAGGAGGAATTTTTTTCTTTTTTTTTTTGATCAAAAGTGGTACACCACTATAATATTATTTATATAATAATAAGATTATACAAAATCCTGGTTCAGATGAGCATACCGACAGGAAAGAACCAGGAAGAAAACCTCCAGTTATAGCTCAAAAAGATACAATTCGTACAAATAAACCCGACAATGGAGATCCATATCATGATTTAACAAAAAATTTCAACTAATACTAATCATATTTTACCTATTGAATTCTATAATACTAAAAAACAACCACCGTTTTTGTGACACCCCTCCGATTTGTTATGTTTTCTTTGACAGCCCAGATACTTTGATAGACCTTATTTTATGTTATTGTTATTATTTTGTTGACAGTGGAGTGATGATAGACTATATGGATGTGACGATACATTATATGCATAGTGATTATGTTTAATATGCTTTATGTTTGCATAGATGCTTAGTTGTGATGACATTGCTATATATGCTCATTGTAGTTTAATAGACATCTTATCTCGTCAGTTGATGTGACATTGTATTGGTGAAGAGAAGGGTATTGCATCACTCACTTGCGAGTGCCCTGTGATTTCCACGATTCTCTCTTCACAGTGTGTATGAATTATTATCTAGATACATGTACGACATTTGCTTTGGTTGTAGGTTTGTAGGTACAAGACAACGACTTCACCTGGTTTCACAGGTCTGAGCGTGTCCACTACTCAATAGTAATGTTGATTAGGAGATAGTAATTGGTTAACCTTGTCAAACCTCTACCCTAGTACAGTGTGTCGTCAGTCCATGTTTTGGTCATGTTTTTTATCCATGTTGGTCTTGGTATTTTATTTATCGTACAAGTTTAAATTGTAAGGATTAAATTATAAGTGTGATTAAGTATTTAATTAATATGGAGACCTTATTATAAATAAATAAATAAATTTAATTTAAGTTATTATAAAGTAATTTTAATTATTAGATTAAATGTGGATTTAAATAAATAAGTGATTTAAATGTGATTTGAATTAAATAAATTGTTTTAATTTTAAATGCATATTTGGGAAAAGATCTTAGAAATATCTTGGTTGTTAAAGAAAAAAGATATTTGTTGGGTTAATTGGAAGTTAGAAGGTTTTGTTTTCTAATTGTCTTAAAATTGATTTCTGGAGAGATTGATTGAAATTTGTGAGAAAAGAGGAAGTTGTTTTCATGAGGAAAAAAGAAAGAGGTTTTTGGAAAATGGGAGAATTGTTTTGTGGTTTGAAGAAATTGTAAATCTGAGAATCTCTCTGATAATTTTAGGAATCTAGTTTGTTGTATTCTTGGTTGTGGATTATTTTTGTTCTCTTGGGAAGTGGCAATTCTTCTGGAGGAAGTTTTGGCAGCTCTGGCAATTGAAGATTAAAGGGAAGCTCGACATCAATCTCTGAATCGTCCAATCTTTTGGAACAGGTTCTTTATTACTTTGTTAATTTTAATTTGAAAGAGAAAAGTTAAATTATTATTGTATAGCAAATTGGAAAAGTTTAGAAGACGATTTCCTTCATTTTAGAAGCTTTTGTTTTTGAAAGAAATTGTCGTGATTGTTATAGCCTCTGTAGAAAAATAATTTAGATCCTTTGTGTAAATTGATTATTGAAATAGTTTTATACAAAAGGAAATTATAGTGGAATTATAGAACCTCTGTTGAATATAAATCAAAGTTTAGAAAACATCTTTCTAAAAAATTGAATTTATTCCTCTGTAGGAAAACTTCGTCTATGAAAATTGAAAATATTTGACAATTTAGGGAAACCTCTGTAAATCTGTATACTTATTTTCCTGTAGAAAATTTAGTTTTAAAATTAGCCTTGAGCAATTGGTTTTGTTGGATTCTATATATATATATATATTAATATGTATATACTAGTATTAACAAATGTTTCTACATTTTAAAAGTTCTTGTAGAAAATTATTTTAAAAAATATATTATTTTTGTTTTGAAAATTGTCGTATGGCGAGATCTGTAGAAGTTTTTATTAAAAAAAATGTATTAAGAAATGTGGAGGCTGGGGCTACCACAGCCGCCCCACAAAGGGACGCAGAATGTGGCCAACACCCAGCGCTGCTCACAGGTCATGGTATTGTGGGGAAGGCTGTGTAGCAGCCCAATCCCCACACATAGGGTTAAACCTATGTTGGCAGGCCATGCCTGCAATTTCGTTATTGTTGTGTCTTTTTTAATATATATATATATATATAATTTGCATTGTTGTAATTATAATTTATTTTTATATATTAAATAATATATTATATATATATAGTTGTATGTATATAAATATATATATATATACATAATTTTATATATATATATATATTTAAATATATTTATTTAAATTGATGTTATTATTAAAGATGCTTTTTAGAGGGCAAGTAGATGATTTTTAAATAAATATTGGAATAGAATAATTTGATTATATAATTGGATAATATAGATATATATATTTATTTAAAAGAATGTTTATTTAGGTGCATGCAAGCATGAGTAGTTAAATTGAAATGATTAATTATTTTAATTGTGAAATTGAGTTAGATATTATGTGTGGTTGTGAAACTGTAGTTAAAATTTTAATATAATTTCGTTGTTGATTATTAATTGGAATTGTGTTTTGAATAATGTATTTTAGTGTGAGATATTGATCTATTGGATTTAGGAAATCCAAATAGTAGTGCTTTTAATTACATGAGATTGTTTATTTTAATTTCTAGTATTTATGTAATTGGGTACGGTGGGGGATATTTGTTGTTGAGAAAATATAAGTCTTCTAGATTGTAATTGTGAAAGGGTTGTCATTTATGTTATTCGCCCTTGTGAGTTCCTTGGGTAGTGCACGTAGTTGGATTCAGTATTGGACATCTGTAGGGATGTGTTATCTCTTGTTTTTTGCTATTATCAATTTGTGCACCGTCTACCCTTGGATTGTAGAATGAGTTATTGTGTTGTCGATAGGGGAGTGGCTTTCAACAGGGGTCGAAACACAAAGTGGTCCCAGGACAACTCGTGTGAGAGTCAGTGTAATCAATGGAAATTAAATAGCCTACATTAGGGGAATGGGTAGTTAACACATTTAACTTGATAATTAGCCTTGCTCATTGGCTCAAGGGCTTGTGTTAGACTTGAGATGAGTCGGGAAGGCCTAGAATGGCAAGATCCTTATCTTGTCTTCTAGAAAGATAATTGATTCCGCACTGGTGTGCATGTCAGGTCGGAGTTCGTGAGAGGTTACCAGGATAACCCAAGATGGGGGTCGGGACCTAGGAAGATCTCCTTAGGATAACCAATGCAACCTTTGTGATGACACTCCTCCTATGACAACAGTTAGTTTGCATTGTAGAGTGGTTGTTCTTGTTTCAGTGATTCTAGAAGCATTGTAACCCTATGTTTTGTATTTACTGGTACAGTGTGGTTTGTACTTTTCCTGTGTCTAGAGGTAGTAGGTTAGTCTTGGTTACCTGTTACTATCTCCTAGCATGGGGGTTGGTCCTACGGGTACCACATGGCTAGGTGGCGTGCACCTTACATTGTTGGGTTTTCTCTCCATGTTTGTGATGGCGTGATCTTCTAGTTCGAGGAGCTCGTTTGTTTCTATGGATTTGTACTTCTCTTATATTCATTGTAATAGTGGGGCACTATATATTGTATTCCTTATTTGTAATCAAGGAGGATTCCTTGTGTTGTAATTGTAACATTATGTATGATCTATTATTCGTTGGATTAAATGGTATATATTGTTTATATAGTGTTGTATTTGTGGAAATATGTTCATTACATTTTTGTGTTTAATTATTATGCAATGGGTTAATGCTTTGTTGTATGTTGTTATCATGAGTTAATTTCATATGCTATGTTTTAGAATAACTTTGTAAGTTTTTTTGAAATTCACATGTAGATGTGTTGTGTGGCCTAGAGGATGTATGTGTTAGAGTAGTTTACTTCACTCGTCATTTTTACTCTTTTTAAGGAAAAAAAATAGTTGTGCTTCCACAGTGTTGCATCATCCTCTAGGTTGCAAGACAAGGTTTTACATGAGTTAATTTGTGTTTAATTATTATGCAATGGGTTAATGCTTTGGTGTATGTTGTTATCATGAGTTAATTTCATATGCTATGTTTTAGAATAACTTTGTAAGTTTTTTTGAAATTCACATGTAGATGTGTTGTGTGGCCTAGAGGATGTATGTGTTAGAGTAGTTTACTTCACTCGTCATTTTTACTCTTTTTAAGGAAAAAAAATAGTTGTGCTTCCACAGTGTTGCATCATCCTCTAGGTTGCAAGATGAGGTTTTACACTTGGTGTCAGAGCCTCGGTTTAAGCACTAGGAACTTTGGGTTAATTTGGAAACCATTAAGTTGTTTGTGTAGGATTTAAGTTGCATATCTTGTCTTACACCTTGGTGTGTTTGTGTAGGATCATGCCACCTAGGAGAGGTCGAGGTCATGGTCATGGTCATAGAGGCAGACATGGAGGTAGTCAGTAGAACTCACCTCTGCATGTTTCTCATGATTCAGACCGTGAGGAATAGTAGGCTTTCGAAAACATTCCAAGAGGCGGTATTCAGAATCTGGATCCACCAGGGGTCGAAGGTGCTCAGTTCCATCAATTGTTGGAGGATACTCTTGCCCGTCTTGGACCCAAGCAGGAGGTAGAGTAGATTGTTGTTAGAGAGAGGGATGTACTAGCTCAGTTAGAGGCAGTTGTAGCTGCACACATGAGAGATTTACTTAGAGCTCAACCACCCTTATTTGATGGATCAGGTAGTGGTTTAGAGGCTGAGACCTAGCTGATTGACCTGAATAAATGATTTGCTATGCACCCGTATGGTAGCAACACCATAGCCAGATGTGCGATTATGCACCTAAGAGGCTTTGCTTCCACATGGTGGAGATTGGAGGAGTAGAAGCTCCATATTGATATCGGTACCATATCTTGGGAGATGTTTCTAGAGAGGTTTCACGCCAGATTTCTCTCTAATCATTGGCAACAGCGTCGTGGTGATGAGTTTCATACTCTACGACAGATGACTATGTCAGTGGAACAATATTAGCATTGTTTTATGAGCTCAAATAATATGCAGGCATTAGTGAAAATGAGGGCATGTTGGTGCAGCACTTTCTTAGGGGCTTAAATGCCCGGATCAGTGGAGGTGTGTGGGTTTACGAACCCAAGACTATGGAGACCGCGGTAGACAAGGCCAAACTTGTAAAGGATAATTTGGCAATGGCATTGGGTGGTCATGTAGGAGTGCAGATGGGTAGTACTTCAGCTGCAAGGCCTAGTGCACGTAGTGGCCAGACTCAGGGAGCTGGACCACCCAGGGCACAACAGACACCAGCACAGAGTGGACAGTACTAGAACTCACAGGGAAAACGAAAGGATTTTCCACCTAGACAAAATGATAGATATCAGTCAGGGGGTAACCAGAATTGGAGGCATATCAAACACTTCAGTAATGCACAGCCAGCACAAAGTACTCAGTCTACCTTTAGGGGTAGTGTTCAACAGTCCAGTGCACCTTCTGGAGGTAGATTTTTTGGTAGGGGTACCGGGTGTTTTGCCTGTGGCCAATAGGCTCACATAGCTCAGAAGTGTCCCATTAAGGGCACATCAAGATATACACAGAGGCTAGTGGCATCAGAGCCGACCGTTGGTGATGCAAGTAGAGGACATCGTGTATTTGTTGCAGTTGATAACCGTCAGGCTGACCACCAGAGCATAGTGGTGGAGACTATTGGTATGTTGCAGAATAACAGAGTTACCATTTTGTTTGATTTAGGAGCCTCTGACTCATTTATTTCATCATCTGTCATGGCACGTGATAGACTGGGGGCAGTAAGGCAAGAAGGTAAGTGGCAGGTCGAATTAGCATCTGGTGCTAGAGTTGCAGTACATTCTTATGTACCAGGTTGTAGACTAGAGATTGGTTCTTTCCACACTACTGCAAATCTCTATGTTATACCATTAGGTTCTTATGACATTGTCCTAGGGATGGATTGGCTTGATGCTCATAGGGTCCTGATTGATTCTCGATGCAAGTTGATACGATGCATTGATGCATCTAGCAGTGAGGTTGAGTTAGTAGGGGTCTAGAGACCTATATCATTGAGGATGATCTCAGCTATGCAGCTAAGAAGATGTGTTCGTCAGGGATGTTAGTTATTTGCTATGACAGTAGATGATTTGGAGATGGGTGATAGAGAGGAGAAGGTGTCTATAGATAGCCACCCCATACTTCAACAGTATGCAAATGTTTTTCCAGATGATATTCCAGGGATGCCACCTCAGCGTGACATAGACTTCAAGGTTGATCTTATACCTGGTTCTGAACCCATTTCACAAGCCCCATACCATATGATGACTCAGGAGCTTAAAGAGCTCTTCTTGCAACTTGAGGAGTTGTTGGAGAAGGGTTTCATTCACCCTAGTGTCTCACCTTGGGGAGCATCGATTATCTTTGTGAAGAAGAAGGATGGTTCTCTTCATCTGTGCATAGATTACCGACAGTTAAATAAGGTCACCATCAGGAACCGATATCCTCTACCTAGGATCGATGACTTGTTTGATCAAGTCAAAGATGCTATAGTCTTTTCTAAGATCGACCTTAAGTCAGGATACCATTAGTTGGGGATTGTGGAGTCTAATATTCATAAGACGGAATCTCTCACACGATACGATCACTATGAGTTTACAGTGGTACTGTTCGGGTTGAAAAATACACCATCTGTATTCATGAGTCTAATGCACAATTTTTTTTGCACATACTTGGATAGATTTGTAGTGGTATTCCTCGATGACATATTGATTTATTCTAGGACAGTTGAGGAGCATGAGGAACATTTGAGGTAGGTATTGCAGTGTTTGAGGGATAATAAGTTGTATGCCAACTTGTCCAAATGTGAGTTCTTCAAAACTGAGGTCAAGTACCTTGGTCATGATATATCAGGAGAGGGCATTGCAGTGGATCCTGCTAAGATCCAGGAAATCATGGATTGGCCTGCGCCCATGAATGTGGCAGAGATACGTAGTTTTATGGGGCTAGCAGGTTACTACAAGCGTTTTGTTCAAGAATTTTCTAGGGTAGGACATCCTATCACTTATCTTCAGAGGAAAGGGAAGAAGTTCGATTGGTCAGAGCAGAGTGAGGCTGCATTTCAGACATTGAAGAAGAGGTTGACTAGCGCACCGATCCTTGTGATACCTGATCCTACATGAGACTTTGTTATATGTGCAAATGCATCTTTGGAGGGGTTAGGAGCGATATTGATGCAGGATGGTTGAGTCATTGCGTACAAGTCGCGCAAGCTCAAAGATCACGAGTTGAACTACCCCACGCATGATCTTGAGTTAGCTACAGTTGTACATGCTTTGACTCGATGGAGACATTTCTTATTGGGGCACCATTTTGAATTACATAGTGACCATCAAAATCTACAGTACATCTTCACACAACCTAACCTTAATTCTAGGCAAAGGTTATGGATGGAGTTCCTCTGTGAGTATGATTTTGAGGTGAAGTACATCCAGGGGAAGGAGAACGTTGTGGCCGATGCTCTTAGCAGACAGAGGCACAAACTATTTGAGATGACTCTTACTATGGATTTGAGGAGCTAGATTCTTACCACACTTCCTACAAATAGTTGGTACCAGGAGGTAAGGTCCGAGATTGAGTCAAGTAGGACTTTGGAGGGTAGGTACTCAGGATATTCTTTGGAGATACATGGGTTATTGAGATACATGGGATGTATATTTGTTTCATCTTCAGAAGGTCTATGTACCTTGATTTTGACAGAGGCACACCGAGCACCTTATTCAGCTCACCCTGGAGTGAAGAAGATGTATGTCGATTTGCGACTACTTTACTTCTGGGCAGGTATGAAGCGAGATATCACCGATTATGTATCAAGATGTTTGGAGTGTCAGTGAGTTAAGGCTGAACACCAACATCTGGTTAGTCTTCTACAGCCGCATTTGGTCCCTGAGTGGAAATGGGACATCATTTCATTGGATTTCATTGTTGATTTACCCAACTCTTTGCAACGACACGATGCAATTATGGTGACGATAGATAGGTTGACAAAGGTGGCACAATTCTCACCTATTTGTTCCTCCTATAACACTTCATCAGTTGCTAGAGTGTTCATGGAGGACATTGTGAGGTTGCATGGTATTCCACGTCAGATTATTTCTGACAGGGATCCTGTGTTTTCTTCAGCTCTTTGGACATCATTACAGCATGTTATGGGGACACAATTGAACTTTAGTTCAGCATATCACCCTGAGACAGATGGATAGACTGAGAGGGTTAATCAGATCCTTGAAGATATGCTTCGCATGTATGTCATGGACTAGCAGACACAATGGGAGGATTATCTCTATCTTGTAGAGTTTTCTTATAACAATGGCTAACAGATTTCTATTGGCATGGCACCTTTTCAGGCCTTGTATGGACGGTTGTGTCAGACTCCATTGAGTTGGGACAGGTTGGAGGACAGGATTTTATTGTGTCCTGATATGCTTCAGGATATGGAGCAACAGGTGGTTCGGAATAGAGAGCATTTAGTAGCTACACAGGATAGGCAGAAGAAGTACGTAGATGCACACTGTGTGGATTGCCAGTTTGTTGTAGGTGATTGAGTTTTCTTGCAAGTGTGACTGAGGAAGATTCCAATCCATTATGGAAAGGGTTCTAAGCTTGCACCTTGTTTTTTCGGGCCTTTTGAGATTTTGGAGAAGATTGGGCCAATTGCTTACCACCTTGATTTACCACTCAGTCTCTCACGCATCCACGATGTGTTCCATGTTTATGTACTTAGACCTTATCATTCAAACATTTCTCATATCCTCTGCTTTACAGGTAGAGGATGGGCAGCTAGCTTTGGAGCCCGTGTTCGTTATGCAACACAAGAGACTCACCCTCAGGGGTCGAGATATTAAGCAGGTGAGGGTCCAGTGCGATCCTAGAGATGACACTTCTACTACATGGGAAGATCCTACCAGGATGAGGGAGCTCTACCCTTATTTGTTCGTAGGCTTCTAGGAGTAAGCTTGATCTTAGGGGGGAGGATGTGACACCCCTCCGATTTGTTATGTTTTCTATGACAACCCAGATGCTTTGATAGACCTTATTTTATGTTATTATTATTCTATTGCTGACAGTGGAGTGATGATAGACTATATGGATGTGATGATACATTATATGCATGGTGATTATGTTTAATATGCTTTATTGTTTGCATAGATGCTTAGTTGTGATGACATTGCTATATATGCTCATTGTAGTTTAATTGATATATTATCTTGTCAGTTGATGTGACATTGTATTGGTGAAGAGAATGGTATTGCATCACTCGCTTGTGAGTGCCCTGTGATTTCCGTGATTCTCTCTTCACAGTGTGTATGAATTATTATCTAGATACATGTACGACATTTTCTTTGGTTGTAGGTTTGCAGGTACAGGATAATGGCTTCACCTGGTTTCATAGGTCTGAGTGTGTCCACTACTCAATAGTAATGTTGATTGAGAGATAGTAATTGGTTAACCTTGTCAAACCTCTACCCTAGTACAGTGTGTCGTCAGTCCGTGTTTTGGCCATGTTCTTTATCCATGTTGGTCTTGGTATTTTATTTATCGTGCAAGTTTAAATTGTAAGGATTAAATTATAAGTGTGATTAAGTATTTAATTAATATGGAGACCTTATTATAAATAAATAAATTAATTTAATTTAATTTATTATAAAGTAATTTTAATTATTAGATTAAATGTGGATTTAAATAAATAAGTGATTTAAATGTGATTTGAATTAAATAAATTGTTTTAATTTTAAATGCATATTTGGGAAAAGATCTTAGAAATATCTTGGTTGTTAAAGAAAAAAGATATTTGTTGGGTTAACTAGAAGTTAGAAGGTTTTGTTTTCTAATTGTCTTAAAATTGATTTCTGGAGAGATTGATTGAAATTTGTGAGAAAAGAGGAAGTTGTTTTCACGGGAAAAAAAGAAAGAGGTTTTTGGAAAATGGGAGAATTGTTTTGTGGTTTGAAGAAATTGTAAATTTGATAAGCTCTCTGATAATTTTAGGAATCTAGTTTGTTGTATTCTTGGTTGTGGATTATTTTTGTTCTCTTGGGAAGTGGCAATTCTTCTGGAGGAAGTTTTGGCAGCTCTGGCAATTGAAGATTAAAGGGAAGCTCGACATCAATCTCTGAATCGTCTGATCTTCTGAAATAGGTTCTTTATTACTTTGTTAATTTTAATTTGAAAGAGAAAAGTTAAATTATTATTGTATAGCAAATTGGAAAAGTTTAGAAGAGGATTTCTTTCATTTTAGAAGCTTTTGTTTTTTAAATAAATTGCCATGATTGTTACAGCCTCTGTAGAAAAATAATTTAGATCCTCTGTGTAAATTGATTATTGAAATAGTTTTATACAAAAGGAAATTATAGTGGAATTATAGAACCTCTATTGAATATAAATCAAAGTTTAGAAAACATCTTTCTGAAAAATTGAATTTATTCCTCTGTAGGAAAACTTCTTCTGTGAAAATTGAAAACATTTGACGATTTAGGGAAACCTCTGTAAGTTTGTCTACTTATTTTCTTGTAGAAAATTTAGTTTTAAAATTGGCCTTGAGCAATTGGTTTTGTTGGATTCTATATATTGTATATATATATATAAATATGTATATACTGGTATTAACAAATGTTTTTACATTTTAAAAGTTCTTGTAGAAAATTAGTTTAAAAAATATATTATTTTTGTTTTGAAAATTGTCTTACAGCGAGATCTATAGGAGAAGTTTTTATTTAAAAAAAAAAATTAAGAAATGTGGAGGCTCGGGCTACCACAGCCGCCCCACAAAGGGACGCAGACTGTGGGCAACGCCCAGCGCTGCTCACAGGTCGCAGTACTGTGGGGAAGGCTGTGTAGCAGCCCAACCCCCACACACAGGGTTAAACCTATGTTGGCAGGCTAGGCCTACGATTTCATTATTGTTGTGTTGTTTTTAATATATATATATTTTGCATGGTTGTAATTATAATTTATTCTTATATATTAAATAATATATTTATTATATATATATAATTGTATGTATATAAATATATATATATACATAATTATATATATATATTTAAATATATTTATTTAAATTGATGTTATTATTAAAGATGTTTTTAAGAAGGCAAGTAGATGATTTTTAAATGAATATTGGAATAGAATAATTTGAATATATAATTGGATAATATAGATATATATATTTATTTAAAAGAATGTTTATTTAGGTGCATGCAAGCATGAGTAGTTAAATTGAAATGATTAATTATTTTAATTGTGAAATTGAGTTAGATATTATGTGTGGTTGTGAAACTGTAGTTAAAATTTTAATATAATTTTGTTGTTTATTATTAATTGGAATTGTGTTTTGAATAATGTATTTTAGTGTGAGATATTGATCTATTGGATTTAGGAAATCCGAATAGTAGTGTTTTTAATTACATGAGATTGTTTATTTTAATTTCTAGTATTTTTGTAATTGGGTACTGTGGGGGATATTTTTTGTAGAGAAACTATAAGTCTTCCAGATTATAATTGTGAAAGGTTTGTCATTTCTGTTATTCACTCTTGTGATTTCCTTGGGTAGTGCACGTAGTTGGATTCAGTATTGGACATCCGTAGGGATGTGTTATCTCTTGTGTTATGTTATTATCAGTTTGTGCACCGTCTACCCTTGGGTTGTAGAATGAGTTATTGTGTTGTCGATAGGGAAGTGGCTTTCAACAGGGGTCGAGACACAAAGTGGTCCCAGGACAACTCATGTGAGAGTCAGTGTAATTAGTGGAAATTAAATATCCTACATTATGGGAATGGGTAGTTAGCACATTTAACTTGATAATTAGCCTCGATCATTGGCTCAAGGGCTTGTGTTAGACTTGAGATGAGTTGGGAAGGCCTAGAATGGCAATATCATTATCTTGTCTTCTTGAAAGATAATCGATTCCGCACTGGTGTGCATGTGGGGCCGGAGTTCGTGAGAGGTTACCAAGATAACCCAAGATGGGGGTGGGGACCTAGGAAGATCTCCTTAGGATAACCAATGCAACCTTTGTGATGACACTCCTCCTATGATAATAGTCAATTTGTATTGTAGAGTGGTTGTTCTTGTTTCAGTGATTCTGGAAGTAATGTAACCCTATGTTTTGTATTTACTGGTACAGTGTGGTTTTGTACTTTTCCTGTGTCTAGAGGTAGTAGGTTATTCTTGGTTACCTATTACTATCTCCTAGCACGGGGGTTGGTCCTATGGGTACCACATGGCTAGGTGGCGTGCACCTTACATTGTTGGGTTTTCTCTCCATGTTCATGATGGCAGGATCTTCTAGTTCGAGGAGCTCGTGTGTTTCTATGGATTTGTACTTCTCTTATATTCATTGTAACAGTGGGGCACTATATATTGTATTCCTTATTTGTAATCAAGGAGGATTCCTCGTGTTGTAATTGTAACATTATGTATGATCTATTCATCATTGGATTAAATGGTATATATTGTTTATATGGTGTTGTATCTATGGAAATATGTTCATTACATTTTTGTGTTTAATTAGTATGCAATGGGTTAATGCTTTGTTGTATGTTGTCATCATGAGTTAATTTCATATGCTATGTTTTAGAATAACTTTGTAATTTTTTTTGAAATTCACATGTAGATGCGTTGCGTGGCCTAGAGGATGTATGTGTTAGAGTAGTTTACTTCACTCGTCATTTTTACTCTTTTTAAGGAAAAAATTAGTTGTGCTTCTGCAATGTTGCATCGTCCTCTAGGTTACAGGACGGGGTTTTACAGTTTCCCTGGCTGACTATAATAACTAGAAACCCAATTTTCTTGTTACTAATCCCATACAACAAATATATTGTCAACAGATTGAGCCCTTACAAAAATTTACTAGCAGCAAAATCTTCAAAACCAGATTTGCACACTCATAGAGCACTGATCAAAATGACAAAATGAAGACCCTGACAACGCTAACATTTATTCTTCCATTTGTTTGCCACCCTGAACAGAGTTCTCATCTTGACCCTTGGGAACTTCCTGCAAACCCATATCATTGGCAAATAAATCATATCCAACTAGCGGTTCTTTGTCTTTCCAAGCCTTGGCATAGTAACTTTGATGTCCCCCAATGGCAAAGGTTGCAACATTATGGCCTTCCCTCAATTCCGTTTTTCTTTCGGCTGGCGTAGACAGAGTATTCTCGATAGCCAATTCTCCCAATGGTGGATTTCTGTGGGGGTGAGGAGCATGCTCATGCAAGAATGAAATTGAGTAGTATTTCTCTTTAATGTCAAAATCCATGGAGGGGCACATTCTCCTACTATTCTTCCTTAGGAATTTCAAAATAACACTGTCATTCCTAAATTGTAAAGCCATCCTAACTGCTTCAAAAATTTCTTCATAACCCTGTCAATTTTTCATGTAATCCCTTAGAAATAAACCCCCCACAAACCCATCCCCTTCAAAAAAGTTATAACCTTGCACAACATGCAATGGGGCATCGTTATCTAGTAGCTGGGGTTTAACAAATTTTGTCACAATTGATTCCAGTTCAGCTAGGGATTGGAAAAGATCCATTACATTTGATAAAAAGACCGATAATACCTGAGAAAGGAAGAGCAAGCGCTGGCTTTGGGGCACATAATTTCTACACCTAATATCAATCTTACTCCTTCCTCCACTTGAGGTCATTCTACATTGAATATCAGTGACAAATCTCCATGTGAAAGTTGTTTTTCAAATGGTCGTTCCCATTGCCTAACTGGGCAATTCACTCACAGGTTCCATGGACGAGTCATCATCTTGGCTAGCCTTTACACCCTCAGACATTATCTTTTTTATCCCCAAATGCTTTGCAAAAGAAGATGATTCACATTTGATGAAGTGAGGTAATTCATGCCACTATTTAAAGCCAGTATAAATAACAAGAACTTTAACAAATGATCTGAAAGAAATCGATAAGACATTCACCTCATCTTCACTCGTGTAAAATCCCTGCTCCCGCACAAGTAATAAATTTTGCCTTACTTACATGCCTGCAAATTAACCAATCATGTACTAATGAAGGAAAATGTGGCTATTGTATGTCCTTTCCATTCGATGACCTATGCTTTGAGCTGGAGAGAATTAATGAAAATTGTGCATTTGAGTGATGTTAATCATTATTAAACCTTGCCAAATTTAGCAACATGAAATTGAGAATGAAACAATCATTATTCAATACCATTCCCACTAACAAATTGGAGATTGATTGTTATGTTAGGTTCATTCAGCTTGTATGAAGTCTTTATTCTGTAGATTTCATAAATTTTCTCCCCAGATAAAGTAATATGAATACCTTGAAATATATTACACATTAAAGAGAATAAAAGAAATGAACAAGTGTCCATCTGCAGGAGCTCCATTTCGTGTCCTTTTTCTGATTCAATGAGCTAAGGTGATGTCAATTTTTGTACATCAATGCAAGTAATCATAGTGCATATCTAAAGAGGCCCAAATACCCACGAGTAGTGGTGATAACTAAAATTCCTCTGATTTAGAATACTTGGTGACTGAGGAGTATACAAAATTTAAAATTCCCTGATTTTCTTGTGATCCTCGTGTGGTGTTATTTCATCTTGCAACTAGAGGCATTTTTTTCTTACTCAAGCTTTGGTAACCAAAATATGTCAAATTTAATATCAATCTTCATCTCTTGGGCTTCCTACATGCAATGGTGAGGTTCTTTTTATTTTAGGAAGCAATTTCTAAAACTTCCTCTATAAGAACCTCTAAGTGAACACCAAAAAATCCTCTTTTAAAATAAATATTTTAAAAAACTTAGATCTATTAAAATAACCATAATAAAATCCCAATAAAACCCCAAATTTACAAATCTCACAACCTAGAGAAAACATCTCATATCTTGAAATTTCTAAAATCTCTCCAACATCACCATGGCTTCAACTTTACATAGATCTAGTCAAACAAGGGTTAACCAAAAATAGGGATCTCTCACCTCTCTTAACCACAACCATGGCTCTAATACCACTTGATAGGAAATTATCAAGTTGATCAAACCATTTATTACATATCCATATGAAAGAAAACAATGTATACAAGCTTATAGAACAATCATAATACAAATATATCAAAGACATATCACAAAATTATATAAGATATACCTTGTAAAAAATCTCAAGAGGGAAAACCTCAAAGGTTATGATATCCAACCCAAACCACTAAACACATGCTTGATTTTATAGAATCAATTTCACACCAATACAAGTGTGGTATTGGAAAAACTATGTGTCTCAAAACCATGAGTGCA
>VDFB02373365.1:294438085-294459994 GCA_007258455.2 Sequoia sempervirens
AAATCACAAACAAAGCATTCCCTATGAGATTCTTGATCAAACAAAGATGAAAACATGAAATAAAAGCATAAAAGAAAGCAAATAAGAGCATGTAATCAAACTAAATAGAACAAACCTTCATCTCATAGGGGGATTGGTGCCACTTTGATGTGCAAAGTAGCCCTTTCCCAATCCCCTTGATAAGCTCCAAGATGTAAGTGATTCCAAGTGTATGAGATTGATTCAAAGTGATAATGAAAGAAAACTAAGATGTGATTAAAATGAGTGTAAATGAGTGATTGCTATGAGTGAAAATGCCTATAGTGAGATTGCATGAGATTTTGGATCTATTTCAAGTAGAAGAGGCCTCTACTTATAGGAGTGAAGGGTTGAAGAATGGATGAAATTGGTGTATGTGGGACTAAAAGGGGATCCAATAGGATTGTGACACTTGTCACAAGGCTAATGGATGGATGTGGAGCATATTTTGGAGAATGTGTAGAGTTAAGGCATGTAGGTGGATTTGTAAGAGGATGTAAGGGAATTGAATGAATATGGTTTAGATGTAAGAGGGACAAGATGGCATGTAAGAGGCCACTTAAGGCAAAGGTGGCTCTTGTAAGAGCATTTAAGACCTTTGTAAGAGGCTTTTAAAGCCATTTGGAGGGAAATTGAATGAAAGGGTGGTTGGGAGGAATATCCCTAAGAATATGTCTTTGTGAGGAAAATAGGCTAATTAGTTAATTAAAAGAAATGATTTTCATGTACGAGTTGGTTAGTTGATCATATGTTTATTTGACCGAGGTTGAGTCAAAAGCTAGAGAAATGGGTAATGATGATTAGGAGGAGATTAGAGTTAATTAATTCAAAATTAAATCAACTCAAGTGGGTTAAGGGATTTATGACATTTGATTTATTTAATCAAATGAGAGGACTTCAGGGTTTTAATTAAATAATTTGATTTATTTAATTAAATATGGTGAACATTAGTGAGCAGGAAGTGAATTAAAGTAATAAATTTAATTACTTGATTAATAGTAGAAATTGATGAATTCAACTAAATAATAAAGATTATTTAATTAATTGGTTAGTGCAAAAATGATTTGGAAAGAGATGATGTTAATTAATCAGAATTAGATGCATAATGTCAATCAGTATTATTTGAGTGTCTAAAAGTACAATCTAGGATGGGATAGAAAATCTAGAGATATGAGAAAAATATTGATATTCATGCATTGAACTTTGGTGAACAAATATCTTGTATATTATCTTGTTTCAATTACATAGCAACCTATATGGTGTAACAAATAAATTATATCTTACACTTATTATTGAGGAATAGTTTTCTTGCCAAAATAATGAAGAATCTCAACACATTTATTGCACTTGTATGTGGGTATACATGTTTCCCAACCCTTAATAACTTCCAAGAGGAAGTTTATTCCAAGGGGAGGGGAATGTAAGACCCCATCTTTCATGCAATGCATTATTTGTGTGTTTCCTTTGGTTGAGTACATTGCTATCAATTAGTGAAGCTAACTAGTAAATTATGCAGATTTGATCTAATAGGATCCTTGAGGGATATGTTCTTGTATAATTAAATATGATGTACATCATGTGGACCATGTAAATGAACCAACCAATGCTTTAAGTATATGTGCAATTATAGAATAGTCACTCAATAGAATTTCATGGATTCTTTAGTTTTAGAAATAGTAAAACTTTTTTAAGTTAGTGAATCTTGTACTCTTATTTTGAAATGACATTGAGCAGGAGTGTTGAGCAATAGTCTTGTGCGCTGAGCAAGTGCAACGTGCAACGAGCAAGTGAGGATGCTACAAAGTGGGTGGCTGGTGTTGTTGCTCCTAACGTTATAGGTTGCCATCAGAAATCCTTTCCTGATGTTGTATTAAATGCTTGTACCCAATTTCCTCCTACTCCGGCTAGGGTTTGGCCTTTTCCCTACACCCGTGCTTCCCCTGTTGTTGTATGTGGACTAGATATATAGAAAATGAGGATTTCTATGTGCCACAAGATGTGGACTTTAGGTTTAACGGCTTGTGGCCCTCCCTTCTCGATGTCCATGAGTGGGTTTTTGTTTCCTAGAAGCCTATTGTTTCTAGGTAGATTGACCTCTACCGCAGCGCTAGAGGTTTTTTCTTTGCAACCTTTGCTTCCTCTGAGGAGCGAGACTGAGTGTTGGACAAGGGGTGGATGTGGGGTATTCATTCACTATTTATTCAACCTTGGTCTCGCTATTTCAATCCTCTTACGGAGCCACTGAATGTCAGACTATTTTGGGTCTGACTGCCAAACCTCCCTCTCCAGTTTTGGGAGGATTCTTGTTTTGAAGATATTGGCAATGCCATTGGTTTCTTTTTGAAGGTGGACTCTACGTCTCGAGATTTTGGGCATATTACGGTGGCTCGTATTTTAGTCGATTTGGACATCTCCAAACCACTCCATGGTGATGTGGTCTTGATGGTGGAGGACAGGCCTTGGAAGCATATTCTAGACTATGAGAGGCTCCATTTTTGGTGCAGGCGTTGTTTCGTTGTTGGTCATTTTTCCTTTGGCTTCCCTCTTACTCACCATAAGGGTGCTGCTACCTGGTGGAAGGATGCTCTCTCAAACCATCTCATGGTGGGCTCTCCCTCTTCGGTTGGTCCCTCCCTTGATTGTTTCATCCTTGGAGACTATGTCTCCCAGGATCCTCCTCCAACTATCCCTTCTATGGAACCATTGTTTCCTCGAACTGTTGTCGTTGTTCTAGTAGATCTTGCTCGTCCCTCAATGAACACTTCTATTGTTCCTTCAATTGCTCCTAACTCCTCTTCTACGCTATCGGATTCACTACGTGGTGGCTCTTTGCCCATGGTGGTTGTTGAGGATCCGCTCATCTCGCCTCGCTTGGTAGTATTAGTTCTGAAGCCTTCTTGGTCTGTTATGCAGAGAAAGAAGAAGAGACTCCCCAAACCGCAACCTCGAGTTTTGGGAGTCAGATTTGACCCCTCAGATTCTGGGGTTATCTAGTCCTCATCTACCGTTCGACATGTTGTTTGTCATCTATTCATGTCCTAGTTTTGTTATGTGTGTGGCTTGTTTTGGCTTGTTTTGTTGAGCCCTAGTGGCTCCTTTTTGTAAGGGATTAGCTCCCTTTTGATTAGCTTCTCTTTCTAGTTCATGTCTTGTTTTGAACTAGCTTCTTTTTGGCCTCGAGGGCTCTCCATGTAAAGGGTACAACACCTTGTAAATGTTGCTTACTTTATCAGAAACCTTGTAATCTTATTTTGCATGATGCTAGTAAAGTAAATAGGAGGGTGTCATTAGTGAGTGTGGTATGTGACATAGATAAATAATTTATGGATTATTAATTTGTAGTTTTGTGTTCATGTCTTAAGTGTAAATTGTGGGCATGACAAGATGGACTAGTAGATATTAATGGTACATCTAGGATGGGATATAAAAGCATAGGGTGAACTATTAGAGGCTAATACAATGGGGTTAAGAGAGAATAATGGAACTTATGGTGAATTAGGAAGTTTCTATGGTTTAACTATAGGACATGAAGTGGGAACTTGATGTGTGTATTCATAATGGATAAGATATTTGGTCAATAATGAGAATAAGAAAATATTTATTATAAGGTATATGTATAGGATGAAATATGGACAAAGGTGGTATAATTTAAAAGGAGGTGTGAAAGGTTGGGTTATGTGATTTTAAACTAGTAAAATGTTTATGATGATAGGAATAGAAGAATGAGGTGGGTATTGAATGGTAAATATATTTATAATCTCACAAATCCAACTAAACATGCCATTGTCTAATGTGTATGGAAAAGAATACATCAATGTGATAGGTTCTTGAGAACATAAGTCATTCAAATCACATGTCATATGCTCTTCATGTGTGGTTAAAATGTGTGGTGGGGAGGATACAAGCAAATTTGTACTAAGGTAATTGCATAATATTTATTCAAACTATCAAACTATTAGATATCAAATTGATATAGAAAAGAGGATGTACTTTCAACTGTAGATTTTCAATTTCTTAATTTCACAAAGTTGGCTTGTTCATTCTCCACTTCATGTTCCTCCAATATTTGACTTTTTGATCAATTTTCTTGATATGATGTTGAAATCTATATCAATTTAATACAATTAGTTAAAATAATTGACAATTATTAAAATGAGAGATAAAACAATAAAATAGTCATTCAAGTTCTTCAAAATATGAAAACAATCATTCAAGTTCTTTAAAAAGTGAAAATAATTATTCAAATAATCAAATTCAGTTTAAAAACATGCAATTTTAATCAAGTTTATGATAATGAAAGAAGAAAAACACTTGATATATTTGTCAACCAATAATTAAAGTTTCTATAAATTATAAAAAGTGTGTATCTGTGTTGGACAAAGCACAATTTGTAGGGTAAAGTAGAGAATGCGGGTCCAAAATCATATGATGCACATTCTTTTTTACTGTTCAATGTTTCTTACTTGCAAAGAAATGTGCTCACATCATAGAGTACACATGTTATAGAACAAGTGTGTTATAACACACTTGTGCTAATCCTTGCTTTGGATATTTCCAACCATTAGGATTGGATTTTTCTTAGGCATCCAGCCTAAAGGGATTGACTTCATTGTTAATGTCTAAAGACATGTTTTATGCAAAATATAGAAAACCGCCTAAATGTCGAGTGTGCTCTCCATCAAGTTTGGGCATCTTTCAATGTTGATTCAAAACTCCCACTCCGCAAATGATTCAAACCTTTAAGAAGGGTGTTCAAGATATGCAGAACCTGGAGGCTGAGACAAAGTCTATCCTGAAGACTTTGGGTTAATCGCGGCTGGTCTTTTTGTTGGCTTTTCTGCTGGCTTTTTTTGTCTGACCTTCCTAGTCTTTTGTGGGTGGTTGCTGCTTGTTCTGGTTTTTTCCTTTTGTGTAGCCAGTTGTGTCTGTTGGACTTTTTTGTCCTTTCTTTTCTGTTGTAAACTTTGTGGTTTCGGGTCCCTGTAAAACCCGTTTTACCCTTTATCAAAAACATCAAATTCTCTTTTGCCTTTCTAACCATATAATATTTTATACATTTCCAATAATGTTAATGTTCTCATTTTGAATTTATTTTGTCAATGTCTTATTTTTTAACCAAAAATCTATGTATAGTATTTTTAGTATCATTTTTATTCATCCATCAAAATTTAAAACAAATTATATTTTTACATTCTAAAATCTATTATATACACATTAAAAAAAATTATTATTACATTTTTAAAAAATATGGGGGAGCATGCTCAATTTTTTTATTTTTAGGATGTATTCACTTTGAAAATTAATAAAAAAAATGTATAGATTAAAAATTAATAGAAAAAATAGTCATAAAATACATGATGTTAGCTAATTTTCCACTAAATTGATTTTTGAAATACTTAAAAAATGTTAAAATTTTAGGTGGAGCACACTAGACACTATGTTATATTTTCTAACAAAAATAGGAGCACTTTGTGTGCTTCTCCTATTTGAACCTCTTAATCTCCATTATTTTAAAAGCTATATATTAGTTTAGAAAGTGTGTTCCAAGCACTATGACTCTTATCTTGTCACATATTCAAATTTTGAGTGTAGAAATCTTTAATTTATCATTCACAATTAGAATTTGCTTATTCTAGAAAAATGTGGCCACTTTTGAATCCCTTATGGTCTCTCATTTTTATTCACATACCTACCTTAGAATATTCCTTTGAGGTTAGAATATTTTGTAATTTTGAATTTGAGCCTTGATAAGATAAATCATGATCATTCATTTGTAACAAAATTTTTTGCACCTTCTCCTATAAAAGGGGACATTAATTTATTGTTTTGGAGGGATAAAAATTGTTGATAACTATGGAGCTAAGAAATACAGAATTTTTATTGTTCAATTTCCTTCATGGTTTCCTCTTGTTTAGAGGAACTTTGTTAATAATTATAATGGGTTAGCATGTGTGTATCTTTTTTCAAATCATTGAATCATTGAAATTGTAAAGTGATTTGAATTTTTAATATTTTTATTATGAAATATCATAAATTTGCACCATTCTTAGCATTTCTCATTTGTAATTAAATTTTTCATATAGAGGTTTGTGTTGCCTATGCATTCTAACAAAGAATAGGAGAGTTTTGAGAGGTCCTACCACTAATCTACAAATAATTGTGATAATTTTATAGATTAGATTTTCTAACTCCTTTCCTTCCTCACCTTCCCTTTTTCATTATTTTATAAAATCCAAAATTTAAAGTAAAATATCATAATATTGAACTGTAAAATTCTCCAATATAAATTAACTAATCAAATTTTAGATCATAAAGCACTTATTTAGGGTGAAATATATGAATCATGTTATTATCTTTCAAAGTTGGCCATAATTAGAACTCCAAGAATGTAAGTCCCCATCTGAAGAAAAAATCACAAGAAAAAACTGAATCAAACTACAAGTCAAGACTTGACATCTAAAGCCTTAGGATAATTGTTTTTTTCTTCAAAATGTAATGACCTTACAAGAAGGTAAGTTCATTAGTAAATTTTATCTAAGTTGATAGTGAAAAATCAATGCATCAACACATACCATCATTTAGGTACCCTAGCTACATCATGAACTGTCATTCAACTAGTTTGGGGTGTAGGGTTCTACAAACCCATACCCACTAGTCATAATGTTTTTTTTTAATGTGTAGTATTTTTCATTTCTTTTTTATAACTTGAGAATGTGCAATAGAGTTGTATGGTTTTAGGAGGAATTTTTTTCTTTTTTTTTTTGATCAAAAGTGGTACACCACTATAATATTATTTATATAATAATAAGATTATACAAAATCCTGGTTCAGATGAGCATACCGACAGGAAAGAACCAGGAAGAAAACCTCCAGTTATAGCTCAAAAAGATACAATTCGTACAAATAAACCCGACAATGGAGATCCATATCATGATTTAACAAAAAATTTCAACTAATACTAATCATATTTTACCTATTGAATTCTATAATACTAAAAAACAACCACCGTTTTTGTGACACCCCTCCGATTTGTTATGTTTTCTTTGACAGCCCAGATACTTTGATAGACCTTATTTTATGTTATTGTTATTATTTTGTTGACAGTGGAGTGATGATAGACTATATGGATGTGACGATACATTATATGCATAGTGATTATGTTTAATATGCTTTATGTTTGCATAGATGCTTAGTTGTGATGACATTGCTATATATGCTCATTGTAGTTTAATAGACATCTTATCTCGTCAGTTGATGTGACATTGTATTGGTGAAGAGAAGGGTATTGCATCACTCACTTGCGAGTGCCCTGTGATTTCCACGATTCTCTCTTCACAGTGTGTATGAATTATTATCTAGATACATGTACGACATTTGCTTTGGTTGTAGGTTTGTAGGTACAAGACAACGACTTCACCTGGTTTCACAGGTCTGAGCGTGTCCACTACTCAATAGTAATGTTGATTAGGAGATAGTAATTGGTTAACCTTGTCAAACCTCTACCCTAGTACAGTGTGTCGTCAGTCCATGTTTTGGTCATGTTTTTTATCCATGTTGGTCTTGGTATTTTATTTATCGTACAAGTTTAAATTGTAAGGATTAAATTATAAGTGTGATTAAGTATTTAATTAATATGGAGACCTTATTATAAATAAATAAATAAATTTAATTTAAGTTATTATAAAGTAATTTTAATTATTAGATTAAATGTGGATTTAAATAAATAAGTGATTTAAATGTGATTTGAATTAAATAAATTGTTTTAATTTTAAATGCATATTTGGGAAAAGATCTTAGAAATATCTTGGTTGTTAAAGAAAAAAGATATTTGTTGGGTTAACTGGAAGTTAGAAGGTTTTGTTTTCTAATTGTCTTAAAATTGATTTCTGGAGAGATTGATTGAAATTTGTGAGAAAAGAGGAAGTTGTTTTCACGGGAAAAAAAGAAAGAGGTTTTTGGAAAATGGGAGAATTGTTTTGTGGTTTGAAGAAATTGTAAATTTGATAAGCTCTCTGATAATTTTAGGAATCTAGTTTGTTGTATTCTTGGTTGTGGATTATTTTTGTTCTCTTGGGAAGTGGCAATTCTTCTGGAGGAAGTTTTGGCAGCTCTGGCAATTGAAGATTAAAGGGAAGCTCGACATCAATCTCTGAATCGTCTGATCTTCTGAAATAGGTTCTTTATTACTTTGTTAATTTTAATTTGAAAGAGAAAAGTTAAATTATTATTGTATAGCAAATTGGAAAAGTTTAGAAGAGGATTTCTTTCATTTTAGAAGCTTTTGTTTTTTAAATAAATTGCCATGATTGTTACAGCCTCTGTAGAAAAATAATTTAGATCCTCTGTGTAAATTGATTATTGAAATAGTTTTATACAAAAGGAAATTATAGTGGAATTATAGAACCTCTATTGAATATAAATCAAAGTTTAGAAAACATCTTTCTGAAAAATTGAATTTATTCCTCTGTAGGAAAACTTCTTCTGTGAAAATTGAAAACATTTGACGATTTAGGGAAACCTCTGTAAGTTTGTCTACTTATTTTCTTGTAGAAAATTTAGTTTTAAAATTGGCCTTGAGCAATTGGTTTTGTTGGATTCTATATATTGTATATATATATAAATATGTATATATATATACATATATATATATTGTATATATATATATATATATACATATATATATATATATAAATATGTATATATATATATACATACATATATATATATATATATATGTATATATTAACAAATGTTTTTACATTTTAAAAGTTCATTTTAAAATTAAAATATATATTATTTTTGTTTTGAAAATTGTCTTTGCGAGATCTGTAGGAGAAGTTTTTATTTTAAAAAAAATTTAAGAAATGTGGAGGCTTGGGCTACCACAGCCGCCCCACAGAGGGACGCAGACTGTGGGCACGCCAGCACTGCTCACAGGTCGCAGTACTGTGGGGAAGGCTGTGTAGCAGCCCAACCCCCACACACAGGGTTAAACCTATGTTGGCAGGCTAGGCCTACGATTTCATTATTGTTGTGTTGTTTTTAATATATATATATTTTGCATGGTTGTAATTATAATTTATTCTTATATATTAAATAATATATTTATTATATATATATAATTGTATGTATATAAATATATATATATACATAATTATATATATATATTTAAATATATTTATTTAAATTGATGTTATTATTAAAGATGTTTTTAAGAAGGCAAGTAGATGATTTTTAAATGAATATTGGAATAGAATAATTTGAATATATAATTGGATAATATAGATATATATATTTATTTAAAAGAATGTTTATTTAGGTGCATGCAAGCATGAGTAGTTAAATTGAAATGATTAATTATTTTAATTGTGAAATTGAGTTAGATATTATGTGTGGTTGTGAAACTGTAGTTAAAATTTTAATATAATTTTGTTGTTTATTATTAATTGGAATTGTGTTTTGAATAATGTATTTTAGTGTGAGATATTGATCTATTGGATTTAGGAAATCCGAATAGTAGTGCTTTTAATTACATGAGATTGTTTATTTTAATTTCTAGTATTTTTGTAATTGGGTACTGTGGGGGATATTTTTTGTAGAGAAACTATAAGTCTTCCAGATTATAATTGTGAAAGGTTTGTCATTTCTGTTATTCACCCTTGTGATTTCCTTGGGTAGTGCACGTAGTTGGATTCAGTATTGGACATCCGTAGGGATGTGTTATCTCTTGTGTTATGTTATTATCAGTTTGTGCACCGTCTACCCTTGGGTTGTAGAATGAGTTATTGTGTTGTCGATAGGGAAGTGGCTTTCAACAGGGGTCGAGACACAAAGTGGTCCCAGGACAACTCATGTGAGAGTCAGTGTAATTAGTGGAAATTAAATAACCTACATTATGGGAATGGGTAGTTAGCACATTTAACTTGATAATTAGCCTCGATCATTGGCTCAAGGGCTTGTGTTAGACTTGAGATGAGTTGGGAAGGCCTAGAATGGCAATATCATTATCTTGTCTTCTCGAAAGATAATCGATTCCGCACTGGTGTGCATGTGGGGCCGGAGTTCGTGAGAGGTTACCAAGATAACCCAAGATGGGGGTGGGGACCTAGGAAGATCTCCTTAGGATAACCAATGCAACCTTTGTGATGACACTCCTCCTATGATAATAGTCAGTTTGTATTGTAGAGTGGTTGTTCTTGTTTCAGTGATTCTGGAAGTAATGTAACCCTATGTTTTGTATTTACTGGTACAGTGTGGTTTTGTACTTTTCCTGTGTCTAGAGGTAGTAGGTTATTCTTGGTTACCTATTACTATCTCCTAGCACGGGGGTTGGTCCTATGGGTACCACATGGCTAGGTGGCGTGCACCTTACACTGTTGGGTTTTCTCTCCATGTTCATGATGGCAGGATCTTCTAGTTCGAGGAGCTCGTGTGTTTCTATGGATTTGTACTTCTCTTATATTCATTGTAACAGTGGGGCACTATATATTGTATTCCTTATTTGTAATCAAGGAGGATTCCTTGTGTTGTAATTGTAACATTATGTATGATCTATTCATCGTTGGATTAAATGGTATATATTGTTTATATGGTGTTGTATCTGTGGAAATATGTTCATTACATTTTTGTGTTTAATTATTATGCAATGGGTTAATGCTTTGTTGTATGTTGTCATCATGAGTTAATTTCATATGCTATGTTTTAGAATAACTTTGTAATTTTTTTTTAAATTCACATGTAGATGCGTTGCGTGGCCTAGAGGATGTATGTGTTAGAGTAGTTTACTTCACTCGTCATTTTTACTCTTTTTAAGGAAAAAATTAGTTGTGCTTCTGCAATGTTGCATCGTCCTCTAGGTTACAGGACGGGGTTTTACAGTTTCCCTGGCTGACTATAATAACTAGAAACCCAATTTTCTTGTTACTAATCCCATACAACAAATATATTGTCAACAGATTGAGCCCTTACAAAAATTTACTAGCAGCAAAATCTTCAAAACCAGATTTGCACACTCACAGAGCACTGATCAAAATGACAAAATGAAGACCCTGACAACGCTGACATTTATTCTTCCATTTGTTTGCCACCCTGAACAGAGTTCTCATCTTGACCCTTGGGAACTTCCTGCAAACCCATATCATTGGCAAATAAATCATATCCAACTAGCGGTTCTTTGTCTTTCCAAGCCTTGGCATAGTAACTTTGATGTCCCCCAATGACAGAGGTTGCAACATTATGGCCTTCCCTCAATTCCATTTTTCTTTCAGCTGGTGCAGACAGAGTATTCTCGATAGCCAATTCTCCCAATGGTGGATTTCTATGGGGGTGAGGAGCATGCTCATGCAAGAATGAAATTGAGTAGTATTTCTCTTTAGTGTCAAAATCCATGGAGGGGCACATTCTCCTACTATTCTTCCTTAGGAATTTCAAAATAACACTGTCATTCCTAAATTGTAAAGCCATCCTAACTGCTTCAAAAATTTCTTCATAACCCTGTCAATTTTTCATGTAATCCCTTAGAAATAAACCCCCCACAAACCCATCCCCTTCAAAAAAGTTATAACCTTGCACAACATGCAATGGGGCATCGTTATCTAGTAGTTGGGGTTTAACAAATTTTGTCACAATTGATTCCAGTTCAGCTAGGGATTGGAAAAGATCCATTACATTTGATAAAAAGACCGACAATACCTGAGAAGGGAAGAGCAAGCGCTGGCTTTGGGGCACGTAATTTCTACACCTAATATCAATCTTACTCCTTCCTCCACTTGAGGTCATTCTACATTGAATATTAGTGACAAATCTCCATGTGAAAGTTGTTTTTCAAATGGTCGTTCCCATTGCCTAACTGGGAAATTCACTCACAGGTTCCATGGATGATTCATCATCTTGGCTAGCCTTTACACCCTCAAACATTATCTTTTTTATCCCCAAATGCTTTGCAGAAGAAGATGATTCACATTTGATGAAGTGAGGTAATTCATGCCACTATTTAAAGCCAGTATAAATAACAAGAACTTTAACAAATGATCTGAAAGAAATCGATAAGACATTCACCTCATCTTCACTCGTGTAAAATCCCTGCTCCCGCACAAGTAATAAATTTTGCCTTACTTACATGCCTGCAAATTAACCAATCATGTACTAATGAAGGAAAATGTGGCTATTGTATGTCCTTTCTGTTCGATGACCTATGCTTTGAGCTGGAGAGAATTAATGAAAATTGTACATTTGAGTGATGTTAATCATTATTAAACTTTGCCAAATTTAGCAACATGAAACTAAGAATGAAACAATCATTATTCAATACCATTCCCACTAACAAATTGGAGATTGATTGTTATGTTAGGTTCATTCAGCTTGTATGAAGTCTTTATTCTGTAGATTTCATAAATTTTCTCCCCAGATAAAGTAATATGAATACCTTGAAATATATTACACATTAAAGAGAATAAAAGAAATGAACAAGTGTCCATCTGCAGGAGCTCCATTTCGTGTCCTTTGTCCGATTCAATGAGCTAAGGTGATGTCAATTTTTGTACATCAATGCAGGTAATCATAGTGCATATCTAAAGAGGCCCAAATACCCACGAGTAGTGGTGATAACTAAAATTCCTCCGATTTAGAATACTTGGTGACTGAGGAGTATACAAAATTTAAAATTCCCTGATTTTCTTATGATCCTCGTGTGGTGTTATTTCATCTTGCAACTAGAGGCATTTTTTTCTTACTCAAGCTTTGGTAACCAAAATATGTCAAATTTAATATCAATCTTCATCTCTTGGGCTTCCTACATGCAATGGTGAGGTTCTTTTTATTTTAGGAAGCAATTTCTAAAACTTCCTCTATAAGAACCTCTAAGTGAACACCAAAAAATCCTCTTTTAAAATAAATATTTTAAAAAACTTAGATCTATTAAAATAACCATAATAAAATCCCAATAAAACCCCAAATTTACAAATCTCACAACCTAGAGAAAACATCTCATATCTTGAAATTTCTAAAATCTCTCCAACATCACCATGGCTTCAACTTTACATAGATCTACTCAAACAAGGGTTAACCAAAAATAGGGATCTCTCACCTCTCTTAACCACAACCATGGCTCTAATACCACTTGATAGGAAATTATCAAGTTGATCAAACCATTTATTACATATCCATATGAAAGAAAACAATGTATACAAGCTTATAGAACAATCATAATACAAATATATCAAAGACATATCACAAAATTATATAAGATATACCTTGTAAAAAATCTCAAGAGGGAAAACCTCAAAGGTTATGATATCCAACCCAAACCACTAAACACATGCTTGATTTTATAGAATCAATTTCACACCAATACAAGTGTGGTATTGGAAAAACTATGTGTCTCAAAACCATGAGTGCATATTATCATCAACCCTAATGTTTGCTTTTTGATACAAAATTTTCCCAATATTAAATTATTTCTAATGTGCAACCCACACATAAAATATCTAACTAATGTTATATACAACTTTGCAAGTGAAGTAAGATAAATATTTAATGTGGCTAAATACATCTCCAAAGATTCACCACAAAAATATATTTTATATAATTAATATAATATTTTTTGCAAAGTGTACAACACATTTTTCCTAACATATTTATCATAGATTTTAATTAAATATTTTTTTATTAAATTTTACATAATTTGAAGCTTTTTCATTTCTTTCTTTAAATGATTAAAAATTTGTAATTGTGATATAAGTAATTTTTATTCAATTAATAATATATATTATAAATAATATATAAACATTTATAGATTCATTTTAATATAACTAGTAAATACTTAAATATTGAAAGCTAAAGCTAAAGCTTAAACAATATTTTTTTAGGTATAATATGTGAGTTTTGATTTACTTTTGTTTAATTCAATTATTTTGTGATTTTTTTCCTTTTTCAATTTCAATATAATCACATTCATGGTACTTTATTGATTTTCATTTAATTTATTTGTATAAAAGTTAAGCATTTGAAATTTTATTTTTTTTATACAACTTGTAAATTCTTAAATATTGAAAATTAAAACTTAAAAAAATATTTTCTAGGAATAAAATGTGATTTTTAATTTTTTTCATTTAATTCAATTATTTTGTGCATTTGTGCCTTTCTATTTTTGGTATAATCACATTCATGATAATTTATCATTGAATTTACTATTTATATGATAACGTGTAGAATATGTGAACACTCTATCTGCAAAAACATGAAGATGTGAAATTATAAGATTTTGACTTAGTATTTATCAATAATTTTATAATAAGATTTTTTAATAACAAATAAAAAATAAAAATTAACTTTCATATTTTTGAAAAATAAAAAAAATGTATAAAATATCATTATTATAAATTTCATAATATATTTATAATGATATGGTTATAGGGCCCTTGCAAAAGGTGGCATTTATGAGTTTATTTTGAGAAAAAATAAAATCCATTCAACTTCTCAAATGCTTCGCACTTCACCCCTATTATAAAAGACAATCTCCAAAGCCTTTTCTTCTAAATAATTATTAAGGATAATTAATAGTATTTACAATTTGATAGATAAATGGTTGGAAAAAAATTCAAAGCAATAAATTTATAATAAAAGTTTGTTGGTTGTGACTATCTTTTTGGTTGTGTAGACTTTATAACACATATACTTTTATTTCTTCACAAATTTAAAATTATAATATTAAAGTCTCATAAATTTTTATAAAGTTGTGACATTAAAGATGATTAAAGAGGGCTCTAGGAAAATTCACTCTGAGTAATTCACCTCAAAGAAAATTCACCACTAGCAATTCACCACTACAAAAAATTCATCGCATTAAAAGTTTGTGATTAATTTTCCATGGTGGTGGTGAATTTTCCTTGAGATGAACTTGTCATGGTGGTGGATTTTCCCACAATGAATTGTTGGCCTAAATTTTTTTCAACGGTGAATTGTTAGTGATGAATTGCTAGTGGTCGATTAAAGAGATGACAATGATATATGATGTGTAACAAGAGTGGAGAATATAAATAACTTTGTAGTTGTTCTTTAGTCACTAGCCTCCAAATCACATTGTCCTTCTTTAATAAATACTAAATTATAATATTAAAATTATAGGAAGTGTTTATTAAGTAGTGACAATGGTGATGAATAAAGAAATGACACTCATATGAGGTATAACAATGGTGAAGAACATTTTTATTTATAATTATTATGATGAGAGCTTCAAAACTTACACATAATTATTATCTTATTAAAAAAACCAAATATACAAATAAATCTATCAACACAAAATTCGATGATATATTTATTGTTGAAGTTTCAAATTTGAAAAATCATCTCTACAAACTTACATTTTCTTTAAGACAATTACAATAAATATCTCTATTTCTAAGTCTAATATATTTGAAAACTTATAATTATAAAACTTATATTGAAAATTTTAGCTTTTATTTTCTCAAACCTATGAAAAAGATATCATGTACAATAGCTTAGAATAAATTTGAAGTTAAGAATACAAATCATATCACTAGTCTTAAATAAGTCTTAAAATATCATATAATAAAGAAAATAATAAATACTTTAATTTTTAGATTAAATCAATATTAAAATATTATAAAGAATTTTAATACTTAATTAATAATTTAAAATCACAATAAATTATTTAGAAGAAATAAATTTATTGTACTTGTAATTGAACAATCTTATTAATGTTTATAAATAATATTGATTAAGCAAATACTATCAAAATATTTCAATATATCCATCCTAAATTTAAACTTGCGTAATAATTATAAATGTTTTATAGATATATTGCATTATTGTGACCAATGTTCCAAATTTCCTATTCTCTCTTTCTATCACTAATACTTGGTTTGATTTGCATTTAATATAATTTTTTGTTTCTTATATAATTTAAAGGTGTGAGAATAATCTTATAGCATTATCTCTTTAGTTTAATTTTGTATATCATTTTTAAGAATCTTGGTACAAAGGACAAGATACAAATAAATAATATTTTGGATTTCAATGAGTTTTAAAAATAATTGTATTTATTATTGATATATTATTTCTAAATGTGTGAAATTTTTGAATTCAAAAATTTATGACATGTATAGCAATTAGATGATTTTAGTGTTGATTTTTCTTTCAAGTTTTAAAAAGAAATAGTACATTTAACATTCGATATAAAATAAAAATGTCTATAATTTATTAATTAAATTCTTTTAATTTTGAGAAAAATAATAATATTTTAAGATCTTCATAATAACTAATTTTTTTCTTTTTTTCTTTTTCAATATTCTATATTATGAAATATATACAAAGAAATGAAACTAAAAACATTACTTAGAAGTGTTATTGAGTGATCAATAAGTATGAACATTTATAATTTTATTGGTTAAATGTTGTATTCAATCGTTCTTCCAAAAGTCATCAAATATACAATATATAAATAACAAGTACAAATATTTATAATTAATAAATACCTCTATCAAAATACAATATATATATATCAAGTACAAATATTTATAATAAAAAATACCTCTATCAAAATACAACAAATATTCCCAAACAATAAAAATATAAATATTTATATCTATCAATCATAGACAATAGTTCTAATTATAAAAATGTACATGAGATGCTTGTAACTTGTAAGGACTATAAATCATTAGTACTCTACATATGTCAACCGTCAACCCTCATTGAATAGAGATTTTCCTCATTGAATAGAGATCTTGTGAATGGAAATGCTAATAAAATGGCAAAATATCTGCAGTACTAAACCTAATTGATTGCTGGTCTCCACTTGTGTTAAGGAACTAACTTTTTGTACAGCAAGAAATAATAAAAAAGTTAACATAGACATATAATTTTCAAAATGAAAACTGGGTATGAAGTCTCCATCCTATCTAATGTTGTATAAATAGCGGAGAGAAAAAGGATGAATGAATGAATGAAAGATTTTGATGTCGTTCACAAGACCAAACAGTCTAAAAGACCTAGAACCACAAAACTACAAAATCTCCAAATTCTTTCTGATGCTGGATCTTCAACTAGAAATTTTGACCAAAAAGTTAACAGTCTTGTTGATCTTTTTTTTGTCAAATAGCTCGTACAGATTATTGATCTTTAAATTCCCCTCATACTAAAAAAGAGAGTCCATTCCAGTTACATGAATCATGGCAGCCATGCCCGAGGGGAAAATGTATTTACCTATATTAACTTTACAACAGTGTTATTAGATAATTAGAGCCTCGCACGTGTGGCTTTTAATTCTAATCTGATGTGAAGCATACGTGCACGTATGTAAGACATTTATTGATGGATTACAATTTCTTAAATTAAAAATTCTATATTAATATAGAGAGTGATCTTAGGCTCTACTTTAACATATAAAATGAATTAGTTGATTTGTGATAGATCAGCCTTTTCTTAATTTTTAATTAAGAAGACAAAATGATTTTAGTTTTGAGTTTAGCATAGAATATGAATTAATGTTGACCTCCTAACATTTTCGAAATCTTTGAGCTCTTTCTTCAATGCAGCAGCTACCTTTTAGCTGTGATGCTTTTACTTTTACTAGACAAGATTCTTGGTAGAGGGCTAATGTTGTTGAATGAGATAATAATGACAAATGTTATAATGCATTGGTATCTTTCAAAGGTCATACAAATAAATTTATAGTAATCGTGTACCCAAATAATACTTTATTTAAAAAAACAAGAAGCGCATGTGATTGCAAAGAGCTTTTTCTTAAGAAAAGAGAAAAATTGAGAAAAAAGAAAGAGATTGAAAGTAAAGAAAGTGATTGACAAAATTTTGACATAAAGTTTAAGCATGCCTAAACGTAAATTTCAACAAGCAACAAGGACAATTGTAAAGTAAAAATAAAAGTAATCAACTAGGTACTCAAGGAGATTCAGACGGCAATCCAAAGCAGGGGTTTTGTCATGGCATGTAATCTTTCCATATATCATATTTAGTGAATAAAAACGGCTTTGGGTCAACAATACATAATTGTTATATATAGAAGTCTATGTAAATAAGGCACCAAATAGAGCGAGTGCCTTATTTTAATAGACTTACTTTTTGTAATAGGAAAACAAAATATAGCCCAAGTTTAGAACAGATTTTAAGAATGGCCATTTGATAGAAATTGTTGAAGCATGCGAATATTCTCCTATGCTTAAACAATTTCATGCAAACTAAACATTTGATTGAATAATTGTACACATTCCTTTGGGAGGTGTGGTGTTGCTATTCTTCTTTCTTTGAAAGGTTGGGTCCTATTCCATTCGATTTTGTAATGGAATTAGCTTCTCTTGAATCCTTAGGATTCCTTGTTCCATTCTTACCATTATTGTTATCAGCTTCTGTTATTCCACTGCCTGGTGAGCTAATGGCTGGTTGAATGCTCATGGAAGAAGCAGATAATGCTGAGTTTGCAGGTTCTAGAAGCTGCCTCTCGGTGGCATTGGATGCTAATAATCCTTGAAGTGAACTAGGATTGGTCACAGCTGACTGAGACCTTGAACCAGAGTTGGATATGGCACTGGCCAGAGATATGGGCATGAGACATAGACCTTTCTGCTGAAGGTATTGCATGGCAGTTCCCATGTCTTCTTCCATTAGCTTTGCTACTTGGCGTTCCGTCAAAGCCAGCCCATCTTGTGAAGAGCCTTGGTTTCCATTTGCCCTCCCCACTTGTGGGTTGTTAGATCCCTGCATGAGAGACATGGTTTGTTAGATCCCTGCATGAGAGACATGTAATTAACCAATTCACTATAAGGAATACCTTAAAGAACCAGTATTTTGGGGAAGAAACCCATTAAGAATGTCTATTTTTGGGAAGACACCCCATAGCTTTGAGGCAGATTACAACTAAGCCACTAAAAAATCTACTTAAAATACTCTTTTGTGCAGTAGTGGTATTGTTTCTTTTACCGGTCTCCTTCCTTGCCTTGAAGGTTGGTTGTTCCTTAATAAAATACATAGATAGAGACATATTCATGTCAGGATTTATTTCCACTACTTCCAGGAGTTATATATCTAATTAACCTTTTAATGTGTTGGGATGGGACAAAAGCCATTTTATTTTGATACCTCTGCGGGAATATCAGCTACAAGTGGAGCTACTGCTCCTGCACCTCCCAGCCTGCTCATGCTTAATACCTGCAGCCATGGAGTAAGACTTTTTTAAATAACTGATAAAATTCGAAATGAACTACAAATATGGTGTAAAAGTCTAGTATGAATATAAAATTTGTCTTGAAACTCTAAACTAAAGAATAGACAAAATACACCGTCGAGGGTACAGGCCTTTTCAGTATGATTTGCACGGATGACGTTGTGCCATCAATGTTGGGCATGTATTGGTGCTGTACTACAATTGTATCATGTTTCTGAGAGCAATAAAACATAATGGGATGATTGCAGGACAGTAGGTTGAATGATTCGTCCATGTGAATTGAACTGTTAACTACCATGAGATTCTTACTGTCATGTCAAAGTTTCGTCTCATGAGATTTCTTACATGTTTGTACTGAGATGGAATATTTAGTCTGTCTGAAAGCTGAGAAAAGGAGACCCACAAAAGATAACGCACATTAGAGAAGGTTAAACAACTCCATGATATTTATAGATAAATATAACCGGTTACATTTTTTTTTGGTTCAAATAAAATAAAAAGACATGGTTGATGACCGGGAGATAGGGAAGTTGTTAGCTACTCAAAAAAGCTTATGATAATTTATTAAGCTGAAAGGCATCCAGTTGAAAACTATTCTAGCAAGAATGTCATTGATGACAGCGAAAACAACTGGTAGGAGCAGGTTGGTTTCAGTTAATAAAGGAGATTTTCTGGGATTACAAATGAGAGTAAAGGTCAACTGAGATTCCAAAACAACGAAAAGAAAAGCCAAAAAGATATTGATAATTAAAGTAACAATAATACTTTTCATCAAAATTACAAGCAAATAATTGCTTAATAAAGCAGGAAGATTTGAACAAGTTTTCTGTGTGTTCGTGAAGATGGGAATAGTTCACTTTTTGTTAAGTTGCCCACCAAACTCCCCAAACCAGTGTATGTTGATTTTAGTATCATAATAAATATATTGTCATGGGCAACATACTTATTGCTGTAGGTTCTGCACGGTTCAGTAGCAGTAGCATGAACAATGCTAATTTAATTTCAGGCTTAACGTTTCTTTGGTATCCAAATCGAATTCATCTGTGTACAAATGTGACTTAATGAAATAAACAAGTCAGAGTTTCAGACACCCACCTTCACTTGCAGTTGAAGGAATTTTACATAATCGATTATGTCATCTAACATCGAGGCCTTGTCTGTCTGCACAGCAGGGAAAAGGGGTTTAATTAATCTGGAAAATTCCAAATGGCAGAAGAATATGCAGAAATCCCAGAAAGAAACCCAAAAAAACAAAACCTTATTGGAGTTTGGAACCAGCTCTTGCAGGGCCTTCATTCTTTCTGCTATTCTTTCTCTTCGTAACTGCAACCAGAAGCAAACAAATATGTCACAGAAATGAAAGGAAATAAAACTATACTAGGCACGAATGAACTCTTCCAATATCGAACAATATGCGCCAAAATTCTATTCGAAAGATACATTCAGTAACTAAAATCATACTCGTTCTGCAATACTGTGAGGATCTGTAGCTTGACCCCGCCGTGCCCTTACACGAGGGCGAGCTGGTGTGGCTCCAACTGCATTTGGAGGTGGGTGCTGGTGTTGGTGCTGATGTTGAGGCATACCACCATAGCTTTGCATTGGCACTTGTCCGGGCTACAGGAAAACACACCCAGAAAAACATCGTCAAACATTAAATGACTCACAGAAATCCAGTTATGTTTAGGCTTCAAAAAGAAAAACTTAAAATGGAATAAGTGAAAAAAAAAAGCTGTGTAAGGAATTCTTCTTTACTTGCAGTTGCAAATCTTTTTTCTAAATTCTGAAATAAATTTCGCACCTGGGGATGGAAGTTTGGTGCTGTAGGTCGAACAGGTCGAGTTGATCCTACAAATGGTGTGAACAATCCTCCCGGGTCCGAGTCTCGTGCCTATTTAATTTTGCATAATATCAAGTCCAAACCTTTCAAGGTGTTACAGTACTAACAAGACTTTGAGCCTGAATATCTTATGCTATCATGGGAAAGTGTTAAGCTGCTAAAAAAGCTTCCAGTTTCAATATTTAAAGGATCTGACCTATGATTTATGTGGCTTTTGCAAGAAAAGATGAGGCCTGCTTACATTATTTGCAGACTTGAAAGTTGCTTCAATATCCTCCTGCTTTCCTTGGCCAAGGCTGAGAGGGAGAGGGAGCATTCCCCCATCACTTCCCCCGGAGCTGGGCGACCTCGTCATCACCGCAGTGCCTCGGGAGGAATTGGCCATGGAAGCCAGAAGATGTGTTCGATCTCCTGTACTCAGCTGCAAAACCATTCCAGATCGACCAGGAGACGTATTGGTTTCATTAATCCTGACAGAATTATTGCCGCCCAGTTGATGCTGTCTTAGCCTGGAAGCCAAGATGGATTCATCATATGATGAAAATTGAAGATTTTCTCTGGCATGGTCCTCGTTAGGCAGCAGCGACATAGTGAATAATTTCTGGTTGTTCTGAGTGTTATTGTTGGCCGAGGCACCATTGTATTCCCATGGGGCTTTTCCACTTGCAACATCGGACCAGGTGGGTATTGAGAACATTTGCTCGATAAAATCGTCCATCTGGGGCTGGTTCGTCTGTTCGAATTGTGAAGGAAAATGCTGCTGCTGTTGTTGTTGCTGCTGTTGTTGTTGCTGTTGTTGGCTGGTTATTTGCATTGGATGTTGGTCTGGAAAGCTCACTGGACTGCTGCTGCT
>VDFB02373365.1:294460094-294498764 GCA_007258455.2 Sequoia sempervirens
TCATCAGTGATAAGATTTTGCAATCATATTCTCAGGGATGGGAGCTCAACCTCAATAGGTAGGATGGATTTTGATCTATAGACCAAGGAGAAAGGGGTTGAACCTATAGGTGTGCGGATACTTGTTTAGTAGGCCCATAAGGTAATTTTTAGTTGTAGGTTCCAGTCACAACCAACTTCATTGACTATTTTCTTTAAGATTTTTAGAATGGTCTTATTGGAAGCCTCAGGTTGGCCATTACCCTAGGGGTAATACAGGGTGGAGAGGTGATATTGGATATTAAATATTTGACATAGCTCATGAACATCCTAGTTTTTGAAGGGTGTTCCATTATCAAAGATAAGGGCTTGTGGAACACCGTAATAACAAATGAGGTAATTCAGGATGAATTTAGAGATTCGCTTCCCTATGATATAGGTCATTAGGATGGCTTCTACCCACTTTGTGAAGTATTTTTTGGTTGTGATAATGAACTTGTGTCCATTAGATGAGGTAGGTGTAATTTTCCCAATGAGGTCGAGTCCCCACTGAGAATGGCCAAGGTGTGGTGATTGGCTAGAGCTCCTGAGCTAGTGCAAGGATGAGGTCCTCATGTTGTTGGCATTGCATACATTTCTGGACATAGTTGTGAGATTCTCTTTCCATAATGGGATAGTAGTACCCCATCCTCAACATTTTCTTGGCCAAGGTCATGCCACTTGAGTGTGAACCACAAATGTTGTTGTGTACCTCTATTAAGTTAGTCAAAGCTTTCTCGGGATTAAGGCATCATAATAGGGTTCCTTTGATACTCCTATGGTAGAGGGTGTTACATAAGATGACGAAGCGGGATGACTTTTTACTGAAGGTTTTCTTGAGATTCAAGGTGATGTCGGTGGGGAGGATTCCTATTTTTAAGTAGGTGAATATATCATGGTACCAAGGATTACCGAGACCAATTATTTCGCACATAAATTCAGATTTTGGTACCTCAAAGGTTGGTATGAGAAGCTGCTCTACAAGAAATTTGTGTTTATGGATGTTCCTTGGGATATCTACCAATGATCCAATCATAGACATAGCATCAGTTCCCCTGTTGTTTACCCTCGGTATCTAATCAAATGTTATGTTGATGAAGAACCCTTTAAGATCCTCGACCATCTTTTTGTATGGGGTAAGTTTATCATCCTTGGTTTGATATTCATCATTGACTTGATTGATAACTAGTTGTAAATCCCCATAGACCTTGAGTGTCATGATTTTCTATTGTACTATGATTCAAAGTCCTATGACAAGAGCTTCGTACTCTGCAATGTTATTGGTGCAAGGGAAAGACAACTTGTATGATTTCAGGATACAATCCCCTTGTGGTGTGATGAATAGGATTCTTTCTCCCAACCCATGTTGTGTGTATGATAATTCAATGTATACCTTCCAATGGTTTGTGATATTTAGGAGGAAGATTGACTCGTCTAGAAACTCTGATACCAGTGGGTTCTCTGCATATATGGGAGCTTCTACCAATTGATCTATAATTAATTTTCCTTTGATGGATTTTTTCTCCACATACTCAATGTCATACTCTTTCAAGATCATGACCCACTTAGCCATTCATCCTATGAGCATTTCCTTAGAGAGTAGATACTTTAGGGATCTATCTTGGAGATGACCTTAATTTCATGAGCAAGCATGTAGTATCTAAACTTTTGTGAGGCAAACACTACTACAAGACAAGCCTTCTCAATGAACTTGTATTTGAGCTCATGTCCCACTAGGGTTCTACTGATGTAATAGATGGCTCTCTCTTTCCTTGTTTCATCATGTTGAGCCAAAAGAACACCAAGAGTTGCCACCGTAGCTGAAATGTAAAGGATTAATGGTTTGTTTTGGATTGCGACATGAGGACGGGTAGTGTTAGCAAGTATGTCTTGATTTGATTAAATTCTTGATCACATTTCTCATCCCACTTATAGGTTACTCTCTTGTGGAGTAGATGAGAATAGGAGACGGTTTTATTGGCTAGCTATGCTATGAATCTTCTAATTGATTGAAGCCTTCCCTATAGACCCTTCAATTGTTTCAATGTTCGTGGTGCTTCCATGTCGAGGATTGCTTTAACTTTTATGGGATGAGTCTATATTCCCCTCATCAAGATAATATATCCTAAGAGCTTTCCTAAAGTTATGCCAAAGACACATTTCTTGGGATTGAGTCATACCTTATATTCTTCCAGACTATCAAAGATTGGTCCCAGTGTTACTATGTCTTCTTGGTGTTTCCTTGATTTGACGAGGATATCATCCATACAGTCTTCCATAGTCTTGTGGATCATGTCATGAAAGATCAAGGTCATAGCCCTTTGATATGTAGCTTTGAAATTTTTAAGCCCAAATGGCATCATATTCCAATAGAAGGTGCCCCATGGACAAGTGAAGGCTATTTTATTTTGGTCATCCTTTGCAATCATAATCTAGTTGTACACTAAAATTATTTCCATTAATGATAGCATTTCATGCCCCATTGTCAGATCTACAATCATATCTATGTTGGGGAGGAAGAAATCATCTTTAGGATACACTTTATTCAAGTCTCTGAAGTCGGTGTAGATTCAGATGCCCCTAGTGGGCTTGGAAATAGGTACAAGGTTACAAACCCATTCTATATAATCGATGGGTCGGATGAATCTGGGGTCAAGGAGTTTTTGTAGCTCAAGTTTGACCAATAAAGGGATTTGTGGATGCACCTTTTTCAATTTTTGTCTCACCAGTTTTTCCTCAGGATACACTACTAGATGATGGACCACTACTTTTGGATCAAGGCCTGGCATGTCACCGTATGTCCATGCAAATTTCACCTTCCTTTCTTTTAAAAATGTTGCTAAATTTTCTTTTTCTTTAGTCAAAAGTGACTCTATGTAGAAGGTGATGTGTGGGGCCTCTTTGGTTCCCAAGTTCACTTGGTTGCACATCTCTGCTAGGACTGTTGACTTCTCTTGATGGATGGCACTAAGGGGAAGATTGAATCCCTCATCCTTTGGCACATCGGAGAGGTTTTCACCATCAGATACGTCCTTTATTTTTACTATTTTGGGATTGGAAAGTGCCACAATGTGGTTTTCACTTAAAGATCGAGACATAACTCTTAGATTTTCAATTTTGTGACTAAGAGATTCAATTGCTTCCCTGTAGTATGCATGTGTATCTAGCTCGATGTTGAACCCTAATTTTTGAACTCGATGTGGTAGATTACCCCTTAGTCCCATGAATTTCGAGAGAGCCTCATCATTTTCAAATGTATCTAAGATCGGCGGTCCTCGTTGGTCATGGTTGATGAGTTGGGCGCAAATGATCTTTAGCTCAGTGACTTGGTTACTTGACTAAAATGACATGGAGGTGATCATGAAAGGGAGGAATTCTCAAATAGCATGGGTAGGTCAGAGATGGGATCCTCAAGGGGACTACTAAGCGATACAGGGATCGAAGAGGAACCTTTGACCATTTTAATAGGAGCACCTTTTCCAAGTATGGTTATTCTAGTAGGGGTACATCTAACACCAATATTCTTAAGGTGCTTCTCAGGAATGATAGGTTCTAACAGGTTGTCATTTTTCCTAAGCTTTTCATTTTTGTTGTAGCCCTAGCCAAACATTAACGGTAGACCCTTGTTGTCCTCGTTCATCAGGAGAACAATTTTAGGTCAATTATCTTGATATAGGAGACCTAAGACATCTTCTTCATCCACAAATTCTTTGCTCAAATCCCCCCACTTTTTGAAGGTTTTAGGAGATGTGAATCTCTGGGATGTGTCTTCGCTACGTTGTGGTCTTTAATGAGATTTAGGAGATTGAGGTAACTCTCCTAACATGTATGCACCCTTTTGTAGGTTATAGTCCCCACATCCATTGTCTTTGATTATAGCTTTGATAGTCAAGATTTTCTAGATGATGGATGTATTTTTCTTAGAAGTGGAGGCTAAAGTGGATGGATCGACATAGGGAGATGTGGGTCCCTCATCATTTTTAGGAACTTGTGCAATTTTCTAATATTTGGATTCCAGATTCTTGCAATAATAGAAAGGTTCGGGGTCGCTGTGGATCGTGACTTGTTGATTTTGGTAAGGAAATTTTACACATTGGTAGAATGTAGATGTGACATCTTGCATCCATGGATCCATGGACACCCTAGGAGAATATTGTAGGGAAGCTCAAGGTCAAGGAACTGGCAAGTGGTTTCCATGATCACTAGTCCAACTTGGATGGAGAGTTGAATGGTGCCTTGGGACACCCGTTCTTGGTCATCATAGGCCCTAATGGTGATACCTTTTCCATTTTCAATGAAATCCTCTAAGAAATCCTAGATTCTTTATTAGCTGCAAGGTACAAATATTCAAGCTTGCACCACCATCCACCAAAACCCATTTGAATTTGTTCTTATGGACCAAGACCTCAAGGTGGAGTGTGTATTTATGTGATGGTTGGGTTGGGAGGTCATGCTCAAAAAATGTAAGGAGATGTGGTGTAGTAATGTGTCCGACCATAACTTGAAATTGGTCTACATCAATGTCTGTGGGAATGGAGGATGCGACCAAGGATTTTTCTAGGATGTCCATATGTGCAGGAGATATTTTAAGAAATTCCATGATGGAGATTTGGGTTTTTTCAATTGTTCCAAGATGCTATAACCACTAGGGTTTTATTTCGGATTGGTAGGTGGTGCCCTAGGTGGTGGTGATCGTCCTGGGATAGAAATTTTTTTGTTGCGTGTGGTGACTCCACACTCGGCTCTAGGTCCTTTGATGTTGACAACCATTAAAAACTCATTCAATGATTCTATAGCATGGTCATGTAGATATGGTTTACATTGGTATAATTCTTTCCTTTTCCATTGTTGTTCCCTTTTTTGTGATTTGGCATTAGATTTGTGTGTATCTTGAGATCTTGATTTCCTGTTGGATGGTCAATGATTGTGACTTTATCATTGATGAGGTCTTGGATAAGATTTTTGAGTCTCATACAACTAGCTATTGTGTGTCCCTTTATTTTGTGAAAATTGCAAAGGTGATTTTCATTATACCAGGGTAGTTTAACTTGAGGCTCTTGGTAATTTTCATAAACAAGGAGTGTGATGAGGTTTGCTTGCACTAGTTGTTGCATGAAATATTCAATGGGTTCCCCTAGTGGTGTATACTTGTGTTTTGGTGGATATTTATTCCTTGGGGGTGGTCCTCCTTGAGCATTCACATTGTTGACTATTTGATTATTTGGTTGTTGTTGTGATGGGTTTGTTTTTGGGGTGTTTTCGTGAATGGATTGTTGTGTGTTGATTTATGGTTGATGAGTGTTATGTTCTGGGTATGTTTGTTGTTGCGTGTTTTTCCTTGGAGCACTAATAACAACTTTGGCATCAACAACACCTTCATTGGTAATGTTTTTTATTTTTATCCCATGTGTGAGGTTCGTCATTGTAGCTTGTTGGTTGTATATTGTCTTGGTACACGGGTGTGTGCACTTGTGCTATAAGGGCTCTCTCAATGTTGAGAGCTTTGGAGATTAATTGATTGTATGTTGTGATGCATTGCATTTTCAGATGGAAGGACAACTACCCTTCGAGATTAGAGATGATGGTTCCAATTTGATGTTCCTCTAGCATGGACCATTTTCTTTTGTTGGCTCTGGATCTCCATCATTGTAATAAATCCACAAATATCTCTCCCTTAGCTTTTTTGAGGCCAGATAGCTCCTCCAAACTTACTTCCATGTCTAGGTTAAATGAATAGTTTTCTATGAACAGGTCCACAACTTCTTGGAACTTTTTGATCCCAGGAGGTAAGCAGGAGAACCATTCCATTGCGGGACCAACCAAGCTTCGAGGAAAGAGTCACATCAAATAGGAATAGTCATATGCTACTTCCATGCAATGTACGTGAAATTCTTTGATATGATCCTCAGGATTTCCTTTTCCTTGGTATTTGTTGAATTTTGGTATTTTGAATCCTAGTGGGAATCGAACCATAGTGATATTCCTATCAAATGGATAGTGGCATGAATCTCGTTGGGTATATGATTTTTTTTCTTTTCTAGATTGAATTTCCTATATTTTCTACAAGAGCAATTTGACCTATGTGGAAAGATTGGTTTGTGGATCGGGTGGTGGAATGTGCATGTTTTAGGATGCTATGGTTTGTTGGGTAAATAAAGGGGTGGCTTGTGTTACTTGTGTGTTAAGGTTCAAGGATTTTCACTACATGTTCATGAAGGGTTGTTGGAAGCTTTGTTTTGTGAGCAATGCTTGTTGGTACGCCTGTTGTTGTTGTGCCAACAATGCTTATTGTTGGGCTTGTTGTTGTGCCAATAGCGCCTATTATTGGGCTTGTTGTTGTGTTTGTTTTTTCTGTGCTATCAATGCTTGTTTTTGTGCGTGATGTTGTTGTAGAGCTTGTTGATAGGCTTTCTATTGCAACAAGACTTGTGCTTGTGCTTGTTGTGCTTGGTATTGAGCTTGAGCTTGTTGGTGTACTTTTTGTGCCGCTTGTTGTTGTTGTAGCAAAGCTTGTGCTTGTGCTTGTGCTTGGGATTGAGCTTGAGCTTGCACTTGGGATTGTGCTTGGGCTTGATCTTGAGCTTACACTTAGGCTTGTGCTTGGGCTTGAGCTTGAGCTTGCACTTGGTATTTTTCTTGAACTTGTTGGGATTGTAATTGTTTCATGGCCTTTTGGTAAGCTTGTTATACTACTTGCAATGTGATACTATATTGATTTGTTGCAATGGGATTCAGAGATGGAGGTGGGGTATTTTGAGGGATGGCATGAGATGATGTGACAAGTGGTTGTTTGGGTGGTTGTTGAGGTGTTTGTTGAGTGATGAAGAGGGGATGAGTGGTGGATGGTGGATTCATAATCGTATTTGATGTGCCAAGCCCTTGTGAGACTGGATTTTGCGATTTTTGAGGTGTTGTAGATGATGTGATTAGTGATTGAGATATTTTGGATGATGTAACTTGTTATTGAGATATCAGTGGCATGTTTGGAGGATTTGGTGTGATAGATGTGTTGATTTGATTTGTTCTTGGGGGATTGACTTGATTTGGTTGATTTTGGATTGATGTGTTCAATGAAGTGATTTTTCTTATACCTTGGATTGGTGTGGGTGATGATGTTAAGATAGGGAATGGTGAGTAAATATGTGATGTGTTCTCTTGTGGAAGTGACGATGAATTGTTGAAGGTTCCCACTTTTTTGAATAGATCAACTTGTCCTTGTAAGATGTTGGGGGTGTAACCTTGTTTATCAAGGGCATAGGTGGGTGTGGCATGGAAATTGGATGATATGTTTGAGTCTTGGAAGACAAGTGGTACATATGGGTGTTTAGGGTCTTGTGGAACAGTGTTAGGCATACCCAAGATCGTGTTGGCCTCCAAATTTTGATTGTTGACAAGTGATTGTTCTTGAAGAGATTGAAGTAGTGAGCTTCCCTTGGTGATCATGGGTTGACTTGGTGCATGAGATGATGATGGTTGAGAGATAGGTTGGATTATGCTTGGGAATGAGGGTGTGAATGATGTTTGTGGGATGTTCACTAAAGTTTTCTCCACAATGGTGCTTACATAAAAATTAGAAGGGAGTTTAGCTCCTTATTTTTCCAATGCCAACATGTATTGGGTGGGATTTAGTTTCATGACCATGTTGACAAGTTTATGGGTTTCTATATTTTGTACTAATTTGAGCAATTCATCTTGGGACATCTCTTTGTAATTAGTTGTGACATCCTCCACATGGAAACCTCCCTCTTGAAGATCTTGTGGTAGTTGAGGGGGATTAGGTAGAGGGTTGGCAGATATCCTAGGGTCAAATTTTGTTTGGCTTAAATCACTTGTGGTTGATGTTTATTTTTTTTGCTCCATGATCTTCTTGTGTTGTGACCTTGTTTGGACCATAAAATTGGGATCAACTTTTAGAAGTACGCGGGATGAACCTTTGACTTCTTTGGTTGATCTAAACTTTTGGTACAAAAAGAAATTCTAGGATGTGTTTTAGGATCAAATGATGATGATGTGGTAAATGAGGGGTTGAATGATATGGATGTTTGAACTTTTAGGAACTTTGGATAAATACTAGACTTTAGGATTTTGATTTTGATTTGTTTTGATTTGGATGATGAACTTGTAAACCCTAAGATGTTAGTTGTGATCATGGGATGAACCTGTCTAAAATGGGTTGCTAATTTAACTAAGTGTGTGATAAAGGATTCATTCCCACACACCCAACTAAACAAGATGATTTTGATTTGGTCTAAGTGATTTACCAAAAGTCTAGCATAAGGATGTTTCCAAAGTTCTAGGAAGTTGTTTGTGAGATGGATTTTGATAAATGCTTTGAGGATGGATGAAGGTGTTTGTTTTGACCCTAGATGAACCTAGAATAACTTTGTTTACAAGACCAAGGCGTTGAAGAACATGCTTTACCCTATAAATGACTCAAGATCAATTCCTTAAATGAGGGGCTCATATTGGACATGCAAGTCTGAATTATCTCTTAAAGAAACATCTATAAAAATTTCTTACCAAGATGTTCCTATTGCAGTAGAGTGCTACAAGGTGTTTCTTGATGGAATTTTGACTATGAAACCTAAGTTTGATGTGATGAAATGTGGACCTTCATTTTGGATTTTTGACCTTACAAGAAATCATGAAGACAAACACATGTGCAGGGTTCAATTGTGAGTTTGTCTTGATTAATGAATTCTTTTTACCACATCAACTCGTCTTTCTTAAATTTCAAACTAAATGTCTATGTATAAGCTCCTTTTCATTCCACATGATCCATTATGCAAAACTAAAAGAGCTAAGTCCATAGTTTCCCTAGGTTGACTTCGAAGAGAGTGAATTGAGATATGAGTCGAAGTATTTAGAAGCCTCTAAAGATGATATCCTTAGGGAAAAGTATTAATAATTAGACTCTTCAAAGGTATTCACTCTTTTCAAAGGGTTTGAAATTTTGGTGATTGTTAAATGTTTTTTTCAATGTTTTGGAACCAAGCAATGTGTTCAACTGACTCATAAAAAAGCACAACCTAGGCTAAAAAGATACTACTTGCTAAGTCCCCACTCAGATTGCTCCAAACACTAAGACAAAGCAAACAACTAGATATTTGGTGAAATTGGCTCCCCCTTACATGGCATAGGCACACCATATCTCAAACCTCGAAGATCCAAATGATTTTTTATCTCTACAATGAATAGTGGAATGTGGGGCAGCTTTAGAATGACCTTTTTGCACCAGTAAGCATAAAGGTTTTTGGTCTCTATAACAAGTTGGTTCTTAATTCAAATATTTAGGATAAAAAATTGGTTCCATACATGCAGTAAGATTAGCTCAATTAAGAGGTCTCCCAGTCCCTTCCTTAGAAGATATTTTAACATATCACATGGATACTAGGGGTGGCACTTGTCGGTATGGGACAACAACACCAGCTGGTTGATGACTTTAGTCACCACCATTTCATTAAATAGTGAACTGAACATGAAAACACCACTTAGGGTCGTTCCCTCTCTCAAGTTGGGAGGAAATCCCTTCTAAAGGTAACACTTTGACACGAAAACAAAATGTGTGAAAAAAATATCAAGATGCTTTTCATCACCCAAGATCACCAAAAGGCATGAGGGGAGAGGATACACACCTTAAATGCACAAAAGCAAGAAAATAACACTTGATTGTTTCTCTTCACCCAAGATCGTACGAAGTACAAGGGGAGAGGATACACACTCTAAGCATTTCAAAAACAAGATCATCACTCACTTGAAGCACTTGTTCATTTTATCCTTCAAAGCAATGGTGAATTCATTTTAAGCACCAAACTAGGTATGAGTTTGCCTTGTTCAATTTTAATCCCACATAGCAATGATCTAGTAAGTTTCTAGGTTCAATTTTAACCAATTTGAAAAGCTCAAGTCAATGATTAATTTTAAACCCAAAGTAATGCTAGTTGGTTCTAAAATAGAAGATGAAGAGTAGAAATGGAAATCCTAGGCTATTACAATGAGCATTAAAAAATGATTTTAATTTTCCAAGTTAATGTTTCTCTTCAATCTGCAAAGGCAACACTAGAGGATGAAGGTGATGCTATATCTACAACAAAGGAAACACTGAAATCAAAGGTAGCGCTCTAGTGAAAGTCAGAACTGGTGCTCTGAAGCAGATAGAGAGCACAAAATCAGCGTAGTAAATGCAAAAGCAGAAGCAACAATCTGGTTGAGATTTAGAAATGACAGCTTGACTAAGAAGTCAAAAGTGATGCTTTAGCGATGGCAGTGCGACAGAGCGTAGTGACAATGACGAGACATGACAAAGGTGGCATTGTAAGAAAAAGTGACACTGTATCTATTAGCAAATGTGGCGTTGAAATCAAAGGTAGCACTCTGGACGTGAGAAGCGACGTCACCTTCCTGTAGCTGCAAAAAATGTTATTTTTAGCTAAAATAATTAAATTTTCAAGTGGTTAGCCCTCCTTCTAGTGCCAAAATGTGAATTCCAATCTGCAACTAACTAATAAGAGACAAAACAAGCAAGGTTAGTCATGTTAGAAATGACAAACAAAGAATTCCCTATGAGATTCTTGATCAAACAAAGATGAAAACATGAAATAAAAGCATAAAAGAAAGAAAATAAGAGCATGTAATCAAACTAAATAGAACAAACCTTCATCTCATAGGGGGATTGGTGCCACTTTGATGTGCAAAGTAGCCCTTTCCCAATCCCTTTGATAAGCTCCAAGATGTAAGTGATTCCAAGTGTATGAGATTGATTCAAAGTGATAATGAAAGAAAACTAAGATGTGATTAAAATGAGTGTAAATGAGTGATTGCTATGAGTGAAAATGCCTATAGTGAGATTGAATGAGATTGTGGATCTATTTCAAGTAGAAGAGGCCTCTACTTATAGGAGTGAAGGGTTGAAGAATAGATGAAATTGGTGTATGTGGGACTAAAAGGGGATCCAATAGGATTGTGACACTTGTCACAAGGCTAATGGATGGATGTGGAGCATATTTTGGAGAATGTGTAGAGTTAAGGCATGTAGGTGGATTTGTAAGAGGATGTAGGGGAATTGAATGAATATGGTTTAGATGTAAGAGGGACAAGATGGCATGTAAGAGGCCACTTAAGGCAAAGGTGGCTCTTGTAAGAGCATTTAAGACCTTTGTAGGAGGCTTTTAAGGCCATTTGGAGGGAAATTGAATGAAAGGGTGGTTGGGAGGAATATCCCTAAGAATATGTCTTTGTGAGGAAAATAGGCTAATTAGTTAATTAAAAGAAATGATTTTCATGTACGAGTTGGTTAGTTGATCATATGTTTATTTGACCGAGGTTGAGTCAAAAGCTAGAGAAATGGGTAATAATGATTAGGAGGAGATTAGAGTTAATTAATTCAAAATTAAATCAACTCAAGTGGGTTAAGGGATTTATGACATTTGATTTATTTAATCAAATGAGAGGACTTTAGGGTTTTAATTAAATAATTTGATTTATTTAATTAAATATGGTGAACATTAGTGAGCAGGAAGTGAATTAAAGTAATAAATTTAATTACTTGATTAATAGTAGAAATTGATGAATTCAACTAAATAATAAAGATTATTTAATTAATTGGTTAGTGCAAAAATGATTTGGAAAGAGATGATGTTAATTAATCAGAATTAGATGCATAATGTCAATCAGTATTATTTGAGTGTATAAAAGTACAATCTAGGATGGGATAGAAAATCTAGAGATATGAGAAAAATATTGATATTCATGCATTGAACTTTGGTGAACAAATATCTTGTATATTATCTTGTTTCAATTACATAGCAACCTATATGGTGTAACAAATAAATTATATCTTACACTTATTGTTGAGGAATAGTTTTCTTGCCAAAATAATGAAGAATCTCAACACATTTATTGCACTTGTATGTGGGTATACATGTTTCCCAACCCTTAATAACTTCCAGGAGGAAGTTTATTCCAAGGGGAGGGGAATGTAAGATCCCATCTTTCATGCAATGCATTATTTGTGTGTTTCCTTTGGTTGAGTACATTGCTATCAATTAGTGAAGCTAACTAGTAAATTATACAGATTTGATCTAATAGGATCCTTGAGGGGTATGTTCTTGTAGAATTAAATATGATGTACATCATGTGGACCATGTAAATGAACCAACCAATGCTTTAAGTATATGTGCAATTATAGAATAGTCACTCAATAGAATTTCATGGATTCTTTAGTTTTAGAAATAGTAAAACTCTTTTAAGTTAGTGAATCTTGTACTCTTATTTTGAAATGACATTGAGTAGGAGTGTTGAGCAACAGTCTTGTGCACTAAGCAAGTACGACGTGCAACGAGCAAGTGAGGATGCTACAAAGTGGGTGGCTGGTGTTGTTGCTCCTAACGCTACAGGTTGCCATCGGAAATCCTTTTCTAATGTTGTATTAAATGCTTGTACCCAATTTCCTCCTGCTCTGGCTAGGGTTTGGCCTTTTCCCTACACTCGTGCTTCCCCTGTTGTTGTATGTGGACTAGATATACAGAAAATGAGGATTTCTATGTGCCACAAGATGTGGACTTTAGGTTTAATGGCTTGTGGCCCTCCCTTCCCAATGTCCATGAGTGGGTTTTTGTTTCCTAGAAGCCTATTGTTTCTAGGTGGATTGACCTCTACCGCAGCGCTAGAGGTTTTTTCTTTGCAACCTTTGCTTCTTCTGAGGAGCGAGACTGAGTGTTGGACAAGGGGTGGATGTGGGGTATTCATTCACTATTTATTCAACCTTGGTCTTGCTATTTCAATCCTCTTACGGAGCCACTGAATGTTAGACTAGTTTGGGTCTGACTGCCAAACCTCCCTCTCTAGTTTTGGGAAGATTCTTGTTTTGAAGATATTGGCAACACCATTGGTTTCTTTTTGAAGGTGGACTCTACGTCTCGAGATCTTGGGCATATTACGGTGGCTCGTATTTTAGTCAATTTGGACATCTCCAAACCACTCCATGGTGATGTGGTCTTGATGGTGGAGGACAGGCCTTGGAAGCATATTCTAGACTATGAGAGGCTCCATTTTTGGTGCAGGCGTTGTTTCGTTGTTGGTCATTTTTCCTTTGGCTTCCCTCTTACTCACCATAAGGGCGCTGCTACCTAGTGGAAGGATGCTCTCTCAAACCATCTCATGGTGGGCTCTCCCTCTTCGGTTGGTCCCTCCCTTGATTGTTTCATCCTTGGAGACTATGTCTCCCAAGATCCTCCTCCAACTATCCCTTCTATGGAACCATTGTTTCCTCGAACTGTTGTCGTTGTTCTAGCAGATCTTGCTCGTCCCTTGATGAACACTTCTATTGTTCCTTCAATTGCTCCTAACTCCTCTTCTACGCTATCAGATTCACTACGTGGTGGCTCTTTGCCCATGGTGGTTGTTGAGGATCTGCTCATCTCCTCACTCGGTGGAATTAGTTCCCAAGCCTTCTTGGTCTGTTATGCAGAGAAAGAAGAAGAGACTCCCCAAACCGCAACCTCGAGTTTTGGGAGTCAGATTTGACCCCTCAGATTCTGGGGTTATCTAGTCCTCATCTACCGTTCGACATGTTGTTTGTCATCTATTCATGTTCTAGTTTTGTTATGTGTGTGGCTTGTTTTGGCTTGTTCTGTTGAGCCCTAGTGGCTCCTTTTTGTAAGGGATTAGCTCCCTTTTGATTAGCTTATCTTTCTAGTTCATGTCTTGTTTTGAACTAACTTCTTTTTGGCCCCAAGGGCTCTCCATGTAAAGGATACAACACCTTCTAAATGTTGCTTACTTTATCAGAAACCTTGTAATCTTATTTTGCATGATGCTAGTAAAGTAAATAGGAGGGTGTCATTACTGAGTGTGGTATGTGACATAGATAAATAATTTATGGATTATTAATTTGTAGTTTTGTGTTCATGTCTTAAGTGTAAATTGTGGGCATGACAAGATGGACTAGTAGATATTAATGGTACATCTAGGATGGGATATAAAAGCATAGGGTGAACTATTAGAGGCTAATACAATGGGGTTAAGAGAGAATAATAGAACTTATGGTGAATTAGGAAGTTTCTATGGTTTAACTATAGGACATGAAGTGGGAACTTGATGTGAGTATTCATAATGGATAAGATATTTGGTCAATAATGAGAATAAGAAAATATTTATTATAAGGTATATGTATAGGATGAAATATGGACAAAGGTGGTATAATTTAAAAGGAGGTGTGAAAGGTTGGGTTATGTGATTTTAAACTAGTAAAATGTTTATGATGATAGGAATAGAAGAATGAGGTGGGTATTGAATGGTAAATATATTTATAATCTCACAAATCCAACTAAACATGCCATTGTCTAATGTGTATGGAAAAGAATACATCAATGTGATAGGTTCTTGAGAACATAAGTCATTCAAATCACATGTCATATGCTCTTCATGTGTGGTTAAAATGTGTGGTGGGGAGGATACAAGCAAATTTGTACTAAGGTAATTGCATAATATTTATTCAAACTATCAAACTATTAGATATCAAATTGATATAGAAAAGAGGATGTACTTTCAACTGTAGATTTTCAATTTCTTAATTTCACAAAGTTGGCTTGTTCATTCTCCACTTCATGTTCCTCCAATATTTGACTTTTTGATCAATTTTCTTGATATGATGTTGAAATCTATATCAATTTAATACAATTAGTTAAAATAATTGACAATTATTAAAATGAGAGATAAAACAATAAAATAGTCATTCAAGTTCTTCAAAATATGAAAACAATCATTCAAGTTCTTTAAAAAGTGAAAATAATTATTCAAATAATCAAATTCAGTTTAAAAACATGCAATTTTAATCAAGTTTATGATAATGAAAGAAGAAAAACACTTGATATATTTGTCAACCAATAATTAAAGTTTCTATAAATTATAAAAAGTGTGTATCTGTGTTGGACAAAGCACAATTTGTAGGGTAAAGTAGAGAATGCGGGTCCAAAATCATATGATGCACATTCTTTTTTACGGTTCAATGTTTCTTACTTGCAAAGAAATGTGCTCACATCATAGAGTACACATGTTATAGAACAAGTGTGTTATAACACACTTGTGCTAATCCTTGCTTTGGATATTTCCAACCATTAGAATTGGATTTTTCTTAGGCATCCAGGCTAAAGGGATTGACTTCATTGTTAATGTCTAAAGACATGTTTTATGCAAAATATAGAAAACCGCCTAAATATCGAGTGTGCTCTCCATCAAGTTTGGGCATCTTTCAATGTTGATTCAAAACTCCCACTCTGCAAATGATTCAAACCTTTAAGAAGGGTGTTCAAGATATGTAGAACCTGGAGGCTAAGACAGAGTCTGTCCTGAAGACTTTGGGTTAATCGCGGCTGGTCTTTTTGTTGGCTTTTCTGCTGGCTTTTTTTGTCTGACCTTCCTAGTCTTTTGTGGGTGGTTGCTGCTTGTTCTGGTTTTTTCCTTTTGTGTAGCCAGTTGTGTCTGTTGGACTTTTTTGTCCTTTCTTTTCTGTTGTAAACTTTGTGGTTTCGGGTCCCTGTAAAACCCGTTTTACCCTTTATCAAAAACATCAAATTCTCTTTTTCCTTTCTAACCATATAATATTTTATACATTTCCAATAATGTTAATGTTCTCATTTTGAATTTATTTTGTCAATGTCTTATTTTTTAACCAAAAATCTATGTATAGTATTTTTAGTATCATTTTTATTCATCCATCAAAATTTAAAACAAATTATATTTTTACATTCTAAAATCTATTATATACACATTAAAAAAATTATTATTACATTTTTAAAAAATATGGGGGAGCATGCTCAATTTTTTTATTTTTAGGATGTATTCACTTTGAAAATTAATAAAAAAAATGTATAGATTGAAAATTAATAGAAAAAATAGTCATAAAATACATGATGTTAGCTAATTTTCCACTAAATTGATTTTTGAAATACTTAAAAAATGTTAAAATTTTAGGTGGAGCACACTAGACACTATGTTATATTTTCTAACAAAAATAGGAGCACTTTGTGTGCTTCTCCTATTTGAACCTTTTAATCTCCATTATTTTAAAAGCTATATATTAGTTTAGAAAGTGTGTTCCAAGCACTATGACTCTTATCTTGTCACATATTCAAATTTTGAGTGTAGAAATCTTTAATTTATCATTCACAATTAGAATTTGCTTATTCTAGAAAAATGTGGCCACTTTTGAATCCCTTATGGTCTCTCATTTTTATTCACATACCTACCTTAGAATATTCCTTTGAGGTTAGAATATTTTGTAATTTTGAATTTGAGCCTTGATAAGATAAATCATGATCATTCATTTGTAACAAAATTTTTTGCACCTTCTCCTATAAAAGGGGACATTAATTTATTGTTTTGGAGGGATAAAAATTGTTGATAACTATGGAGCTAAGAAATACAGAATTTTTATTGTTCAATTTCCTTCATGGTTTCCTCTTGTTTAGAGGAACTTTGTTAATAATTATAATGGGTTAGCATGTGTGTATCTTTTTTCAAATCATTGAATCATTGAAATTGTAAAGTGATTTGAATTTTTAATATTTCTATTATGAAATATCATAAATTTGGACCATTCTTAGCATTTCTCATTTGTAATTAAATTTTTCATATAGAGGTTTGTGTTGCCTATGCATTCTAACAAAGAATAGGAGAGTTTTGAGAGGTCCTACCACTAATCTACAAATAATTGTGATAATTTTATAGATTAGATTTTCTAACTCCTTTCCTTCCTCACCTTCCCTTTTTCATTATTTTATAAAATCCAAAATTTAAAGTAAAATATCATAATATTGAACTGTAAAATTCTCCAATATAAACTAACTAATCAAATTTTAGATCATAAAGCACTTATTTAGGGTGAAATATATGAATCATGTTATTATCTTTCAAAGTTGGCCATATTTAGAACTCCAAGAATGTAAGTCCCCATCTGAAGAAAAAATCACAAGAAAAAATTGAATCAAACTGCAAGTCAAGACTTGACATCTAAAGCCTTAGGATAATTGTTTTTTTCTTCAAAATGTAATGACCTTACAAGAAGGTAAATTCATTAGTAAATTTTATCTAAGTTGATAGTGAAAAATCAACGCATCAACACATACCATCATTTAGGTACCCTAGCTACATCATGAACTGTCATTCAACTAGTTTGGGGTGTAGGGTTCTACAAACCCATACCCACTAGTCATAATGTTTTTTTCAAATGTGTAGTATTTTTCATTTATCTTTTATAACTTGAGAATGTGCAATAGAGTTGTATGGTTTTAGGAGGATTTTTTTTCTTCTTTCTTTTTTATCAAAAGTGGTACACCACTATAATATTATTTATATAATAATAAGATTATACAAAATCCTGGTTCAGATGAGCATACCGACAGGAAAGAACCAGGAAGAAAACCTCTAGTTATAGCGCAAAAAGATACAATTCGTACAAATAAACCCGACAATGGAGATCCATATCATGATTTAACAAAAATTTTGAACTAATACTAATCATATTTTACCTATTGAATTCTATAATACTAAAAAACAACCACCGTTTTTGTGACACCCCTCCGATTTGTTATGTTTTCTTTGACAGCCCAGATACTTTGATAGACCTTATTTTATGTTATTGTTATTCTTTTGTTGAAAGTGGAGTGATGATAGACTATATGGATGTGATGATATATTATATGCATAGTGATTATGTTTAATATGCTTTATGTTTGCATAGATTCTTAGTTGTGATGACATTGCTATATATGCTCATTGTAGTTTAATAGACATCTTATCTCGTCAGTTGATGTGACATTGTATTGGTGAAGAGAAGGGTATTGCATCACTCGCTTGCGAGTGCCCTGTGATTTCCACGATTCTCTCTTCACAGTGTGTATGAATTATTATCTGGATACATGTACGACATTTGCTTTGGTTGTAGGTTTGTAGGTACAGGACAACGACTTCACCTGGTTTCATAGGTCTGAGCGTGTCCACTACTCAATAGTAATGTTGATTAGGAGATAGTAATTGGTTAACCTTGTCAAACCTCTACCCTAGTACAGTGTGTCGTCAGTCCATGTTTTGGTCATGTTTTTTATCCATGTTGGTCTTGGTATTTTATTTATCGTACAAGTTTAAATTGTAAGGATTAAATTATAAGTGTGATTAAGTATTTAATTAATATGGAGACCTTATTATAAATAAATAAATAAATTTAATTTAAGTTATTATAAAGTAATTTTAATTATTAGATTAAATGTGGATTTAAATAAATAAGTGATTTAAATGTGATTTGAATTAAATAAATTGTTTTAATTTTAAATGCATATTTGGGAAAAGATCTTAGAAATATCTTGGTTGTTAAAGAAAAATGATATTTGTTGGGTTAACTAGAAGTTAGAAGGTTTTGTTTTCTAATTGTCTTAAAATTGATTTCTAGAGAGATTGATTGAAATTTGTGAGAAAAGAGGAAGTTGTTTTCACGAGGAAAAAAGAAAGAGGTTTTTGGAAAATGGGAGAATTGTTTTGTGGTTTGAAGAAATTGTAAATCTGAGAATCTCTCTGATAATTTTATGAATCTAGTTTGTTGTATTCTTGGTTGTGGATTATTTTTGTTCTCTTGGGAAGTGGCAATTCTTCTGGAGGAAGTTTTGGTAGCTCTGGCAATTGAAGATTAAAGGGAAGCTCGACATCAATCTCTGAATCGTCCGATCTTTTGGAACAGGTTCTTTATTACTTTGTTAATTTTAATTTGAAAGAGAAAAGTTAAATTATTATTGTATAGCAAATTGGAAAAGTTTAGAAGACGATTTCCTTCATTTTATAAGCTTTTGTTTTTGAAAGAAATTGTCGTGATTGTTATAGCCTCTGTAGAAAAATAATTTAGATCCTTTGTGTAAATTGATTATTGAAATAGTTTTATACAAAAGGAAATTATAGTGGAATTATAGAACCTCTGTTGAATATAAATCAAAGTTTAGAAAACATCTTTCTAAAAAATTGAATTTATTCCTCTGTAGGAAAACTTCTTCTATGAAAATTGAAAATATTTGACGATTTAGGGAAACCTCTGTAAATTTGTATACCTATTTTCCTGTAGAAAATTTAGTTTTAAAATTAGCCTTGAGCAATTGGTTTTGTTAGATTATATATATATATATATATATATATATATATATATATATATATTGTATATATATATACATATATATAAATATGTATATACTAGTATTAACAAATGTTTCTACATTTTAAAATTTCTTGTAGAAAATTATTTTTAAAAATATATTATTTTTGTTTTGAAAATCGTCGTATGGCGAGATCTGTAGAAGTTTTATTAAAAAAATGTATTAAGAAATGTGGAGGCTGGGGCTACCATAGCCGCCCCACAAAGGGAAGCAGAATGTGGCCAACAACCAGCACTGCTCACAGGTCACGGTATTGTGGGGAAGGTTGTGTAGCAGCCCAATTCCCACACACAGGGTTAAACCTATGTTGGCAGGCCAGGCCTACGATTTCGTTATTGTTGTGTCTTTTTTAATATATATATATATATAATTTGCATTGTTGTAATTATAATTTATTTTTATATATTAAATAATATATTATATATATATATAATTGTATGTATATAAATATATATATATATATACATAATTATATATATATATATATATATTTAAATATATTTATTTAAATTGATGTTATTATTAAAGATGCTTTTTAGAGGGCAAGTAGATGATTTTTAAATAATTATTGGAATAGAATAATTTGATTATATAATTGGATAATATAGATATATATATTTATTTAAAAGAATGTTTATTTAGTTGCATGCAAGCACGAGTAGTTAAATTGAAATGATTAATTATTTTAATTGTGAAATTGAGTTAGATATTATGTGTGGTTGTGAAACTGTAGTTAAAATTTTAATATAATTTCGTTGTTGATTATTAATTGGAATTGTGTTTTGAATAATGTATTTTAGTGTGAGATATTGATCTATTGGATTTAGGAAATCCAAATAGTAGTGCTTTTAATTACATGAGATTGTTTATTTTAATTTCTAGTATTTTTGTAATTGGGTACGGTGGGGGATATTTGTTGTTGAGAAAATATAAGTCTTCTAGATTGTAATTGTGAAAGGGTTGTCATTTCTGTTATTCGCCCTTGTGAGTTCCTTGGGTAGTGCACGTAGTTGGATTCAGTATTGGACATCTGTAGGGATGTGTTATCTCTTGTTTTTTGCTATTATCAGTTTGTGCACCGTCTACCCTTGGGTTGTAGAATGAGTTATTGTGTTGTCGATAGGGGAGTGGCTTTCAATGGGGGTCGGGACACAAAGTGGTCCCAAGACAACTCGTGTGAGAGTCAGTGTAATCAATGGAAATTAAATAACCTACATTAGGGGAATGGGTAGTTAACACATTTAACTTGATAATTAGCCTCGCTCATTGGCTCAAGGGCTTGTGTTAGACTTGAGATGAGTCGGGAAGGCCTAGAATGGCAAGATCCTTATCTTGTCTTCTAGAAAGATAATAGATTCTGCACTGGTGTGCATGTCAGGTTGGAGTTCGTGAGAGGTTACCAGGATAACCCAAGATGGGGGTCGGGACCTAGGAAGATCTCCTTAGGATAACCAATGCAACCTTTGTGATGACACTCCTCCTATGAAAATAGTTAGTTTGCATTGTAGAGTAGTTGTTCTTGTTTCAGTGATTCTAGAAGCATTGTAACCCTATGTTTTGTATTTACTGGTGCAGTGTGGTTTTGTACTTTTCCTGTGTCTAGAGGTAGTAGGTTAGTCTTGGTTACCTATTACTATCTCCTAGCATGGGGGTTGGTCCTACAGGTACCACATGGCTAGGTGGCGTGCACCTTACATTGTTGGGTTTTCTCTCCATGTTTGTGATGGCGGGATCTTCTAGTTCGAGGAGCTCGTGTGTTTCTATGGATTTGTACTTCTCTTATATTCATTGTAATAGTGGGGCACTATATATTGTATTCCTTATTTGTAATCAAGGAGGATTCCTTGTGTTGTAATTGTAACATTATGTATGATCTATTTGTCATTGGATTAAATGGTATATATTGTTTATATGGTGTTGTATTTGTGGAAATATGTTCATTACATTTTTGTGTTTAATTATTATGCAATGGGTTAATGCTTTGTTGTATGTTGTTATCATGAGTTAATTTCATGTGCTATGTTTTAGAATAACTTTGTAATTTTTTTTGAAATTCACATGTAGATGTGTTGTGTGGCCTAGAGGATGTATGTGTTAGAGTAGTTTACTTCACTTGTCATTTTTACTCTTTTTAAGGAAAAAAAATAGTTGTGCTTCCACAGTGTTGCATCATCCTCTAGCTTGCAAGACAAGGTTTTACATGAGTTAATTTGTGTTTAATTATTATGCAATGGGTTAATGCTTTTTTGTATGTTGTTATCATGAGTTAATTTCATATGCTATGTTTTAGAATAACTTTGTAAGTTTTTTTGAAATTCACATGTAGATGTGTTGTGTGGCTTAGAGGATGTATGTGTTACTTCACTCGTCATTTTTACTCTTTTTAAGGAAAAAAAATAGTTGTGCTTCCACAGTGTTGCATCATCCTCTAGGTTGCAAGACGAGGTTTTACACTTGGTGTCAGAGCCTAGGTTTAAGCACTGTGAACTCTGGGTTAATTTGGAAACCATTAAGTTGTTTGTGTAGGATTTAAGTTGCATATCTTGTCTTACACCTTGGTGTGTTTGTGCAGGATCATGCCACCTAGGAGAGGTCGAGGTCATGGTCATGGTCGTAGAGGCAGACATGGAGGTAGTCAGTAGAACTCACCTCCGCATGTTTCTCATGATTCAGACCGTGAGGAACAGTAGGCTTACGAAAACATTCTGAGAGGCGGTATTCAGAATTTGGATCCACCAGGGGTCGAAGGTGCTTAGTTCCATCAATTGTTGGAGGATACTCTTGCCCATCTTGGACCCAGGCAGGAGGTAGAGCAGATTGTTGTTAGAGAGAGGGATGTACTAGCTCAGTTAGAGGCAGTTGTAGCTACACACATGAGAGATTTACTTAGAGCTCAACCACCCTTATTTGATGGATCAGGTAGCGGTTTAGAGGCTGAGACCTGGCTGATTGACCTGAATAAATGATTTGCTATGCACCCGTATGGTAGCAACACCATAGCCAGATGTGCAATTATGCACCTAAGAGGCTTTGCTTCCACATGGTGGAGATTGGAGGAGTAGAAGCTCCATATTGATATCGGTACCGTATCTTGGGAGATGTTTCTAGAGAGGTTTCGCGCCAGATTTCTCTCTAATCATTGGCAACAATGTCGTGGTGATGAGTTTCATACTCTACGACAGATGACTATGTCAGTGGAACAATATGAGCATTGTTTTATGAGCTCAAACAGTATGCAGGCATTAGTGAAAATGAGGGCATGTTGGTGCAGCACTTTCTTCGGGGCTTAAATGCCTAGATCAGTGGAGGTGTGTGGGTTTACGAACCCAAGACTATGGAGACCACGGTAGACAAGGCCAAACTTGTAAAGGATAATTTGGCAATGGCATTGGGTGGTCATGTATGAGTGCAGATGGGTAGTACTTCAGCTGCAAGGCCTAGTGCATGCAGTGGCCAGACTCAGGGAGCTAGACCACCCAGGGCACAACAGACACTAGCACAGAGTGGACAGTACTAGAACTCACAGGGAAAATGAAAGGATTTTCCACCTAGAAAAAATGATAGATATCAGTCAGGGGGTGACCAAAACTAGAGGCGTATCAAACGCTTCAGTAATGCACAGCCAGCACAAAGTACTTAGTCTACCTTTAGGGGTAGTGTTCAACAGTCCAGTGCACCTTCTGGAGGTAGATTTTTTGGTAGGGGTACCAAGTGTTTTGCTTGTGGCCAATAGGCTCACATAGCTCAGAAGTGTCCCATTAAGGGCACATCAAGATATACACAAAGGCTAGTGGCATCAGAGCCGACCGTTGGTGATGCAAGCAGAGGACATCGTGTATTTGTTGCAGTTGATAACCGTCAGGCTGACCACCAGAGCATAGTGGTGGAGACTATTGGTATGTTGCAGAATAACAGAGTTACCATTTTGTTTGATTCAGGAGCCTCTGACTCATTTATTTCATCATCTGTCATGGCACATGATAGACTGGGGGCAGTAAGGCAAGAAGGTAAGTGGCAAGTCGAATTAGCATCTGGTGCTAGAGTTGCAGTACATTCTTATGTACCAGATTGTAGACTAGAGATTGGTTCTTTCCACACTACTGCAAATCTCTATGTTATACCATTAGGTTCTTATGACATTGTCCTAGGGATGGATTGGCTCGATGCTCATAGGGTCCTGATTGATTCTCAATGCAAGTTGATATGATGCATTGATGCATCTAGCAGTGAGGTTGAGTTAGTAGGGGTCTAGAGACCTATATCATTGAGGATGATCTCGGCTATGCAGCTAAGAAGATGTGTTCGTCAGGGATGTTAGTTATTTGCTATGAGAGTAGATGATTTGGAGATGGGTGATAGAGAGGAGAAGGTGTCTATAGATAGCCACCCCATACTTCAACAGTATGCAAATGTTTTTCCAGATGATATTCCAGGGATGCCACCTCAGTGTGACATAGACTTCAAGGTTGATCTTATACCTGGTTCTGAACCCATTTCATGAGCCCCATACCATATGATGACTCAGGAGCTTAAAGAGATCTTCTTGCAGCTTGAGGAGTTGTTGGAGAAGGGTTTCATTCACCCTAGTGTCTCACCTTGGGGAGCACTGATTATCTTTGTGAAGAAGAAGGATGGTTCTCTTCGTCTGTGCATAGATTATCGACAGTTAAATAAGGTCACCATCAGGAACGGATATCCTCTACCTAGGATTGATGACTTGTTTGATCAGGTCAAAGATGCTATAGTCTTTTCTAAGATCGACCTTAAGTCAGGATACCATTAGTTGTGGATTGTGGAGTCTAATATTCATAAGACGGAATCTCTCACACGATACGATCACTACGAGTTTACAGTGGTACTGTTCGGGTTGACAAATGCACCATATGTATTCATGAGTCTAATGCACAAATTTTTTCGCACATACTTGGATAGATTTGTAGTGGTATTCCTCGATGACATATTGATTTATTCTAGGACAATTGAGGAGCATGAGGAACATTTGAGGTAGGTATTGCAGTGTTTGAGGGATAATAAGTTGTATGCCAACTTGTCCAAATGTGAGTTCTTCAAAACTGAGGTCAAGTACCTTGGTCATGATATATCAGGAGAGGGCATTGCAGTGGATCCTGCTAAGATCCAGGAAATCATGGATTGGCCTGCGCCCACGAACGTGGAAGAGATACGTAGTTTTATGGGGCTAGCAGGTTACTACAAGCGTTTTGTTCAAGACTTTTCTAGGGTAGGACATCCTATCACTTATCTTTAGAGGAAAGGGAAGAAGTTTGATTGGTCAGAGTAGAGTGAGGCTGCATTTTAGACATTGAAGAAGAGGTTGACTAGCGCACCGATCCTTGTGATACCTGATCCTACAGGAGACTTTGTTATATGTGCAGATGCATCTTTGGAGGGGTTAGGAGCGGTATTGATGCAGGATGGTTGAGTCATTGCGTACGAGTCGCACAAGCTCAAAGATCACGAGTTGAACTACCCCACGCATGATCTTGAGTTAGCTGCAGTTGTACATGCTTTGACTCGATGGAGACATTTCTTATTGGGGCACCGTTTTGAGTTACACAGTGACCATCAAAATCTACAGTACATCTTCACACAACCTAACCTTAATTCTAGGCAAAGGTTATGGATGGAGTTCCTCTATGAGTATGATTTTGAGGTGAAGTACATCTAGGGGAAGGAGAATGTTGTGGCCGATGCTCTTAGCAGACAGAGGCACAAACTATCTGAGATGACTCTTACTGTGGATTTGAGGAGCTAGTTTCTTACCACACTTCCTACAGATAGCTGGTACCAGGAGGTAAGGTCTGAGATTGAGTCAAGTAGGACTTTGGAGGGTAGGTACTTAGGATATTCTTTGGAGATAGATGGGTTATTGAGATACATGGGATGTATATTTGTTCCATCTTCAGAAGGTCTCTGTACCTTGATTTTGACAGAGGCACACCGGGCACCTTATTCAGCTCACCTTGGAGTGAAGAAGATGTATGTCAATTTGCGACTACTTTACTTTTGGGCAAGTATGAAGCAAGATATTGTTGGTGTAATTAATTAATTAATTATTACACTAGCATAAGTTAACTTAGGTCTTGCATTTAATCATTTAGTCCTAGGTTGCAATCATTTAATAAATGGGATAATATTCCCTTTCATAGTTTGTGGGATAAGATTCCTTCTAGAACTTATCTCATTTAATGATCATCACCATTAGGGTTCACATGTTGTCACATATTGTTAGATCATGACACATGGCAACATCTCATGCATATTAGGGTTTAGCTCATGCCTATATATTCAAGGCATCTTGTACATTTGTAATATATCAAGATTTCCAGATATCAATCAGATATCATATCATATCAATATCATATCAATAGGATCTTTAATCAGCATTCCATTGTTGCAACACTTCCCTTTGTGGTTGATTATCTTTCATGGCTAAAGTCCTGCATTGAAGATTCTGAAGCTTCAAGGGCTGTGCAATTCATCATCTCAGCATGGTATCAAATCTAGTCCATTGAAACATCAACCCTAGATCCAGGAAGTTTGGAATGCGAGATTCTTTTGCAGGCTTGGAGTTTTATGTTAGGCTAGTTGGCTCTACCCGGGAGCCAAGTTGATTTCTAGTGCAGATCAGGCTCTCCCGACCTCTCCATTGCTACCGTAAGGCCTCAAAACCCATAGATTGTATGCTCATTCGTCGCACAGATATCGTCATCTATATGGGTGCCTCATTTCAAACATTTGTTTAAAAGTGTTATCCCTCAACAAAACCATCGTCCCTGTAAGTCCTCCATCAAGGCAAATTTTTTTTAGAAAAATCAAAAAAATATTTGGCTATTTTGGGCAAAATATAGTTTTTAAAAATTAAAATCTGCAGTGGTGCACCTGGTATTTTATTTACCAGTCGGCAGGAATATTAAATTCCAGGCTATAGTTTTGGGTTTCAATTTTTCTGCCGGTCGGTATTCATTTTCTATCGGCATTTATTTTTATTTTTTTGAATTGCAAATTTAATTGCAATATTAAAAAAAATTTGGTCGGCATCCACCGACTAGCTGCAAACTCCCGTCGGCCTCGTCCCATCACGCGACATCATCCGCCGTCACCACCGGTCACTGGCTTCCATCACCGGCCACCGCCTGTTCAGCTCTCCGTTCGGCATTTGCTCCGGCTACCGACCGTCTGCAGGGCTCCCGCCGATAGCCTAGCCCCCGCCCCGGTCCTATCCGTGACTGAGGGCTCCTCTATCCCGAGCGTTGGGTTCTCCTCCGGCCGTGCCACCACCTATCGTCGCTGACGAGCCGCTCCGACATTGCCCGCCTGGCAGAGTCTTTTTATTAAACCCCCAGATTTCCCCGCGGTCATATCAACAACCAGGGGCTGAAGTTTTTTTGCCCTAAGGTGCTAATTTTTTGCACCTGGTTAGCCACTGAAAATTCAAATTGCAGTTTTTCTTCTGGAGGCCATATCTTCGCGCCACGATATCGAAAATTCGCAAATGAGATATCGACGGAAAGAGAATTCATAGCACTATCCAGTGGTGCCATCTATTTTGTAGGATTTTTCTGCTATTCAATATTCAATTCAACTGAAGTCAACCCTCCCTTCTAGACTCAAATGCACACATCTTCGCATCAGATTGTCGGATTTTGGTGATTCCAGTGGCATTCAAGAGATATTTCAGTGCAATTTTTTCAACAGTCTAGTCTTCTTCTTTGGTTTCAGCTTCAGGTATCCTTTTTTGGTTTTTTGATTCCTGAGAAATCCTAAAGACTGAAGTAGAATTTTTTGATCATCTCGGAGGCATATTTTCAGTTGCATATCTATTTGGAAGTCTTTATTTGCTGTTGAAGGTCAGTGTCTTTGTATTTTGTAGAGAAATTTCATTATGGGGCTTGCATATTACTCTCCTTATTTGGTTATGTTGCACAAGGGTAACTATTCACAATGGCGAGATGGGATCTGCCACCATCTCCATTCACTTGATTTGTTGCCACATCTATTTGGTATTGTTCTTCATCCAAGTGAAGGTATTCATGAACTTGCTTGGAGTTGTAGCAGATACACTGCTTTGGAGATCATTTCTATGCAAGTTGATTGTGATGTTTTGAATGCTATTGATCATTGTGATTGTCCTCACATCCTTTGGACTAAGCTTTGGGAGATCTATGGAGATTCAAACACTCCACCATTCCTCGATGGTCATAATTTAGAATGTCCTATTTTAGATCAGGTTCCCCACAATGATATTGTTGTGCAGGAGGTTGATTTCCTTGATCTTTCCAAAGAGATTGACAAGGTTCCTTTCAGTGCTTCTTCTTCATCAAAGATAGTTGGTATCCCTTCACAATCTGTGATTCCTTGTCTAGAGTCATCGATTAAGGCTTCCACCATCATCATCCATCAGGACACATTTAGTTTTTCAGACTTGACATCACATGATGGCTTCATTTTAGGTATCACTGCCTTGGCCATTTCTACAGGTTTGGAGAACATTCTTGAGGGGATATCACTCCTCTATTCAAATTTGGCTTTGGAGAGTTGTTTTGAGTCTCCTCATTCCTTTGTCTCAACCTTGATTGGGAATTCAGAGACTACATTGGAGGCATTGCGTTTCTCTTCAGAGATTTCATATCCGAGACTTCTTCCCTGCCATTCCATTCAGGACTTGAGGTTTCTTCTTCATCTACCATTGGATTTGCTTCAGACTTCCTTCAGTGGTTTTGAGGACACTTCATTAAGGGGGGGCTATCAAGTCTCCATAACATCCATCATATCCATTCTATCTTTGTCTTTGGATATTGTTCAGCATCAGTTTCTGCATTGTCCTGATTTGTCACCCTCTTCATTGTTTGGGAATATGGCATCTTCTCTATCAGGCAAGGAGACACTTGAGCAGAGTTCAGAGACATCATCATCCATGTTCATTCTTCCTTCCTTCAATTCCTATCCGGAATGGGAAGCATCTCTCCACTTGCAGTTGGTTTTGTTTCTTCCGAAAGGGAGACAAGTTGTTTGTCAGCATTGGATCTTGTTTTGTCTTCAGACACTTACCTTTCTTGCAGATGATCTTATCTGCTAGGGGGGCTATATAGTCTCTCTCTTTCCTCCCTATGGGGGGGCCTTTGATTGTATTGTATCCATGTGACAGATGGTGTACTTGGGGGGTATTTGGGAGTCCTCCATCCTTCCCATCCTATCTCACATTTCTGCATTTTATCTCCTTTTTGGGGAGGGGTTTTGTTCCTACTAGGTTTTCCCCTTTCTCCGCTTGTGGGATATTTTTGCATCTTCATGTACATGGGTACCTAACATGGCCTCAGAAAGTGACCCATCATCATTATCATCCCGCATAATCACAGCATTTTCCTCCCTAAGTTACACTTATGGGGGTGTGGTGTAATTAACACTATTACACTAGCATAAGTTAACTTAGGTCTTGCATTTAATCATTTAGTCCTAGGTTGCAATCATTTAATAAATGGGATAATATTCCCTTTCCTAGTTTGTGGGATAAGATTCCTTCTAGAACTTATCTCCTCATTTAATGATCATCACCATTAGGGTTCACATGTTGTCACATATTGTTAGATCATGACACATGGCAACATCTCATGCATATTAGGGTTTAGCTCATGCCTATATATTCAAGGCATCTTGTACATTTGTAATATATCAAGATATCCAGATATCAATCAGATATCATATCATATCAATATCATATCAATAGAATCTTTAATCAGCATTCCATTGTTGCAACACTTCCCTTTGTGGTTGATTATCTTTCATGGCTAAAGTCTTGCATTGAAGATTCCGGAGCTTCAAGGGCTGTGCAATTCATCATCTCAACAGATATCATCGATTATGTATCAGGATGTTTGGAGTGTCAGCGAGTTAAGGTTGAACACCAACATCCGGTTGGTCTTCTACAGCCACATTTGGTCCCTGAGTGGAAATGGGACATCATTTCATTGGATTTCATTGTTGGTTTACCCAACTCTTCGCAACGACACGATGCAATTATGGTGACGATAGATAGGTTGACAAAGGTGGCACAATTCTCACCTATTTGTTCCTCCTATAACACTTCATCAGTTGCTAGAGTGTTTATGGAGGACATTGTGAGGTTGCATGGTATTCCGCTTCAGATTATTTCTGACAGGGATCCTATGTTTACTTTAGCTCTTTGGACATCATTACAGCATGTTATGGGGACACAGTTGAACTTTAGTTCAGCATATCATCCTGAGATAGATGGACAGACTGAGAGGGTTAATCAGATCCTTGAAGATATGCTTCACATGTATGTCATGGACTAGCAGACACGATGGGAGGATTATCTCTATCTTGTAGAGTTTTCTTATAACAATGGCTAACAGAGTTCTATTGGCATGGCACCTTTTCAGGCCTTGTATGGACGGTCGTGTCAGACTCCATTGAGTTGGGACAGGTTGGAGGATAGGATTTTATTGGGTCTTGATATGCTTCAGGATATGGAGCAACAGGTGGTTCAGAATAGAGAGCATTTAGTAGCTACACAGGATAGGCAGAAGAAGTACATAGATGCACACTGTGTGGATTGCCAGTTTGTTGTAGGTGATCAAGTTTTCTTGTGAGTGCGACTGAGGAAGATTCCAATCCATTATGGAAAGGGTTCTAAGCTTGCACCTTGTTTTGTCGGGCCTTTTGAGATTTTGGAGAAGATTGGGCCAATTGCTTACCACCTTAATTTACCGCTCAGTCTCTCGCGCATCCACGATGTGTTCCATGTTTATGTATTTAGACCTTATCATTCAGACATTTCTCATATCCTCTGCTTTACAGGTAGAGGATGGGTAGCTAGCTTTGGAGCCTATGGTCATTACACAACACAGGAGACTCGCCCTCAGGGGTTGAGATATTGAGCAGGTGAGGGTCCAGTGCGATCCTAGAGATGACACTTCTACTACATGGGAAGATCCTACCAGGATGAGGGAGCTCTACCCTTATTTGTTCGTAGGCTTCTAGGAGTAAGCTTGATCTTAGGGGGGGAGGATGTGACACCCCTCTGATTTGTTATGTTTTCTTTGACAGCCCAGATGCTTTGATAGACCTTATTTTATGTTATTGTTATTCTATTGCTGACAGTGGAGTGATGATAGACTATATGGATGTGATGATACATTATATGCATGGTGATTATGTTTAATATGCTTTATGTTTGCATAGATGCTTAGTTGTGATGACATTGCTATATATGCTCATTGTAGATTAATTGATATATTATCTCGTCAGTTGATGTGACATTGTATTGGTGAAGATAATGGTATTGCATCACTCGCTTGTGAGTGCCCTGTGATTTCTGCGATTCTCTCTTCACAGTGTGTATGAATTATTATCTAGATACATGTACGACATTTTCTTTGGTTGTAGGTTTGCAGGTACAGGACAATGGCTTCACCTGGTTTCATAGGTCTGAGTGTGTCCACTACTCAACAGTAATGTTGATTGAGAGATAGTAATTGGTTAACCTTGTCAAACCTCTACCCTAGTACAGTGTGTCGTCAGTCCATGTTTTGGCCATGTTCTTTATCCATTTTGGTCTTGGTATTTTATTTATGGTGCAAGTTTAAATTGTAAGGATTAAATTATAAGTGTGATTAAGTATTTAATTAATATGGAGACCTTATTATAAATAAATAAATAAATTTAATTTAAGTTATTATAAAGTAATTTTAATTATTAGATTAAATGTGGATTTAAATAAATAAGTGATTTAAATGTGATTTGAATTAAATAAATTGTTTTAATTTTAAATGCATATTTGGGAAAAGATCTTAGAAATATCTTGGTTGTTAAAGAAAAAAGATATTTGTTGGGTTAACTGGAAGTTAGAAGGTTTTGTTTTCTAATTGTCTTAAAATTGATTTATGGAGAGATTGATTGAAATTTGTGAGAAAAGAGGAAGTTGTTTTCACGGGAAAAAAAGAAAGAGGTTTTTGGAAAATGGGAGAATTGTTTTGTGGTTTGAAGAAATTGTAAATTTGATAAGCTCTCTGATAATTTTATGAATCTAGTTTGTTGTATTCTTGGTTGTGGATTATTTTTGTTCTCTTGGGAAGTGGCAATTCTTCTGGAGGAATTTTTGGCAACTCTGGCAATTGAAGATTAAAGGGAAGCTCGACATCAATCTCTGAATCGTCCGATCTTCTGAAATAGGTTCTTTATTACTTTGTTAATTTTAATTTGAAAGAGAAAAGTTAAATTATTATTGTATAGCAAATTGGAAAATTTTAGAAGAGGATTTCTTTCATTTTAGAAGCTTTTGTTTTTGAAATAAATTGCCATGATTGTTACAGCCTCTATAGAAAAATAATTTAGATCCTTTGTGTAAATTGATTATTGAAATAGTTTTATACAAAAGGAAATTATAGTGGAATTATAGAACCTTTGTTGAATATAAATCAAAGTTTAGAAAACATCTTTCTGAAAAATTGAATTTATTCCTCTGTAGGAAAACTTCTTCTGTGAAAATTGAAAACATTTGACGATTTAGGGAAACCTCTGTAAGTTTGTCTACTTATTTTCTTGTAGAAAATTTAGTTTTAAAATTGGCCTTGAGCAATTGGTTTTGTTGGATTCTATATATTGTATATATATATACATATATATATATATATATAAATATGTATATACTGGTATTAACAAATGTTTTTACATTTTAAAAGTTCCTGTAGAAAATTATTTTACATATATATATATATATATAAATATGTATATACTGGTATTAACAAATGTTTTTACATTTTAAAAGTTCCTGTAGAAAATTATTTTAAAAAATATATTATTTTTGTTTTGAAAATCGTCTTACGGCGAGATCTGTAGGAGAAGTTTTTATTTTAAAAAAAATTTAAGAAATGTGGAGGCTTGGGCTACCACAGCCGCCCCACAGAGGGACGCGGACTGTGGGCAGTGCCTAGCACTGCTCACAGGTCGCAGTACTGTGGGGAAGGCTGTGTAGCAACCCAACCCCCACACACAGGGTTAAACCTGTGTTGGTAGGCTAGGCCTACGATTTCATTATTGTTGTGTTGTTTTTAATATATATATATATTTTTTGCATGGTTGTAATTATAATTTATTCTTATATATTAAATAATATATTTATTATATATATATAATTGTATGTATATAAATATATATATATACATAATTATATATATATATATATTTAAATATATTTATTTAAATTGATGTTATTATTAAAGATGTTTTTAAGAAGGCAAGTAGATGATTTTTAAATGAATATTGGAATAGAATAATTTGAATATATAATTGGATAATATAGATATATATATTTATTTAAAAGAATGTTTATTTAGGTGCATGCAAGCATGAGTAGTTAAATTGAAATGATTAATTATTTTAATTGTGAAATTGAGTTAGATATTATGTGTGGTTGTGAAACTGTAGTTAAAATTTTAATATAATTTTGTTGTTTATTATTAATTAGAATTGTGTTTTGAATAATGTATTTTAGTGTGAGATATTGATCTATTGGATTTAGGAAATCCGAATAGTAGTGCTTTTAATTACATGAGATTGTTTATTTTAATTTCTAGTATTTTTGTAATTGGGTACTGTGGGGAATATTTTTTGTAGAGAAACTATAAGTCTCCCAGATTATAATTGTGAAAGGTTTGTCATTTCTGTTATTCACCCTTGTGATTTCCTTGGGTAGTGCACGTAGTTGGATTTAGTATTGGACATCCGTAGGGATGTGTTATCTCTTGTGTTATGTTATTATCAGTTTGTGCACCGTCTACCCTTGGGTTGTAGAATGAGTTATTGTGTTGTCGATAGGGAAGTGGCTTTCAACAGGGGTTGAGACACAAAGTGGTCCCAGAACAACTCGTGTGAGAGTCAGTGTAATTAGTGGAAATTAAATAACCTACATTATGGGAATGGGTAGTTAGCACATTTAACTTGATAATTAGCCTCGATAATTGGCTCAAGGGCTTGTGTTAGACTTGAGATGAGTTGGGAAGGCCTAGAATGGCAATATCATTATCTTGTCTTCTCGAAAGATAATCGATTCCGCACTGGTGTGCATGTGGGGCCGGAGTTCGTGAGAGGTTACCAAGATAACCCAAGATGGGGGCAGGGACCTAGGAAGATCTCCTTAGGATAAAAAATGCAACCTTTGTGATGACACTCCTCCTATGATAATTGTCAGTTTGTATTGTAGAGTGGTTGTTCTTGTTTCAGTGATTCTGGAAGTAATGTAACCCTATGTTTTGTATTTACTGGTATAGTGTGGTTTTGTACTTTTCCTATGTCTAGAGGTAGTAGGTTATTCTTGGTTACCTATTACTATCTCCTAGCACGGGGGTTGGTCCTATGGGTACCACATGGCTAGGTGGCGTGCACCTTACACTGTTGGGTTTTCTCTCCATGTTCATGATGGCAGGATCTTCTAGTTCGAGGAGCTCGTGTGTTTCTATGGATTTGTACTTCTCTTATATTCATTGTAACAGTGGGGCACTATATATTGTATTCCTTATTTGTAATCAAGGAGGATTCCTTGTGTTGTAATTGTAACATTATGTATGATCTATTCATCGTTGGATTAAACGGTATATATTGTTTATATGGTGTTGTATCTGTGAAAATATGTTCATTACATTTTTGTGTTTAATTATTTTGCAATGGGTTAATGCTTTGTTGTATGTTGTCATCATGAGTTAATTTCATATGCTATGTTTTAGAATAACTTTGTAATTTTTTTTTAAATTCACATGTAGATGCGTTGTGTGGCCTAGAGGATGTATGTGTTAGAGTAGTTTACTTCACTCGTCATTTTTACTCTTTTTAAGGAAAAAAATAGTTGTGCTTCTGCAATGTTGCATCGTCCTCTAGGTTACAGGACGGGGTTTTACAGTTTCCCTGGCTGACTATAATAACTAGAAACCCAATTTTCTTGTTACTAATCCCATACAACAAATATATTATCAACAGATTGAGCCCTTACAAAAAATTACTAGCAGCAAAATCTTCAAAACCAGATTTGCACACTCATAGAGCACTGATCAAAATGAAAAAATGAAGACCCTAACAACGCTGACATTTATTCTTCCATTTGTTTGCCACCCTGAACAGAGTTCTCATCTTGACCCTTGGGAACTTCCTGCAAACCCATATCATTGGCAAATAAATCATATCCAACTAGCGATTCTTTGTCTTTCCAAGCCGTGGCATAGTAACTTTGATGTCCTCCAATGGCAGAGGTTGCAACATTATGGCCTTCCCTCAATTCCATTTTTCTTTCGGCTGGCGCAGACAGAGTATTCTCGGTAGCCAATTCTCCCAATGGCTGATTTTTGTGGGAGTGAGGGGCATGCTCATGCAAGAATGAAATTGAGTAGTATTTCTCTTTAATGTCAAAATCCATGGAGGGGCACATTCTCCTACTATTCTTCCTTAGGAATTTCAAAATAACACTGTCATTCCTAAATTGTAAAGCCATTCTAACTGCTTCAAAAATTTCTTCATAACCCTATCAATTTTTCATGTAATCTCTTAGAAATAAACCCCCCACAAACCCATCCCCTTCAAAAAAGTTATAACCTTGCACAACATGTAATGGGGCATCGTTATCTAGTAGCTGGGGTTTAACAAATTTTGTCACAATTGATTCCAGTTCAGCTAGGGATTGGAAAAGATCCATTACATTTGATAAAAAGACCGATAATACCTGAGAAGGGAAGAGCAAGCGCTGGCTTTGGGGCACGTAATTTCTACACCCAATATCAATCTTACTCCTTCCTCCACTTGAGGTCATTCTACATTGAATATCAGTGACAAATCTCCATGTGAAAGTTGTTTTTCAAATGGTCGTTCCCATTGCCTAACTGGGCAATTCACTCACAGGTTCCATGGACAAGTCATCATCTTGGCTAGCCTTTACACCCTCAGACATTATCTTTTTTATCCCCAAATGCTTTGCAGAAGAAGATGATTCACATTTGATGAAGCGAGGTAATTCATGCCACTATTTAAAGCCGGTATAAATAACAAGAACTTTAACAAATGATGTAAAAGAAATCGATAAGACATTCACCTCATCTTCACTCGTGTAAAATCCCTACTCCCGCACAAGTAATAAATTTTGCCTTACTTACATGCCTGCAAATTAACCAATCATGTACTAATGAAGGAAAATGTGGCTATTGTATGTCCTTTCTGTTCAATGACCTATGCTTTGAGTTGGAGAGAATTAATGAAAATTGTACATTCGAGTGATGTTAATCATTATTAAACCTTGCCAAATTTAGCAACATGAAACTGAGAATGAAACAATCATTATTCAATACCATTCCCACTAACAAATTGGAGATTGATTGTTATGTTAGGTTCATTAAGCTTGTATGAAGTCTTTATTCTGTAGATTTCATAAATTTTCTCCCTAGATAAAGTAATATGAATACCTTGAAATATATTACACATTAAAGAGAATAAAAGAAATGAACAAGTGTCCATCTGCAGGAGCTCCATTTCGTGTCCTTTGTCCGATTCAATGAGCTAAGGTGATGTCAATTTTTGTACATCAATGCAGGTAATCATAGTGCATATATAAAGAGGCCCAAATACCCACGAGTAGTGGTGATAACTAAAATTCCTCCGATTTAGAATACTTGGTGACTGAGGAGTATACAAAATTTAAAATTCCCTGATTTTCTTATGATCCTCGTGTGGTGTTATTTCATCTTGCAACTAGAGGCATTTTTTTCTTACTCAAGCTTTGGTAACCAAAATATGTCAAATTTAATATCAATCTTCATCTCTTGGGCTTCCTACATGCAATGGTGAGGTTCTTTTTATTTTAGGAAGCAATTTCTAAAACTTCCTCTATAAGAACCTCTAAGTGAACACCAAAAAATCCTCTTTTAAAATAAATATTTTAAAAGACTTAGATCTATTAAAATAACCATAATAAAATCCCAATAAAACCCCAAATTTACAAATCTCACAACCTAGAGAAAACATCTCATATCTTGAAATTTCTAAAATCTCTCCAACATCACCATGGCTTCAACTTTACATAGATCTACTCAAACAAGGGTTAGCCAAAAATAGGGATCTCTCACCTATCTTAACCACAACCATGGCTTTAATACCACTTGATAGGAAATTGTCAAGTTGATCAAACCATTTATTACATATCCATATGAAAGAAAACAATGTATACAAGCTTATAGAACAATCATAATACAAATATATCAAAGACATATCACAAAATTATATAAGATATACCTTGTAAAAAATCTCAAGAGGGAAAACCTCAAAGGTTATGATATCCAACCCAAACCACTAAACACATGCTTGATTTTATAGAATCAATTTCACACCAATACAAGTGTGGTATTGGAAAAACTATGTGTCTCAAAACCATGAGTGCATATTATCATCAACCCTAATGTTTGCTTTTTGATACAAAATTTTCCCAATATTAAATTATTTCTAATGTGCAACGCACACATAAAATATCGAACTAATGTTATATACAACTTTGCAAGTGGAGTAAGATAAATATTTAATGTGGCTAAATACATCTCCAAAGATTCACCACAAAAATATATTTTATATAATTAATATAATATTTTTTGCAAAGTGTACAACACATTTTTCCTAACATATTTATCATAGATTTTAATTAAATATTTTTTTTATTAAATTTTACATAATTTGAAGCTTTTTCATTTCTTTCTTTAAATGATTAAAAATTTGTAATTTTGATATAAGTAATTTTTATTCAATTAATGATATATATTATAAATAATATATAAACATTTATAGATTCATTTTAATATAACTAGTAAATACTTAAATATTGAAAGCTAAAGCTAAAGCTTAAACAATATTTTTTTAGGTATAATATGTGAGTTTTGATTTACTTTTGTTTAATTCAATTATTTTGTGATTTTTTTCCTTTTTCAATTTCAATATAATCACATTCATGGTACTTTATTGATTTTCATTTAATTTATTTGTATAAAAGTTAAGCATTTGAAATTTTAATTTTTTTATACAACTTGTAAATTCTTAAATATTGAAAATTAAAACTTAAAAAAATATTTTCTAGGAATAAAATGTGAGTTTTAAATTTTTTCATTTAATTCAATTATTTTGTGCATTTGTGCCTTTCTATTTTTGGTATAATCACATTCATGATAATTTATCATTGAATTTACTATTTATATGATAACGTGTAGAATATGTGAACACTCTATCTGCAAAAACATGAAGATGTGAAATTATAAGATTTTGACTTAGTATTTATCAATAATTTTATAATAAGATTTTTTAATAACAAATAAAAAATAAAAATTAACTTTCATATTTTTGAAAAATAAAAAAAATGTATAAAATATCATTATTATAAATTTCATAATATATTTATAATGATATGGTTATAGGGCCCTTGCAAAAGGTGGCATTTATGAGTTTATTTTGAGAAAAAATAAAATCCATTCAACTTCTCAAATGCTTCGCACTTCACCCCTATTATAAAAGACAATCTCCAAAGCCTTTTCTTCTAAATAATTATTAAGGATAATTAATAGTATTTACAATTTGATAGATAAATGGTTGGAAAAAAATTCAAAGCAATAAATTTATAATAAAAGTTTGTTGGTTGTGACTATCTTTTTGGTTGTGTAGACTTTATAACACATATACTTTTATTTCTTCACAAATTTAAAATTATAATATTAAAGTCTCATAAATTTTTATAAAGTTGTGACATTAAAGATGATTAAAGAGGGCTCTAGGAAAATTCACTCTGAGTAATTCACCTCAAAGAAAATTCACCACTAGCAATTCACCACTACAAAAAATTCATCGCATTAAAAGTTTGTGATTAATTTTCCATGGTGGTGGTGAATTTTCCTTGAGATGAACTTGTCATGGTGGTGGATTTTCCCACAATGAATTGTTGGCCTAAATTTTTTTCAACGGTGAATTGTTAGTGATGAATTGCTAGTGGTCGATTAAAGAGATGACAATGATATATGATGTGTAACAAGAGTGGAGAATATAAATAACTTTGTAGTTGTTCTTTAGTCACTAGCCTCCAAATCACATTGTCCTTCTTTAATAAATACTAAATTATAATATTAAAATTATAGGAAGTGTTTATTAAGTAGTGACAATGGTGATGAATAAAGAAATGACACTCATATGAGGTATAAAAATGGTGAAGAACATTTTTATTTATAATTATTATGATGAGAGCTTCAAAACTTACACATAATTATTATCTTATTAAAAAAACAAAATATGCAAATAAATCTATCAACACAAAATTTGATGATATATTTATTGTTGAAGTTTCAAATTTGAAAAATCATCTCTACAAACTTACATTTTCTTTAAGACAATTACAATAAATATCTCTATTTCTAAGT
>VDFB02373365.1:294498864-294512370 GCA_007258455.2 Sequoia sempervirens
ATTAAATGGAAGACCTAAGTTAACTTATGCTAGTGTAATAATTAATTAATTAATTACATCAACACCCCCATATACAACTTAGGAGGAAAAATGCAATGATTATGCAGGATGATAATGATGATGGGTCCTGGCTACGAGGCCATGTTAGGTACCCATGTACATGAAGATGCAAAAAATATCCCACAAACGGAGAAAAGGGGAAAACCTAGTAGGAACAAAACCCCTCCCCAAAAAGGAGATAAAATGCAGAAATGTGAGATAGGATGGGAAGGATGGAGGACTCCCAAATACCCCCAAGGACAATTACATCCGTCACATGGATACAATACATCAAAAGCCTCCCATAGGAGAGGAAAGAGAGAGAAAAATAGCCCCCAAAAAGATGAGATCACCCGCAAGAAAGGTAAGTGTCCGAAGTCAAAATAGGATCCAATGTCGACAAACAACTTGTTCCCTTCAAGAAACAAAAGCAAATGCAAGGGAGAGATGCTTCCCATCTCGACAGGAATGATGAAGGTGGATGTTGATGATGTCTTTGAATCATGCTCAAATGTCTCCTTGACTGATGAAGAAAATGCCACAATCAATGAAGAGGGTGACAAACCAGGATGATGCAGAAACTGATGTTGAACAATATCCAAAGACGAAGATAGAATGGATATGAAGGATGTGATGGAGACTTGATAGCCCCCCTGAATGAAGTGTCCTCAAAACCACTGAAAGAAGTCTGAAGCAACGAAGGTGTCCAAACCACAAATCTCCTGCTAGGAAGAAGCAAATCCAATGGTGGATGCTGAAGAAACCTCAAGTCCTGAATGGAATGAAAGGGAAGAAGTCTCGGATATGAAATATCTGAAGAGAAACCAAGCCCCTCCAAGATGGTCTCTGAATTCCCAATCAAGGTCGAGATAAAGGAATGTGGATATGCAAGAAAACTCTCCAAAGCCAAATCTGAATAGAGGAGTGATACCCCCTCAAGAATGTCCTCCAAACTTGTAGAAGTGGCTAAGGCAGTGATACCTGAAACAAAGCCATCATGTGATGTCAAGTCTAAAAAATTGAATGTGTCCTGATCGATGATGATAGTGGTGGAAGCCTCAATCAATGATTCTGGACAAGGAATCATTGAATGTGAAGGGATACCAACTGTCTCTGATGAAGAAGAAGCACTTAAAGGAACCTTGTCAACCTCTTCGGAAAGATCAAGGCAATCAACTTCCTGCACAACAATATCATGATGGGGTACTAGATCTGAAGAATGACATATTGAAGCATGACCATCGGGGAATAGTGGAGTATCTGAATCTCCGTATAGTTCCCAAAGCTTAGTCCAAAGAATGTGAGGACAATCTCAATGATCAATAGAACTCAAAATATCATAATCAACTTGCATCTCAAGGATCTCCAAAACAATGTACCTGCTGCAACTCCAAGCAAGTTCATGAATACCTTCACTTGGGCGGGGAACTATACCAAATAGATGAGGCAACAAATCAAGTGAATGAAGATGGTGGCAGATCCCATCTCGCTATTGCGGATAGTTACCCTTGTGCAACATAACCAAAGGAGAATAATATGCAAGCCCCATAAAGAAAATTTCTCCACAAAAACAAAGATAATGACCTTCAACGATAAATAGAAGACTTCCAAATAGATATGCAACTAAAAATATGCCTCCGAGATCAACAAATTCTACTTCAGTCTTCAGGATGTCCAAGAATCAAAAAACCAAAAAAAAAGATACCTGGAGCTGAAACCAAAGAAGAAGACTGGACTGATAAAAAAATGCACTGAAATATCTTCTGAATGCCGCTGGAATCTCTGAAATCTGACAATCTGATGCGAAGATGTGTGCGTTTGAGTCCAAAAGGGAGGGTTGACTTTAGTTGACTGTAGAAATTTATAGCAGAAAAATCCTACAAAATGGATGGCACGACTGGATAGTGCTCTGAATTCTCTTTCTGTCGATATCTCGTTTGCGAATTTTTGATATCGTGGCGCGAAGATATGGCCTCCGGAAGAAAAACTGCAATTTGAATTATCACTGGCTAACCAGGTGCAAAAAATTAGCACCTTAGGGAAAAAAAAATTCGGCCCTTGGTCGGTGATAGGACCACGGGCTTGCGCTGGAAGTAAAAAAAAATCTCCGCCGCACAGGCGGCGTCGGAGTGGTAGGCCGTACGCGGAGAACGGTAGCGCGGCCGGAGGAAACACCAACGGAGGTCGGTGGGAGTTCTGCGGTCGTCCGGAGATCTACAGGCGACGGACGGGAGCCGGGAGAACGATCGCCGGGAAGAAACCAATAGTCAACAGAAGACCCGACGGGTGGTGGCCGGTGTGATGGGCCGACAACCTGACGCAGAGATGACGGAAGCTTTGTCGGAGTCCGCAGATCAGCGACAGGCTTTTATATTTTTTTAAAATATTGCTATTGCAATTCAAAAAAAAAAAAAACAAAATGCCGACAAAAAAATAAACAAACCCGAAACTATATGTGTCGAAGAAAAATAATAATGCCGACTAGTGAATAAAATGGCAGGTCGAATTACTGCAGATTGATTTTTGCAATTACTATAGAAATTTTTTCCCAAAAAAGCCAAATATTTTTTTATTTTTCTAAAAAAAAATTTCCTTGATGGAGGACTTACAGGGATGATTTTTTTCTGCAAACATGTACGGATTTGTACAAAAAATGCAAACCCTAGATATACCTCAAGGCTCCCAGTTGAATCTACTCTGATTTTGACAAATGAACAGGCGATCTATGGGTTTTGAGGCCTTCTGGACGCAATGGAGAGGTCGGAGAGGGCCTGATCTGCACCAGAAAACAGCTTGGCTCCCGGGTAGAACCAACTAGCCTACAACATAAAACCCTAAGCCTGCTTGAATCTTGCACTCCAAACTTCCTGGATCTAGGGTTGATGTTTCAATGGACTAGCTCTGATACCATGTTGAGATGATGGATTGCACAGCCCCTGAAGCTTCAATAAAGGACTTTAGCCATGAAAGATAATCAACCACAAAAGAAGTGTTGCAACAATGGAATGCTGATTGAAGATTCTATTGATATGATATTGATATGATATATGATTGATATCTGGATATCTTGATATATTACAAATGTACAAGATGCCTTGAATATATAGGCATGAGCTAAACCCTAATATGCATGAGATGTTGCCATGTGTCAAGATCAAACAACATGTGACAACATGTGAACCCTAATGGTGATGATCATTAAATGATGAGATAAGTTCTAGAAGGAATCTTATCCCACAAACTAGGAAAGGGAATAATATCCCATTTATTAAATGATTGAAACCTAGGACTAAATGATTAAATGCAAGACCTAAGTTAACTTATGCTAGTATAATAATTAATTAATTAATTACACCAACACTTAGACCATATTATCTAGACATATCTCATGTTCTCAATTGGAATGCACTATAGGTAGAGAACGAGAAGCTAGCACTGAAGCTTGTGGTCATTCTTCAACACAGGAGGCTCGCTCTCAAGGGAAGAGACATTGAGAAAGTGAGGGTCTAGTGGGATCCTAACGATGAGACTATAGCTACATGGGAGGATGCATCCCAAATTCGAAGAGTCTTTTCCTTATTTGTTTATAGGCTTCTAGGAGTAAGCCTGGTTCTAAGGGGGAAGGATGTAGTGCCTCTCATGTTTCCATCATTAGATTGATACTCATTATGATATGTTATGCACTTTGATACCTTGTTGATGCTTGTTTCGCCATTTTGGATTGGTTTGGATGATAGTTTATTTGACTTTGATAATCATGACACTATTGACTAATGTTTATGTTAAGATGGATATGTGGATTTATTATGTGTTCAGATTAATTTGACTATGTGTTTTATGTGGACATATGATTATGTTTATTGTGCATTTAGTTAATGGTTGATCTATGTTGGTTATGATGTAATTGTTGTTGTTTGTTGATATGGATTATTGTTTGAGATATCTTGGTGGGAGGGACAATGTAGCATTACTCACTGGTGAGCACCCTACTACACTACAATTTCCACTCACATTGTGTTTGATTGTTTGTATGTGTGTGTGTGTGTGTGTTGTTTGATAGTTTGTCTAAAACATTTTGTAGACACCAGACATCGAATTCACCTGCACTATTACGTCTGAGTATGGCTTAAAGCCCAATGGAAATGATGTTGAAAACAAAGATGACAAAAGGTCCCCTACCCTTGGGATCATCCTCAATGAGGATGAGTACCCATCTTGTTACCCTCATCAGTTTGGTTTGCACTCTTGGTCAATTTTTTTGTTTTGTGTTTATCATTGTTTGGATGATTTGTGATGTTACATAGTTGTTCATTAATTATGTTGTTTAAACTATTGATTTAGTTTAAATATTTTATTAATTGTGATTTTGAGGTGAAATTAATATCGTGTTTCCTTTCTTAATCGATTAAATTAAATTAAATTGGTTATAAGGTTATTTAAATTAATTTGGAATTTAAAATAAATAATTAAATAGATCAATGTCAAAAATAGATACTATATGGTTTATTGATGATTAATTAAATTAAATTATTTTGTATAAAGTATGATTATAATTAAATCTAATGATAATTGTTAATTTTATTATGATTGGAATTTAATTATTCAAATGTGAAAATCATATAATTTTAAATAAATAAATTGAAGGAGATTTTTGAATGAGTTGTAAAAGCAAATTAAAAGATGGAAAAAGTGAGTTTGAGCCCATGCATGGCTCCGAACTGGTTGTGAAATGGAAACTTGTCTTATTAAGTGATTATTGCTTGATTTTTATGTACGAAAATATAATCACTTACTTTGTTTTATTAGTTATTAATTTTAGAAGATGTTAATCAATTGATTTTTGGTTTTTCGAATGAAAGTTCTATCTACAACAATAATTGTCAAAAAAAAAATACATGGTTTCTTTTTTCTTTCGTTTTTGAAGAGAACAGATTTTCGGAAGGTTGATCAAAGCTTGAGAGAAGAGGATTATTGCTGCGATAGATTTTGTCCTCGGCATTTCTTTTCCATCTTGAAGGGAAGGAAACTAGGTAGGCTTCATTTCTATATTCTTGTTTGTCTATATATTAGATGTGAATGATCTTTCCTTCTTTTGTTGTTGAAAAATGATTATTTTTTATTGCAAAGATCTATATGGTTTCAATTTTATTATTGCTGTGAGAAATTCATGTTCGGTTGTAGCTTGCTATTTTGTATTACATTCATCATATAACATATATTTTGTTGCTGGAAATTACTCCCCTACCGACTTTCTCCAACCATCCCATCCTACATAATCTCATATTGCTTATGGACCATTCTTCATATTTGTTAATCGTTTTCAATAAAATCTATGCCTTACTGTATACTGCGATGGATTTTGATTTTTAGTTTATGAATTTTGATTTTGATTTTTTTAATCCTCTACTCATCTCAGTACATGCACTTGATCTCATCTTATTCAATAAATGACATTTGGTGGATGTGTCAAACTTGTTTGTTCGCTATTTTTCTTATCATTCTGTTGGTTTTGTGTTGTGTGTGTCTCTAGCCTTTAGCCACACCTAGGAATAATTCACTTAATTTTATTTTGTTATCACTTCTTGCGCCTGGTATAAAACATCTCTTGGATTTGGTTTTCTTTGTCTTTCGTTTAGGGAGGGTTTTGATTTATTCTTTTTGGCTAAATTCTTATCATTTAAAATTCTGCACCCATGCCTTATCTCTTTTCATTTATATTATTGCTAAGGAAGTTCAAATCTCCTCATGGCTAGTTATTTGGTTCTTGGTTGTAGAAGCCAGTCGTCTTTATTCCTATAGTCAATGTTGGCTAGCACTAATTTCTTTTGCCAATGTTTGATTAATTTATATTTCTGTTGTATCTTGTGGTTGTGTTTTATGTAGTGTTGGCTATAAGAGGCCACGCTTAGTATTTCTTCCATTCGGCATGTATAGATTAATATATATACCAATATGTAATTGTGTGCACTTGAATTTCTTATTTTCTAAAGTATGTTCTTCCTTTCAGTAGGGATTAAAATTTTACAAATTATATGTTTATGTATATATTTGATATATATATATATATACATATATATATAAATACTTATATATATATACATATCTATATATATATATATATGTGAGCATTCTATATTTTCTGAAGGATGGGGTAATTAAACAACATTGTTAAGTTAAGTGTTTATATACTCATTTAGGTATGTCTATATCATGAAAGTATTTATAAGAGTAAACATTGAAGATATTATAATGAGAAAATAATATATATTATGACTATTTTTTATTTAATTAAACTATTGTATCATGGATGAATTTATGAAATTGATAACTCGTTAAACAATGATATGCTTTTGAACATTATACAAGTAATTGTATTAGATGAGAAAATAGGAGAATTTGATTGTTGGGAAGTTGGGGCATCATATTATTAAGTATCCATGGAAATTGCTTAAGATTTGGAATATAGTCATGATTTAAAAATCATCATTTCTAGGAATCACAGGCCATGCACAAGACAAAAAGGATGCTTCCATAAAATCAAATGGATTGCTAAACGCAGCTCATTCACATATCCATCAAGCATTATCATAGAGCACAAGAAATTTCTCAGAAATCAATTTGCACTAGTAACATCGAGTGAGGTAAGAGGTGCAGACTCTATTCAGTTTGTTGGTTATGAAGCAAAAACTTACTAACCAATTTCCAAATGCAACATAAAGAAATCGAATCCCCGTTACAAATAATTTCCATTGATTATCAAAAGGAATACAACAAGTAAGTTGATCTCCAACATAAGGGATACTATTGAAATGAAGTAGAATGTAGTATTAATCTAGATCTTAGATGAAATGGATGAAAAAAATAGAGGAAACACCATTGTTAAGAGAATGCAAAGAAAACTATCAAATACCAAGAGTGCGAGGCGTGGTTATGATGCAGGGTCGGCACAACAAAGGAGACATACGTAGTATAGAAGTTGTTTGGTAGGGGTTTAAAATAGAAATATTAGATCAAGGGAAGATAAATTCAAAGGGAAAAAAATATATGCAAAGAGGTGCCTAAAATCTTGTAGGTCTAAGCAATTGAAACACTTGCATGTTTAGAGGTTGAGGAGTCAAACTCATATTTTATCTATTTCAAAATGGGATTTAAAAAATGAATATCACATTTTCAAGCTACAACAATAGACAAGAATTTTATTTCATTAAATAGAGAAGCAAAAATCAAGAACAAAGTACAAAATCAACCTAGATTCCAACATGGCTGAAATGGATTGTGGTGTACCTGTTGCATTAGCTCCCACTCATACACCATCATTAGCTCCCACTAGTACATCGTTATCTTTGGGACATATTTGTGTGCCTCATCATTGCATAATGTGCAAAAATTTATGTTTGGGTCCTCTGTGACGGTCCATTGAGGCTTCCATAAACACATCCGACTATGAGGTTCATGATATGTCAAATGTAGGAGTTGATAGAGCACAAAGTGGACCATTTATAGGAGATACATCGACTGCCAGGGATGATATGGGAGGACTGGTAAGACTTAAAGTAATTTTGAACATAGTTTGTTTTATGTAAATTATTTCATATTTTATGAGAGATATTTTTACTAATATATGTTTATGTGCTAGAGTCTTTAGCAATTGTTGACAGAGGAGTAGATGTCACAAGTGCAGGAGGCTATACATACTACCATTTCATTTTCCCTAGAGAATCAATATATAGTATTATTTAAATTGTTATTTTAGATGCCAATTTTTGAAATCTATTATGTTTAAATACATGTACCACATATATTGATAGTCTAATGTAATCTTGTCTTTTTATGCAACAACTTGGTTCATATATAGCCTTGTTGACTAGGTCTAACCAATTGCATGAAGTTGCACAACATGTATATATATTTTTTTATTCTCAACATTATGATTATATGTGCTTGTGCATTTAAATTGTGTTACATTCTTGTCATTTTTTATATAGGAACCCATCTTAGCTGATTCATCCACTACGAGCCCATCTAGTGTCATAGCATCATAGCAGGTATGCATTTATTTTATATTGCAGATATTTACGTTTAGATAGGAGTAGATATGTGTTTGGTAGATATGATTATTTTTCAAAAATTATATGTTAATTTGTATCATTTTTATTTTATCTGCTATAGTCCTCTGCTCAACTCAACACTATGATGAGTGTGAGACCATTACTTTATGCGAGGACTCCCGATCATCCTAAGGGACAATCATATGCAGACCATCTTGCAGAAAAGAGAACAAGACTTGAGGTAAACAAGAATTAAATTATTGATATAATATAGTACATGTATACTAATTTTGATGTTAAATTCCTAATTTATAAATGATGGTATATAAGTTTCTATTTACTAGTCTATCTTGTCAACCATCCACATAATTAATCTAATTTGTAGTTTAAACTGTTATTGTGTAGGAAACTTTAAAAAAAATAACTTCTTTGAGGAGGCTCGATTTTGATGGTCTAACACATGATTAGGATATATGATATAGATTGATATGTACTTAGGGTTTGATAGATCTTGAGATAGCGTATATGCCATATTTTTTAAAACTTGTTGTAAAACTTGTTCTGAGTAGGCATATGCCAAATTTGTATATACACAAACACAATGATTCTATAGTTTGATATATAAGAATTGATATTCAATCTAATTTGTTTCTCATGTGCATGTATTTCTACTTTGAATTTTCAAAATGGAATGTATAATTATCTTAGAATGGTTTAAAGTTATGATTGATAATGTATGTTATAGATCAACAAAATTGTATTTTAATAGAACTTATGAATTAAAATTAGTAATCCATCTACGTTAGAGTTCATTCATATTAAGGTTCACATACATTACATTCCATGAGACCATATTTATTTGATTTTTTCCAAATAATTCATTTCCTTTTCTATTGTGCCACATTTTTTATACATGTCTACCAATACATTTTTATCAAACACTCTATTTGAGAATACCCATGATTTCAAGCTTTGTTGAATGAATTTACATTTAAAATTATTTTGTTTTCTGAACTTGTGTAATGAAGTGAGCAGCTTATTTTTATTTTGAAAGAAGTTAAACGTAATGAAAAATGGATACATCTTAATGAAATGCATGTCATGTTACAATGTTCATTCGAAAGTAATATAATCATCTTCATAAAAATCAATGTCACTCAATGTTCATTCAAACTTAATAACATGCTAAAGGTATAAAATCATCTTGAATAAGAATCAATATCTTTCAACCATAGGGTTTTGATGCAACCTTCAAACAAAGTCCTTATAACTAAACAAGATACATGTTCATTAGATTGTTCATGTGAAATCTATAACATAAGCATGATCAACAATTAAGAAATTCACTAAACCATGATGCAACCATTAAATAGACCAAATGAGTGTGATACTACCATTAAACAAAGCAAATACAATTCCATGGCATGCATGTTATTTTACCTTCGATGTGCAATTTTTATTATCATAATGCACAACAATGAATGTTGCTAACCATAATGCATCAATAAGCAAACTAGGCATAATATATGGGTACTTTTACGCTAGGAATGGTCCTCTTTTGCACCTAAATATATTGAATCAATCTAATCTACATTAGAAAAAATATTTTTATGGGGCTATGTGATTGTGTTGGGACCCTCTACAATAACCTCTCTCAGTTTTTGCTATCTTAGAGACATTTTCATGTGGTAACGAGTTTTCAAGTTAAGGAAAAAGTTGTCAGATGCAAGCAATGTAAAGTTCCAAAGTGGTAAAAAATTTGTTCTGTAACTCGTACGACCAAACGGACTATTCCAACACATCCAGATGGGTACGTTTACTCTAGGCTTGGTCTTCTTTTGCATCCAAACATGCTGAATCACTCTGAACTATATTGGACTAGCGATTTCCCTTAAGAGACCAAAGTGCTAAAATGTAGCAATCTTTGAAGGGATATTTCTCAGAAACCATGATGCTTATAGACTCTCCATCTGAGGCTATGGGATCATAATAACCTCTCTCAGTTTTTGCTATCTTAGAGACATTTTCTATGGTGATGAGTTTTTAGTTGAGGAAAAAGTTGTCAAATGTAAGCAATGTAAAGTTACAAAGTGGTGCAACTTTCATTTTGCAACTCGTATGACCAAACATATTTTTCCAACATGTTCAGATGGGTAAATTTATGGTATGCATCATCCTCTTTTGAACCCAAATAATCTAAATCACTCCAAGATACATTGGACTGACGATTTCCCTTAAGAGTCCAAAGTGCAAAAATACAACAATCTTTGAAGGGATATTTCTTAGAATATATGATCCTTATAGAATCTCCATATGAGGATATGGGATCATGTTGGGACCTTCTATAATAACCTCTCTTAGTTTTTTCTATCTCAGAAGCATTTTCCCATGGTAACAATTTTTTAGTTGAGGAAAAAGTTGTCAAATGTAAGCAATGAAAAGTTGCAAAGTGGTGCAATTTTTGTTCTTCAACTCATACAACCAAACAAATTGTTCCAAAACATCTGGATGGGTACGTTTACACTAGGCATGGTCCTCTTTTGCACCCAAATATGCTAAACCACTCTAAGCTACATTGGACCAACGATTCCCCTTAAGAGTCCAAAGTGCTAAAAGACAATAATCTTTAAAGGGCTATTTCTTAGAAACCATGACACTTATAGACTCTTTGTATGAGGCTATTGGATCATATTGGGAACCTCTATAATAATCTCTTTTTTTTCCTATCTCAAAGGTGTTTCATGTGGTGATAATTTTTCAGTTGAGGAAAAGGTTGTTAGATGTAAGCAGTGTAAAGTTGCAAAGTGGTGCAACTTTCATTCTACAACTCATACAACCAAATGGAATATTTCAAAAAATATAAATAGGTACGTTTATGCTATTAATAGTCCTCTTTTTCACCCAAACATGCTGAACCAATCCGAGCTACATTGGACCAACAATTTCCCTTAAGAGTCTAAAGTGCTAAAAGTCAACAATCTTTGATGGGATATTACTCAGAAACCATGTCACCTAGAAACAATCCGTCTAAGTCTACAAGATCACATAGGGACCCTCTACAATAACCTCTCTCAGTTTTTGATATATCTAAGGCGTTTTCCTTTGGTGTCCATTTTTTTCAGTTGATGGAAAAAGGGTCAGATAAATGCGATGTAAAGGTGTGAAGGGGTTTAGGGTTCATTTTTTTCATCGTGAGTAAGTGAAAAAGTGACTTATTTACTCAAATGCACTTAATTCATTAACTACACAATGAATACAAAGTATACACATTAAAACACATAGGTCATAAAGTATACACTGGAATACTCATAAGTTACAAAGTATACACATAAGTTGTAAAGTATACACTTGAATACATGTAAAGTATACACAATACGCATGATATTATCATTCAATAATTGCTATCAAATATAGGATTTGAAAATTTCCACATAGGCATACAACAAATGACCATAATACATAGTCATTTCCAAGTAGGGGAAGGAAATAGATCATGTGTTTCCTTCGTGGTCAGAACAGTCTTCCACAATAGTAGCATGCTGACATTCTAGAGTGACAAGCACCTATACAAACCATCAAGGTAGCAGTTAAAGTACATACAATAGAAAAGATGCTTAGAATAACAAATCTATATTATTCTAAATAACCTAATTAATGATGAAATGGTAATGCAAACTATAAAAGACGCTTACAATAACAAATCTATATTATTCTAATATGTCACGTGTCTTTGTCAAAGGATTAGAGATGGCTATTGTTGTAGTAACTCCATGATCAATCATGCTAGGAACATCACAGTATACTTCAAATGAGAAATCTGTATGGTCACAATAGAAAAGATGCTTAGACTAACAAATATATATTATTCTAAACAACCTGAATGATGATGAATTGGTAATTCAAACTAGAAAAAAATCTTAGAATAAAAAATCTATATTATTCTAAACAACCTAAATAATGAACCTTAGCAGATAAACAATATCAAAATGTGATGAACAATATCATACATATCCCATACAAAAAATGATCTGCTACTCAAGTGTGCCTAAAGGGTCATCTATTACCTTCAGAGTTTCCATTAATGCTTCATGATCAACACTACTAACTATCCATACTTTTTTTAATTTTTGGTCTATCATGATGTCTCAATAACTTAACATTTGTTGCTATAACAAGGTGCAAATATATGAGAATGATTTTGTGTTTCTGATAGTCTTCAAATGTAGGTATGTTGTTCTTTCTAATCATATATGTTCACAACCAAGTTACGAAAACAACTGAACCTGTGTGATCATAAATTTTTTATCAACATCTAAATATACTTAGAATAAAAAAATCAGTATTTCATCTAAAAAACCTAAATGATGATGAAATGGTAATTCAAACTAGAAAAGATGCTTAGAATAATAAATCTATATTATTGTAAACAACCTAAACAATGATGAAATGGTAATGCAACCAAGTTTGAGAGACAACAACTGAACCTATAGGATACATAAACTTAGATCATCATATGGCATTGATTGTGTTAGCTTTTTCTTTCCCTATACACATCATTCCAACCAATAGTCTAATCCCTCTTCACTCCCCTATGGTGCTACAACTGTATAGACATGTCCTAGTTGTACAAGATTTGAAAGATGATCATAGTCAAGTGAACTTTCCATTACATCTTCTAATGAGGATTGTGCTATAGATAAATGGATTAGGTACTATGGAATCCATGTACCTACCCACTCACTTGACTCACAATGATCTCAATCACACTAAATATAATTCTGACAAAAACAAGCCATCTCTCATGTCCATATGGTCCATGCACTCACATCTGAGCTTCGAAATGAATGCATCTTTGAAGAATCTCTAATTGTTTGACATTCCATTTTGTCTCCCACTGTGCCCTCCTCAACCAACCAAAAGAACCTACACACTTGTGAATTAAGTGTTCCTCCTCATGATAGTGCATAAGTACATCAATCCAAAAATAGAACGTGCATCACTAAATGTTGTACCACCTTTGATCTTCATTTGTTCCTTAATGAAATCTCTCTTCACACATGCACCTACACCATAATGCTTGCCTTTTCCATGCCCATCTTTGAAAAAACTCCAAATATGTGGTACACCCCTCTCTATATGCATCCTTATCAACTAATAAAGCATGTGAACATTCTTGAATTACCCTGTGTAGTTCTCTGACAAAATCAAATGTTGACCCATTGTAATCCCTTTTTCCTGCAAGAACTCAAAAAAAATTTCAAAAAAATGTTGTAGAAACTTAGATGAATGAGATCTATCATCACTCATGTAAAAATGGTACTCCCTAATTATCTTCATGTCCTCTTCTTTACTATCAGAGGAATTCCTATATGTTATGTGGACAAAAATAGCAATTTGATTAGAATTATTGTTGGAAATA
>VDFB02373365.1:294512470-294527007 GCA_007258455.2 Sequoia sempervirens
TAATTTTAAAACACATAATTTCCAGTGGAAAAATTCCATGGATACAAAATAAATTGTTGTATATAAGATTCTTGAACTTAAGAATTCCATGGAACAAATATAAGTTGTATATAATTGTAATTTAGGCAAAATGATTTTAAAAAACTTCACTAGGTTTCAAATAAGTATTGAAAGCATATATATGGGTTTACATGCAAACAAAAAAAGTGAGAGATGATGCTATAAGTGTAACTTTGAACTTTCAAATGAAATCAAAGATTCTTGAACTTAAGAATTCCATGGAACAAATATGTACATATAATTGGAATTTATGCAAAATGATTTACAACTATGTACAAGTTACTATAATTTCTCACTTGAACATGTATAGGGTTACAAGTGAACTTGAAAATCATGGATATAATCTAACTCAAACATTCTGGTTCAGCCTACTCTTCAATAACATGTAAATTTTTTTGATGATCATCACTATCTAGTCTCCATTTTTTTTGGCCACGTGCATGTGGAACTACATGAAGATGTAGGGCAATAGCAATTATTAAGTGACTATATTGATATACCTTGTTATCAGGTTGATAGTCAACAAAATGAATCCCATGTTGAACAACTTTGACTTGTTTTAGATATATCCCTTGCACTACAATAGAACTTGCATGGTAAACATGAACCTGAGGTAAGACATGTGAACATGTATAACATTTTCGTGCTCAAAGTTTGTACAATATATATTTAATGTTTATAATGTAATGTGCACATGTGAACACAATGTATATATAATTTTAAATTCAAACTCACCTATGCGAAATAACATTCCATCACTTGTTTCAGGTTGTGTTAGCTTATTCCTCTCTTCTTGTTTCAGAACTGCCGCTTCATGACTACAAAACATCTCACGTACACCAAATTTACACAAAAGAATCTACAAAAAATCAGAAATGTCTCTAGACTTTAAAGATCATTACCTAGATATATATAATATTTAAATTATTGAAAACTTACACATGTACCTTTTTCTAACCAATCCTGAAATATGCTCATAATCAATTGAAATAAAAGGAATGTCTTCAAATCTTTCTTCCTCATTTTCATCATATGTTTCTAAAACAACTAGTGGCATCGTATCCCATTTACCAACATATCCAAGTTCTTTGTTGTTGCATGCATGATTAGAGTTTCCTGTAATGCACTCGATTGAAAAAACAAGAGTAATCCCTTGTGTATAATGTCCATCCATGGCGACTATCTGAACTATGCAATGTGTCGGTTTGTTCTCAAAGATGTGTCGACCACATTTGATGCAAAGTGTTTCTTACACCATTCAACAACATCATGTGCATTGTCTATACGATCTTATGAATAACTCATTTGATGCTTTCTTAAAGCTCATTTGATGCAAGCTCTTGCTCCATCATGCTCACCCTTTCCATGCCCACTCTCAAAAGAACTCCAAACATGCGGTATTGTGTAGATTTTATGATATCTAGAAAGTGCATAGAATGGCTGTGAAGATTTGGATTGTGTCGCACGTCCATCTGACCATATAAAATGTTTTCAAATTTTACACCTTGTTGGAGCCTTAAATTTCATGCAAATTTTAGGTTCCCATATTCAAAATTTGATTTTAACACTCAAAAGTACAGTTGAAAAATCTGCTCAAGTGGCTCACTTTGAAAAATCACAAAATGAAGTCGATGCAATTTCATTCAAATTCACTTTGCAGACATGTTCATCTACCATATGTGAGTATCTTCACCAATTTTTAGCTTCGTATGATTAGTTTTGACAAGGATTCAAAAGGCCAAGTTGAAGGGTTCTGCGAAGGTTTTTTGTCTACACAGTAAAATCTATCAAAGTGGGCAACTTTGGAAGATAATATTAAGCAACTGGAAGAATTTCATGACAAACCAACTGGTGCTCTTGATTATTCTCATCTCAAGTTGCATCCATGTTAATTTTTAGACCTTTAGGTTATCATTTGATATTTTTCCAAGATCAAATCCATATGGATTTTACACAGTTTGAAAATTGCATTTCCAGAACAGTTGCAAAATGGTCAACTATGGTGCTTGATATTTGGTGGAGAAAATGAAATGATGGAAAACCCTCTTTCACACATGTTCACTATGCCTAAATGAGCCAATATCCAAAGTTATAGCTTCTCAAGATCATATTTGATATTTTTTCAAAAAAGGCAAGTGGAGAGTTACAATTGAGCTTGATAGTAGTAATTTTTAGAAAATGTTGAGTAAGCAACTTTGGGAATTTACAGTTTTTAATTCTGACAACTTCATGCCAAACCATTTGATGATCATACTCTCCTATCATAACTCAACATGTATGTGCATTTTCATGGTCATCGGAGGAGGAGTTTTGATATGCTTTTTAATTATTTTTTGACTGCTCCTAGGCTAGATTTGGCGCCCCAAAAAAGTTGCATATTTTGAAAATTTAAGGATGATCCAGTTGGTGTTTTGGCCTCAAATTTCTCCAATTTCAATTTTGTTGGATTCTGTGGTCATTTGGTGCATTATTTAAAAAAAAAATTTCCCGCCGCACACTCTGACAAGGCCAATTTACAAAGTACCTTGATATGGTGAGTTGTTCAAAATCCATCAGAAACCCACTTCCAAAATAATTGATCAGAATCCCTTGCAAATTTTTGTGGCTCTAGGATGCTCCATGTGCCTGCAATGAAATTACGTTGTTTGCCTGCCAACCGAAATTGAAATTTTTTTCTTACATTCTAAAGTCTAAATGAAAAATTTTAAAACACTTGAAATGTTTTAAAAAGAATTTGGGACAGATTTTAAAAACCCTAAATATATCATTATTTTATAAAGTTTATCTTTATAAAATATATAGAAATGGGAGGAAGAGGAATTTTCTTTGTCGCTAGAGTGAAAAGTTTGCAATTGCATTTTGTTTATAGGGACAATGCTTTGGCAGAATTGTTTAACAAATGAGGTTTGATGGATTTCAATAATGGTTGCAAGATATCCACAAAGTAGATGTATTGAAGTATAAGACCAAATTCTTCAATCGTTGCTAGCAATATGGCAGCCTGTGATAGAATGAAAGTTTTGGCATAGTGTATGGACATCCATGAAAGCATAATTGAAAGTGGATTTTTATCAAGTGTTGCAATTGCTAGTGCACTAATAGACATGTATGCGAATGAGGAAGTATAAGAAGAAATCTGAACCATTTTCTACTGTCACATTGAAAAGGCCACACACAAAATGGATTTGTTGATTTGAATACCAAACAAACATGGGATCCACAAAATAGTTTTGTTGAAGAGGTGACATAAATTATCCAACAATTGTGATTTGCAACGACCCAGAGTATTCCTGCAACCACCGCAAGGACCCATAGCATGATGTACGGTATTTTGGGAGTGTGTGGGATAGCATTGGAATTGTGCTGTCATCGCATCCCCGCTGGCCTACCTAAAATCATGTGTGGGAGAGCTGGTATCTCACCGCACCCCAAAAAAGCAAGCTGGTTTAAAAAAATTAAAGTGGAAACATAAAATATTTTACAAATATTAAGAGGTGAAATGAGTGGGAATGAAAAATAAAGGGCTTTTATAAAGAAATTAAAGCAGCACCAAGAGTGCCCGAAATCATATGTAGGAGAGTGGTATATATTGAGCCAATTCTGCATTCCCACAACTCAATCCTAACTCCCTTGTGGTGATGCAGAGAAATGAGATATTAAGGAGTGGGTCAAAATCATGAAGATAAAAATGGCGGTAAAGGCTTAAAGTATTAAAATATTTTACAAATATTAAAAAATGATGAAAACATGCATGGGAAATGCAAGTGAAGCAAATTATTTTTTCACGAGAGAAGAAAAAGCTATCTTTTTGGGAAATAAATATGAGTGTCAGATACATAATTTTGAGAAGTGAAATACATTTCACCGAGGAGGTTAAAGAATGGGTAATTATTTTACAAAAGGAATACTTTTAATTACTAAGTGAAATACTTTCACCAAGGGAGTTATAAAAATGAAGTGAAAACCTCTAGCAAAGGAAGAATAAAAATAATAAATCAAAAGTAATTTCTATGAAGAGGAAAAAACAAAGGGAGTTAAGAGATGGGTAATTATTTTACCCCAAATTATATATATATTTAAAATTTGAAAAGAGCGGATGTGAAGTTGCACGTGAAAGAATAATGTGTTATTGGTGAAGTATTCAAGGGAATCAAAGGAAATTAAATTTAAAATATTTTTAATCTATTGAAAATAATAAATTATACAGTGAAGACCATGATGCATGTATAAATTTTTGGAGAAATCAATGGAAGATATTAATTTTTGTGACTCAATATTGGTGTCTGTTGTTTGTTGAAATTAAGCATCTATTGGGTTGTCTCCATAGTGTTACTTCTTTGTTATTTGAATCTGCATATCCAAGTTGATATCTTAGTTTCATCTAGACACATTTGCTACTCTTGTGTGATCAGTTGATTGGTTTCTTTTAAAGAATTAAACCCCTTTAAATTGATTATAGTAACATCAAAGTAACATTGGGATTAATAAGAAGAGCTTTGTAGTTGATAAAGTTGTCATATTGTCTCCATAATGGTCTTTTCTTGTTATTCAAATTAATATATCAGGATATACTTAATTTGTCAAAGTATGCATGGGAAATGCAAGTGAAGCAAATTATTTTTTCACGAGAGAAGAAAAAGCTATCTTTTTGGGAAATAAATATGAGTGTCAGATACATAATTTTGAGAAGTGAAATACATTTCACCGAGGAGGTTAAAGAATGGGTAATTATTTTACAAAAGGAATACTTTTAATTACTAAGTGAAATACTTTCACCAAGGGAGTTATAAAAATGAAGTGAAAACCTCTAGCAAAGGAAGAATAAAAATAATAAATCAAAAGTAATTTCTATGAAGAGGAAAAAACAAAGGGAGTTAAGAGATGGGTAATTATTTTTACCCAAATTATATATTTAAAGGGTGAAAGAACAAATGTGAAGTTGCTCATGAAAAGAATAATGTGTTATTGGCGAAATTATTCAAAGGAATTGAAGGAGATTAAAATTAAAGTATTTTAATCTATTGAAAATAATTAATTAACTAGGAAGTTGCATCGAATGCTTTGAAGGGTGATAACCCTAAAAAATACATTATATATATGTAAAATGAAAACATATCATCAAAGATGGGATTAGAATTAGGATTTAGGTAGGAGATATACAAAAGATACTTTTAAAATGTTTACCATATAGATTATATAGTGAAGACCATGATGCATGTATAAAATTTTAGAGAAATCAATGGAAGATATTAATTTCTATGACTCAATATTGGTGTCTGTTGTTTGTTGAAATTAAGCAACTATTGGGTGGTCTCCATAGTGTTACTTCTTTGTTATTTGAATATGCATATCCAAGTTGATATCTCAGTTTCATCTAGACACATTTGTTGCTCTTGTGTGATCAGGGGATTAGTTTCTTTTAAAGAATTAAACCCCTTTAAATTGATTACAGTAACCTGGAAGTAACATTAGGATTAATAAGAAGAGCTATGTAGTTGATAAAGTTGTCATATTGTCTCCATAATGGTCTTTTCCTGTTATTCAAATTAATATATCAAGGATATACTTAATTTGTCAAAACACATTTGTTGTTTTTGTGTGATTTATTTGATTGGCTCCTTCAAGGAAAGATTAAATTCTTTTAAACTGTAATCACAATAACTTGGAAAGATATCATTGGTATTCATAAGAAGAGTTTGCCAGTACCTATTTGCATGTTTATACAAGTTATAAACATTCACAAGTGCCAAACAACCATAATTCTAGTTGATATCAGTTATCCATCATAACACTTCATTGACTCCATTTACCCAAAAAGGCACTGGTCTTACCCATTTCATCATTTACTTTTATCAAATTTGTTTTCAAAACCTTACATCTGTTAACTGAACATATTAATTTTCACCTTGATATTTCTTATACAATTTATATCAAATTAGGTATGCATCTCTCCACTTCCAATTGCCATTATGGATAGATTGCTTAAGTAGGAAACACATAATTTAAGTCTACTTCACTTGCATTAGGTATACCCACCTAGGTATGGAAGAGCCTAAAGAGAAGAAATTTCAAGTACATCATTTGGCCTTGTACGTTAGCCTAAAATGTACCAAGAGATTGGCAACCTCTTGTGGTTTTTCAACCAGTGTTTTTGAGAACACACCCTTGCTTCTCAAATGCTCAAAAAAACTTGTAAAGAAATCTTTGGCCCACAAAGGCATGCTCTTTATCATCCACTAATATAAGTGATATTCTTTCTTAATGGCTCGTTCATCATTTGTACTCTCAGCACTGTCAATTACGATTGTGCATGTTGATAACACACATGAACCATAATGATCTACTTTCAAAAGTAATATTGATTGAATCTCCTTTTGATGTACAAAGAGTAATTTTTCTACAAAGTCAACTATGATAGAGCTGTTCCAAGTGGGGAAGTATCTCTTAATGTTTGAAATTGTTGTGCTTGCCACTTAGCAAAAAAGGAATGTTGTATGTATGGTTCTATCAATTTTCGAAGATCTTCCATAAATTTTCCAATAGGAATCTCCTCTTCTACATAGTTTAACCTTGTGGATTCTTTCCCAAAATTTGTTTGAAACTTTACATACTTGTAACTCTTGTGTGAGTAAAATATGTGAATAAGTAATAAACCACACACAATCAATGTAACATTACATTGGGGAATTTAAATAACAAATCTAATCAGAATTGAAACAAATAAACTCTCTAAAATAAGGTACCTCTTGCAATTTATTGTGTCTTTGTTAGGTTAGTATCCTCATTTCTTGAAGGAAAGCTAGCCAAATTTCCACATGTTTCACAAATTCCTTTTTATGTAGGTTATTTGAGGTCCATTTTCATGATCACATAACATAGCCTTTATGAAAAAACTTTCATGTTTAGGAGGTGCATTTTGAAAACCACAACTTTCTTCTCTCATCTTTCGAAACACCTAATAGTAGAGATCAAATTCAATATGATAATGGCAACAAGTTTCAAAAAACTTGTTTATCTTCACATAATATGGCTTTAACCTTTCAAACATTGTTTTCCCAATCTTTATATGAGGATATATATTACAAAAGTTCATATACATCTCAAGTTGTGTTATGTCTATCCAATATTTGATATGATTTTCATAAATACTAGGCCCAATCCTGTGTCTCATAACATCTCTAGTATTTGATGATGGACGAGTCTAATCATGCCAAAAACTTGAGATCAAGTTCCTAACAACATCTTCAATCTTGTCAGAATGGGGAGCTCTACACATAATTTCCCAATTGCCTTCTGAACTCTCATCCAAAAGCTTTCTCTTTTTCTCATATTTTATTAGTGTGGTTCTACTATAACCAATTTCAGCTGAAAGTGTAGACATTTTTCTTTTTCTTGCTATATCTTGATTTATAATAGATGTCAACATGACCCTTCTTGTAGTGGCCTTATCCACTGATTGAGATCCTTTCCCAATGGAATCTAAACCCTTTTTGACATTTTGAACAATATCCTTTTGTAATGCCATGTGTTTCTTCTTATTTGATGCCAAATGTACACCCAACAATTGTAATGACTCTTTTAGCTCATTATGAAGAAGTAAATGTGATAACAACTGGGTTTTTTCAAGATGATTGAAATGATCATTTATTATTACATTTATAGGATTTAGTCATTGACCTCTTTCTCTTATTTGCGGGCTGGTTGGCATAACATTTCAGTTTCTCCATATCCATTTCAAGTAAATGATCTAAATTTCTATAAGAAATTTGCTTCCTCACCTTTTCAGCTAGTTTTATATGCTCATCCCATGCTTTGGTAGAATGAAGAGATCGACCCCTCTCAACATGCATTGTTTGAACTTGGGCCTCCTACCTATCTTCAAGGTCCATGTGTTCTTAGGTGGATTCATTGATCCAATATCTAGATTTGGCTGCGACTTAGAATGAGAACTTCACGCTTGTTGAGCCCGCTTTCTACATGTCTAGAAATATTTTGCAAAGAAAGTGAGAGATGATGCTAGATATAAGTGAAGTTTATGTATGCAAGCAAACAAAGTGATAAGACATGATGCTATAAGTGAGAGAGAGTTTCAATAGTTTATATGCTCATCCATACGTTAGAAGGAAGTGATCCTGACCCCTCTCCAACAAGCATTGTTTGAACTTGGGTCTCCTCCATATCTTCAAGGTCCATGTGTTCTTCAACGGATTCATTTGATCCAATATCTAGATTTGGCTCGACTTCAGCTTGAGAATTTCCTACTTGTTGTTTGAATTTACATGCAAGAAAAGAAAGTGAGAGACTATGAGCTATTTAAGTGGAGTTGAAACAAATAAAATCAAAGATTCTTGAACTTAAGAATTCCATGGAACAAAATCAATTCGAAATAGATGATAAGGAATTTAGGTAATGTCTATGCAAGATGACTATTTTTTAGTATTAAAGTTTCCAAGTTAAATCTAACATGGTTTTCATAGTTGGAAATATATTTATAAGGAAAACAAATTGAGGTGTTAATAAAATTCCTAAACACACACTTGAGAGAGAGAGAGAAGAAACAAGCATGTACCTTGTTTCTTTCTATGATAATTTTCCAAGTTTTGTTCACGCCTCTTTTGTTCTTCTTCTTTTGACAATTTTCATTGAGACACATTTTTTCTTTTTCTTTGTTGTCCCATTTTCTTCTTCAAGTTAAAGATGACTCAAAACAAATCCTCTACCAACTTAGTTAAATTCTCCTCCAAAATTTTCCTTGATTGATAAAAATGAAAAGTTGTCTTCTCCAATATTTTCCTCCTTGATAAATGTGCAAAAATCTCTTCTCCAAAATCTATGCTCCAAGTGATATAAATGCAATTAATCTTGCAATTTGATATGGAATAATGAAAAATAAGCTTGTATTTATATGCATATGGGAAAAAAATTAAAATTAAAATGCATTCTAGTGTATGGAATAACTATACTAGTTTAAATGAATCAAGTGGTAATCAAACAAGTTATTTCATTGTGGAGTTTGTTGTTATTTAATGTATAGGTATGCAACATAGAGTAATTTTAGAATTTTGTTCCTTGTCAAAAAGATAATATTCCTCAAGCTTGATACCAAAGGTGCAAGATTATCTCAACCAATGAGATAACATAGTGCTTAATAAAGTGTCTCTTAGATAAGTTATGCTCATTGCAGAGTAAGGGAACAACCCAATATATAGTAGAGGAAAATTTCCATGGTCATTCTAGTTAACCAAACACACCTTGATGGTTCTAAATCAATAGTTGAGATATTTTCATTTGTAGGAGATGTAGAGAGGGTAGAACAATGATTTGAGCACATAGAGGTATAATTTGAATTGAATTTTCTTAATGTTTCAAAGAATAAAATTTTCCTATCCTAAGTTGAAACTAGCAAATTATGCATTGAATTTCTTTAAAAATCTATAATTTTATATCTAGTTGTAGGAAAGCACGATCATGTTAAATAATGGTGTAGATTAAGAGATTATTTATGAAATAATTTAACATAAAATTTTATAACTTAGAGGGAAAGTGTTTGAAGGATGATATAATTATAAAAGGAATGTTCCTACCTCTTCTTTATAATTATATTTTGTTCTCAACTCCTCAATGGTTCATGTTGCTTAAGTCATTTTTTAAAAATATGAGTTTTGTGTACCACAAAGTGATGCACTTTATTTGTTCTTATTTTGTATCAAGATTTTAATTTCATTATTTTTATCAAATTTTAAAACTAGAAGAACAAGTGCATTAATAAATAGGCTTGTAAATACACTCATTTATAAAATATCATTAGTTTACTTGCTTGGGATTCATTATTTTATAATTTTTTACTGCTTACTATAAAATTCAAGGGGTGTGTGTGCAAAATATTTATTCTAATCAACACAAATGAACATAATTATAAAGTGGAATTTATTTCCTTATCTTTGGGAATATAGGATAAAATGGGATGTTGTGATCAAATGAACTAAAATAAAGTTTCACAACTCTAGGGGATTCTATAATAACATTTGGGACCATTTTTATGGTCTTTGTTTGTGGGTTCAATGTCAACAAAACTTATTTCAATGTGCATTATTGATTTTGGCTAAAATGAAATAGTCTTCTCCTAAAATTCTACTAGAGATAAGCATGCATATCATATAAACATGTAAACATAAGCAAGCACATACATACATGCAGATAGATTCAATGTATAAACATAACATGTTATAAGCAAAGAGGTCATCAAATAAGCAAATGTATGTGTATTGAACATAAGCAAATATATACGTATGTCATATAAACATTTAAACATAAGCATTTACACATACATATATGTAAATAGATTCAGTGTATAAACATAAACATGTTATAAGCAAAGAGGTCATCAAATAAGCAAATGTAAGTTAGAGATAATCAAATAAGAAAATGTATGTATATCATATAAGCAAATGTAAGCTAGAGATCATCAAATGTCAGATACTAGAGATCATCAAATGTTGAATACTAGAGATCATCATATAAGCAAATACTTGTAGTAAAGATCATAAATCTAGTGTAGGGCCTAATATGAAAATTGACTCCTAGTTGAACGACCATCTGAATGAGAACCCTACTTTGATGATAAAATTGTGTACACAATGTGTTAAATACATATAATATATTAAATAAATTTTATGAAAGTTATTTTTAAGAATGTACTTGTATCTATTTAAATATCTATCTAGATCTATGCATACATATGCATGTACATATACACATGTATATATAAAAATTTAAAACTCACATGTCCACTGGTAGCAGAATCATCCAAAGAGTCACGTCGATGTACACGATCTGGAGCAAGGCTAGGAGTGACATGAGGTATGTCCACCTACAATATATATATACATATATATTAGTACATGAATATCTAGTTAAAACTAAAATTTAAAAATAATTAAAAAAGAATTGAAACATGCACATGCACACATACATGCACATCATTTGATATCAGATGACCTAAGTCCTTTGCAATGATCGTCTCCACCATATCAACCAAACGGTCAAGCGACGAGTCAACATCTACATCCATCTGATCTATCCCATGTTGTGCCATAAATGATGAGTGAAGAGGACTATGCAGGTGAGATGGCATTAGCAATGACAAACCAAGATCAATCAACATCTCAGTAAAACCCATAGTTTGTACAGCAACCAAATGATCTGTAGGTGGATCTTGACGTGCACTAGTGCTGGGTTGCGAGTGATGGGATCCTAGATGTGGATGAGCTCCATGTTCCAAATGATCTCTAACTTGCTCAATACACTAATCCCGTAGTCTAATGCCATGAAGGCATATGCCTCCAAGAGGTCCTCAGCCAAACAATGCAGAGTCCTGTATGCTTGATATCTTCTAAAAGTTCATCGAGTTGTGTGGGAGTAGGGATGCCCGCCGCTGTATAAGGATCCATGATGGTGCACTATGATGGAAATGGTGTGGATCATGAACGTCTAGACATCAAATACTGACCTACACGATTAGTAGATATCCTAGTGGTGGCAGCTGCAATGTCACCTACAATGTCAATTACTTCCTATTGGGAAGCAATGTCAACCTCATCTACTAAGGAGGTCAGAGCTGGGGTCAGAGCAGGAGACCTATCACCAACCAATACCCTAAACACTGGGGTTGGTCTATCTACTCGATGATAGGTGGGCCTATCGACAATCCTGCCATGCCCTTGACCAACATATGCTGGAAAGTCCAAGTAGTTGACTTTGAGGCCCAAATGGACCTCAACATACAACTAATGAACAAAATATAACATAATTTGGTCATTGTTTGGATATTGACCATCTGCTGCGAGAAGTCGTGGGTAGATCAATGGGGCCATAGCACGATCCACACATTTGGTGACCTGGTATCCCCTCACCTTACATTGATTTTGATAGAATGGAAAACAAGTGGTTTTTATCATTTCTTTGGTCACAACATCCTGCATTTGTTTAAAGGGAACCTCACCATGTACTTCTTCTCACATGCGAGAAAGAATGGCAACTACTCTATTAGAGGAATATGCACTAGTATGTCCAAGTTCATCTCTTAGTTTTTCTAGGCTCTATAATATTGACATGCAAACTTCAGAATATATCCCTAGGTTTGTACCCTCTGCTAATGAGTCTCTCAATTTCTTAATCTCATTAGTGGTATTTGCAAACAAAGATTCTAGAGGTGGAACATCTGCATTTTCCATGTTATATATGTATGTACACCTAAAGGAGCAATGAGACCTTGGTAAATAATATATCTAGATCTAGGGAATAGAAATCTAAAAAAATTCTAAATAAATTTACAAGTGTGCACATGATATACATATATTGAACCTATAGGTTGCAAACATATAAAATATGCATCTTAAATTAGATTTGTATATGCAAGATAATATCACTAGTAATTTGAATGCTACTTGGGATGACAAATAGAGCATTCACTAGTTCAAATAATTCATCTAATCATCAAATAATATTTTCATACCATTAACAAAAAAACATTCAACATTTATCATAGTTTTTAATAATCAAAACATTCAAATTACTAGATTGCACACAAAACATAATCTAAAACAGTTCTAGAAAATTTAATATATTGAACCTATAGACCTTGCACACATATAAAATATGCATCTTAGATTAGATTTGTATATGCTCTTTAATATCACTAGTAATTTGAATGCTACTTGGGATGACAAATAGAGCATTCAGTAGTTCAAATAATTCATCTAATCATCAATAATATTTTCATACACTGTTGAACTATAAAATCTGGTATTTTTTTTACATATGATTTCACTCATAAGTGTACTGTTTTGATCCTACCGTATGCATATTTCGTCTATATTTTTCCCTATTGCCCCTCTAAGTTCATCGAGCTATGCATATTTTACATTATGGTCCATATCGGCATAGGTTCATTCATGTCTCCCCGATCAATTCTGCGTTTTCCGCTTGCATGAGTCTGTGTTGCCTATCGGCAAGACTCATTTTATGTCACATCGATTGAAGTTTGTTTGCAGGTGGCATTCGGCAGGACCTTTGTTTTGTCGGGGCGATTGACATTTGTCTGTTGGCAGTTATCGGCATTACATCCATGCTGTTTTGGCGATGGTGGAGATTTCTATTGACGTATGTTGTGGCTATCGGCGGAGGGTCTTGGCGAGTATCATTTGTCTCACCGACGGAGCACATAAGATTTCTCCAAATGACTCTCGGTGGGAGATATTGCTATCATTGTAAGGTCTTGGCAAGTGACCTTCGGTCTCGCCGACCTTACACATGGATTTCCTCTCGTGGACCTTTCGGTAGGAGTTGATGTTTGCGGCAGGAGGTCACAGCGAAGTATATGTGTCTCGCTGACAGGTTACTAAAGGGTTTCTATTGAACGGCTTTCGGCAAGATTTTGGTTGTGTCTCGACGACTAATATGTTTGGTTGAGAGCACTCAGTATAGCAAGGTGCATTCTATAAGAGGTCCCCCCGACATTGTTTTGTCTTGCCGATAGCTCGATGAGTTTTCTCTTCGGTGAGAAAGTCTAATGGTCTTGGTGAAGATGAATGTAACAAAAGGTATTGCTCGGTATGACTTTTTGTTTCAGTGTGTGCTCTTGGTGAGGTGCCCGGGGTCTCGCCGAATGAGGTGCAAAGGTGACTTTATCGACATAAAAATTGGAGTGTCTCGGTGACATTCAGAGTGGATAAGGATTTTCGGTAAAGCAATGTGGAGTCTGCGAGAGGTCTTCTCGATATCATAGAGCTACAACGATACAAAAGGGGAACTGGGCGATACTTCTTGGCTTCAGTGTAACCAACGGAATGTTATAGCGACATACAGAAGGCGACAATGCATATCGGTAAAACATAATGTGATCTACGGAACATCTCCTTGACTCGAATAAGTCACAGTGAAAGCGAAATACAAGGGCAGAGCGATTAACGAGTGAATTGCCTTCAGCATAGCTATTGCGTTGTCTCGCCGACTGTCTCACTGGTGAATAACAGAAATACAATTCCTGTGGCCGACATGTGAATTCATATAACCGTTGCTGGCTGACTTGATTTGGAGCCCAATTTTTATGGATGGCCGACATGATTTTTCAAATATGTTTTATTTTCTAATGCTTGTGTATAAATAGCCATTTTGGCAATTGTAATACGGACCAGTTATCAGTTATTCGATACAGTAGGCAAATTGTATGGATACATAACAGTACATTTATCAAATCAGAGGCTATGGTGCATGTTCTAAAATGGAGGTATTTATGAGTGTCAATTGATGTTGCTGCACTTGTCTGACATCAGTTATCTATTGAATTTAATAAAATAATTGCTAAGTTGTCTCCAAGATGGATTCTTTCTAATTGTTTAAATTGATATGACAAGTTTGTATTCAGTTTATCAGTGCACATTTGTTGCACTTGTGTGATCGATTGATTGGTTCTTTCA
>VDFB02373365.1:294527107-294570143 GCA_007258455.2 Sequoia sempervirens
GGTATGCAAAGTCAAATGAAATCAAGATGAGCAACACTCTCTGGATAAAACTCAGATTATCTGGCATATATTCTATTCACAACTTGTATAAACATGCGATACTGTAACTACTAAGCTCTACTTTAATAATCCAGATGAAACTCTCTGATTATTGTGATCAACTAAAAGGATTTAATCTTTACTTGAAAGAACCAATTGATTAATCACACAGATACAACAAATGTGTATTGATAAACTGAACATAAACTTGTTATGTCAATTTAAACAACTAGAAATCATCAATCTTGGAGACAACTTAGCAATATTTTTCATTGAATTTAATAGATAATTGACATCAGAAATGTGTAACAACATCAATTGACTTTCATAAATACCTCCATTTTGAAAACATGCACCATAGTCTCTGATCTGATAAATCTATTATACGGTATCCATTTAATTTTCCTACTGTCTAACGAATAACTGATAGCTCATCCTTTTACAATTACAAAATGCCTATTTATACACCAGCATCAAGAAAATAAATCATATTGAAATTCCATGTCGGCCCTCCAAAGAATTTGGGCTCAAATCAAGTCGGCCTACAATGGTATTTTAGCAATTTACATGTCAGCCACAGTAATTGAATTTCTGTTATTCATCAGTGAAACAATCGACGAGACATATCGTATAGCTATGCCAAAGGAAATTCAATCGTTAATCGCTCCACTTGGTGTTACTCGCTTTTGCCATGACTTGTCTGAGTCAGGGAGATGTCCTGTAGATTACATTATGTTTCAACGAGAGCCCCCGTGATCAAACTGCATGTCGCTATAACATATTGCTTTTTACACCGAAGATAGAAGCATCTGCATGTTCCCTTTGTGTTTCGCTGTAGCTCTGTGATATCAGGGAGACCTCATGTAGATCACATCGTGTTTCACCGAAAGCCCCCTATTCATCTTGCCTGTCGCTATAACCTTCAACTGTCGGGGAGACATCATATAGAATTCTCCTTGTTAGACCGAGAGCCGCGAGCTCACACCTGTTCGCCAAGACAATATTACTTTTATATCGACAGAATCCATATGTATACTATCGGCGAGACTAGAGGTCACTTGCCGAGACCTCTTATTGAGAACCTTAACTCATACTGATATCGCATCCCTTTATGTTGTCGGTCGGCGAGACACAACTAACCTCTCACTGAAAGCCATTCATAAAACATTGTCGGCAAGACCCGACGGGCTCGCCATGACATAATACCGAAGATAAGACCTTTTTCCGATATGCCAATTCTTCCACCATCGGTTGGTGTGACAAAAGAAACTCGTTGTAACCTCACACCAAAAGCAACTCGTTTGGCCGAAGTGAATCCTTAATGTGTTGTCAGCGAGATCGAAGGTCACTCGCCAAGATGCTACCCCAAGGAAAATATTTTGCCGATATGTATATGCATTCGACACCAGTCAGAAAGACTAGGTGAGTTTGCCAAGATGCTTCATCGAAGGAAAAAATCTCACCAATGCATCTCCATATACCGGTCGGCAAGACATAAGGCACTCGGTGAGACTTCATTCCTATGGTATAACTTATGCTGATAGGAACCTTTTATGTCGCCAAAACAACGTGTATGTCTTGCCGATAGCCGCTAGTAGATGAAATCCAATTGCCATGACACCAGAAACATCTTGCCGATAGGCAACACATAAGTTTATTAGAAAAATGGATTGGGGAGATCTTGGCCATCTCATTCTGATATATTTCCATAAGTAAATGTTGATCGCTGTGACAATTAAGAACTCATGCCGACAAGCCTGCAACAACCATATGTTAGCAAAATATGCATTGTGGGTCAGGGAGACCAAGATAGACTTATGCCGATACAGAACACAATGTGAAAGATGCATGACCCAATGGAAACTATGGGACCATATGGAAAAATGTGGGAAAAATGTCATGAAGAAAAGAAATGTGCTCAAGTTAGGACTCAATTTGGAAAATGCATGGGTAAAATCAATGTGTAAAATCATCAGAATTTTACAGTTCCAACATAGCCACATAAGTTTCCCCTGCTGCATTAAAAATAATTCCGAAGGAAGTGGATTAAGGGGAAATTTCCCATGCTTTCCATACTATCCTAGGCAGCACTGACCCCCAAGTGGACAATGCAACTCCAAATTGTGTAAAGGAAGCAACTCCTAAGGAAGTCACTGAGGGGGGGATTAACTCCAAGTCTGAATAGCCTCATAGGCCAAGGGGGAGACCAAGAAAAGATAAGGAAACATTGATCCTAGTAGGGAAAGGAAACTTGAAAGTCCTCCCACATCCAAAGAGGAAAAAGAGAAGCACAATCAACTAAAGCCCGATGGCTAAAAAGTTGGAAGTTGAGCCTAAGGTGCCTAAATTCTTTGAGAACTTCAAAGCAGAAAAGGATACTCCCAACATCCCTGATGATAATGAATCTTAACTACCTATCATGGAACATCAGGGGACTATAATTTCTAGATAGAAAACAAATAGTTAGAATATTCTTCTTTAAGTTTCTAAAGGAGAAGAGTATTAAAGAACACATTGAGCAAGTTCAAATAGAAGGAACTCTTTTCACAAACTAGGAAGACATTAAAGGTCACTTTTTTAGCTTCTATAAGAACCTGTTCATTTTAGAAAGTAATGGGGAGGGTTGCTCCAATGCAAGGGAGACAATAAATGCTATCATTCCAAAAAAGATAGAGGGTAACGAAGCAACCAAACTAAGCAAATACATCTCCAAAGAGGAGATCAGGAAAGCAATTCAATCCTTGCAAAACTACAAGTCACCCAAGGAAGATGGTCTCCTTGACGAGTCCTATAAGGTTTTTAGTGACTGGGTAGTGGATGATCTACTCCTAGTGTATAAGGAGGCCCTAGAAAAAGGCTCTCTAGGAAGAAGTATAAATAAAGGTATAATAATAAAACAACTTCCCAAGGAAGGTGATAAAACATAGATCAAGAATTGGAGGCCAATAACCCTATTGAATGTGTCCTACAAAATTCTTGCTAAGGTTTTAGCAAGAAGGTTGGTTAGTATTTTTCCAAGGTTTATTAACAACACCCAAACTAGGTTCATTAAAGGTAGGTACATCCTTGAAAACTTAATTAGAATCTGGGAGGCAATGGATTGGGCAAGGGTCTCAAATCAGGAGGCGAAAATGGTGCTTCTTGACTTCAAGAAGGCCTATGAAAAGGTTGAATGGGCCTTCATCAAGATGATGTTGGAGGCCTTTGGTTTCCCAGAAACTTTTTGCAACATGGTGGTCACCCTTTTTAGGGATGTTGTAGCCCAGGTGGATGTTAATGGATCCCTTACAGAGGAATTTTTGTTGGAAAGGTCAATCAGACAGGGGTTTCCTTTAGCCCCTACTCTATTTGTGATTGCTTCTGATGCTTTACATTACATCCTCGGGGCCAATGGTAACTCACAAAAGGTAAGTGGAATAATACTACCTAATCAATATCCAATTCGCAGATGACACTGCTCTTTTTCCCTTGCTAAATGAGTCCAATATTTCCAACTTGATGGTGAAACTGGACATATTTTTTGCTACCTCTGGTGCCAAAATCTCCCTCTTTAAATCCATCATGTTGGGTTGGAAAGAGAACCCTCTAGAATGGCTTTCCATGTTTGGTGTGTAGTGGGGAGGACCCAAAAATAAAATCAAGTATTTAGGCATTCCTTTTGCAGTCTATCCAAATTTGAGAGAGATGTGGTTTTGGATTCAAAGGAAAATAGTTGAAAACTTGGGTAAATGGAACAAACAGTTCCTTTCCCTGGTAGGGAGAATTCAGATTTGTCAAAAAATAGTCTTCATACAGTATTTAGTTCACCTTTGTTTGGTTGTTTAACAACTATCAGGTGGATGAAATTCAAAAGAAAATAAGAGGGTTATTTTTGGGAAAATGTGTTTCAACCTTGCAATTATATATGGTTTATTGTTGATAGGATGTATATATATTTATATATATATATTTCCTAGTTACACCGATAGATGTATACAATGGCAGCAAAGAGAAAAATGTGAGCATGTTAACTTTTTCAGGAAACTTCTAAAATGGTCAACATACATTAAATAGTGATGTATTGTAAATCTGGACCATTTGTTATTAGATTTTAGATCTAATGGTAGATATTTTGTTGGTATGTCTTGTCTTAAAATGTAACCCTATTTTATGATGGCATTGTATTATGGTTGTGGTAGAGAAGATGATGTATTATGAGAGTCTAATAGAATTCATTTTGTCTCTTGATCTTTGGTGGTGATACTCCTGTGAGAAGCTTGCTTTGCAAGTATATTGTAATATTTGTGATTTATTGAATAATATATTGGGTGGCTTTTGGAGTGTGGGGTTTTTCTCCCGAAGGGGTTTTCCCCACGTAAATGACTATGCCATGGTATGAATGATATTTATATTTATTTTTATTTAATTTTTTATAACTATTAAAGATTTGTAAAAGTTTTGCATTATTCTCCTCTCAAGATTAGTGTAGGAAGTTGTTCTGCTACCTTAGCTTCCTTACAAGTGGTATAAGAGCCTAATCACCTTTGGTTTCAGTTGTGGTTTGTTGGGTTTTTTGAACTAATCCAGATTTGAGTGGGATCTTATGCAGAATATACTTTGTGATCTTGCTGCAAGAATCTTCAGATGGAAAGTTCATCGAGGAGAATAGAGGTGGATAATTTTTTTGGAAATAATTTTGAAATGTGGAAGCTAAAGATGGATGATCTGTTGATAGATCGAGATCTATGTGATGTTGTTGATGAGAATGTTTCAAGGCCTGCAAATCCTACTTAGGCTGCTCAATATGATGTTATGGACCATAAAGCCAAGGTTCTAATCATATTGTGTTTGGAAGACTCTATTTTAATTAATTTCCATGAGGAGACCTTTGCACATAAACTATGGAAGAAGCTTGGTGAGATGTATTAGGCCAAATCTTTAGTGAACAAGATTTTCTTGAGGAAGAAATTGTATTCCTTGAGAATGGAAGAGGGTGAATGAATCTTGTTGTGCCCTCAGCACACACGCCCCGTTCAGAATGGGGACCCTCTTTTCTTTTGCCTTGTCGGGTCATTTTGTCATCATCTAATTTTGCGTGTCCCATTTTGGTGTCTTGAGTGGTCAACGTGCCTCCAAAGTCTCATCCTAAGTTGGCCATGTTTCATCCCTTCCAATTTGGCCAAGACCTGGTTCCTGGAAAAGTTTCCTTGGCAGTTTGCTTCTACCAACGGCCTCGGGGCCTAGCAGGCCCGACCTTCCGGGTTTCCCTTGTCGGGTTTCCGTTGGGTGTTCGCTGTCCTGAACGGTCGAAGGCCTTCGCCTTCCCACGCCCTGAGACCCGACTTTTGGATTTCTGCCCTTTTGATTTGTATTGAAAACGGACTGCCTTTGCCCCCTCCAGGCCCGATCCTCTGGACTTCTTTGACCGGAACTCCATATTGAATTCGTTGTTCCTATCCAACCAACCTGTGTTGGTGACCCGTCTTCCGGACCCGGGACTCCCTTTTGTCGTCGGTTTCCAAATTGCAACTTTGAAGTGACTGTTTGGCCACATCCATCCAGCCTCCGTGTCCCAAACCTCCCGTCGCCGTCCAAAAATTTAAACTCACCAACCATCTCATCCTTTGTATGGGCATTAATGGGCATATTAAATGATGATTAGGGGTATAAATATCTAGTTCAACCTATCATTTTCATATGGCAGGTTAGCCAGAGGAGTTCATAGTGATTTCTAAGGATTCTAGTGCCTTCGTCGCCCGCCACCCTCGCGATCATTGCTCTCATTTGCTGATTCTTCACAGATTCCACAACTTCTCTCACCGGGCTTTTGAGGTAAGTTTGTCATTGACCTTTCCATGGGGTTTTTGTGATTTTACACTTAAATGATAAACAAATATGGGCTAAAAGTACTTTAATTTGGTAAAATAAGACAACACCTAAGAAATCCGTGTGATGGAATTGCAAGAAAACCTCCAAGGCATCCTTTGAGACAAATATGGAACTATACCTTGTCAGCATTGTTCTTCGCACATGGCATTCATTCCTTCTAGATCCGAGCCTTCTTCAAATGGCGGGATGCCCTCTCAAGCCCGCGACTTCGGACCTCCTTCGGTGGATTCCTATCTGGGCTTAAATTGACTTGAAACTCGGCCTCCACCTGTGCTTCCTGGGCCTACTCCTGTGAGATTCCATCCTCAAGATGTCGCTTCACTTTTGCCTTTTCATATAGTGTAACATCTCTATCCACTCGAGCCCCAAAGTCTGCCTCCCCTTTTGTTGTTCAGGTTAAAACCAACAAAATGAATTGTTTTGTCATATCCTCGGGCCCCGATTCGCGGAGTCTCGTTCATGGACTTCCTTAGTGCGTTCACCCTTTCCAAACAGCCATCAGCCAGTGTCCTCCTGTCTCTTGGGCCTCGAGACTTTGTTGGGGGTAACGATTGATAAACAATAAATTCAAATACTTTCGCCTTTCCCGGGCCCGTGCCATCAGACTTCCGCCCATGGAATTTTGCCACGTCTTAGCCATCCTAAAAGGGAAAATTGAGCCTGTCCTTCTATCCTCTGGGACTCACCGTCCTAATCGTCCAAGACTTAACAAAGAAATCTAATAGCCAAACTCAATGCCAGGTTTGGTCCACCGGGCCGCTCCTATCGGACTTCCATTCAACGCCTGTCGTTCCAAATGACAATTCATCGATGACTTACCACCCCTTAAGATCCGAACACTTCGAAGTTAAGGAGAAGCGCTGACTGCCCTTCAGTCTCCCAGGCCCCGAACCCTCGGGACTCTGACCTCAGAATGTTGTTTCACTTTGGCTTTTCAAAATGGTAGAGCCCTAGTAGCTTTCCTGCCTTGCACCTTCAGATGCTCCAATCGAGGTCCAAATAACCTTTAAATTGAAAACCAGTCTCGACCCATGTACCTAAATTCAACCCTTTGCTCCATGAGCCTTTCAAACCATCAAAATCTAGGACCGGGAGAAACCACCTAGATTGCCCTATCCTATTCGCCCTTTAGACGACATTCTTGCCAGGGAAGTCTAGTCCCCTGGGGTCGGGTTGTCCAAAATCCCTCTAGTAAATTGGTAATGGAATCTTGAAGTAAAAGTTTTATTTTATGAATGATGTATCGTCTAATTAGACTTTGTCCGTGGGATTTTGACTAACGTTCGTGTTTTCATGATTAGTTATTCTCATCTTGCCTTTGTCTGCAGGATATATGGAACCAGGTGCAGGACCCTCGAGGGTGGCTATAGAGAAAGGTAAAGGGAAGAAGTCAGGCAAGGTTCCTCGTGGGAAGGAGGACAAAGACCAGATGAAGTACCAGTTCCAGGGGGAGCCTCTCCACTCAAAAATCATTACGAACTAGAAGGAAATTACAGATACCAATATCGGCCATGTCGATATTGATGAATTCAAATGAAGGGTTAGGATCCACCCTAAGACCAACAATACAAGACTGATCAGAAGTAGTGGAATTGCTAAGGCTGCGGGCTTTCCGTTGTCCCTTGTTGCTCTTGAGTTGGTCATGGCTTGCAAACAAGCATATCAGCCAAAAAAATGGATGATATTTGATAGAGATGGAAACATCCTTGCTGATATGTCGGGTGAAGCAATAAAAAATACTTTCCACATCCCTACCTTCGAAACAATGGAGATTCCAACCATTGCGGAATGTAAAGAAACATGGGATGAGGACCCGGGTGGTTGTAAGAAACTCATAAACCAGTATTAGCTCAAGGAGAAGAGGGGTAGCGTTGTGAAGGTTCCCCAAGAGCTCTTCTGTAATGAATTTCATGCCGACTACCACGACCTAGTCACCATGCTGAGTAGAGTAATGGGCCTTCCCACTGCGGCATACTTTCAAGAGTGGATGGTCTACTTCGTAGAGCAGATTCTCTGTGGGTAGGAGGATGTTACCACAAAGGCCTCATTCTACTGGGGAGGCATAATAAGTGACTACTTCCATGAGTAGTTCATGAATGTAAAGAAGACCTCCATATTCCACATGACCTCCTATCTTGTTTACTCACTGGCCAAACGAAGATAGTATGCTAGGTTGTTCAAGGCACTTGATGAGGAACCGAGTCGAGCATTGAAGGTCTATGATAGATACCCCTAGCTCCAATTCAAAAATTTTAAGAATGAATATTGCAGAGTGAATGATGCCTTCGTGGGTCACATTATCATATTACTTGGGGGAGATTTTGAAAGGAGGGTCTCTCACAACGCTCAGGCATTCTTCAAACAATACGCCTTCTTGTTCATTCAATACCCCAAGTTCACCTACATTCGTGCCCAAGGTTACATAGAGAGGCCAAATAAGCTACCTTGGTACCCCAACGACTGGATTATACTGTTAGAGCTCTCCTAACAGCTGTAGCATGTACATTCAATCCTTAGCAGTAGGCATTTGGCAGGGATCCCTTATCCCTTAACTTTCGGCCAGGGTATGTACAAATTGCAAACCTCCCAGTGTGTTGGGAATTTTGAGAAGGAACTAGCAGAGTATCATTTTCGCCTACACACTGCTCGCCCGTGAAAGGACCAATATGGGCATGTAAGGAAGGCACTTGGACCAGGGTACACCCATTTGCATCATGTAGAATATTTTTGGGAAAATTTCCAAGATGATAAGGAGGTGTGCGCGAGGCATTATATGCAAATGACTGTGTCTCTTGTAAGAAGGGTGAATCTGTTTCCCATACCTGACTAGGTTGAAGAAGATGAAAGTACCATAATGGAACCCAGGTACAGTGCAGTTGCCAACTTTCCAATACCGGCGATATATTGGGATGAGCAAGAGGTTGATGACCTAGACATTCTAACCAAGCTCATCGAGGCTCGCACCAAGGAATGGGTCAATGGACGAGTAGCCCAATTAAAGCAACACGGGGTTGTCCTAACATATGAAGGGCTCAAGAGTGAACCCAGTGCCAAAGATGTTGTTGCTGCTACAACCTCAACATGAGAAACATCCAAGTCTCCTCTACTCACAAGATCAAGGAAAAGGAAAGAAACAAAGGAGCAACAACCAAATCCGAAGGTGTATTCAAGGAAAGATTTAGAAGGTTCGCCCCCAAAGAAACATAAAAGGACGGGAAGCGTCATGGGACTACATGCAATTCAAGAGGACCCCCTTCCTAAGGGTGAAGAAAGGGAGATAGATCAACCAAAATCTCCACCTCCTGCCCCTGATTCTGCCACCCTTCCATCTATTTCCTAAGCCATGATTACCACATCCCCACCTGTGGTGGACATCTCAGTTCACCTCTCCTCTTCTCCGCCTATTGGGTAGGTTGTGACAGTCGACTCCTCTGCCGCAACTTCCCCACTTTCCTTTGCCTCCATGTCTCCCACCACATCACTTCCACTGCTTGCATCAACAATACCAATGCCAGTGATCACACTCCTAGAGGCATTCTGACAACACATGCAAAATGTTCCCTTTGAGATTTCCCAAATATTTTTGGATCCACCATCCAAGATGCCTTAGCATAGGTCCTCGCAAGTGCTCTGCCCTCGAAACCTCCAACGAGACCACCGACAATGGAAGCCACAATGCAAATATCCAAAGAGTTGGAATGATAGGAAAGAGAAACTTCAAAAGAACTGGAGGACGAAGCAGACATGTACCATGAACACTCGAAATATGAACACCGAAAAATTGACAGGGTGGTTTATGAAGAAGAAGAAGAAATGGGATCTTTCAAAAGTAGTGGCGAAAGAGATCACGATAATGATATTATACAAACATTTGATGGTGATTTCGAAGAAGAGTTAGCTAGGAAACTAGGGGATGTTGGGGAAGAAGTTGAAAGGTCACCTCCTCAAGAGGAAGGGAAAGAGGGTGACAAGACATAAGAGAATGTGAAACTTCCTACAAAGGAACAACTGGAAGATGTGTCACCTCCTCGTAGGGAGGAGGAGAACGTAGAAGAGGACAAACATAAGGTGAAGGTCAAGATGTCAAAACCCTTGAAATTGAACTGCCCAAGGAGCAGGGCATGAGAATGAGCCAGGTGACAAAAGAGAAAAGGAGGCTAAGAGGGAAGAAAGTCCCAAAGAGCGCCTACCCACCAAATCCCCAATCAAACATATAATGTTCATTCGGGATTCTGATGAAGATGAAGAAGATGTGAAGGAAAAGGAAGAGGTTCCTAAGGAAAAGGATATTGAAATTAGAAAAGATGAAGAAGAAGGTGATCGTAAGTCACCTAGGGAAAAGTCTCAGATGCCCGAATGGCTAAAGAAGCAACTTGAGGAGAAGGCTCCTGCGTCGAGCAATCCGAGAACGAGACTAGAAGCTATCTTAGCTAGGGCACAAATCACTACCAAAAAAGAGAAAAGGCCCAAAGTTAGATCCAAAGTGACAATGGATGTTTTTGGATCTAGGATTTTCTAGGTTGCAACACCAGTAGTGGGAGTGGAAGGAATAAGCTATAATGTCTCTACCATTGATTTGGGAACGACTACTAGGGAGCAAAAGGTAGAACACCTCCAGGAGTTTGTTGCCACAATGGTAGACCTGATACAACAAGTCAAAGTTTCAAAAGAGGAACGAAAGGCACAAGTAGTTGACCTGACGGCGTACATCCAATAATGGTCCTCAGGGGAAGAAGTGCCTACCACATCTGCGGCTCCACCGCAACTACTATCCAAGGAGAAAATTGATAAGTAGAAAAAGAGAGAGTTTGGAGAGGACTACAGAAAGTTGGTTTCAACAGGTTCTATACATTGGAAACATGGGCATCGGTCGGGCTGTTCAGATAACAAACAAGTTCTTAGACCTACAATAGTCTCTTGAGGGTACCATAAAACTTTGCATTGATTTCCCTGCAAGATATGAGTCCACCTGCCCAAAGATCGAGGCTATTCTCAAGTTGCCAAGCACAACATGGGAAAAGGAGCTTGCATTCAAGGAGGACGATCATTGGCTCATGGATGCATGGAAGTGAGACTTTGAGAATAGGAAAGAAAGGTTGGAGCAATTGCTTGACAAAGTGGATCCAGATATTGAGTGGTTCAAGGAAATCAGAGCAGATTGCGCCCGATATTTGGGGTTGATGACAGGTTATGACATGCCTACAATACAAATAGATCCAGAGAAAATAAAGCCCCACTTTCAGAAAAGGATGGAGGATGGAATGTTAGAAGAGATAACCACAGATTTCATGAATTTTGCTGCCCGCGCCTTCGCCCATTCAGAACTGTTCAAGGACCACACTGCCAAGTATGACGAAGATTGGGAAAAGCTTATAGACAACTCCAATGAGTGGAGTTATCAATTTCTATGATTCAATATTTTGGAGGTTGACAAGCTCCAACCGGTAATTCTGAAGTTCATGGAATATGTAGATTTGAAGAAGCAAGAAGGCAACCCTATTATTAATGAATAATTCCTGACAGAGTAGCTACAACAAAAGAGAAAACCGCTATAGTGTTGTCACTAGAGGAAAAAATAGGGATAAAGAAAAAGTTGTATTTAAAATTGTAATATATTGTGGGGTAGGTAGAACCCTAGGTTGTAGTGAATTTTGGCCACACAATGAGATTAAATCTTGGCCATTCGTTCTACTTTTTGGACACTGTAAATAGGGGGATCCTCTCATTTTCAAGAGAGAGTTGAGTTGTTGTAATGACATGCTACAAAAATTTCTAATGAAAATACATTGACTTGGTGCATTTTCCATGTTTCTATACATGTTTCATGATTCAATCTCCCATAGTTAGATGCTCTAGTTAAATTTACATTGTTGTTTTAATTGGTTCTAGATTGCTTAGATAGATTTATTGATGTTGTTCTGTGATTATAGAAATTTCTACTATGTTGGTGCCTTCCAGTCCATAATTTTTGTTGTTTGTTGCTGGTAAATAGTCTTGTAAAGTTAGTCTGAGCTAAAACCTAAAGCTGCTCTAAATTTTTACCTTTATTCATGCATGTATATGGCAGATGAATGGTGAAATATCTGCAGACCTTAGAAGATAGCACAAATTTCATGAGACTGTGATTATTTATGGTTAAGTGGAACTTTGTTTGAAGGAAGTTGTCCATAGCAGGAACTCCATGATTACTGTTCATAGTTAGTTGCATATCCAGGAAACTCTTCTTCCCCCTACTCTTTTTTTTTTCTTTTTTTTTAAGTAAACTAAGCTAAGGTTCATTGCACATTGTAAATTCAAAAATTAAAGAAAACACTGGAGTTTCAGATTGTTGTTTGAACCTACAACAAAGTGCACCTTAACTTCCATCTTAGAAACTTCAGACTCTAAGATCCACTTCGCATCCAGCTACTTAAGTCTTCCCTGTGATTACCAACAAAATCACATCAAATATCAACTGAGGAATTCCATGCAAGTCATGACCTGACACCTAAGAGGCCTTGGGGTGATTTTCAGCAACTTGTTGTTGGAAGTCTCATTTCAAGAGAGGTAGTGCATTCATGTACTGCATGTGTTTAGAAAGTGTGCAAAAAACCCATCAACAAATCCCAAACCACTTGGAAGCATTCAATATGCTAGTGGCTCAATTGGTATTTGTTGGTGTCAAAATAGATGAGGCTCGGATAAATGTCATATATTTCTTTGTTCTTTGCCTGATTCGTGGGATTCTCTTGTTATGGAAATTAGCAGTACTTTTTTTTATTTTGAAGACTGAAGATGTGGTGGGTTTTTTGCTTTCTGAAGAGATGAGGAGGAAGGTATCCATCACTGCCAAGGAGGCCCTAAATGTTCGTGGAAGATATAAGGAAAAAGGAAAGAAAAATGAAATGCATGACAAATCCAAGTCTAGGGGGAGATCTAAATTTTTTGGAAATTCCAAAGTTATTTTTTGGAACTATAGTAAGCCTGGATATGTTCGTAAGGAATGCAAAAAAGAAAATAAGAAGAAAAAGAAGAAATTCGATTTTGATTCTAAGTCTGAGTAGGAAGATGGTGACACATTGATTGCATCTTTGGCAACTCCTGTAGGTAATGATGCATGGTTGATTGACTTAGGTGCATCTTTCCATGTGACCTTTAATAGAGATTGGTTTTCTGAATATGAAGAATTTGATGGAAGTAATGTGTACTTGGGTGATGATTCTCATTTAGACATTGTTGGTCATGGTAAAGTTAAAATCAGGTTTCCTAATGGTAGAATAAAAAAGATTAATGGTGTCTTGCATATCCCTGGATTATCATGAAATCTATTATTTGTAAGCAAACTAATAGATGTAGGTGTGCAGGTACTATTTTCTGATGCATGATGCAAGATGGTTAGAGGTAATATGGTGATTTCCAGAGGTTTCAGATATGGCACATTGTATAAGCTTGATGCATGCATTGTTGAGTGCAATAGTAGAAGGACATGGGTATATTTTCTAAAGAGTAAATCTAAAGTTTTCAATCGATTTAAAGAATTTAAAGCAATGATTGAGTTGTAGAATGGAAATAAAATAAAATGTTTGAGGACTAATAATGGTGGTCAATTTTGATCTAATAATTTTGATAGATTTTGTAAAGATTCTGGTATTCATAAAAAGAAGACAACTTTGTATTCTCCACAACAGAATGGAGTTGCAGAAAGAATGAACAAGACACTGATGGAGAAGGCTGGGAGTATGTTGAGTGTGAGTTGGCCTAGAACAAAAGGTTTTCGGATGAAGTTGTTGCCACTGCCTATTGCCTGTTTAATAGGTCTCCTACATCAACTCTTGTTGATAATATTCCTATAGAGGCATGGTCTAGTCACAAACCTTCATTAAGACATCTTAGAGTTTTTGGTTGTGAGGCATATGCACATGTGCCAAAGGAGAAGTGAACAAATTTGGGGAACACAACAGTGGAATGTATCTTCATCGGATACAATTATGGTGTGAAAGGATACAAGCTTTGGGAACTTGTTGCACAAAAGGTAATATATAGTAGAAGTATTATTTTTAGAGAAACTAAGCCTTCTTCTATTACATTGTAGCTAGAACAAAGTAAACATGAAGATGTGATTCAATTTACTTCTACACTTGAGAAAGTTGAATCGATTCCCAAGGATAGACAAGAAGTTGAGGAGAGCTCATCTAGCTCTAGATCTTTAAAAGAGGAGGAAGAACCTCCAACTCAACTTGTTCATAGGTCTACAAGGAATAGACAACCACCTAAAAGGTATACTCCTGATGATTGAAGATATTTTTTTCTTTGAATACTAACATGGATGAACCAAAATTTGTAGAAAAGGCATTAGGTATGAATGATGCAGAAGCCTAGAATATTGCTATGGATGAAGAAATGACATCTTTGAAAAAGAATGATACATGGGATTTTGTACCATTTCCTAAAGGACAAAAACCTATTGGTTTCAAATGTGTGTTCAAGAAAAATATTGGTTGAGATGAAGGTATTGAGAAGTAGAAAGCAAGTTTGGTTGCAAAAGGTTACTCTCAAGTTGAGGGTGTTGATTATAGTGAGATATTCTCTCTTGTTGCAAAAATGACATCCATTAGATTTTTTCTTTCTATTGCTACTGCTTATGATTTATAGGTTGAGCAAATGGATTTGAAAACTACTTTCCTTCATGGTGACTTAGAAGAGGATATTTATATGACACATCTAGAGCACTACGTGGTGAAAGATAAAAGTAAGTTGGTTTGAAAATTGAAGAAATATTTGTATGGATTAAAACAGAGTCCTAGGATGTGGTACCAAAAACTTGATACATATGTGTTGAGTTTTGGATTTGAGAATTCTAAATCAGATAATTATGTTTATTATAAAATAGATGGTGATCATTTCCTATTTATTGCATGATATGTTGATGATATGTTATTTATTGGCAAAGGGAAAGGTTTGATTTCATAACTGAAATCTCAACTTGTTGCTAAATTTGAAATGAAATACCTTGGTGTAGCTAGACACATTCTTGGGATGGAAATTAAAAGAGATAGAGTGAACATAAAGCTATGTCTTGGCCAAAGTAAGTATGTCAATTCAATTTTACAGAGATTTAACATGCAGGATTCTAGACCATTGTGTGTTCCAATTTTAGTTAGAACAAAGTTATCTATTTTAGATGATCCAATATCTCCATAAAAGATGGAAGACATGAGCAAAGTTCCTTAATAGAGTGCAGTTGGAAGTTTGATGTATGCTATGGTTTGTACTAGACCAAAACATTTCCCAAGCAGTGGGAGTTCTTTCTAGATATATGTCTAATCTTGGTAGAGTTCATTGGGATGCAGTTAAAAGAGTCTTCAGGTATTTGTGAAGTACCTTAGATTATTCCTTGTGTTATCATAGTAATGCGATTGAAGATGAGATTTACCTTGATATTTATGGTTATGTGGATTCAGACTGGGCAAGTGATATTGATAGCAGACGATCCACTAGTGCCTATATGTTTACTTTATTTGGTGGTGCAATTAGTTGGATGAGTAAGCGATAGGTTGTAGTTTCTTTGTCCACTATTGAATTAGAGTATATGGAAACTACTCATGCTTGTAAAGAATCCATTTGGCTTAAGATACTGTGTTCATATATTGGAATAAAACAAGGTGTATTGAAAATTTATTGTGATATGTCTAGCCAAGAACTCGACATTTCAAGCCAGGACCAAGCACATTGATGTACAATATCATTTTGTTAGAGATATGGTCGAAGATGGTAGGGTGAAGCTAGTTAAGGTAGAGACTTTTATGAATGTTGTTGATTCTTTAACTAAGCCTATGAGCATAGAGAAGTTCATATGGTGTTCAGAGACTATGGGCCTTTCGACCCCTAGCAATTAAAGAGACAATGTTTACACCCTCATTTTTCTCTTTCAAGGTGTTTGACAAGTGGGATATTTGTTGGGAAAATGTGTCTCAACCTTGCAATTATATATGGTTTATTGATGATAGGATGTATATATATATATAATTCTTAGTTACACTGATAGGTGTATACAATGGCAGCAAAGAGAAAAATGTGAGCATGTTAATTTTTTCAAAAAACTTCTAAAATGGCTGACATACATTAAATAATGATGTATTGTAAATATGGACCATTCATTATTAGGTTTTAGATCTAATGGCAGATATTTTGTTGGTCTGTCTTTCCCTAGAATGTAATCCTATTTTCTGAGGGTGTTGTATTAAGGCTATGGTAGAGACAGTGATGTATTATGAGGGTCTAATAGAAGTCGTGTTGTCTCTTGATCTCTTGTGGTGATACTCTTGTGAGAAGCTTGCTCTGCAAGTATATTGTAATATTTGTGATTTATTGAATAATATATTGGGTGGATTTTGGAGTGTTAGGTTTTTCTCCCGAAATTATTTTCCCCACATAAATCACTATGTTGTGGTATGCATGATATTTATGTTTATTTTTGTTTAAGTTTCTATACCTATTAAAGATCTATAAATTTTTTAGATTATTCTCCTCTCAAGATTAGTGTAGGAATTTATTCCGCTACCTTAGCTTCCTTATTGTTCTTGTGGTTAGATGAAAAGGGAAAGATGAAGAAACATGCAGTGAAGAAGGAATGGTGCTACTTGAGCAATGCAAAAGGTGAGCTAGGTCTAAAGGATTTGAGAATGCAAGGCATTGCACTAGCAACTAAGTGGATATTCAAATCCCTTGAAGGTGATGAGCCTTGGAAAATACTGGTCAAAAATAACATACAAAGGGAAATCCCTAAACATGTAAAGTCTTGGAAATATCTCCCCCTTAGTGACCTTCTTACCAACCAACACCTTATTTTCCCTAGGGGGTCGGTGGTGTTTAAGAGTATTTGGAAAGCATGGGAGCATGCTAAAATGCATATTACCAATTCCAATTTCTTCATGAATGGTACATGGTCCACCCATAGATCAATTTGGTGGAACCTTGTGCACAATGGTAAACCTCTGACACTCTTGCAAGGGTGCTCGGCTAAGGGTCATACCGCTAAAGGTATAAATACCTTCTCTCATATTTTTGAGAATGTACTATGAAGAGATTGGATCCAATTAAGTATTGAGTTTGGATTGCTGACAACCAATTGGAGAACCTACTCAATCATTAAGGAAGCATGCATAGAGATCACTATTCCAGACAATTATGTATACAATGATGAATAATATAAAGAGTTTAATTGGTGTGAGGGCACTGAGCTTACCAATCTCAATGCTAAGACTATCTACAACTCACTCACTATCCAACAAGAAACCTCCACCTGAACAAGGTTTGGAACCTCAAGTTAAATAGAAATGAGTGGTCAAAGATACTAAGAAACTTTTAGTCTAATGCAATTGATCCAAATAAGGATTGCTTTAGATGGCTCCTAACACTACAAAAATTACCTTGTAAGATAAAAATGGATGAGATTGAAATGTGTAGCCTTTGTAGGGTGCTAGAAAAAATAATTCACATATTTTTTGAGTGTATTTATGCAAAGGAAATTTGGAACTTGTTTTTTCATAGTCAAGATATTTGGGATGCTAATGGAAAACCAAGACCAAATAGAATTCATTTTTTCAAATGAAATAAATTAGGGAAAGAGCTAACATTATTTTGGATCCGTATTTCGATTGAAATTCTTTGAGGAATCTAGAAATCAAGAAATGTTGAAAAGTTTAAAGGGATAAGGAGGACACTAGCTAAGTCTAATAAAAGACTCGTGTTGTATAATATAGCTATGCAGGTAACAATGACAATAAAGGTCACCAAATTCAAGTTCCTAAGTTTCTGGAAGAGGGCACAATGCCTATCAAACTCCAAGAGGTCAATTTCAGGGATAGTTGGAAACACACTACCGAGATCTTCCTTAGAGCCTTGGAGGTATTTCAAAAAGAGTTTAATGATAAGATACTTAAGGAGATCAAGAGTGAAGATGTTCCACTGTTGCTTAGCATAGATGATTTCAGTAGGGATGAAATTGAAGCAGTAGCTTCCCTTTTGAGGATGAAGAACTAGGTCCATAGGGTGGATGCAACAAACCAATTTATTTGGAACCTCCCCTTTTTTAGCAACCTTGATGATATTTTGGCATGGTTCAACTCCTTTTTGTTGGTGGCAATAGGTTAGTAGCTCTCCCAGGTGGTGGATAGTACATTATAGTGGTTCTTCTGGCAGCACAATGACTCTTTTGGCAGCACAGTGACTCTTTTGGAATCACATTGATTCTTCCCAGTAGCGCAGTTGCTTTTTGACAACACATTGATCTTACTGTTCAAGATGTATTATGTAAAAAAATACTTTGGATCTAATAAAATGTAAACAACTACATGATGTAATTTAATGTGTGATAAATATGTAGTGGGAGGGGCATAAAGATGTTGTAATCTATGTGTGGGAGTGTTTCTTGATGTAAATATGTGAATGATCTCCATGTATCTCTGTTGTTCATACGATAATCAATACAAAAAAAGGATTTTGAGTTAAACGTGCAAATCATATTTGAATTTTGCAAAAAAAGTTGTATTTGTTTATTTTGACCTTTTTGAATGATGTTTTGAATAATTTATTTAATTATTCTTATTTAGGGGAAAGTGATTTAATTAAACTATTAAGTGATAATAATTTAGTTGATTTAGGGGAATAAGGTAAATTAGTGATACAATTAAATAATTGATGTTATTTAATTAATTAGGAGGAATAAAGTTAGATTAGGAATTTATTGAATAAACAAAAATTATTTAATTAGTCAAAAATGATGAAAAAGTGAATTAATTAAATAATGTAATATTATTCAATTAATAGAGGAATTTTAGGGTTTTTGATGCAATTGATGTGAAATACAGTGATATTAGGTGATAATGATGCCGATGATGAGAAAATGTCATTTAGGATGTGCGATAAGTGTTAGGTCATTTTTACATGTCTACATTTTTGCCCTCTTTGAGACAAAGTACTAGTTGCTTTGTTTCAAAGAATTCAATGTTAAGATAAATATTTAAAAAAAATCATATGCCCCACTATGCCCCAGTGGTTAACAAAATGATGGTAGGACGCTGGGTTGCCCGCTCGAGAGGTTGGCCAAAAAAAATCATTTCATTTTAGTTCAAATGCGTATAGGATGAAGAATTAAGCCTATAGGACCTTCGTTGATAGTTATGATGTTCCCAGGAGCTCCTAATTTAAACCTAGGAGGGTTTCCTAGGTAAAAAACTAGGGTTTGGGGGGTTAAAATAGGTAATTAGGGTTTAATTTTCCTCATTTGAATTTTGAGCCTATAGTAATTTCTTGCCTCTAGATTTTATGATTTGTCGATTGTCGAGGAGCTCTGGCGAGGATTCGAGGAGCCCCACATCGCGTGAATGTGGTTTATGAATTTGAATGGCCTGTAGTTGTTGGTGCCCCAATATATGTACCTTTTCCTTTCATATTTTCTACTTGTCGTTTTTGTGTAATTAATGCATGAAAAGTTTTCTAGCATAAGTAATAATTTCATGTTTTTTTTGCTTTTGAATCATTTTTAGCGCATTTGTTGTTTGTCAATGGACTGCTTTTGATTTTCTACTTGCACTTGCCATGGATGTTCACATTTGGCCTAAATGTTCGCATCTATTTTCACATATGCTTTAAAGTTTCACTTTTGACTTTTTTCACATTTTATGACCACCTTTGTCAAAAATTTTTGCTTTTGAGATATATTTTTCGCTTTTGATTTTATGTCACTTTTGACAAAATAGTATTTGCTTTTGGCTGTCTTTAATGCTTTCAACAAAAAGTGACTACTTTTATTTTGCATAGAATCTTGAGTCAATTTGTTTACAATTTGAGGTTCGTTTCACATTTTTGTAGCAAATTCTTAATGCCATGGGTTGAATGGTTGTAGGTGGTTCTCAAACCACTTATGTCGAGGGAGTGATGACCACACGAGCTATTTGATTTGATCACTGGTTTTTAGGAGTTGGAGCGAGATTTTTTAGATGTTGTGGGGTTGAGACATATTTTCTACATGCCGGCCATCTGATGCCATAGAGCTATGATGACCACCCTTGTGGAGTGATGGAATTTTGAGATATCATCCTTTCACTTACCTAGTGGGGAGGCCTCATTACCTTGGAGGACGTATGGAGGATTCTTCGTGTACCTATTCATGGAGAGCTTGTGACTTATTCCATATGATGAGGTACATATGCTATGTGTTAAAGGAATCTTCAGGTTCGGGAGTCAAAGATAGACCTGTCTCCATTAATTGGCAGTGTAGAGCCTGTTTCATTGCTTCTATGTGCTTTGGTTTTGGGGCTCATTGTTCTCGATCGACGAGGCAAGTAGTTTCCTATTGGTTGGGGTGTGTACATGAGGCAGATGTTCGAGCATGGCACTAGATATGCATGGGACCTGTGTCTCCTTGCACATTTATATCGAGATATGCACGAGGTTGCCTACTGAGGAGGTAGATCCATTTATTTTGGTGTGACATTTCTTCATGTATGGGCCTAGGACCACATCCCAGCTACCAGGCCTGATGGTATATTGGATCAAGATCTAGAGGGTCCGTATTGTTATAGATATGGTGACTTTCTTTATTACACTTGGCCCGGGCAGCTACCTTACGGATGCCATGTGATAGATGAAATGGCTGGTTTTTTTTGGAGATTGTGGTTGGGATGCGAGGCATAGAATGATGACTAGGAGAAGCTCCTTTATTGTAGATAGGAATGATGGTTGATCGACCATGTTCATTCTTTGTTAGAGATATCTAGCTGATTGTGTTTGTCACCAGTTTGGTGAGAAATAGGGCCGCTTTGGGGATGATTATTAGGCACATTTTGGAAAGACCACCCAAGATGTCTAGGTATGGTGTTTATAGGTGGAATTTAGAGCACTTGTCCCCTTTGGATGGGGGTGGCCAGTTGGTCCTACAAATCTTGGGACTACCCCATATTTTGATTAGTGGTGGGCTCTCAGAATATTTCTTTGAGGTTTACAGATCCTGTTGGCACTGGGCCAACAGTAGGTAGAGTAGAGATTACTAGTTGCTATGGTGAGCGACAAGTTCATATAATTATCAAGTAGCTAGATAGAGCCCGACAGGATGGGCGGTAGGATGGGCATGACGATCCTATGAAGCAAGATCAGGGATAGGTTCTGGGTCCTCCTCCACCACTTGGTGATGTAGTAGTGCAGTTAGCTCAAATGACAACTACCAAAGATGCAGAGGTAGTGTGACGACAGGCCATGGAGGCTCAGGTTGTCACCTTGACAATGGAGAGGGACGACTTTTGGGTAGAGCGAGACACCGAGAGCGAGCGATGTCATGTTGTAAAGGCACATGTATAGGTGATTACAACTAAGAGGGATACCCTCAAAGTAGAGCGTGATGCCCTCCGAGCATAGTGAGATCAGTACATGAGAGAGGCTACATTTTATTAGACTTTGTATGATGCCTTTGTACCTAGAGATTAGCGACAATTGTGCTTCAAAGAGCCTAGTACTACTGTGGGTGCCGAGTCAGGTGGGACTTAGTTAGACATTCGCCAGTCATGCCTCATCCATCCCCTCATTAGAGCAAGCATCAATCGAGGTCCCCACCTTTGGTCAGGTAGTAGGATTATATGTTCTTGATCATTATGATATTTATTGTTTTAGAGATATTGTTGTAGACATGATTTTGTATATACATTCATTGCCCCAGCTGAGGCCTCGTGTATATCTATATATATTTTTTTGTATTATGATATCACACATGTTTATATGATGATGTACCATGACATTCTCATTTTTTATGATGATATACATGAGATATACATGTTTCGATTTGGCTTCATTATGTGTTATGTGATGATTATGGATGATGATGTATGCGCATACATGCTTTTTGTACTTTTTTGATGTATACATATGATGTGGATGGATGGATGATCAATGTATCTATATGATATATGATGTTTTATTATGTATATGATCATTGTTGATATATGATGGATGTTGACTATACATGACACATGATGTTTTTATTGCTTTATTATCATCATGATACATATTGATGACATTGTGGATGCAGGATGGATGTGGTACTAATGATATTGTGATGCAAGATGGATGTTAGTTAGAAGAAATGTTGGATGATGGATAGAAATTTGATGTTGTTAGTTACTGATGAGTTTCTTTTGCTTTGCATAGAGGCTTCGTATCTTTAACAATCCTTTTTGATGTAGCTATAATGAGGGATTCATTGCACACAGGTCTCTCCTTTCTCAAGAGAGCACCAGGGAATGAACTGCCCTTATACACCTCAAAACAACAAGTTAATAAAATAACAAAGAACTAGGATTTAGTTATGCCTTCAACTAAGACTGTCAAAGATCCTGGAGGAGAAAGATCTGAGAATTCTTATCTCAGAAGGGGGAGCTCTTAGACAAAAGATGTCAGCACAGTTCTAGGATGCCAGCGCAACACGCTGTCATCTAAATGATGCGCTGGTGTCCTGAGAGTCAGAGAACTCAGGAGTTCAATGGATAAGACTAGATATCACTTCCAAACTCAGGGAGAGTCTATACGGGACTACTTAACTGACCAAAATACCAAATGCCAAAGTAAATAAAAAGATACTTGGGGAAAGCGTACCTTTCTCAAAATGCTTGAATATTCACACCAAGCTCCTTGTCTTATCCTGCACACAAAAGACCGAGGAGAAAGTTGTTGGGTGGCTGTTTAGGGACCTGCCTCAGTTAGACCCCGCTTTGGTGTTCCCACCTCCATGGACAACCAAATTGGAAAGGAATGCTAAAGGAGTAAACAAAGCATCTGGTGAAAGCAATACCCGCTTAGAAGTAGAACCCGCACCATGATAAGCATGTGGTGAAAGCAATACCCGCTTAGGAGTAGAACCTGCACCATGATATAGTAAACAATTGAGTACAAAAGGAAAGAGAGAGAGAGTGTTACCCACAGGCCAATACCCTCTCTGGAGCACACAGATGCACTATTGAGTGCTTGCTTGAGAGCTACTGCTACTGCTGGGAGGACCTCAATCCAGCATGGCTTCAGCTGTGAATGTACTCCTATCAAAGGAGGAGATGTCTTAAAGTTGTAGAAAAATAGAATGAGAGCTAATGTGTTGTCTTCCAATCTTCCAACCTCCAAATGAGAGGCAAAAAGAGATTTTTATGCTCGCAAGGGCGGCAAAGAGCCATTACCTTCAGAGGGTAACCGCTAGGACATGTGTCTCAAGGGTTAACCTTCCAGATTCCACATTTTGAACTCGAGAAATGCTCAAGATGCTAGCACACCGTGCAGATGTCTGTGCGCCACACATTCGTCCAAGGCTTGTATTCTTGGAAAACGTGTCAACAACCTTCTGTTGCTCAGCCACTTGTCCTCATGGAGTTAGAATTGTGAAATTCTGACCCATGGTATTTTTTCATTAATGTCTTAGGGTGTCATAAATGCTAGGCATGAATGTCAAAATATGGAATTGCCCCTAGGTGCAATTCTACGATATTACATTTTTTCCCCACTTTAGTGGGCTTGATTTTAGAAAAAATCAGCCTCACTAAAGTAGAAAAAGATTTTTTTATTTCAAAGCCTCAAATTTTACAGATTTGTGTGCCAATAGAAAAAGACCATAGCGGCCATCACAATCGAGCTTAACCGGTACTGAAGATGCCCCCAGCATCTGAGCTCGACAAAAAACATCAGAACAGTCATGATGTTGTCGAATGTTCCATCCTACAAAACTCAATGTTTAGGTCAGCTTCAAAAAATCAAAAGGCTACCACGGAGAGAGGAATGATCAAGAAAAAAAAATCATCGATTCAGAATAAAAAATTGATCAAGAGACGACCTTATGCCCCCTCCTAAGTTTTCCCCTAGCCTAGTGGGGTAAATTTAGGAGAAATCGGGAAGCCACAAGCCTTAGGAAAAATGGGCCCTAGGGGGGCCTATATATACCTAGGTGGGCCCCTAGAAGGGTCATTTTCACTATAAAGCGCGAGAGAAGTGCATACATCCTTTTTCAATGGATTTAGTTTAAGTAAGCCCTCACAAAAAACAAAGCTACACTTGTTCTTTTTAGATCCACAAAGCAAAATGTGAGTTCGTTTTACAGCACCAAATCACAAGTGAAAGACATTTGTTCAATTGTTAATCCAATAAACAAAATCTAGTATGTTGTTGATCCTATTGTTCGTTTTAGCCTTTTTGCAAGAAATGGAAAGGTTCTTTGTAAGCTTAAACGAAAATTAGTGTTCTAAGAATGAAAAGATAACAAATTCTCAAAATAGTGTTAAACAAACACTAAAGTGTTTAAAAACACTTTGATTTCGTAAGACATAGCCCTCATGCTCCTACTTTCTTCAACTTTGATTTCCAACCTACAAATAAGAAAAACAGATTAGATTTTGGAAAAATACAGAAATTAAAAGGCAGGAAATAGAAGATAAATTAATCATAAATAAGAAACACGTGCTAAAAAATTAAATTTTCCCTTTTGCTATCTCCCAGCGTCGCAACTCATAATGGTGTCGCAGTTTGGATTCTAAGCGGTGCTCTTATAGCGCCACTTACCAGTCAGCGGCACTTTGTGTCGGGACAGAGAGCTCAACTGCGTCGCTCTTTTCACCCTGCATCACAATTTGCGTCTAGTGTCGGAGTTTAAGATTTTTTGAAAACTTCTGCAGGTCGGCGAGTCCAGCAGCGAAGTTTGAAATTCAAAAATTTTGGCGAGACGAGTCCAGCGGCGTAGTTTGTATTTTAAGCTGTGCCAAAACAATGACACTGGTGAGCCTACGGTGCCAAAACAATGATGCTGAGCTCCCAACGTTGGAATTTCCTGTGTGAAGAAAAACGCAGAAATTTCAATAAAAGATTAGAAATAATGATATCCAGTCCTCCTTCTAGTGCCAAATGTGTGAACCCCAACCTTGGTACCTACAAAACGAAGAGAATAAACACCTCAAGTTAGATATTGCAAGCTAAAACAAGGATTCCCCATGAAATCCATTTACAACCTCAAACTAGGAAAGAATATAGTGAAGAACACAATGAAAATGACAAAACAAAGATTAAATCCTAATTAGATGTGCAAACTCATGATCCCATGGGGGAATTGGTGCCAATTTGATGTGAAAATTGGCCCTTTCCCAATTCCTATGATGCAAGTTTCTAATGTTGAAGATGATATTGATCCACTTTGATGAAAGATGAGACACTCCAAGCCAAATCTGCAAAAAGCCTAGCTAAGAATTCAATGATGGATGGAAATAGCTAAATATTTTAGAATGGTAACTTTGCTTGGATTGTGGATGATAAAATGAGGATATGAGCTCTTTATTTATAGAAATCCAAGATGGATGAATGTCCAAATTTGAGCAATGTGGGACTAACATTCATCCAATGATATGATGCCATTTGTAAAGCTATGAATGGATGATGGATGTGCAAGATTTGGGGTTTGTGCCAATAAATGCAAATATTTGAAATTCAAATTTGTTGAAATGACATGCAAGAGGGAAGGGAAAATGTAATAAATGCCACTTGGCTCAAGGCAAAGGACATGTAAGATGAAGTTATTGCCTTGTTGGATGTACATGTTGACTTGGAATTTTTGAATTCAAATTGAGAGAATATTCCAAAAGATGCCTTGTGAGGAAAATAGAGATTTAATAAATGAATTAAATCTATTTTCATGTGCAACTTGCATTATCTAGAGGATGTGACATGAGATGAGGTTAAATTAATTTAACAGGAGATTAGATGATGTGACTTATTTGACTTAGATTTATGGGTTTATTTAAATCAAATAAGAGGAATATGATAAGAGGCTAATTAAATAAGGATTTTGATTTATTTAATTAAAGAGATGGTGTTAGATTAAATCAAATAAGGTTTTAATTTATTTAATTTAATGGATAGACTTTAGAGATTTAATCAAATAAATTGATTATTTAATTAAATAGGGATAATTAGATAGATGGATTGATTTAATTAACAAAAGAGATGACTTGATTAGATAAATGATTTATTTAATCGAGAGTGGAATATTGATGAATTTAATCAGATAAGGGAATTTGATTAAATGGTTAGACCTAGGGATGATTAGGAAGAAACGATGTTAGTAAGTCAGGATCAAATGCACGATGTCAATTAGTATATTTTACGTGTCTACATTTTGCCCCTCTTTGAAACAATGCACTCGTTGTGTTGGTTCAAAGAATGAACGATCTCGATCAAAGCCAAAAAAAATTGATATTTAAAACTTGCCCCACTGCTGCATGGCGAGAGAAAACATGCCATTATAATGCCCCCTCAAGAGATCAGATGAAATTTTTTTTGGGTGATCTCGCAAAAAAAGGTGACAAAGTGCCTGACAGGTCTGAAAGGGGTCCGGGAGGCTAAAAACGTGTCTAAACACAATAACACGATGAAAAACAAGCCTTAAACGGACAAAAATAGGTTCGGGGGTCCAAAACCCTAGAAAGACAGCTATTTAGAGTTAAAAAACCCTAATTTTTAGACTTAAAAGGGGCCCGAGGGGTCACTTTCAAGTCATTTTCACACACCTCCGCTAGAAAACTTGAGATTTGAGCTTTGACCCTCTGGCGATATGGCGCAACGATAGCTTCCCCTGCACATCACTGATCGAGTTCGGACATACCAGCGGCCACCTGGCATTGGGGCACCGGTATGTGACCCTTACCCAAGCTTAATTTTTTCATTTAATGTTGCAATTAATGCTTTTAAAAGGGAGCTCGTCTCCAGCGGCGCTATATAGCACCGCTTGGCATTTAAACTGTGCCACACAGAGCCATTTTGCGCTATAGTGGTGCAGTTCAGAGTTTAAAAACTCCGACGCTAGGCTCGAGCTCGGCGGGTTGATTTGGACAAAGTGCGCCGTGGCGGTGCCCTTTTCACGCAAACTGCGATGCTGGAGGAGAAATTGCACCGCGGTGGCGCCATTTTGCAATTTTTATGGCTCGAGCGTCGGAGTTTGAGTATACTCAAACTGCGACGCTATCACAAACTGCGCCGCTGGGGATGAGTTTGGAGCGTTCGATCAAGAATTTTTGAAAAAATTTAACACGTTGACTTTCCTTGATGCAGGATGCGGCGAGGGAGCTCTACTCTCGGGAGCACCGGTCGCAGGATTTGGCGAGCGTCCTACAAGACTTGAGCGACAGGGACCAGGATCGACTGGGAGTCACGGGATTATGGCACATTACGCATGTGGCACCCATGCACACTCACCTGTTGATGTTATCAGTGTTGGCTAAGAGGTGGCACAACGAGACGTCATCGTTTCATCTCCCCACTAGCAAGGCCACTGTCACTTTGGAGGACGTTTGGTGCATTCTTCAGTTGCCTATTCATGGTTGATGGGCACATCTTTGATATGGATGAGGGACGCGAGTCCTGCATCAGAGTCCTCGCCACATGGGACATCATCTACTACGAGGGACAAATTGAGCTGGAGAGATACAGGGTTATAGCACCTCCCTTCCGCTGGGCGGTTGCAGCCATCATTTCAGGTCTCGTTTCCCCAGAATGACGAGGGAGATATTTCAGTCCTAGCTGGAGTTATTGTTGGGAGCGGATGGTCTGAGACACGCCGGTTCAGTTCGCATGGGGGCCTATCCTTCTGGCTTCACTCTACAAAGACTTGCACGAGTACGTTTACATGGATGGCAGAGCGCTAGGGGCCGGAGTGACCTTGCTTCACGTCTGGGCGTGGGAGCACATTTTTGTGCTACGACCACATATCATTCCAGTTCCGATGGGGGTAGAGGATGCCCTCGTGGCACGATACCGAGGCGGTGTGTCCTTTACACACACTGGTGAGCACGGGATCCCCTACTGGAGGTGGGTCCTAGATGAGATGCTAGTTTTTACCTGGAGACTGTACCTTGGTCAGCCTAGATGGGTCGACGATGCTACTCAGCTCTTTTATTGCCACTAAGACCGATACATGCAGGGGTGAGAGCACATAATGATTGAGAGGTACCTGCCCGGGCATGTACAACATCAGTTCGGAGAGCCGCAGGATCAGCCTGATGATGGTTATGTAGCCATCTTTGCTCGCAGCATGACACAGGTGTCATGGGGACATGGTATTCCTGCCTCAGAGGCAATTGAGCTTCAAGAACTTGGTAGCCTGACCATGGGCTTATGATCAAGGCTTAGCAGATCCGGGCACCACTCAAGCCTATAGAGACTGGTTCAAACCTCCACTTCGGTTGACCATTCTAGGCGAGGATCCAGAGGTGCACAGGGTCAGAGGCAGAGGGAGAGGACGAGGGCAAGAACCGAGGATTGAGATTCGATAGGATCCACTAGGGGTGCCCCCAATCCCACCAAGTCATGGAGATGTTCACATGTAGGATCAGTAGCAGGATCCACCACAGAACGAGGATTAGCCTCGGGTGCCGCCACATGTGCAGCCATAGGGACAGGCAGACAGTCGAGATGTGCTGATTGCGCAGTTACAGGCCTAGATTCAGGTGGTGACTGTAGAGAGAGATCAGGCGAGGGTTGAGAGAGAGCAGCTCAGGGCCGAAAGGGATCAGGTCATGCAACAGAGATAGGCTGTGGAGCTATAGGCAGCTACAGAGCTAGGCCACAGACAACAGATCAAGAGTATGACAACCTCCTCCTCCTAGGGTACAATGCCAGTGAGATCCTACAGGGATGCCATCCGAGAGATAGAGTACTACTGTCGGGCTTATCATGATAGCGTACCCAGAGTAGATTGGGTCCCAGAGTACTCAGAGCCGGCCAGCCAGAGACCACCAGAGGGTCACGGTGATAGGGGCGAGGGCAGCATTCACAGAGATTGAGCTTAATCTAGATGATACACACTTTTTGTACCTTATGGGCTCATTTTTGATAGCCCGATGGGCGTTTTGTATTGATTGACATATATGTACAGTGATTTGATTTATTCTTTGTACTATGATAGTGACATTGATGATATGATATATATGAGCTGATTTTGATGCGATGTACTGTGTTCTCCCTTATGCATGTATGGTTTATTTCTATATGCTTTGCAGTGATGTTTTATGGATGAATTTATTTCTAATGATGTTTATGCAATGATTATGACTAATAGATCTATATTATGCTAACCTATGATATGATGTGCAATGATGTTATCTATATGATGATTTATTTTATGCCAATGTGATATGTGATATGGATTCTAATATGTAAAATGATATGATCTATGGTATATGCAATAATGTGTGAAAAATTCTTATATATGAGATGAGTTATGGATGGATGTGATATGATGCGATGGTCTTGATATGATGCAAATGAAATGGTGTTAATGCATAATGAAATGGTTTTATGGGATGCAATGATATGTTAATTCATAAAGTGGTGAGATGATGTGATCATGTTACACAAGTATGTATGTTAATGAATTAAATGCTTATATACCTATTGTTTATGATTATGCAAAAAATGATTATGAAATGCTTCTGTAGATGTTATGCGATGATTTATATAATAGATGAAATGGTTATGAAATGCAAATGAATGTTTATGCAATAATTGATATAATGTCTTTGAGATGCAATGTAATGGGTGAAATGCAATGACATGGATGCACCTATTTATGAAGAATGTTTATGATAACCTATTTATATGATGAAAAAATGTAGTGTGTATGTTTCCTATATGATATGCTTATGCAATATGCTAATGATTTGTGGATGCAGGATGATGATGGTGATGATGATCAACTGTCATAGTACCTTGTTAGTACGGTTAGTAAGAAAAGAAGAAGTCATTTCAACAAGACCCAAGATGATGCAAATGCAAATGATGATGATGATGATGATGATTACTTGCCGAGGAATTGGGATTTTCAAAGGGCCAAATTTTCATATGTTTGATAACACACATGGTACGATGCATCAAGGTATAGAAAACCAGGATGGCATTGTGCCAAGTGTGATGAACTTTGACTTGACAATTAGATAGGAGTATTCTTGTTCACACTTGACATATGGAAACTTTGCTAGGATGCATTTCAGAAGTTTCAGACGCCTCAGACCAAAACACGGAAAGGTAAACCTATCCATGCAATAGTCAACAAGTTTCCCTAGACCTCTTCCATTCATACCTAACAAAGCAAGTATTTGCCAAGGTTATATTACAAGATCGTCCAACAAGCACATCAAAAAAAAAGATAATGCTTGTTGCCCCATTCCTTTTTCTCTAAATCCTCTGTTTGGATATCATCGAGAGGTCCTTGGATTGAGCGCAATAAGATAAGTCAAATGAAAAAGATCAAGTAAACAAACAAACTGATGCTCTTCAGTACCGCTAACGGAAAGAGGATGTGTTTTCTAAGGATGATAATCGAAACTTATTGCCAAAAGATAATTCCCATTGTAGGAAGGATTCATCCTAGGACATGTTAGTGGATGGTGGCACGTCATTTCGTTTATCCAAAGTGTTCTAAGGGATGATTGATATGGGACCAATTCAGATGATGAGTCACCAATACGAAGAGATGACCACCTTGTTTATGCACTGTCTTAGAATTGAGACTTGACGTTTTGAGTTTTACTTGCAATCTGCCAGACTTGTTTCCAACTGTTTCACCAAAGGTTGATAATGATGATCAGTTTATTATGAGTGGTGTTATTTCGGGTGCAAGCGAGATGAGTGAGATGGATTTTTTCAAATATTTGGAACTTTTTGAAATTTTGCAATGTTTTGAGGCTGTTTTTGGTATTTTCAAGATTTTACAAATGTTTTGATTTTGGATTTTCCAATGTTTTTGGGATTTTCTGAGATTTTGACCAAGAGACTAACCTAAAGACCTATCCTAGGGGTCTCGAGGGCTGATCAAAAGATTAGCCTTGCCTACGTTATACACGCAAAGACCGTGTAGTTCGACTGATGACTTGACCGATTTCCAGATGATGATATACATGAGGAGATGTCAGCTTATTATGACGGACTCCTATAGTACTGACCTAAATGTCTGGGGATGATCAAAGATCAACCTTGCCTACGTTCAAGCTCGAGATGATGTAGTTCGACAAGACGACTCTGTTTTTGACTTTTTGACTTTTTGACTTATTTTTGGATTTTGATATGTTTTGATGTTTTTGGATTTTCTGATGTTTTTATGTTTTTGGATTTTGTGCTTTTCTGATGTTTTTGGATTTTTGTGTTTTTCTGATGTTTTTGGATTTTCTAATTTTGAGGACTTTAAGATCATACACGAATCCGATTCGATAAGAACATGCCCCCAGCGTGATGCAATAGACTACTCCGATAAAGGTAGGACAAACTGACCTTGAGGATGGGCTGAGTAGTACTAGGAGGGATCATGATACGAAAACAGGACCAAGCTATGGTGTGAATGCGAGTGGATGAGTGATGGATGGAGACCTGAATGCGATGGATGATGGAAGCAAAATGGATGGATGATGCAGATCAAGCCATAAAGATCTTGGTGGATGGAAAGTGCTTATTTACGCAAGGCGCCTATTTGCCAGGTTTTCACCAAGGTACTTGTCCAAAGTGCCACCGAAGTGGTTTTCACTAGAGGATGATTTTTTTGATCCTTTTTTTGATTTTTTTTGCTTGTCACCAAGATGCCTATTTGCCAGGTTTTCCTCTAAGTAACCATTTTTTCAGGACTTTTTTTGATTTTTTGGTTCTATACCTTGGAAGATTTAGGCATAAAACTTTTTGAGATGGGAGCTATTCATGGGCTCCTGCAGAGGTTCCCCTTCGGGTGTTGATAACTGATATGCCCTTGACTTATAACTTGCTATGATGACAAAAGGTCCTAACTAATTAGGTTCGAACTTTCCTTTGCTGCTTGGGTTCGGGACATTCTTCTGATTTTCTTTTAAGACTAGTTCTCTGACTTGGAAAGTATTGCTTTTGATTTTCTTATTGTAGCTTCATTTGAGTCTATTTTGATAGAATTGCAAGTGATTTAAAGCATCTATTCATTTCTCATCCAGTAACTCCAGCTCATTTAGTCTTGATACCCGGTACTCTTTATCTGTGATGAGGTTTTGCAGTGATATCCTAAGGGATGGGAGCTCGATCTCAATGGGGAGAATCGCTTCTGATCCATAGACCAAAGAGAAGGGAGTGGCGCCGGTGGGTGTGCAGATGCTGGTTCGATAAGCCCAGAGGGCAGGATTAAGCTGCAAATACTAGTCACGACCTGCGTCATTGACTGTTTTCTTGAGGATTTTGAGGATGGTTTTGTTTGTAGCTTCTGCTTGGCCATTGCCTTGGGGATAGTATGGGGTGGAGAAGCGATGTTGGATTTTGAATTTCTCGCACAAGTCACGAACCTCCTGGTTCTTGAATGGTGTCCCATTATCTGAGATAATGGCTTGTGGGACACCGTAACAACAGATGAGATAGTTCAGAATGAATTTTGAGATATGATTCCCAGTGATATACATCATGGGTATGGCTTCCACCCACTTTGTGAAGTACTTAGTTGCAGTTATGATGAATTTATGGCCATTGGATGAGGTGGGTGTGATTTTCCCAATGAGATCGAGTCCCCACTGCGAAAAGGGCCATGGTGTGATAATAGGATGAAGCTCTTGAGCTGGAGCATGGATGAGGTCCCCATGTTGCTGACATTGTAAACACCTTTTAGCATGATCATGTGCTTCTCTTTCCATTGTGGGCCAATAATACCCCATCCTCAGCAATTTCTTGGCTAAGGTCATTCCACTTGAGTGTGAACCACAGATACCATGTGTACTTTAGTTAGAGCAGTTAATGCCTCCTCAAAATTTAGGCAACGTAGCAAGGTACCTTCTATGCTTCTACGGTATAAGGTATCACCTAGGATGACAAATCTGGATGCCTTTTTGACAAAGGTTCATTTTAGGTTTGATGGGAGGTCAGCAGGTATGACTCCTATGTGAAGATATGTGTAGATGTCATGGTACCAAGGATCGCCGGGACCAACGATTTCACACACAAATTCTGATTCTGGTACCTTGAATTCGGGAACGAGAAGCTGCTCAATCAAGAATTCGTAGTTTGGAACATTATTGGGGATATTTAGCAAGGATCCAATTGTTGCCATGGCATCTACTACTCTGTTGTTGGTTCTAGGAATATGCTCAAATGTTATTTCAATGAAAGATTCTTTAGCGTCTCCACCAATTTCTTGTATGGAGTGAGCTTATCATCCTTAGTTTGATATTCATTATTTACTTGATTTATGATCAACTGAGAGTCTCCGTAGAATTTGAGAGCTATGATATTCGATTGCATTGCTATCCTAAGACCTATAGTCAAGGCCTCGTATTTTGCAATATTGTTAGTGCAAGAAAATGCCAGTTTGTATGACCTTGGTATGCAGTCTCCCTGTGGGGTGATGAAGAAGACACCAGATCCTGATCCATGCTATGTATATGAGCCGTCGAAGTATAGTTTCCAGTGATCAGCTACGTTGATGTTAAAAATAGACTCATCTGGAAACTCTGAGATAAGAGGATTTTTAGAATAAATAGGTGCTTCAGCTAGTTGATCTGCAATAACTTGACCCTTGATGGCTTTCCTTTCCACATACTCGATGTCATACTTTGATAATATCATTACCCATTTTTCCATTCTGCCTGTGAGCATTGCCTTTGATAGTAGATACTTGAGGGGGTCAATTTTGGCAATGAGCTTTATCTTGTGTGCCAACATGTAATGTCTGAATTTTTGTGATGCAAACACTACTTCCAGGCATGCTTTTTCGATGAATGAGTAGTTTAGCTCATGACCGACCATTTTTCTATTGATATAGTAGATAGCCCTCTCCATTCTGTTTTCATCATGTTGAGCAAAGAGAGCCCCAAGGGCTGCTGTTGTTGCTGATACGCATAGGATCAATGGATTTCTTGGGATGGGTGGCATTAAAACTGGTGGTGTCAGTAGATATTCCTTGATTTTGTTAAATGCCTCTTCACATTTTGTTCCCATTTGTATGCTACCCCCTTGTGGAGTAGGTGAGAATATGGATTATGCTTGTCTGCCAGTTGTGCTATGAATTGTCGGATGGATTGAAGTCTGCCTTGGAGACCTCTCAATTGTTTTAATGTCCTTGGTGCTTCCATCTCGAGGATTGCTTTTACCTTTGCCGGATCCACCTTGATACCCCTCATGGACACTATGTATCCTAGAAATTTACCTGATTGTACACCGAAGATGCACTTCTTGGGATTTAGTCTGACTTTGTATTCCTCCAATTTGTCAAAGATAGCACTTAGGGTTGCTATATGATCTTGTCTTTTTCTTGACTTAGCTAGAATGTCGTGAACATAGTCTTTGACTTTTTTTATGAATCATTTCATGGAATATCAATGTCATGGCCCTTTGATAGGTTGCTCCTGCATTCTTTAGGCTGAATGGCATCATGTTCCAGCAGTAGGTCCCCCATGGACAAGTGAAAGTCGTCTTATGTTGATCTTCTTTTGCTATCATGATCTGGTTGTATCCTGAAAATTCGTCCATTAGTGATAGCATCTCATGTCCTGTTGTCATGTCTATTATCATGTCGATGTTGGGAAGCGGGAAATCATCCTTGGGACATGCCTTGTTCAAATCTCTGAAGTCCGTGTAGATTCTAATGGCTCCATCAAGTTTTGAAATAGGTACCAAATTTGACACCCATTCTGGATAATCGATTGATCGGATAAATCCTGCATCTAGTAGCTTTTTGAGCTCCATTTTGACTAGTAGAGTGATTTGAGGATGCATTTTCTGAAGCTTTTGTTTGACCAGCTATGCTTCTAGATATACTACTAAATGATGAACCACAATCTCTGGATCAAGCCCTGGCATGTCAGCATAACTCCATGCGAAGTTTATTTTTCTGTCCCTTAGGAATGCTGCTAGGAGCTCTTGCTCTTCTGATAATAGTGATTCTGCATAAAATGTGATATGCAGGGTCTCCTCTATTCCTAGGTTGACCGGATTGCATTTTTTGGCCAAGACTGTTGACTTTTCCTGATGAATAGCTCTTAAGGGAAGATTGAATCCTTCATCCTTAGGTGCCTCAGAGAGGTTTTCACTGTTGGATACGTCCTTTCCTTTTACTATTTTCTTGTCAGAGAGTGCCACATTGTGGTTTTCACTCAAGGACTTGGATATGATTCTTAGTTTCTCACTTTTGTGACTAAAGGATTCAATTGTTTCCCTGTAATAGGCCTGTGTATCTTACTCCATTAAAAACCTTGCTTTATGATCCCCATCTGGAATGTTATCCCTCAATCCTATGAATTCTGAGAGTGCCTCATCATTTTTGAATGTATCGAGAATCGGTGGTCCTCATTGGTCATAGTCGATCAGTTGGGGGTACACTAAATGGATCTCATGGTTTGGATGGTCTATTTCAAAGGAGAGGGTGCTAATCATACACAGGGTGGTGTCCTCAAATAACCTAGGTAGATTGGTCATGGTATCTTCGTCATCACTACTAATGTAGGCCTCGGTTATAAAATTATGTGTGTCTTTGCCTGTGAATATTGGTGAGTGTACTTGTGCTAGTATTGGCTGAGGAGAAATATTAACCATTCTAACCGGAGGAGTTTGGCCACATATGGTTATTCTCGGAGGGGTACATCCAAGACCAAGATTTGTTATGGGTCGCGTCTCTGGCATGATAGGTATTATGAGCCCATTGTCATTTTTTCCCAGTCTTTGATTTCTGTCGTAGCCCATTGCAAGCATTATTTGTAGGCCCTTGCTTGTTTCATCCATTGGTAAATTAGCTTCCAGTCTTTCATCTTGATACAACATGTGAGATGGATCTGCTTCAATAACCTCATGGCCAAGGTCTCCCCATCTTGTGAATTCAGGATAGTCTTCAGGGTAGGTTTGTGATGTGGAAGCTTGATTTTCTTATGGACATCCCCGTGATCTAGGAGATTGTGGTAACTCTCCTATCACAAAATCATTGTTAGGGATTTTGTATCTTCCACAACCGTCCTCCTGGATGATGAGCTTGATATCGGAGATGGTGGGGATGGTGGGTGTCTCTGTCGCAGAAGTGGACGCGAGAGTGGTAGGGTCGATGTATGGTGTGGATGGGCCCTCATCATTCTTTGGCACTTGATGGATTTTGTAATATTTGGCTTCAAGATTTTTGCAATATGAAAATGGTTCGGGATCTCCATGGATGGTAATATCTTGTCCATTATGTGTAATTTTCACACATTGGTGGAAGGTTGATGCTACGACTTTCATCGCATGGATCCATGGGCATCCCAGGAGGATATTATATGGCAAGTCGAGGTCCAAGACCTGACAAGTGGTTTCCATGAGCGTTGGCTCTACTTGAATAGGGAGTTTAATCATGCCCTGAGACACTCTTTCTTGGTCATCATATGCTCTTATCATGATGCCCTTTCCTTTGTCGATGGAATCTTCTGGTATTTTCAATTGCTTGATGAGGCTGAGAGAATAGATGTTCAAACCCACACCTACATCCACCAAGACCCTTTTGATTTTGCTTTTGTGTACAATGGCTTCCAAGTGAAGTGCATGGTTCTGAGATGGTTGGGCGGGGAAATCTTGGTGGAGAATGTAAGGAGATTACGTGTTATGATATTTCTGACCATAACTTGGAATTGCTCCGCATTGAGATTTGTGGGGATAGTGGATGAGGCTAATGCTTCCTCAAGGATCTTTTTATGCGCATATGAGATTTTTAACAACTCCATGATGGAGATGTGTGCTAGTGTTCTTTTGAGTTGGTCTAGGACATTGTAGCCATTACGAACGGATCAAGATGCAGGGACTCTATTTGGTTGGGATGATCCCATGATGGTGACTTTGCCTCCTCTTGTGGTGACTCCACAATCTTCGGCATGGGCACCCTTGATGGTGATGACCATCTAGTCTTCATTTAGGGAGGCAACAACCGTTTGGTACACATGATTTACATTGCCCTTTCCTTTATCATTTCTATTCCCTTTGTTGCCATGATTCGACATCGGATTCGTGTAGATTTTAAGATCCTGATTTCCGGTAGGTTGTTCCACGTTTATGATTTTCTTATCGATGAGATCTTGGATTATGTTTTTGAGTCTCATGTAGCTATTTGTGGTATGACCTTTGATTTTATGAAATTCGCAAAGTTGATTCTCATTATACCAAGGAGGTTTTGACATCAGGTTCTTGGTAATTCTCAAATGTAGGAGGCTTGATGAGTTTTTCGTCGATCAACTTTTTCATTATGTCCTCAAGTGGCTCCCCCAAAATGGTGTATTTTCGTTTGGGATAACTTTTGCGTTGGGGTGATCCCCTTTGATCAGTGAGGTTATTGATGGTTGGATTATTGTTGGGTTGGTGTGTTGTGTAATGGTGGTTTTGGTGTTGTGTTTGAGTTTGTTGTGTGGGTGTATTTTGAGGAGGACCACTAATGACCACCTTGGCGTCGACGACGCCATCATTAGTGATGTTTTTGTTCCTTGCCCATGTGCGAGGTTTATCATTGTAATTGGATGGTGGGCGGTTATTTTGTTGTTCGAGATATGATGTTGATTCCGCGGGTTGAGTCACAAGGGCTCTTTCAATGCTGAGCACCTTGGAGATTAATTGCTCATATGTGGTGATGCCCTGAACCTTGAGATGAAATGCCAAGCGACCTTCAAGGTTGGCTATGATGGTGCAAACTTGTTCTTCTTCTGGCATGGTCCACTTGCTCCAATTGGCCTTGGATCGCCATCATTGTAGAAATGAGGTGAATGATTCACCCTTTCATTGTTTTAGAGTTGAGAGTTCTTTGAGACTAACATCCATTGCAATGTTGCATGCATAAATTTTAATGAATGCATCCCTAATTTCTTCAAATGTTCTAATGCCTGAAGGTAAGCGAGAGAACCATTCTATAGCGGGGCCTACCAAGCTCCTAGGAAATAGCAACATCAGATAAGTATCGTCATATGCGACCTCCATGCAATGAACCTGGAATTCCTTGATGCGATCTTCAGGGTTTCCCATCCCTCAATATTTCTCAAATTTTGGGATTTCAAATCTCTTGGGGAACGGTTTCATGTCTAGGCTCCTATCAAATGGATAGGGACACAAGTTGCTTGGTTTTTTGGTTGTTCGCCCTGATTGAAGGTCGAGCACTTGTTGTAAGAGAAACCTAAGTTGTGTCGTCACATCATTTTGGGGATCAGGGGGTGGGATGAAAGTGTTTTGGGGTGTTTCAATCGTGGGTTGGATGGGTGGATTGGTTGGTGCATTGTTCGATGGTATCTGTATGTTCTGGCGAGCGAGGTAGGCTTCCACTTGCTTTTGTATGAACAACGCTTGTTGTTGATCTTGCTGTTGTTGCACTAGGATTTGTGCTTGTTGTTGTTCCAATAACGCTTGTTGTTGTGCTTGCTATTGTTCCAAAAATGCTTGTTGTTGGGCTGCCAATTCTGATGCTTCTTGCTACTATTGGTATTGCTTTAGTGCTTGCTGATATGCTTGAATTTGTGCTGCTTCTCTTTGTGCAAGAACTTGTGCTTGATATTGAGCTTGTTGTGCCTGATATTGGGCTTGCGCTTGTGCTGCCTGTGCTTGTACTACTTGTTGTTGCAATAAAAGTTGTGCTTGAGCGGCCCTTTGTGCTTGTAATGCTTGTGCGACTTGTGTAGCTTGAGCAGCTTGTTGTTGTTGTTGCAATAATGCTTGGGCTTGTTGCACTTGTAAGGTGGCTTGTGCTACTTGGGTGGCTTGCATAGCTTGAGTAGCTTGCTGAGCGGCTAGTTGTTCAGCTTTTTGTTTCTGAACTTGTTGGTATCCTCTTTGGAAAGCAGCTTGCAATGCCGTGTTGTATTGGCTTGATGTGGTGAAAGTTGGTGGTGGTGGAGGTGGTGGTGGATTTGGAATAGTGTTCGTGAAGGTGGTGTTGATGTTTTTCATGATGGATGGTACTGTTGATATGGTTGGTCCTTGGGAGACCATGCCTTGTGATGCTAAGGGGGTGTTTGGTGATGTTTCCATTGCTTGTGTGTTTGTCATTTTTTGTTGCGATATCAACGACAAATTTTGAGCGTTTGGCATAGTGCTTTGATTGATGGTTGGGATAGCGGTTTGATTGATACTTGGTAGGGGAGGAAGCCCTAAACCTAGGAGTGGTGTGGATGATAATGGCAATGGTGGGAGAGGTGGAAATGTAAGGGGTGTGAGTTGTGAAAATGTCATGGTGTCAAATATGCCCCCTGGTCCGAACATATCTCCCTCTTCTTGTGAATTTATGAGAAGAGGTGTTTGAGGTGTTGTGTGAAAAAATTATGATGATGGATCGTGGTGGAGTGTGAGAGGAACATTTTTGTGTAATGGGGTTTGGGGTATGCTTTGTTCCAAGGTGGTGTTTGCATCCAAATTTTGATTATTAACAAGGGGGTGTGTTTGAAGTGCATTGATAAATGCACTTCCCTTATTAACATTGGGTTGGGTTGGAGCAAAAGATGTTGTGATTTGTGGAATGTTTTGTGTGATGTTTTGAGATGGGGGTGTAGATGAGATGGGAATGGTGGATGAAATTGGAGGAAATGATGTCTCTACTATGGTACTCACATCAAAATCCGAAGGTAACTTGGCCCCTTGTTTCGCTAGCTCAAGCATGTATAACGAAGGGTTAAGTCTCATCATGATGTTGATGATTCTATGGTTGTTCGGATTTTGGAGCATTTCAATCATTTCCTCAGGAGACATTCCAAAAGTGAGGTCCTCTCCTTGGTTTTCTTCTTGCGGATTTTTCGATGATGAGAGGGTCAACAGATTACTTGATTCGGCAGGATTCATTTATGCATTTGTTTGGCTAAGATTGCTTGAAGCGGGTGTTTCTTTGTTGGCTTCCATACTCTTCTTGTATTGAGATCTAGTTAGAACCATAAAACAAGGATCAATCTTTGAGGATATGGGAGATGAATCTCTTGATTCTTTGGATTGATCGTTATTTTATGCCCCAAAGTAGAAGGTTTTTTAGGATGCCTTGACGATCAAAGGTGATGATATGATGATGTTTTTTAGGGATGGATGATTCAGATGTTGTGGCTTTTGATAAATCTTGAATGAGATACTAGACTTCTAGGACTTGCGGATTTTATTTTGATTTTGTTTTTGGATTTAAGATTTTGTCCTTGATTTTGATTTTAACTTTGATTTGGATTTTGAACAAAAAGACCCTAAGATGTTAGATAATGATCTAGGGGATAGCTTTGTTCAAAGGATGATGATTTGAATATGTGTGGGGAGAAGGATGCATCTACCCACACCTATTCAAACAAGATGATTTGTTTCACTAAGCATATGAAGAAGGATTCATCTACATATACTAAGCTAGACAAGATGATTTTGATAACTTTGACTAAGTATATGCAAAAGGATGCATCTACACATGCCTAGCCAAAGGTGATTTTGATAATGTTTTCAAGGATTTAGTCTCAATGATTTTGATTATTTTGATTTTTCCATAAATCCTAGCATTTAGGATGATTTCAAGATTTTCCAAAAGGTGATGATTGTGAGATGATGTTGTTTTGATGTTTTGGAGGATGGATGAAAAATAGATTTTGATATGTTTTGATCCCAAGATGAACCTAAAAAGGCACACTTTGTTTACCTAGACCTAGGTATTGAAGAGCATGTAAATGCTTCCTAAAGACCTTTGTAATCAAGAAATGATTTCATTTGAACATTCATTTTCAGATTTTCAACCAACGATTTTTTTTCTTTTGGGATTATGAGTCTTCAACACATATGAAAGTTCATTTTGTTTAGCTTTGCTTAATGTCTTTATTTTACCAAAAACACTTTCTTCAATTAGGTTTTCAAACTAAGATGTCCAATGTCTTAATTTCTTCAAACCCCACAAGATATGTTATGTGGAAATTCAATGAACTTAAGGTAAGGGTTTTCCTATTGTTTTACTTAAGGAGACAAATCGAGATATAATCCAATGTTTAGAAACCTCTAAGGACGTGAATCCCAAGGGAAAGCAATAACATATGGATTGAGTCAATTGCATTTGTCTTCAAAAGGGTTTGAAATTTGGAAGATGTTGAGTGTTTGTTTTTGAGACATTTTCGATCAAGCAATGCATTTTGTAACCCAAGAATAAACACAATCCTATGGATGTGTAGGACAATATTTGTTGGATTCCCACTTGGACAAGTCCAACTATGCTTATCTCTAGCAAATGGTTAGATGCTTGACCCCACTAGCTCCCCTCCATGACACTCACTTATATGGGGCAACCAAGCATCAACACCCATGAAACTCCCATGGCATGTTTTCCATTTCAACTAGAAGACCGTAAAAGTGTGGTGTGGCTTGAGAATGACCATTCTTGCACCAACAAATAGATAAAAGGATTTTGGAAAATTCTAGTACATGGGTTTTAGTAAGGACTTTCCGTTCGTGGAGATTGACCCATACGGCAAGAGTCCCCTTTCAGATCCATCTTGTCGGAATCAACCGCGTGATATTGGAGTTCCTTCCAATATCCACATTTATATACCGGTTGGAAATACTCTTAGCTTTAGAGTGTTACCGGTTGAGTCGTTCCCTTGGGTGAGTACTTTTTTCCCAAGGCAAGCCCTCTATGATAAACAAAAGCGAATGAAGAACACTATTCGTAACTTGATCAATCCTTGTTGGCAACAAAGAAAGAGAATATACGCATCAATGTCCCCACTCACACTCGCACAAGATGTTCAATTTTAAACCCAAATTGAAGTGTGAAGGTGATTGCTTTGTCTCACCCTAAAGTCATGAAAAAGACCTTTTGATTCTCAAGATCGCTATAAAGCACGAGAGAAGCGCATACGTCCTTTTTCAATGGATTTAGTTTAAGTAAGCCCTCACAAAAAACAAAGCTACTCTTGTTCTTTTTAAATCCACAAAGCAAAATGTGAGTTCGTTTTAGAGCACCAAATCACAAGTGAAAGAAATTTGTTCAATTGTTAATCCAATAAACAAAATCTAGTATGTTGTTGATCCTATTGTTCGTTTTAGCCTTTTTGCAAGAAATGGAAAGGTTCTTTTTAAGCTCAAACGAAAATTAGTGTTCTAAGAATGAAAAGATAACAAATTCTCAAAATAGTGTTAAACAAACACTAAAGTGTTTAAAAACACTTTGATTTCGTAAGACATAGCCCTCATGCTCCTACTTTCTTCAATTTTGATATCCAACCTACAAATGAGAAAAAAAGATCAGATTTTGGAAAAATACAGAAATTAAAAGGCAGGAAATAGAAGATAAATTAATCATAAATAAGAAACACGCACTAAAAAATTAAATTTTCCCATTTACTGTCTCCCAGCGTCGCAACTCGTGATGGCGTCGTAGTTTGGCTTCTAAGCGGTGCTCTTACAGCGCCGCTTACCAGTCAGCGGCACTTTGTGTTGGGACAGAGAGCTCAAATGCGTCGCTCTTTTCACCTCGCATCGCAGTTTGCGTCCAGCGTCGGAGTTTAAGATTTTTTGAAAACTTTTGCAGGTCGGCGAGTCCAGCAACGAAGTTTGAAATTCAAAAATTTTGGTTAGATGAGTCCAGTGGCATAGTTTGTATTTTAAGTGGTGCCAAAACAGCGACCTTGACGAGCCCACGGTGCCAAAACAACAACGCTGAGCTCCCAGCATTGGAATTTCCTGTGTGTGAAGAAAAACGCAGAAATTTCAATAAAATATTAGAAATAATGATATCCAGCCCTCCTTCTAGTGCCAAATGTGTGAACCCCAACCTTGGTACCTGCAAAATGAAGAGAATAAACACCTCAAGTTAGATATTGCAAGCCAAAACAAGGATTCCCCATGAAATCCATTTACAACCTCAAACTAGGAAAGAATATAGCGAAGAACACAATGAAAATGACAAAACAAAGATTAAATCCTAATTAGATGTGCAAACTCATGATCCCATGGGGGAATTGGTGCCAATTTGATGTGAAAATTGGCCCTTTCCCAATTCCTATGATGCAAGCTTCAAATGTTGAAGATGATATTGATCCACTTTAATGAAAGATGAGAATTCCAAGCCAAATCTGCAAAAATCCTAGCTAAGAATTCAATGATTGATGGAAATGGCTAAATATTTTAGCATGGTAACTTTGCTTGGATTGTGGATGATAAA
>VDFB02373365.1:294570243-294677953 GCA_007258455.2 Sequoia sempervirens
AATGCACTCGTTGTGTTGGTTCAAAGAATGAACGATCTCGATCAAAGCCAAAAAAAATTGATATTTAAAACTTGCCCCACTGCTGCATGGCGAGAGAAAACATGCCATTATAATGCCCCCTCAAGAGATCAGATGAAATTTTTTTTGGGTGATCTCGCAAAAAAAGGTGACAAAGTGCCTGACAGGTCTGAAAGGGGTCCGGGAGGCTAAAAACGTGTCTAAACACAATAACACGATGAAAAACAAGCCTTAAACGGACAAAAATAGGTTCGGGGGTCCAAAACCCTAGAAAGACAGCTATTTAGAGTTAAAAAACCCTAATTTTTAGACTTAAAAGGGGCCCGAGGGGTCACTTTCAAGTCATTTTCACACACCTCCGCTAGAAAACTTGAGATTTGAGCTTTGACCCTCTGGCGATATGGCGCAACGATAGCTTCCCCTGCACATCACTGATCGAGTTCGGACATACCAGCGGCCACCTGGCATTGGGGCACCGGTATGTGACCCTTACCCAAGCTTAATTTTTTCATTTAATGTTGCAATTAATGCTTTTAAAAGGGAGCTCGTCTCCAGCGGCGCTATATAGCACCGCTTGGCATTTAAACTGTGCCACACAGAGCCATTTTGCGCTATAGTGGTGCAGTTCAGAGTTTAAAAACTCCGACGCTAGGCTCGAGCTCGGCGGGTTGATTTGGACAAAGTGCGCCGTGGCGGTGCCCTTTTCACGCAAACTGCGATGCTGGAGGAGAAATTGCACCGCGGTGGCGCCATTTTGCAATTTTTATGGCTCGAGCGTCGGAGTTTGAGTATACTCAAACTGCGACGCTATCACAAACTGCGCCGCTGGGGATGAGTTTGGAGCGTTTGATCAAGAATTTTTAAAAAAATTTAACACGTTGACTTTCCTTGATGCAGGATGCGGCGAGGGAGCTCTACTCTCGGGAGCACCGGTCGCAGGATTTGGCGAGCGTCCTACAAGACTTGAGCGACAGGGACCAGGATCGACTGGGAGTCACGGGATTATGGCACATTACGCATGTGGCACCCATGCACACTCACCTGTTGATGTTATCAGTGTTGGCTAAGAGGTGGCACAACGAGACGTCATCGTTTCATCTCCCCACTAGCAAGGCCACTGTCACTTTGGAGGACGTTTGGTGCATTCTTCAGTTGCCTATTCATGGTTGATGGGCACATCTTTGATATGGATGAGGGACGCGAGTCCTGCATCAGAGTCCTCGCCACATGGGACATCATCTACTACGAGGGACAAATTGAGCTGGAGAGATACAGGGTTATAGCACCTCCCTTCCGCTGGGCGGTTGCAGCCATCATTTCAGGTCTCGTTTCCCCAGACTGACGAGGGAGATATTTCAGTCCTAGCTGGAGTTATTGTTGGGAGCGGATGGTCTGAGACACGCCGGTTCAGTTCGCATGGGGGCCTATCCTTCTGGCTTCACTCTACAAAGACTTGCATGAGTACGTTTACATGGATGGCAGAGCGCTAGGGGCCGGAGTGACCTTGCTTCACGTCTGGGCGTGGGAGCACATTTTTGTGCTACGACCACATATCATTCCAGTTCCGATGGGGGTAGAGGATGCCCTCGTGGCACGATACCGAGGCGGTGTGTCCTTTACACACACTGGTGAGCACGGGATCCCCTACTGGAGGTGGGTCCTAGATGAGATGCTAGTTTTTACCTGGAGACTGTACCTTGGTCAGCCTAGATGGGTCGACGATGCTACTCAGCTCTTTTATTGCCACTAAGACCGATACATGCAGGGGTGAGAGCACATAATGATTGAGAGGTACCTGCCCGGGCACGTACAACATCAGTTCAGAGAGCCGCAGGATCAGCCTGATGATGGTTATGTAGCCATCTTTGCTCGCAGCATGACACAGGTGTCATGGGGACATGGTATTCCTGCCTCAGAGGCAATTGAGCTTCAAGAACTTGGTAGCCTGACCATGGGCTTATGATCGAGCAGATCAGGGCACCACTCAAGCCTATAGAGAACTGTTGAACCTCCACTTAGGTTGACCATTCTGGCGGGATCAGGTACGAAATTGAGAGCGAGAGGGGAAGGGCGAGGAGGCAAGAACACGAGTTGAGATTCGATAAATTCACTAGAGTTTAATCCTTAAGTCAGGAATGTTCTGTGGGATGATACTTGAGATCCACCACGAGAGCAGGGATTAGCCTGGGTGCCGCACATGTGCGACCATAGGGGCGTGACGATCGAGATAATATTTGCGCATTCTGAGGCTGGTTGAGGTGGTGGTAGAAGAGATCGAGGCGAGGTTGAGGAGAAACGGCTGGGGCAGAAGGGATGGTCATACCACTTGATTAAGTGGCCAGACTGTAAGCCTCGAGGCTGAGCCACGAACAACGAGATCCAAGTATGACAACCTCTCCTCTAGGAGGGTACAATGCCCACATTGAGATCCTACGGGGATGCCGCTTAGGAGATAGGGAGTACTCTGGGACTTATCATGACCATGTGCAGATAGATTGGGTCCCAGAATACTTCGAACGTGGCAGAGACCACAGTCACGGTGCAGTGGGGCGGGCGGCATTCACGGTGAAGCAATCTAGGGTAATTACACACTTTTTTGTGGCCTTATGGGCTCCTTTTTGTGCTTGGAGTGAGCGTTTCATGATGATTTGACATATATGTACAGTGATTTGATTTATTCTTTGTACTATGATAGTGACATTGATGATATGATATATATGAGCTGATTTTGATGCGATGTACTGTGTTCTCCCTTATGCATGTATGGTTTATTTCTATATGCTTTGCAGTGATGTTTTATGGATGAATTTATTTCTAATGATGTTTATGCAATGATTATGACTAATAGATCTATATTATGCTAACCTATGATATGATGTGCAATGATGTTATCTATATGATGATTTATTTTATGCCAATGTGATATGTGATATGGATTCTAATATGTAAAATGATATGATCTATGGTATATGCAATAATGTGTGAAAAATTCTTATATATGAGATGAGTTATGGATGGATGTGATATGATGCGATGGTCTTGATATGATGCAAATGAAATGGTGTTAATGCATAATGAAATGGTTTTATGGGATGCAATGATATGTTAATTCATAAAGTGGTGAGATGATGTGATCATGTTACACAAGTATGTATGTTAATGAATTAAATGCTTATATACCTATTGTTTATGATTATGCAAAAAATGATTATGAAATGCTTCTGTAGATGTTATGCGATGATTTATATAATAGATGAAATGGTTATGAAATGCAAATGAATGTTTATGCAATAATTGATATAATGTCTTTGAGATGCAATGTAATGGGTGAAATGCAATGACATGGATGCACCTATTTATGAAGAATGTTTATGATAACCTATTTATATGATGAAAAAATGTAGTGTGTATGTTTCCTATATGATATGCTTATGCAATATGCTAATGATTTGTGGATGCAGGATGATGATGGTGATGATGATCAACTGTCATAGTACCTTGTTAGTACGGTTAGTAAGAAAAGAAGAAGTCATTTCAACAAGACCCAAGATGATGCAAATGCAAATGATGATGATGATGATGATGATTACTCGTCGAGGAATTGGGATTTTCAAAGGGCCAAATTTTCATATGTTTGATAACACACATGGTACGATGCATCAAGGTATAGAAAACCAGGATGGCGTTGTGCCAAGTGTGATGGACTTTGACTTGACAATTAGATAGGAATATTCTTGTTTACACTTGACCTTATGGGCTTTGCTAGGATGCATTTTCAGAGTTTCCCAGACGCCTCGGACCAAAACAGGAAGGTAAGCCTATCCATGCAATAGTCAACAGGTTTCCCTAGACCTCTTCATTCCTTACTAACAAAACAAGTGTTTGTGAGTTGCATAATACAAGATAGTCCAACAAGCATCAAAAGATAATGCTTGTTGCCCCATTCCTTTTCTCTAAATCTCTGTTTGGATATCCTTAGGGAGGTCCATGGTTGAGCGCAATAAGATAAGTCGATAGAAAAGATCAAGTAAACAAACAAAGGCGATGCTCTTGCAGTGCACTTCATGGAAGGGATGTGTTTCTAAGGATGATATTCTAAACTTATTTCTTAAAGATAATTCCCATTGCTTAGGAGGATTCATCTAGGACATAGTGGATGGTGGCACGTCATTTACGTTTATCAAAATTTAAGGATGATTGATATGGGACCAATTCAGATGATGAGTCACCAATACGAAGAGATGACCACCTTGTTTATGCACTGTCTTAGAATTGAGACTTGACGTTTTGAGTTTTACTTGCAATCTGCCAGACTTGTTTCCAACTGTTTCACCAAAGGTTGATAATGATGATCAGTTTATTATGAGTGGTGTTATTTCGGGTGCAAGCGAGATGAGTGAGATGGATTTTTTCAAATATTTGGAACTTTTTGAAATTTTGCAATGTTTTGAGGCTGTTTTTGGTATTTTCAAGATTTTACAAATGTTTTGATTTTGGATTTTCCAATGTTTTTGGGATTTTCTGAGATTTTGACCAAGAGACTAACCTAAAGACCTATCCTAGGGGTCTCGAGGGCTGATCAAAGATTAGCCTTGCCCTCGTTATACACGCAAAGGTAGTATAGTTAGGCGATGACTTGGTAGGTTCCGGATGATGATGCTACATGAGGGATTATTAGAACACAGCCTTGGCCAGGACTCCTATGATGCTGACCTAAATGTCTGAAGAATTGATCAAAGATCAACGCACTTTCGTTCAAGCTCGAGGAGATGATGTAGTTACGACAAAGACGACTCTATATTTTTGACTTTTAGTGACTTTTTGACTTATTTTGGTTTTGATATGTTTTGATAACTTGGGTTTTTACGATGTTTTTATGTTTTTGGATTTGTGCTTTTCGTGTTTTGGATTTTTGTTTTCGATGTTTTGGATTTTCTAGTGCAGGAACTTTGGAGTCATACACGAATCCGATTCGATAAGAACATACTGACGTGATGTAATAAGCTACTCGATAAAGGTGAGACCACGTGACCTTGAGGATGGGCCGAGTGTACTAGGAGGGATCATGATACAAATACAAGACAGGACAAACAAGCTATGGTGTGAATGCAAGTGGATGAGTGATGGATGGAGACCTGAATGCGATGGATGATGGAAGCAAATGGATGGATGATGCAGATCAAGCCATAAAGATCTTGGTGGATGGAAAGTTATTTACGCAAGGCGCCTATTTGCCAGGTTTTCACCAAGGTACTTGTCCAAAGTGCCACCGAAGTGGTTTTCACTAGAGGATGATTTTTTTGATCCTTTTTTTGATTTTTTTTGCTTGTCACCAAGATGCCTATTTGCCAGGTTTTCCTCTAAGTAACCATTTTTTCAGGACTTTTTTTGATTTTTTGGTTCTATACCTTGGAAGATTTAGGCATAAAACTTTTTGAGATGGGAGCTATTCATGGGCTCCTGCAGAGGTTCCCCTTCGGGTGTTGATAACTGATATGCCCTTGACTTATAACTTGCTATGATGACAAAAGGTCCTAACTAATTAGGTTCGAACTTTCCTTTGCTGCTTGGGTTCGGGACATTCTTCTGATTTTCTTTTAAGACTAGTTCTCTGACTTGGAAAGTATTGCTTTTGATTTTCTTATTGTAGCTTCATTTGAGTCTATTTTGATAGAATTGCAAGTGATTTAAAGCATCTATTCATTTCTCATCCAGTAACTCCAGCTCATTTAGTCTTGATACCCGGTACTCTTTATCTGTGATGAGGTTTTGCAGTGATATCCTAAGGGATGGGAGCTCGATCTCAATGGGGAGAACCGCTTCCGATCCATAGACCAAAGAGAAGTGGAGTGGCACGGTGGGTGCAGATGTCGGGTTCGATAAGCCCGGAGGGCAGGATAAGTCAAACAACGTCACGACCGCCATCACTGTTTCCTTGGAGGGATTTTGAGGATGGTTTTGTTTGTAGCTTCGCTTGGCCATTGCCTTGGGGATATGGTGGAGAAGCGATGTTGGATTTTGAATTTTCGACAAGTCGCGAACCTCCTGGTTCTTGAATGGTGTCCCATTATCGAGATAATGGCTGTGGGACACCGTAACACAGATGAGATAGTTCAGAATGAATTTTGAGATATGATTCCCAGTGATATACATCATGGGTATGGCTTCCACCACTTTGTGAAGTACTTAGTTGCAGTTATGATGAATTTATGGCCATGGATGAGGTGGGTGGATTTTCCCAGAGATCGAGTCCCCACTGCGAAAGGGCATGGTGTGATAATAGGATGAGTCTCTTGAGCTGAGCATGATGAGGCCCCATGTCTGTATTATAACACCTTTAGCATGATCATGTGCTTCTCTTTCCATTGTGGGCCAATAATACCCCATCCTCAGCAATTTCTTGGCTAAGGTCATTCCACTTGAGTGTGAACCACAGATACCATGTGTACTTTAGTTAGAGCAGTTAATGCCTCCTCAAAATTTAGGCAACGTAGCAAGGTACCTTCTATGCTTCTACGGTATAAGGTATCACCTAGGATGACAAATCTGGATGCCTTTTTGACAAAGGTTCATTTTAGGTTTGATGGGAGGTCAGCAGGTATGACTCCTATGTGAAGATATGTGTAGATGTCATGGTACCAAGGATCGCCGGGACCAACGATTTCACACACAAATTCTGATTCTGGTACCTTGAATTCGGGAACGAGAAGCTGCTCAATCAAGAATTCGTAGTTTGGAACATTATTGGGGATATTTAGCAAGGATCCAATTGTTGCCATGGCATCTACTACTCTGTTGTTGGTTCTAGGAATATGCTCAAATGTTATTTCAATGAAAGATTCTTTAGCGTCTCCACCAATTTCTTGTATGGAGTGAGCTTATCATCCTTAGTTTGATATTCATTATTTACTTGATTTATGATCAACTGAGAGTCTCCGTAGAATTTGAGAGCTATGATATTCGATTGCATTGCTATCCTAAGACCTATAGTCAAGGCCTCGTATTTTGCAATATTGTTAGTGCAAGAAAATGCCAGTTTGTATGACCTTGGTATGCAGTCTCCCTGTGGGGTGATGAAGAAGACACCAGATCCTGATCCATGCTATGTATATGAGCCGTCGAAGTATAGTTTCCAGTGATCAGCTACGTTGATGTTAAAAATAGACTCATCTGGAAACTCTGAGATAAGAGGATTTTTAGAATAAATAGGTGCTTCAGCTAGTTGATCTGCAATAACTTGACCCTTGATGGCTTTCCTTTCCACATACTCGATGTCATACTTTGATAATATCATTACCCATTTTTCCATTCTGCCTGTGAGCATTGCCTTTGATAGTAGATACTTGAGGGGGTCAATTTTGGCAATGAGCTTTATCTTGTGTGCCAACATGTAATGTCTGAATTTTTGTGATGCAAACACTACTTCCAGGCATGCTTTTTCGATGAATGAGTAGTTTAGCTCATGACCGACCATTTTTCTATTGATATAGTAGATAGCCCTCTCCATTCCGTTTTCATCATGTTGAGCAAAGAGAGCCCCAAGGGCTGCTGTTGTTGCTGATACGCATAGGATCAATGGATTTCTTGGGATGGGTGGCATTAAAACTGGTGGTGTCAGTAGATATTCCTTGATTTTGTTAAATGCCTCTTCACATTTTGTTCCCATTTGTATGCTACCCCCTTGTGGAGTAGGTGAGAATATGGATTATGCTTGTCTGCCAGTTGTGCTATGAATTGTCGGATGGATTGAAGTCTGCCTTGGAGACCTCTCAATTGTTTTAATGTCCTTGGTGCTTCCATCTCGAGGATTGCTTTTACCTTTGCCGGATCCACCTTGATACCCCTCATGGACACTATGTATCCTAGAAATTTACCTGATTGTACACCGAAGATGCACTTCTTGGGATTTAGTCTGACTTTGTATTCCTCCAATTTGTCAAAGATAGCACTTAGGGTTGCTATATGATCTTGTCTTTTTCTTGACTTAGCTAGAATGTCGTGAACATAGTCTTTGACTTTTTTTATGAATCATTTCATGGAATATCAATGTCATGGCCCTTTGATAGGTTGCTCCTGCATTCTTTAGGCTGAATGGCATCATGTTCCAGCAGTAGGTCCCCCATGGACAAGTGAAAGTCGTCTTATGTTGATCTTCTTTTGCTATCATGATCTGGTTGTATCCTGAAAATTCGTCCATTAGTGATAGCATCTCATGTCCTGTTGTCATGTCTATTATCATGTCGATGTTGGGAAGCGGGAAATCATCCTTGGGACATGCCTTGTTCAAATCTCTGAAGTCCGTGTAGATTCTAATGGCTCCATCAGTTTTGAAATAGGTACCAAATTTGACACCCATTCTGGATAATCGATTGATCGGATAAATCCTGCATCTAGTAGCTTTTTGAGCTCCATTTTGACTAGTAGAGTGATTTGAGGATGCATTTTCTGAAGCTTTTGTTTGACCAGCTATGCTTCTAGATATACTACTAAATGATGAACCACAATCTCTGGATCAAGCCCTGGCATGTCAGCATAACTCCATGCGAAGTTTATTTTTCTGTCCCTTAGGAATGCTGCTAGGAGCTCTTGCTCTTCTGATAATAGTGATTCTGCATAAAATGTGATATGCAGGGTCTCCTCTATTCCTAGGTTGACCGGATTGCATTTTTTGGCCAAGACTGTTGACTTTTCCTGATGAATAGCTCTTAAGGGAAGATTGAATCCTTCATCCTTAGGTGCCTCAGAGAGGTTTTCACTGTTGGATACGTCCTTTCCTTTTACTATTTTCTTGTCAGAGAGTGCCACATTGTGGTTTTCACTCAAGGACTTGGATATGATTCTTAGTTTCTCACTTTTGTGACTAAAGGATTCAATTGTTTCCCTGTAATAGGCCTGTGTATCTTACTCCATTAAAAACCTTGCTTTATGATCCCCATCTGGAATGTTATCCCTCAATCCTATGAATTCTGAGAGTGCCTCATCATTTTTGAATGTATCGAGAATCGGTGGTCCTCATTGGTCATAGTCGATCAGTTGGGGGTACACTAAATGGATCTCATGGTTTGGATGGTCTATTTCAAAGGAGAGGGTGCTAATCATACACAGGGTGGTGTCCTCAAATAACCTAGGTAGATTGGTCATGGTATCTTCGTCATCACTACTAATGTAGGCCTCGGTTATAAAATTATGTGTGTCTTTGCCTGTGAATATTGGTGAGTGTACTTGTGCTAGTATTGGCTGAGGAGAAATATTAACCATTCTAACCGGAGGAGTTTGGCCACATATGGTTATTCTCGGAGGGGTACATCCAAGACCAAGATTTGTTATGGGTCGCGTCTCTGGCATGATAGGTATTATGAGCCCATTGTCATTTTTTCCCAGTCTTTGATTTCTGTCGTAGCCCATTGCAAGCATTATTTGTAGGCCCTTGCTTGTTTCATCCATTGGTAAATTAGCTTCCAGTCTTTCATCTTGATACAACATGTGAGATGGATCTGCTTCAATAACCTCATGGCCAAGGTCTCCCCATCTTGTGAATTCAGGATAGTCTTCAGGGTAGGTTTGTGATGTGGAAGCTTGATTTTCTTATGGACATCCCCGTGATCTAGGAGATTGTGGTAACTCTCCTATCACAAAATCATTGTTAGGGAGTTTGTATCTTCCACAACCGTCCTCCTGGATGATGAGCTTGATATCGGAGATGGTGGGGATGGTGGGTGTCTCTGTCGCAGAAGTGGACGCGAGAGTGGTAGGGTCGATGTATGGTGTGGATGGGCCCTCATCATTCTTTGGCACTTGATGGATTTTGTAATATTTGGCTTCAAGATTTTTGCAATATGAAAATGGTTCGGGATCTCCATGGATGGTAATATCTTGTCCATTATGTGTAATTTTCACACATTGGTGGAAGGTTGATGCTACGACTTTCATCGCATGGATCCATGGGCATCCCAGGAGGATATTATATGGCAAGTCGAGGTCCAAGACCTGACAAGTGGTTTCCATGAGCGTTGGCTCTACTTGAATAGGGAGTTTAATCATGCCCTGAGACACTCTTTCTTGGTCATCATATGCTCTTATCATGATGCCCTTTCCTTTGTCGATGGAATCTTCTGGTATTTTCAATTGCTTGATGAGGCTGAGAGAATAGATGTTCAAACCCACACCTACATCCACCAAGACCCTTTTGATTTTGCTTTTGTGTACAATGGCTTCCAAGTGAAGTGCATGGTTCTGAGATGGTTGGGCGGGGAAATCTCGGTTGGAGAATGTAAGGAGATTACGTGTTATGATATTTCTGACCATAACTTGGAATTGCTCCGCATTGAGATTTGTGGGGATAGTGGATGAGGCTAATGCTTCCTCAAGGATCTTTTTATGCGCATATGAGATTTTTAACAACTCCATGATGGAGATGTGTGCTGGTGTTCTTTTGAGTTGGTCTAGGACATTGTAGCCATTACGAACGGATCAAGATGCAGGGACTCTATTTGGTTGGGATGATCCCATGATGGTGACTTTGCCTCCTCTTGTGGTGACTCCACAATCTTCGGCATGGGCACCCTTGATGGTGATGACCATCTAGTCTTCATTTAGGGAGGCAACAACCGTTTGGTACACATGATTTACATTGCCCTTTCCTTTATCATTTCTATTCCCTTTGTTGCCATGATTCGACATCGGATTCGTGTAGATTTTAAGATCCTGATTTCCGGTAGGTTGTTCCACGTTTATGATTTTCTTATCGATGAGATCTTGGATTATGTTTTTGAGTCTCATGTAGCTATTTGTGGTATGACCTTTGATTTTATGAAATTCGCAAAGTTGATTCTCATTATACCAAGGAGGTTTTGACATCAGGTTCTTGGTAATTCTCAAATGTAGGAGGCTTGATGAGTTTTTCGTCGATCAACTTTTTCATTATGTCCTCAAGTGGCTCCCCCAAAATGGTGTATTTTCGTTTGGGATAACTTTTGCGTTGGGGTGATCCCCTTTGATCAGTGAGGTTATTGATGGTTGGATTATTGTTGGGTTGGTGTGTTGTGTAATGGTGGTTTTGGTGTTGTGTTTGAGTTTGTTGTGTGGGTGTATTTTGAGGAGGACCACTAATGACCACCTTGGCGTCGACGACGCCATCATTAGTGATGTTTTTGTTCCTTGCCCATGTGCGAGGTTTATCATTGTAATTGGATGGTGGGCGGTTATTTTGTTGTTCGAGATATGATGTTGATTCCGCGGGTTGAGTCACAAGGGCTCTTTCAATGCTGAGCACCTTGGAGATTAATTGCTCATATGTGGTGATGCCCTGAACCTTGAGATGAAATGCCAAGCGACCTTCAAGGTTGGCTATGATGGTGCAAACTTGTTCTTCTTCTGGCATGGTCCACTTGCTCCAATTGGCCTTGGATCGCCATCATTGTAGAAATGAGGTGAATGATTCACCCTTTCATTGTTTTAGAGTTGAGAGTTCTTTGAGACTAACATCCATTGCAATGTTGCATGCATAAATTTTAATGAATGCATCCCTAATTTCTTCAAATGTTCTAATGCCTGAAGGTAAGCGAGAGAACCATTCTATAGCGGGGCCTACCAAGCTCCTAGGAAATAGCAACATCAGATAAGTATCGTCATATGCGACCTCCATGCAATGAACCTGGAATTCCTTGATGCGATCTTCAGGGTTTCCCATCCCTCAATATTTCTCAAATTTTGGGATTTCAAATCTCTTGGGGAACGGTTTCATGTCTAGGCTCCTATCAAATGGATAGGGACACAAGTTGCTTGGTTTTTTGGTTGTTCGCCCTGATTGAAGGTCGAGCACTTGTTGTAAGAGAAACCTAAGTTGTGTCGTCACATCATTTTGGGGATCAGGGGGTGGGATGAAAGTGTTTTGGGGTGTTTCAATCGTGGGTTGGATGGGTGGATTGGTTGGTGCATTGTTCGATGGTATCTGTATGTTCTGGCGAGCGAGGTAGGCTTCCACTTGCTTTTGTATGAACAACGCTTGTTGTTGATCTTGCTGTTGTTGCACTAGGATTTGTGCTTGTTGTTGTTCCAATAACGCTTGTTGTTGTGCTTGCTATTGTTCCAAAAATGCTTGTTGTTGGGCTGCCAATTCTGATGCTTCTTGCTACTATTGGTATTGCTTTAGTGCTTGCTGATATGCTTGAATTTGTGCTGCTTCTCTTTGTGCAAGAACTTGTGCTTGATATTGAGCTTGTTGTGCCTGATATTGGGCTTGCGCTTGTGCTGCCTGTGCTTGTACTACTTGTTGTTGCAATAAAAGTTGTGCTTGAGCGGCCCTTTGTGCTTGTAATGCTTGTGCGACTTGTGTAGCTTGAGCAGCTTGTTGTTGTTGTTGCAATAATGCTTGGGCTTGTTGCACTTGTAAGGTGGCTTGTGCTACTTGGGTGGCTTGCATAGCTTGAGTAGCTTGCTGAGCGGCTAGTTGTTCAGCTTTTTGTTTCTGAACTTGTTGGTATCCTCTTTGGAAAGCAGCTTGCAATGCCGTGTTGTATTGGCTTGATGTGGTGAAAGTTGGTGGTGGTGGAGGTGGTGGTGGATTTGGAATAGTGTTCGTGAAGGTGGTGTTGATGTTTTTCATGATGGATGGTACTGTTGATATGGTTGGTCCTTGGGAGACCATGCCTTGTGATGCTAAGGGGGTGTTTGGTGATGTTTCCATTGCTTGTGTGTTTGTCATTTTTTGTTGCGATATCAACGACAAATTTTGAGCGTTTGGCATAGTGCTTTGATTGATGGTTGGGATAGCGGTTTGATTGATACTTGGTAGGGGAGGAAGCCCTAAACCTAGGAGTGGTGTGGATGATAATGGAAATGGTGGGAGAGGTGGAAATGTAAGGGGTGTGAGTTGTGAAAATGTCATGGTGTCAAATATGCCCCCTGGTCCGAACATATCTCCCTCTTCTTGTGAATTTATGAGAAGAGGTGTTTGAGGTGTTGTGTGAAAAAATTATGATGATGGATCGTGGTGGAGTGTGAGAGGAACATTTTTGTGTAATGGGGTTTGGGGTATGCTTTGTTCCAAGGTGGTGTTTGCATCCAAATTTTGATTATTAACAAGGGGGTGTGTTTGAAGTGCATTGATAAATGCACTTCCCTTATTAACATTGGGTTGGGTTGGAGCAAAAGATGTTGTGATTTGTGGAATGTTTTGTGTGATGTTTTGAGATGGGGGTGTAGATGAGATGGGAATGGTGGATGAAATTGGAGGAAATGATGTCTCTACTATGGTACTCACATCAAAATCCGAAGGTAACTTGGCCCCTTGTTTCGCTAGCTCAAGCATGTATAACGAAGGGTTAAGTCTCATCATGATGTTGATGATTCTATGGTTGTTCGGATTTTGGAGCATTTCAATCATTTCCTCACGAGACATTCCAAAAGTGAGGTCCTCTCCTTGGTTTTCTTCTTGCGGATTTTGCGATGATGAGAGGGTCAACAGATTACTTGATTCGGCGGGATTCATTTATGCATTTGTTTGGCTAAGATTGCTTGAAGCGGGTGTTTCTTTGTTGGCTTCCATACTCTTCTTGTATTGAGATCTAGTTAGAACCATAAAACAAGGATCAATCTTTGAGGATATGGGAGATGAATCTCTTGATTCTTTGGATTGATCGTTATTTTATGCCCCAAAGTAGAAGGTTTTTTAGGATGCCTTGACGATCAAAGGTGATGATATGATGATGTTTTTTAGGGATGGATGATTCAGATGTTGTGGCTTTTAATAAATCTTGAATGAGATACTAGACTTATAGGACTTGCGGATTTTATTTTGATTTTGTTTTTGGATTTAAGATTTTGTCCTTGATTTTGATTTTAACTTTGATTTGGATTTTGAACAAAAAGACCCTAAGATGTTAGATAATGATCTAGGGGATAGCTTTGTTCAAAGGATGATGATTTGAATATGTGTGGGGAGAAGGATGCATCTACCCACACCTATTCAAACAAGATGATTTGTTTCACTAAGCATATGAAGAAGGATTCATCTACATATACTAAGCTAGACAAGATGATTTTGATAACTTTGACTAAGTATATGCAAAAGGATGCATCTACACATGCCTAGCCAAAGGTGATTTTGATAATGTTTTCAAGGATTTAGTCTCAATGATTTTGATTATTTTGATTTTTCCATAAATCCTAGCATTTAGGATGATTTCAAGATTTTCCAAAAGGTGATGATTGTGAGATGATGTTGTTTTGATGTTTTGGAGGATGGATGAAAAATAGATTTTGATATGTTTTGATCCCAAGATGAACCTAAAAAGGCACACTTTGTTTACCTAGACCTAGGTATTGAAGAGCATGTAAATGCTTCCTAAAGACCTTTGTAATCAAGAAATGATTTCATTTGAACATTCATTTTCAGATTTTCAACCAACGATTTTTTTGCTTTTGGGATTATGAGTCTTCAACACATATGAAAGTTCATTTTGTTTAGCTTTGCTTAATGTCTTTATTTTACCAAAAACACTTTCTTCAATTAGGTTTTCAAACTAAGATGTCCAATGTCTTAATTTCTTCAAACCCCACAAGATATGTTATGTGGAAATTCAATGAACTTAAGGTAAGGGTTTTCCTATTGTTTTACTTAAGGAGACAAATCGAGATATAATCCAATGTTTAGAAACCTCTAAGGACGTGAATCCCAAGGGAAAGCAATAACATATGGATTGAGTCAATTGCATTTGTCTTCAAAAGGGTTTGAAATTTGGAAGATGTTGAGTGTTTGTTTTTGAGACATTTTCGATCAAGCAATGCATTTTGTAACCCAAGAATAAACACAATCCTATGGATGTGTAGGACAATATTTGTTGGATTCCCACTTGGACAAGTCCAACTATGCTTATCTCTAGCAAATGGTTAGATGCTTGACCCCACTAGCTCCCCTCCATGACACTCACTTATATGGGGCAACCAAGCATCAACACCCATGAAACTCCCATGGCATGTTTTCCATTTCAACTAGAAGACCGTAAAAGTGTGGTGTGGCTTGAGAATGACCATTCTTGCACCAACAAATAGATAAAAGGATTTTGGAAAATTCTAGTACATGGGTTTTAGTAAGGACTTTCCGTTCGTGGAGATTGACCCATACGGCAAGAGTCCCCTTTCAGATCCATCTTGTCGGAATCAACCGCGTGATATTGGAGTTCCTTCCAATATCCACATTTATATACCGGTTGGAAATACTCTTAGCTTTAGAGTGTTACCGGTTGAGTCATTCCCTTGGGTGAGTACTTTTTCCCCAAGGCAAGCCCTCTATGATAAACAAAAGCGAATGAAGAACACTATTCGTAACTTGATCAATCCTTGTTGGCAACAAAGAAAGAGAATATACGCATCAATGTCCCCACTCACACTCGCACAAGATGTTCAATTTTAAACCCAAATTGAAGTGTGAAGGTGATTGCTTTGTCTCACCCTAAAGTCATGAAAAAGACCTTTTGATTCTCAAGATCGCTATAAAGCACGAGAGAAGCGCATACGTCCTTTTTCAATGGATTTAGTTTAAGTAAGCCCTCACAAAAAACAAAGCTACTCTTGTTCTTTTTAAATCCACAAAGCAAAATGTGAGTTCGTTTTAGAGCACCAAATCACAAGTGAAAGAAATTTGTTCAATTGTTAATCCAATAAACAAAATCTAGTATGTTGTTGATCCTATTGTTCGTTTTAGCCTTTTTGCAAGAAATGGAAAGGTTCTTTTTAAGCTCAAATGAAAATTAGTGTTCTAAGAATGAAAAGATAACAAATTCTCAAAATAGTGTTAAACAAACACTAAAGTGTTTAAAAACACTTTGATTTCGTAAGACATAGCCCTCATGCTCCTACTTTCTTCAATTTTGATATCCAACCTACAAATGAGAAAAAAAGATCGGATTTTGGAAAAATACAGAAATTAAAAGGCAGGAAATAGAAGATAAATTAATCATAAATAAGAAACACGCACTAAAAAATTAAATTTTCCCATTTACTATCTCCCAGCGTCGCAACTCGTGATGGCGTCGTAGTTTGGCTTCTAAGCGGTGCTCTTACAGCGCCGCTTACTAGTCAGCGGCACTTTGTGTTGGGACAGAGAGCTCAAATGCGTCGCTCTTTTCACCTCGCATCGCAGTTTGCGTCCAGCGTCGGAGTTTAAGATTTTTTGAAAACTTTTGCAGGTCGGCGAGTCCAGCAACGAAGTTTGAAATTCAAAATTTTTGGCTAGATGAGTCCAGTGGCATAGTTTGTATTTTAAGCGGTGCCAAAACAGCGACCTTGACGAGCCCACGGTGCCAAAACAACAACGCTGAGCTCCCAGCATTGGAATTTCCTGTGTGTGAAGAAAAACGCAGAAATTTCAATAAAAGATTAGAAATAATGATATCCAGCCCTCCTTCTAGTGCCAAATGTGTGAACCCCAACCTTGGTACCTGCAAAATGAAGAGAATAAACACCTCAAGTTAGATATTGCAAGCCAAAACAAGGATTCCCCATGAAATCCATTTACAACCTCAAACTAGGAAAGAATATAGCGAAGAACACAATGAAAATGACAAAACAAAGATTAAATCCTAATTAGATGTGCAAACTCATGATCCCATGGGGGAATTGGTGCCAATTTGATGTGAAAATTGGCCCTTTCCCAATTCCTATGATGCAAGCTTCAAATGTTGAAGATGATATTGATCCACTTTAATGAAAGATGAGAATTCCAAGCCAAATCTGCAAAAATCCTAGCTAAGAATTCAATGATTGATGGAAATGGCTAAATATTTTAGCATGGTAACTTTGCTTGGATTGTGGATGATAAAATGAGGATATGAGCTCTTTATTTATAGAAATCCAAGATGGACGAATGTCCAAATTTGAGCAATGTGGGACTAACATTTATCCAATGATATGATGCCATTTGTCAAGCTATGAATGGATGATGGATGTGCAAGATTTGGGGTTTGTGCCAATAAATGCAAATATTTGAAATTCAAATTTGTTGAAATGACACGCAAGAGGGAAGGGAAAATGTAATAAATGCCACTTGGCTCAAGGCAAAGGACATGTAAGATGAAGTTATTGCCTTGTTGGATGTACATGTTGACTTGGAATTTTTGAATTCAAATTGAGAGAATATTCCAAAAGATGCCTTGTGAGGAAAATAGAGATTTAATAAATGAATTAAATCTATTTTCATGTGCAACTTGCATTATCTAGAGGATGTGACATGAGATGAGGTTAAATTAATTTAACAGAGATTAGATGATGTGACTTATTTGACTTAGATTTATGGGTTTATTTAAATCAAATAAGAGGGGAATATGATAAGAGGCTAATTAAATAAGGATTTTGATTTATTTAATTAAAAGAGATGGTGTTAGATTAAATCAAATAAGGTTTTAATTTATTTAATTTAATGGATAGACTTTAGATATTTAATCAAATAAATTGATTATTTAATTAAATAGGGATAATTAGATCAGATGGATTGATTTAATTAACAAAAGAGATGACTTGATTAGATAAATGATTTATTAAACCAAGAGTGGAATATTGATGAATTTAATTAGATAAGGGAATTTGATTAAATGGTTAGACCGAGGGATGATTTAGGAAGAAACGATGTTAGTAAGTCAGGATCAAATGCACGATGTCAATCAGTATATTTTACATGTCTACACTACCCATCCACGGGCGTTGGGTGGCCTTGGATGATACACGATCAACACAGGAGTGAGTGGAGGGCGTCCACTACTGCACAGGGAGGATAGATGGTGATGACACAGGCCACATATGCATGCATTGGTATGACCATGTGAGGACCTCAACACCTCAGATTCACCTAGTTATGGTCATGACCGTCGCTTTCTAAATCACGATTGATGGGCGAGGCTCACACCTGCAGGGGGGCCTCGTCCACACTATCAGAGAGATGGTGGAGAATAGGACCATCTTTGCTTGGGGGTGCAACATGCTTACACACTTGTACTAGGAGCTAGGCCAGTACATGCATTATGAGTATTGTAGCCTTATAGTGTGTACACTTTTGCAAGTGTGGGCCTTTTCCCACATCATGTGCACTCGGGCGGTTAGTTTTCCCCAGCGATGGCTATATCAGATCCCCGTGGCCCAATGGTTTGACATGATGGGTCAGTGGAGGTTCAGAGACTTATAGTTTTGGTGGATGCAACTTGATACCCTCACAACAGATAGGGTTCGTTGGAGACCCTATCGGTTTTTCAGGTGGGTGGATGACAACAGGTATTTGAGGAACCTGCAAAGAGATCATTTTTTGATTGGACGTAGGGATTTTGTCATCGTACCCTACTACTGGAGTCAGGTCATGTGGCAACATGGCCGACCATAGACTATGCCAGCAGATGTGCCCATGTATACCAGGGCTCATAGGAGCGTGGCAAGGGTTGGGGACCGCCCTCGCCCCACTATCACAAATATTGTCCCATCTAATGATGATGATCCCGACCATGATTTTCTACCCATATCGAAGGTGCATACTATCAGGGTAGCAGTAGATTTCACATGGTGGTGGGAGAGGCATCGACCTGCTCTTGTGTTTGGCGAGGGTGCTCCAGGAGGGGAACCTGGTCCACAGGGGGACTTACTTGCTCCACCACCACAGGACAGGAGCAGAGACTGACATCAAGCCGGGGAGGACGAGGAGGAGCAGGAGGAGCCGAAGGAGGAGAATGCGGCACCAGCGAGGTCAAAGCGATGGAGGAGGTCAAATCCCCCACCGACTACCCCTGTCTCTTCAGCACCACCATCTTCCACTATGGCTACATTGCTTGTGGCACTAGGAGTAGCCATCGAGGCCAAGGTGTAGGTCCAAGTAACAATCCTCACCCTAACCCTACATGGCAACTGGGGGATCTAGGTATACATGGTTTATTGTTTTATGTTTTGTACTTTCAATTTTTTGATATATGTATGTATATATGCCATCTGGTACTGATGCATTTTCCTTTTTTGTGGTTGTAGAGGACGCATAGGGATGGATTGGGCTCATAGATCAGTGTGTATCAGAGGTCACCCCTGCTATACAGATTTAGGGACCAATCCTTGAGGCATATCGACCAATGTCTGCGGGGCGTCATACCCCCAGATTCGAGCCGGTTGTATGCTTATGGAATGCATATGAGGAACGGGGTGCAGAGATTGTCCAGCTAACTACAGAGCTAACGACCGTGCGAGGGAAATGCGACCAACTGTCAGGGGAGCTGCAGACAACAGTTGTCGAGTGAGACACGACAGTGAGGAGGAATGATGCCATTGAGCAGGAACATGACACCCTTCAGAGCCATCTCGATGACATCGGTGGGCAATCGACAGTTGTGAGCTTAGCAGAGGTTTAGCGACTGCAGGACCAGTTGTGGCAAGCGGAGCTAGACATATCCTCCTTATAGGGGGAGATCAAAGGGATGCAGGCTACTCTATGCACATCACACTCTCATCATTCATGCTCCATGATCACCATTCAGCCCCTTCCATGGCTTCCAGAGAATCCACCAAAGCTAGAGGGGCCTAGGAGCCACGTGCCACAGTGATCCGGGGATCATCATCATTTTTGTAGTGAGATACATATATATTCATACATACTTGTAGATCTTTCTATATAGAAATATATTCAGTAGCCACTCATTTTTGTAGTAGTGGCCCAATACATGTACATGACATTTGATACATACATTGCACACACACACACACACACACACACACACACACATATATATATATATCTGCGTGTGGATTCATCGATTCTGATCTCATGGCATTGTTCATCTGGATGTATATGTTTTTTCTTCATTTCTCACATGTTCCTGCTATGGATGTTATACTCTCATGTGGATGTATGCTTATATTAGATTATAATATGATTTAATTAAACACACATGGTTGAATGTTAATTAAATACAATAATGATATAATGGGCACACATACATACACATGCACATAGTTATTCATAACACAAAAATTATCATAATGTGTAAATGAACAATGTCAACATATGTAGTACTACTACTCTTCCTCGTAGAGAGGGCGCCGCATAGGTGACACATAGGACACTACTCGTAGTAACAACATAGATGAATAAAATTAATAGGCTCCTTTAGAGGCATTCTATCCATAGATGATAGTCCATAAGCACCTGAGTCATATACATAAATCACAATGTAAGGGCCTAACCAGTTAGGGATGAATTTTCCTTTCTAGTTGTGCGACACATTTAGATTTCTCTTATTTTCACAAAGAACCAGATCTCCTAATTTAAAGGTTCTAGGGAGTACACTTTGATTGTACTGTCTAGATAACCAACGATGATAAGCCTTAAGATGTTTGAGGGCTCGTAAATGATGCTCATCGAGCATCTCTAGCTGATGCAAGTGGCTAACTCGAGAGGTTTCGTTACCAATTAGCCCTTTTAGGGAAACTCATAGAGACAAAATCTCCAACTCCAAAGGCATAATTGCTTCAGAACCATACACGAGGTTATAGGGTGTTCTTCCCGTAGCTGTACGAACACTCGTGCGATAGGCCCATAAAGCGTATGTCAGTTGAACGTGCCAGTCTTTACCATGTTTGTTAACTGTTTTACGAAGAATAAGCTCAAGAGTTTTATTTGATGCTTTCGCTTGACCGTTAGATTGAGGATAGTAGGGTGTGGAGAATCTATGTTGGACATGAAATTTCTCAAGGAACTGCTTCACTTCTTTGTTCTTAAATGGTGTACCATTGTTAGAAACAATTGTAGCAGGAAGTCTGAATCAAGAAATAATGTTGTTCATTAGGAAGCTATAGATGGCTTTGACATTCGTAGATTGGAGTGGGATAGCCTCGACCCATTTTGTGAAGTAATCTATAGTGGTAATGATAAAGGCGTGTCCTTTGGAAGAGGGGGTGATATCTTTCCAATAATATCCAATCCCCATTTAGCGAAGGGCCAAGGGGAAGTTTGGTTTTGTAACTCTTGGGCAAGGGCATGAATGAGTTGAATGTGTTGCTGACATTTAGGGCATTTCTTGACAAAGTCAAAGGAATCTTGTTCCATTGTCTGCCAATAGTATCCCATGTGTATCAATCTTCACGCCAAGGATTTACCACCAAAATGTCCACCCCCAGAGCCTGCGTGGGCTTCTTTTAGGGCAAGGGGTATTTCCACTTTAGTAAGAAATCTAAGAAGTAGGCCATTATAGGCCTTCCTATAAAGGATGTTAGACAAGATGACATAGCGAATTGAAGGCTTCTTCACACAAATGTGATCATTTTTCGTCGCATCATCAGGGAAGTTTCTAGTCTTTAGATAGTTATAGATATTAGAAAACCATTCCCCAGAGTCCACATGGGAACACATAGGGGACTTTGTCTCAGGTTCTTCAGGAATCACAGGGGTTTGCAAGACCTGGACCATGAAATGGTATTCATTCGTATATTCTTCTGAATGTACCAAGGAAGCAGTGCTTGCGATGGAATCAACATGTTTGTTATCTCTCCTAGGGACATTGTCTATTGTGAAAGAAGAAATTCATTTGAGCAAAGACAAGGCAAGGTCCCGGTACTGGGACAACTTACTTTGCTTGGCCTGATAGGCTCCCGTTATTTGGTTTACTATAAGTTCGGAGTCACCTAGGATACATAGGTGTCTGATCTTTAGTGCTATTGCGGCACGTAAGCCAATTATAAGGACTTCATATTCAACAATGTTATTGGTACAAGGAAAATCTAATTGAAAGGATAAGGGAACTGGTTTTCCTTTAAGGGATATTAGAACCACACCCACTCCAAAACCAGTTTGACACCTTGACCCATAAAAATACATTTTCCATTCAGGGTCGTGATTGATTGCTAAAAGGTTTTCATCAGGAAAAAAATCTAAGCCAGGAAAGGAGTGAGATGAGGGAGCGTCTGCCAATTGATCCACAATCGCTTGACCCGTTATTGATTTCTGAGTAACAAACTTTATGTCGAACTCAGAAAACAACATAACCCATTTCACTAACCTTCCTGCCAGATCAGTGCTGGAAAACAGATGTCTTAAAAGATATGTTTTTACTATGACGTGTGTTTCAGCATGGAGAAGATAATGCCTCAAATTTTGTGCAGCAAAGACAAGAGCAAGGCATTGCCTTTCCATGGAGGAATAACATGTTTCTTAGTCAAATAGGACACGACTAATGTAGTAGACTGCCCTTTCCTTTCCAGTGTCATCATATTGAGCTAAAAGAGCTGCCAAAGCATATGGTGAAGTAGCTAGATAAAGCAGAAAGGGTCTATCTTGCATAGTCGACATCAATACAGGAGGGTTGGCCAAATAGGCTTTGATTGATTCAAAGGATTTTTGACATTCCTCATCCCACATGAAGCGAACATCCTTTCTTAGTAGATGAGTGAAAGGAAGGGTGTGATCAACCAATTGAGATATGAATCTATAAATTGCCTAAATCTTTCCCTGTATACTTTGCAACTCAGTGATGCTCTTCGGTGGAGGCATGTTAACAATAGCATCGATATTTTTAGTGTCAACTTTGATCCCATGGTAAGAGACTATGAACCCCAGAAGCTTTCAGACATCAATGCCAAAGATGCACTTAAGGGGATTTAGTCTCCTTTTATAGAGTTGAAGTCTTTCGAAGATAAGACAGAGGTTCCTAGGATGATCCTGATGGTTTACCGATTTCATCAATATGTCATCGACGTAATCTTCTAGGATCTTATGAATAAAGTCATGAAATATTAGGGTCATCACCCGCTGGTAAGTGGCTCCTGCATTTTTTAACCCAAAGGGCATGACCACATAACATAAAGTACCCCATGGGGTAGTGAAGGTTGTCTTGTACTGATCGTCTGGGTTAATACAGATCTGATTATAACCCGAGAAGCCATCCATGAAAGAAAGAAATGCATGGCCTGTAGTCGAGTTGACAATCATATCTATATTAGGTAGCAAAAAATATTCCTTAAGAGAAGATTTGTTAAGATCTTGGAAGTCGATGCATATGCAAATACAACCATCAAGCATACTAATGACGACTATATTCAAAATCCAAGGGGAATAATCGATAGGATGGATAAATTTTGCTTTCAATAGTTTCTCTATCTTAGTCTTAACCATTAATGCCACTCTGGGATTGATCTTTTAGATTTTTTGCTTAACCAACTTGGCGTCGGGAGATAGGATGATATTATGAACCACTATAGATTCATTGATACTAGGTATATCCTCATATGTCCAAGCAAAGATGTCAGGACGAGAATGTAAGATATCGAAGTGTTCGACTACTTCTTCTGAAGAGAGACACTTCCTAATTTTGATCATCTTTTTAGGAGATGTAGTAGCTATGGAGATTTCAATAGTGTCCCCCTTTAGGAGGGAGTTACGGTCCTCATGATGAGGTATTGCAACTTCGTCACTGGTGTTAGATAGAGGGTGCTCCTCGTCAATATTCAAGACAGATTCTCCAAAGTATGCTTGGCTATGCAAACAATACGGGAATTGTTTCTTGTGATGATAAGGAGGTTATGTGGGATAAGCACCTAGAAATTCCTCTAGTGCATCATCTGAAGAGAAGACATCGAGAGGGACTTTCTCAACTTGTTCCCTTTCCTCTATTAACTCAGGGTGGACAAGGTTTAATGGCTTGACCGAAATCATATTAACAGTCCACCAAGGTTTTTTCTTAGACTTTTCAATGGAACATCCTAGTCCCAAATTGCATCGTCGCAACTTAAGATGGATAGGGATTTGAATTCCTTGCTTGATACATCCTAGGCCCTTCTTCCCGTAGCCATATCGAGAAGCGATCTCATATCCAAACCCATAGCAAGTTTACAAAACTTTAGAGGGCGGTGGATCCACATAGAGTGCTTTGTTCCACCAATGGATGTCAAGCGTCTCTACCGGGGTGCTTTTGCCTCCCTTGTCGGGTTCACAGATGTTAATTTCTTTTGTAGGAGGTGGATTATTCTCCTCAGTGTGGAAAGGAGCGATCTCCTGAATAGAGTCACACTTCTTTTCGTCCACAGTAGTATTATCCGCCTTTGTGTTAGGGGGAATTGGAAGGTCTACGCATGAGGGATTCACCTTATATTATTTAATGAAGAATTCAGAAAAGTTAAGGGAACCCCAATCGTCTCCAAGAAAAGAATTCATTTGAGAGGTCGATACGGGAGATTTAGGATCTTCTGCTTTAGGTGGTTCTTCATTTCCGCTATTTTCCCTGGGGAAAAATTCCACAGAGGGTATTGATGAAGAGCATTCCATAGCATTGACAGTTAAGGAAGGAATACAATTCTTGAGGATAGATATAGTTGAAGTGTGACCCACAACGGCCAATTCATAGAGGTGAATGCCTTACAGATCCGCTTTGACTATGACTAGTCGATTGTTCATGACAAATTTCAAGGAACGATGTAAGGTGGAAGTTACTACACCCATAGCATGGATCCAAGGTCTCCCTAAGAGGAGGTTGTAAGGTAAGGGGTTGGGCATTACATAAACCAATGTGGGTAAAGTAATGGGGCCTAGCTGCAAAGGTAGTATTATCGTACCTAGAGCTTGGTGGCCAGTGTTATCAAATCCACAAATGTACAAGGAGGAACCTGCTAAGGAGGATGAATCAACTTTAATTTTAGGTAGTAGGTCCATACTACAAACGTTGAGAGCCAACCCAGTATCAATGAGGGTATTCCTAATACCAATGTTAACATTGACTATGATCATTAAAGGCTCTTCTTGTTTCTACATGTCTGGAGATAGGAGTTCTTGCGAGTGGAAAGTAATATTCGGTGAATCTGCACAAATATGAGCCAACAACGCATTAACATTTGTAGGCCTAGTGGAGGCAGGCAAGAAAATATTTTATAAAGCTTCCTGAAGCATCTCTTGATAAACCAGAGTGGTCTAAAGCAAGTCCCAAAGCGAGATCTTAGCCGAAGTAACACGAAGTTGCTCGACAAGATCATAATCGTCTGGTGCTTTGATCACAGGTTTAGGTGTTGTAGGAAGGTTTGGTTGAGAAGGTGGCAAAGAAGCAGGTTGCGAGGTGGGAATAGAAGGTTTTTGATCCAAGTTTTTTTTATTACTCCTTGTAGGATATGTGTGTCCAACAGTGTTATAAGACTACGACCACATTTACCAATCCCTCAGCTTTTCGAGAGGAGACTTGCTCGAGAGATTTGTAGATAGGGGAGAGTGCTTCTAAGAAATCATCTAGAGCATCCTCCAACATATTGAGATCTTCCTCAGAAAAGTCATTATCATAAACATGCAACATTGCAAATAAAGTTCTGATGTTTCACGTCAGGTTCACCAAAATGTGATATAAGAGGGATTCGTTGCACATGGGTCTCTCCTTTCTTGAGAGAGCACCAGGGAACGAACTGCCCTTATACACCTCAAAATAACAAGTTAATGAAATAACAAAGAACCAGGATTCAGTTATGCCTTCGACTAAGACTGTCAGAGATCCTGAGGGAGCAAGATTGGAGAATTCTTATCTCGGAAGGGGCAGTTCTCGGCCAAAATACTTTAGCATAGTTCTAGGATGCTAGCATGGCGCACTGTCATCTAAAAGACGCATTGGAATCTTGAGTATCAGAGAACTCAAGAGCTCAACAAATAAGAGTAGATCTCACTTCCAAACTCAGGGAGAGTCTGTACGGGACTACTTAACTAACCATAATACCAAATTCCAAAGTAAATACAAAGATACTTGGGGAAAGCTTACCTTTCTCAGAACGCTTGAATCTTCACACCAAGCTCCTTGTCTTATCCTGTAGAAAAAAGACCGAGGAGAAAGTTGTTGGGTGGCTGTGTAGGGGCCTGCCTCAATTAGACCCCACTTTGGTGCTCCCACCTCCATGAAAAACCAAATTGGAAAGGAATGCTAAAGGAGTAAACAAAGTGTGTGGTGAAAGCAATACCCGCTTAGGAGTAGAACCCGCACCACGATAAGCATGTGGTGAAAGCAATACCCACTTAGGAGTAGAACCCACACCATGATATGGTAAAAAAATGAGTACAAAAGGAAAGAGAGAGAGAGAGAGAGCGTTACCAACGGGCCAAGACCCTCTCTAGAGTACATAGACGCACCATTGAGTGCTTTCTTGAGAGCTACTGCTGCTGCTAGGAGGACCTCAGTCCAGCATGGCTTCACCTATGAATGCACTCCTATGAAAGGAGGAGATGTCTCAAAGTTGTAGAAAAATAGAATGAGAGATAATGTGTTGTCTTCCAATCTTCCAACCTCCAAATGAGAGGCAAAAAGAGATTTTTATGCTTGCAAGGGCAGCAAAGAAACGTTACCTTCGGAGGGTAACCACCAGGACACGTGTCTCAAGGGTTAACCTTTAGATTCCATGTTTTGAACTCAGGAAATGCTATGGACGCTAGTGCACCACACATTCATCCAAGGCCTGTATTCTCGGAAAATGCATCGACAGGCTTCTATTGCTCAACCACTTGTCCTCATGGAGTCAAAATCATGAAATTCTGACCCATGGGATTTTGTCATTAATGTCTTAGGGTGTCATAAATACTAGGCATGAATGTCAAAATATGGAATTTCCCCTAGGTGAAATTCTATGATATTATAGTAGCAAACAAACATGATACACCAAAGTATTAATAACCAAGGTGGCTTTGTATCCATTACGTGGAATTTTGACTTGGCATACAAAGAATATTCTTGCTCATACTAGACATATGGACCAGTTACAAAGAGAGGTATGAAATACCTAACATGCAACCACTACATGAATTGTGTCAAAACAACTTCCATACACAAAACACAAGTATTCACCATGGTAGTATAAAAAAAATATCTTACAAACAAAACTAACAAAAATTGACTATTAATACCTATTCCTTCTTCTCTAAATCCTTATGGAAATCCTTGAGATATCCTAGGAATGTGGTATTATGATAAATCAAAAAGATAAAACTATAAAAAGATAAACAATGTTGCAATATCACTTGCCATATCTGTTTTGAGGTTTCAGGGCATTATCCATTGTTGATGATGTCTATTTTAGGAATGGATTTGTTAAGGAATATCTCAAGATGTTGTTAGTGAATTGTCAATGGATAGGTAGTTAACACTTTGGCATTGTTTTCACTAGATAGTTGTCTAATCATTTCGATCTATCTCTTGGAATTTTTTATTTTGATTTTTTTTATGTTTGTTGTTTGCTTTTGTTAAAGGGTGATTGCGACAATTTGTTTATTAGGGATGAAAATTTTATTGTGGTTGGTGAGGATGGAGGTAAGACCTTTTTGATTTTTTTGGTTTATGTGATGTTTTTGTTGTTTTCAGGGGACTAACCCAGGGCCTCAAGGGCTCATCAAAGATAAGCCTTACCTACATTGTACATGTAGAGGCTCATAGTTTGCTTGGTTTGATATGGACATGTTTTTTGATCTTTTCTATTTTTCAAATGTTTTTGGATTTTGAATTTTTGACTAAGTTGAAATAAAGCATGATAGACACCTAAGGGGCCTGACCTAAGGCCTCAAGGGCTGATAAGCCTTGCCTATGTTGTACATGCAAAAACCACATAGTTTGACTCAAAGCATAACTTGTTTTTGGGATTTTGATATTTTTGACTTTGTTTTGATTTTGTTTTTTTCTAGATGTTTTTGATTTTTCTGTTTTCAACCATGATGGGACGTACAAGGATTCAATATGTTATTAGTTTCGGGATGTTTCCCCCAGTTTGAGACAAGATCACCTTCACTAAGGGAGATAGATGTTGATGGTGCAACAAGGTTCAATACTTAATCAGTCATCAAGCCATGGGTGGACACATGTTTTTTTATGGGATGAATGGGTGGATGCTTCAGATAGAAATGATAGATAATGATGCAAGTCATATTCAAATGCAGTGCTTGTTTGATTGTTTTTCACTATGGCATCTATTCTGGAAGCACCACAAAGTGGTTTTCACTTAAAGAACAATTTATTTCTCTTTACTATTTTTCTTGCTTTTTGATTTTTTTGCTTTTTTATCTTTTTTATTTTTTTGGATTTTTACTCTTTTTCCTGTGGTATTATGATGTGTGTCAAGTATATAACTTCTTAAGATGGCTTCTATTCAGTGGTTTGGATAAAGGTTCCCCTTTAGGAGTAGCCAATTTATAAGCTCCAAATCCATAGCTTGTTGTGATAATGAATGGGTCTAACTAGTTGGGTTCAAATTTACCTTTTCCATCTTGATTCAATTGTACCTTCTGATTCTCTCTGAGTACCAAGTCCAATTTGAAATTTTCTATTTTTGATCTTTTTATTATAGCTTTGTTTGAGCTTATTCTGATAAACCTGAAGATGGTTTAACACACTCAAACACCTTTCATCTAGGAGTTCCAACTCATTTAATCTAGATAACTGATACTCTTCATTTCTGACCACACCTTTTAGTGATATTCATAGTGAGGGTATTTAGACCTCAATAGGTAAGACAACTTCAGATCCATAGAGCAAGGAAAATGGTGTGGCACCTATAGGGGTACAAATACTATTTCAGTAAGCCAATAGGGATAGGTTTAGTTGTAGATTCCAATCACGATCGACATCATTAATAGTCTTTTTAGTATCTTTAGGATAGTTTTGTTAGATGCTTCATCCTGACCATTTTCTTGGGGGTAATAGGGCATGGAGAATTTATGTTGGATAGAGAACTTGGAACAAATCTCTTTGAAATCTTGGTTCTTGAACGGGGTCCAATTTTTTGTTATGATGGTTTGGGGAATTCCATATCAACATACCAAATAATTAAAGATGAACTTGGATATATATTTACCAGTGATGTAGGTTAATGGAATCACTTATATCCACTTGGTGAAGTACTTAGTTGTGGTAATGATGAACTTATTCCCATTTGATGAAGTAGGAGAGATCTTACCTACCAAGTCTAATCCCCATTGTGAAAAAAGTCCATGGTGTTGTGATAGGTCTTAGCACCTGTGCTAGTGCGTGAATGAGGTCACTGTGTTGCTGACATTGGTGACATTTTCTTGTGTAGGCAATAGCCTCTTGCTCCATTGATGGCCAATAGTATCCTATTCTTAGTAACTTTTGTGCAAGTTTAGGTCCACTAGAGAGGGACCCAAAAAACGTTGTCATGTACCTCTTGTAAGGTGGTTTGTGCTTCTTCTGCATCAAGACATCAAAGTAAAGTACCATCTAAACTTCGATGATATAAGGTGTCTCCTAGTATTGTAAATCAGGAAGTCCTACGGAAAAAGGTTTCCTTTTGGGTGGCTATCAAGTGAGGGGATACAATACCATGTTGGATATAATCAGATGTATCATGATACCATGGTGAGCTAGGACCAACAACACACACTAGTTTTGATTTTGAAATATCAAACGTTGGTATGAGCAATTGCTCCATAAGGAATTCATACTTAGAAATGTTTTGTGGAATATCAAGGAGTGAACCTATCATTTTCATAGCATCTGTTGCTCTGTTGTTGAAGCGGGGAATTAGTTCAAAGGTGATGGTTACAAAATATTGTTTAAAAATGTCCACCATCCTCTTATATGGTAGCAACTTATCATATTTTGTTTGATACTCATCATTTACTTTCCTGATTACCAGTTAAGAGTCTCCATAAACCTACAGCTCATTAATCCTCCATTCAATTGCCATTTTGAGTTCTATGATTAGTGCTTCATAATATGAGATGTTATTTATGAATGGGAAAGCATTTATTTAAGCCTTAGGTATACTATCCTTCTATGGTGTGAGAAATAAGATACCCGATCTTGAGCCGTGTTGAGTGTGGAATCTATCAAAGTACAAGGTCCAACGACTTGTCTGTTTTGTTAGCAATATGCTTTCATCTAGGAAGTCTAGATTTTAAGAGGTTGGTGATCTTCCATCGGTGCTTTTTCTAGTTGATCTACTATGATCTATCCTTTGATGGCTCTCTTGTCTATGTACTCTATATCAAACTCACTCAATATCATCACCCATTTAGAAATACTATTTGTTAGAGCTACTTTTAATAGTAGGTACTTTAGTGGATCTACTTTTGAGACCAACTTTACTTGTCTGTTCAAGATAAAGTGTCTCAACTTCTATGTCACAAAGACAATAGAGAGACATGCTTGTTCTATGGGAAAATAGTTCAATTCATAGCCCACTAGTGTTCAGATGATGTAGTAGACCACTCTTTCTTTGTTATTATAATCTAGATGTGCTAAGGGAGCTCCTATTGTGGCTTGTGTTATAGAAACATAAAGTATCATTGCTTTATTAGGAATAGGTGGAATTAGTATTGGAGGAGTAAGGAGATACTCTTTGACTTGCTAGAACACTTGATCACATCTTCCATCCCATTTGAATGTGATTTCTTTGTGTAGGAGATGGGTAAAGGGGTGGCATTTTTTTGCCAACTGCACGATGAATCACTTGATGGACTATATTTTCCCTTGTAGACTTCTGAGCTGCTTCAATGTATTTGGAGAAGGCAATTCTAATATGGCTTTTAATTTTGCAAGATCTACTTTAATGCCTCTCTTTGACACTATGTATCCTAGTAACTTTCCAGATGTTAGTCCGAATACACACTTTTTCGGATTGAGCCTCAAGTTATATTGTTTGAGTTTGTCAAACACCTTTGCAAGATTGGTCAAGTGGTCTTCTCTTTTGATGGACTTTGCTAGTGTTTCATCCACATAATCTTCCATAATTGTATGCAACATATCATGAAAGATTGTAATCATTTCTCTCTAATATGTCGCTCCTATGTTCTTTAGAGCAAATGACATGACATTCTAGCAAAAGGTCCCTTGTGCACAAGTGAATGCAGTCTTATATTGATTGTTAGGGGATATCTTTATCTAATTATAGTTAGAGAAGTCATCCATTAGTGACATTTCATGTCCTGCTATTAGATCCTGCAATCATATCAATGCTTGGAAGAGGGAAGTCATCTTTTGGAAAAGCTTTGTTTAGATCTCAAAAATCTGTGCAGATTATGATTCCCCTAATGGGATTTGATATTGGTACTAGGTCTGAGGTACATTCAGGGTAATCAATTGGTCTAATGAAACCCACATCTAGCAGTTTATTTAATTATACTTTTACCAAAAGTGTTATTGAGGGATGCATCTTTCTTAGCTTCTGCTTGATAGGTTTAGCACCTGGAAATATAATTGTGTATGACCAATGTAGGATCTAGCCCTGGAATTCCTACATATGTCCATGCAAAGTTTAAATTCCTTTCATTGATGAACACTGAGAAGTTTACTTTCTCTTCAAGATCAAGTGACATTGCATGATATGTGATCTTAGGTGTTTCTGTTGTGCCCACATTTATAGGTTCCACTTCTTCAACTAGGAGTGTCGACTTCTCTTGATATTCAAAAATAGGGAGATTGAATCCTCCATCCTCGAGTGCCTTGGAAAGGTTTTCACCCTTAGGTTCATCCTTTATTTTTCTCTTTTCAGGATCCGATAGAGCCACTTCGTGGTTTTCCCTAGGGGATCTCATTTTAATTTTTTACATTATCCTTTTCACTTTTGTGACTAGAGGACACAATCTCCCCTCCAAAATATGCTTGGTTTTCAAGTTCCATGAAAAATCTTGCTTTATGATCTCTTGACGGTATATTGGTTCGAAGCCCCATAAAATCTACAATAGCTTCATCATTTTGGAATTGATCCAAACTAGGCATATGGTGTTGTTGGTCCCAATATATTAATTGTGGATAGAAAAGGGGTATGTTGTCATTTTTATCTACAAAGCTTATGTAAGTCATTGAAATGGTCAATATGGATTTGGCATCATTCTCCCATTGGGTATCTAGGTCATCATCTCTAGAGGTAACAAAGGAAGGAGAATCCCATTCACACTCATTAGATTTTGTTTCATAAGTACAGTCTTTGAATGTAGGTTTTCTAGTTCAAATAGGGAATATACTTATGATGAAGCTTTCAAATAAGTCATCAATGAGTATCGTTTTACATAAGATGGTAGATATATAATGTCTTAACATCAGTAGAAGGAGATCCTTTCTTAAAAGAGGTATGTTGAGTTTTTGGAGTAACCACATCTAGAGAACCATAGCCTAGTCCCATGTTCTTCTTTCTTTGTTCCACTATAATAGGTTCACATCTGCCTTGTTTGTGTAGCCCAAGGCCACCTTTTCTAGTGTATCCCATTTTTTTAGCTAGCTTATACCATTTACTACTAGGATCAATTAGAAGGGGTTGTAGTTGTTCTGGTTCTTCTTGGTCTTCTTTGTAGATCATTGATGAAAGGTCCTCTTTGAATATTTCCTCTTTCTTCATATCTCCCCACTTGGTAAAGATTGTGGGTTTGAATACCATTGTAACTTCTTGTTCTTGTTTGATCTCCTTTGGCCCTCTATAAATATTTAGTGTTGGGGAAGCATTTCAATGCAAAAGGCTTGATTGAAATGATAGTTCCCATTACCTTTGTCAAGTACTTGAATCTTGGAATCAGATTTTTTTTTTCACTTGATGAGGGTTTAGCTAAGGTTGATGGTAGTGTTGATGGGTCAACATATGAGGATAAATGATATATCATTACTAGGTACATGCTTGCTATATTTCTCCTCCAATTTTGCACAATAGTGGAAGGGTTCGGGATCATCGTATAAAGTAACCTCCTTTCCTTTGTGAGTAAATTTTAGACACTAGTGGAATGTCAAAGGAACCGCTTGTAGTGCATGAATCCATGGGCATCCTAGAAGAAGTTTATATGATAGATCAAGGTTCAGTACTTGACATGTTGTTTCCCTTATTGTTGGTCCTATATATATAGGTAGCCTGATTGTCCCTTCTGAATTTCTTTCTAGGTCATCATAAGTCCTTATAGTAATGCTCTTTCCTTTGTCAATTACATCATCAAAATACCCCAACTGTTTAAAAAATTTCAAGGTACACATGTTTAAACCTACTCCATTATCTATCAATAATCTTTTGACCATATGTTTGTGGACACCAACCTCTATATAGAGGGCTTGGTTGTGGAACGACTTATGTGGAAGGTCTTTATCAAAAAAGACTAAATGATGATTGGTCATGATTTTTCCAACCATGGCTTGAAACTAATCAGGATTGAGGTGATTAGGGACCACTGCTTCCAAAGCTTTCTCTAGTATTTCCCTATGTGCGGGTGATAATTTCAACAAATCTAGGATGGAGATCAAAGTGGGAGTCTTCTTCAGTTGTTCCACAATACTATAGTCATTGGATGACCTAGTTGTGGGTTTAGGTGGGGCTCCTTTTATTGTGACTTTCCCTTGACAGGTGGTTACATTACATTCGAGGTCCCTGCCTCGTATGGTTAACACATTGACCCTAGTGTCATCTGCTTGGGATAGGGTACCTAAGATGGTGTCACCATAGGTGTAGTTGGCCTTGTGATAGTATTGTTCTTTCCCTTTGTCATTTTTCTTAGTATGGTTGGGAATTGGATTTGTGTAGATTTAGAGATCTTTATTTCTAGGATGGTGTTCAATATCAACTTCTCCCTTGTCAATTAAGTATTGTATTATATGTTTAAGTCTCATGAAATTATTCATCGTATGCCCCTTGATCTTGTGGAACTCACATAAATCATCATTGTACCATAGTGTCTTAAAAATCAATTCTTCATAGTTTGGACACTCATTGACTTTGATGAGGTTTTTTTGAACTAATTTGCACATGATTGTCTCAAGTTTTTCTCCTAATTGAGTAAATTTCATCCTTGATTGGCCATATTGTCTTTATAGTCCTCCCTGATTTGTTCGTTGGTTATTCCTTTGATTATTTTGAGGATAGGTGAGTTGATTGTTTTGTATATTGTTGGGAGCGTAGATCGTTTGTGCAACTTGAGGTTTATTTTGTAGTACATTGGAATTTTGTACATTCCATATGACTCTAGCATCAACTACTCCATCATTGGTAACTTTTTTTAATTTTTGGCCCAAATCTTGGGTTTCTCATTTGAACTAGAAGGGTTGTCTTTTAGTTTAAGGACTCCCCTTGCTATGAGAGCTCTTTCAATGTGTAGTCCATTTTCAATGGTTTCTTTGAAGTTAGCAGGGCATAACATGGTGAGTTGGTAATTGATTTCTTCTTGGACATTTGAAACAAAAATATCCACTTGTACCTACTAGCTTTATGTCTCCATCTTTGTTGGTAGGATGTAAAGGATTACCCTTGGCTTTGTTTAATTTTGTAGAGGTCAGTGATGGTGACATCTTATTCTATATTGAATCAGAAGTGGTTCACAAACTTGTTAGTCAACTCATCAAAACTCCTAATTCTTGGTGGTAGATGGGAGAACCATTACATAGCATGACTAGTAAGGTTGCATGAAAAAGTCTCATTAGGTATGAATAATTATTTTTCACTTCCATGCAAGCTACTAATAAATCTCACACATGTTCTACTAGATCACCCTTTCCCTTGTACTTATCAAATTTTGGTATTTCAGAATTTTTAGGAAAGGGGAGCATAGTAATGGAGCGATCAAAAGGGAATAGACATATATCCTATAGAGTGTAGGTCTTCTTTGGTTTTCCAATTTGGATGTCTGATATCCTTTGATTCATGGCTTGTAGTTGCATACCTACCTTTGTGTTTGGTACGTTTGTTTTTGGACCTTGTGCATAGTAGCCTTGTTGTCCCATAATGTTTTTTTGGTCATAGGTTTGGTATTGTGGAGGTGTAGGGCCTTGGTAACCATGTTGAGTGAAAGGAGGGTTAAGTCCTTGTTGATTGTAAGGAGGGCAGGGTCCTTGTTGGATGGAAGGAGGGTTAGGTCCTTGTTGAATGTAAGGAGGGTTAGGAGCTTGTTGCGTGGAAGGAGGGTTAGGTACTTGTTAAATGTAAGGAGGGTTAGGTCCTTGTTGAATGTAAGGAGGGTTAGGTTCTTGTTGTGTGGAAGGAGGGTTAGGTCCTTGTTGAATGTAAGGAGGGTTAGGTCCTTGTTGATTTTGTTGAAGAGGGGTACCTTGATAGTGCGTTGGTGGTACTCCTTGTTGTAGTTGATTCTGCTAAAGGGTACCTTGGTAGTGTGTTGGTGGTACACCTTGTTGTTGGGCTGAATTATTTTGAAGGTTACTCTAGTAGTGCGTTGATGGTACACCTTGTTTATGGGAAGAATTGTTTTGAAGGTTACCCTGATAATGCATTGGCGGTACACCTTGTTGTTGGAATTGTTGATTGGCAAGGTACCATGTGTCACACCTTGTTGTTGAGACAAACATTTTTGAAGGTTACCTTGATTGTGTGTTGGTGGTACACCTTGTTGATGGGATGAATTGTTTTGAAGGTTACCCTGGTAGTGCATTGGTGGTAGACCTTGCTGAATTATTATGTTGGTTGAAGGATCAATATATGATGCATTCTATGGCATGTATTGTCCTATTGGTGGGTTGTTACCTTGTGACATGTATTGAGATGGACCTCCCTTATATTGTTAGGCCACTGGTGCTTGTTTGATTTGGGTTGGTTTCCTAAACAAAGTGTTTTCCATTGGTTGTTGTTTATGCTGGTCGTTGTTTTGTGAGAAGATTGGTGGTATGTTCAAAATCTCCAATGGTCTGGGTATTTCCCTCACAACTAATTTATCCCCTAAGGGAATAAGGTTAGGATCCTTAAGAATTTCCACATTAAATTCTATATGTACCTTAGAACCACTTTGTGTTGATTTGAAGAAGTAGGTTTTTGGTTCCTTTCTTAGGAGTTTGTCCATCAGTTTAAGTACCTTGGGATTGTTGGAGTGTTGAAATAATTCTTCCTCATTTATTTCTTCCTCACTATCCACTTCTTCTATGACCACTTCCTTTGGGTTTTGGTTTGATCTATCCATTGCTTCTTGTTGTCTACATATTACTTCTTCCTCACTTGGTGGTTTGTTTGTCGTTTCCTTAAATGTGGGTTCCTTTCAAGGAGTTATAAGTTCACTTGGTCTATAACCCCATGGGTCACTTCCATTGTTTATGGTGTTTGTGGGAGGCATGCTAGAGATTTTTTTTTTTGCTTCCATCTTTTTTTTTTGTTTTGTGAACACGTGGTTGTCATAAAAAAGCATCAAGATTTTGTGGAAGTTGATGATTTTTAACTATGGAAATAAAAAGGATGCTTTATTTTTGGGTTTTTTCAGGTTTTTGAGTGTTTTTTGGTGTTTTCTATTTTAAAAGGATGATGTCTATTGCCATGCAGGAGGTGGTAATATGGGCCTTCCACCCACAAGATCATATTTTTACACTTGTTTGTCTAGGATATTTGCTATGTTTCTCCACTAGATTGGTGTTTCCTTTGTCTCGAATATGAAACTCCTCAAGCTACTGATGATGTCTATTTGTTCTGCTTCAATTTGTGTAAAGTTTGGTTCTATGATAGGTACTATAAGGTTTGGTTGTTGAACTAGAGCAGCAGGCTAGCAAATGGTCATAAAGTGAGTGGTGTTTTGATATGGGTTTGTGATACTCAAGACCCTAAGGTTTGAGTGATGTTTTCAAAATTTTGGAAATGATGCTAACTGTTTGGGTTTCAAAAAATGTTGAAAACCTGGATTAATATTTCACTTCTTTTCTTAGAGGATATATTGCAAGAAATCTACTTGAACTAGCCTTGAGGTTCAAGAAAATGTTGATATCTTAGAAGTTTGAGTGAAGGAATAATCCAAAGTTGTTGTTTTGATTTTGAACCATAAAGCTAGATTAGAGTGTTTGATTTCATAAATAGATGATGGAATTCATGTAAATTATGATGTGTTTGGGAGTCTAATTATTTTCATTCTCACAAGTCTTATAACCAATTTCAGATGGGTTTTCTGATTTTCACCAGAAACATAGCAAAAGTGGTGGTGATTTCAGAGCAATAGCAACAATTTCTGTCAAAAGCAACCAGATTTTGGTCAACAGTAGCCAAATCTAAAAGTCAATTGCAGCAAGATTTTTCAAGAGCGGCTTTCTATTTCAAGTTTCATGATAGGTGAATTTGTGCAGGAAAAAGCAGTTGTTTTGGTTGAGAGTGCAGCCATATTTTTGGTGACTATGGCCAAGAAAATTGGTTAAGTGTGGCACAAAAAAGATCAACTGTGTCAATTTTTAGATCAGGTGTGTTCAGTTTAGCAAAAGCAGTGAGTTTCTAGGTCTTTGTCAAAATCTAGAGAGCAAAAGTGATAGGTTTTGGGTCAATTGTGGCTAGTTTTTGTCAAGTGCAGCAGAAACAATAGCAAAAGCGGTCTCTGTTTAGTTTTGTTTTCTAGTTTCTATGTTGGCAGAAGTTTGGATAAATTTTGTAGATTTGGATGACTTTGTTTGATCTGATTTTTTAGTTGTCTTGTTTTTAAGATATGGTAAATGATACAATAGTAAATGTATGTATTGACATGAAGCTTTTACCACAAACACTCATTTTTGGATCTAAATGTCTATAAATTTAAAGGAACATTTCTTTCCACCAAGTGAAAATTAAGATACCAAAAAAGCCATAGTTTTCCAATGTTAACTTTAGATTTAATGTGACATGAAATCTAAGCCTAAATGCTAGAAAACCTTTAGAGATATTTTTTTAGGATATCTTTTTGGAAGTGAAAATATAGGGCTCTTTTCAAAGTTATTTACACTAACCTTAAAGTGTGAGATTTGATGAATATGTTGATGTGTGTTTGAGTTGTTTTGGGATCATGCAATGTGTTTAAACTGACTCACAAGCAACACAATCCTAGCTCAAGTGGGTATGTTCTTCGTGGTGGGCTTGCCTCATGCCCTTTGTAGTAGAAGAGATGATTTTACATGCAATCTAGGGAAAAGTGTAGAGGTATGTTAAGAATGAAATCTTAACATCTACACTTCAACCAAAATTGGACATGGTAAAAAACCTTTTGGAAGTAAATTCCAATGCACCATTTTAAAGAACTCTTTGGAAGGAAAAAGTTGGTCACTACAAATAAAGGTTTTTTTAATGACAACAAACCGAGAACACCTGTCATTTCACTACCGCCTAGTAGTCACTTAAGATTCTTTAACATTTTCCATTCCACATAAGGTGTGGAATTAGGTGCATCATGTTGACGCCTCAAGATTGAAGTTACTTTCTCAGGATTTCACAACTTTTGATATAGTCCACCTGTAAACATGCTTCAAGAACTTGTTTATGAATTCTCCATCATGGGATGTATTTCATAGCAAGCTCCCTCTTTAAGGATAAAAATAAAGAGACTAAAACATGAAACTCAAAGTACTTTTCGTCACCCAAGATCACCCAAAAGACGTGAGGGGAGAGGATAGGTACTCAGTTTTCCAAACAAAAAATACACATTATACACTTCATTGCAATGTTCTTTTTAAGCCCCTTGAGCAGCACTATCTAACCAAATAAAGCGTGAAAAGACTAGCAAATCAATTTTTATGTTGCACTAAAATTGAAGTGTTTGAGATATCAAGCATTGTAGATAGCAATTTGCAAGTCAAAAAATTGATTTGTCCATTTTTAATCACCAATTGAAGTGTTTCTAAAGCCTCTTCTTAAATGGTCAACAAAAGGAAATTGCTCATTTCATCAACATATTGAAATCGTTAGGTTGAAGGAAAGCATGTTTTAGAGCACCAAAAATAATTGTTTGTTCTAATCTAGAAATCTTTGGAAAATCCTTTTTAGAGCACCAAACCAAAGGCGTGCAAATTTTTAGGGTTCATTTTAGGCATCAAAATAAAAAATTTCCTAAACAATGAAAGGTTCTGAAATGTTCTTTTTAAAGCACCAAATTGAAATTTTGTTCTAATCTACAAAGATTATTGAACATTCCTTTTAGAGCACCAAATTAAAGGCGTGTAAATTATGGAGTTCATTTTAAGCTCCAAATCAAAGTTTTATTCTAAATTATGAAAGTTTCTGAAAAAAATTTAAAACTTTGACCATTCACCTTCTTTCCAATAAAAAAATGTTTTGTCAATTCTTGGATACAACCATGCCATGCTTCTACAAATCCTACATAAATAATGTTAGCACCCTTCAACATCCAAACCAAAAATTGTTAGCATTAGAAATTGAAAAAATAACTTGCAGCTTTCGAACAAAACTTTAACAGAGAAAAAGTGAATTTATTAAGCAAAATCAACCTTCTTCTATGCACTTGTGGACCTATTTTTGGAGGAAAAAGTGATCCAAAAATTCAAGTGCGGCCCTATTATGTTCAAAAGTGATCAAAATTTTTAGAAGTGGCCCTATCAGTGAAACAAAAGCGGCTGAAAAAGGAAAAAGTAGTCGAAAAAATGGTGAGTGTGGTAAAAATGATAGATCAACCGTGTAAATTTCCTGTAGCTTTTGTGTGAAGATTTTTCAAATGCACTTTTGGAACTTGAAATTATAAAACACACTCAAGGAAATGTTAATGCTAAGGACCATGGTCCTGTCGAGTGTGCCAGAATGTGTAAGGGGGAAATAAAATATGTTTTAAGATAATAAATTATCAATGAATTAAAATTATCTAATTCAAATGAAAGATCAATATTCATACCCATTACTCAAGAGATGAAACCATGAAGAAATGAATTCAAACAATGCAACCAAAAGAGATAAAATAAAATGAACTCAAAAACCATAGTGTTACCATCTCGTGTTGAAGTATATTCGTAAAGATGTTGGATCATTTGTTGTATCAATGCGAAGCCTCCATTTGTGCGCAGCAAAAGCCTCAAAGTTTGTGCGCGTTGATCAAATATGTGTGTAAATCTTGTCAAAAGATTGATTGTGATTCCAAAATTACTTTGTTGTGCAAAAGATGTTGATTCTCCAATTTTTTTGAGAAGAAATGAGGTTGTTATATAGATTTTGTGTTTTGAAATGAACGATCAAGATTACATAGTAGAATATTTTGATCAAGGGTTCAAAATCGTTTAGAGGAATTAGATGGGAAGAATTAGTGGATTTTGATTACGTAATTGGTGTGATTGAAGAAATCATGTTGAGCCTTCAGTGGGATTGAGGAAATAAATTGAATAATCTATGGAATTGAAGAAATCATGTTGATCTTTCAATGGGATTAAAGAATAAATGAATCATTTAGAAACATAGATGAATCAGTCAGCCAATGAGAGTGTGCAATCGAGGGATAGTAATTTGCTCAATCATAAAAGTGAGTGAGGGTAATTAATTAATTAAGGCTTTTAAGTTGAATATGCAAATCATGTTTGACTTTTGCAACAAAGTTGTATTTGTTTGTTTTGACCTTTTTGAATGATGTTTTGAATAATTTATTTAATTATTCATGTTTAGGGTAAAGTGATTTAATTAAACTATTAAGTGACAATAATTTAATCAATTTATGGGAATAAGGTAAATTAGTGACATAATTAAATAATTAATGTTATTTAATTAATCAGGAGGAATAAAGTTAGATTAGGACTTTATTGAATAAATGAAATTTATTTAATTAGTCAAAAATGATGAAAAAATGAATTAATTAAATAATGTAATATTTTTCAATTAATAGAGGAATTTTATGGTTTTTGATACAATCGATGTGAAATGTAGTGGTATTAGGTGATAATGATGCCAAATATGAGAAAATTTCATTCAAGATGTGCGATAAGTGTTAGGTCATTTTTACATGTCTACAGATACATTTGTTCAATGCTTGCAATTTCTCAAAAAGTGGTACAAATGAGCTATAAAATGCATAATTTAGGATATTAGGGACTCAGTTAGGCTCAAAAAATTAAGGGGAGAAAAAAATAGTTTGAAATTATCAAGGGTGACAATTTTTTATGCTACTAAAGTAGAAAATCTATGTCAAGAGGGGTTCGATTGTACAAATGTTGAAGAGATAGGATGACCAAGGATCTAGGGGGTGATCAAGCCCCTAGGACCCAAGATCCCATGGCAAACCAACATAAACACAAATGAGCACACATATGTATGAAATGCAACAAGGTAACATACATAAACATACAATGTCAACATGAAATGCAAAAATGAGGGTATGGATAATCATACCTGCTAGCAAGCTATGTTGTGATAGGATCTATACCAAAGGCATTCATGACACACAATAGCAAAGTCTTATATTTTCTAGAGGAATCATAAATAGGAAGGGAAAATGGGCTAGTGAAGTTTGATATTCACTAGGTGAGCCCCCAAGACAAGATAGTAGAATGAGAAACACACTAGGTCTAATAAAGTTTGTGATTCACTAGGTGTACACCCATGTCAACTATACCAAGATTTATACTCCCTAATAACTCTGATAAGGTGTTACAAAATGATCAAAATGTAAGGCCAACATAACGCTAAGTTCAATGCCTGTGAACAAAGTGAAGTAAAAAAGATGCCGATATCAATTTTAACACATCACTAAGTCCAACACCTATGAACAAAGTGAACCAAATCATGCCAATGTATGCCCCCACCTTAAATAAATTAAAAAACAACATGCCATGAGAAATTGCTTTAAGGGAGAAAAATTATAAATTTTTCACATGATAAAAGGTCACAATAGCTTGTTTGGAAATCCCTATGAAAATGATATGTTTCCAAATAAAGCTACACCTTGATAAGGGGTTTCCCCCAAATATAATGCAACAAACAACATAGAATATGAACACATAAGGGATCTAGGAATCTAGGCTCAATATATGTCTTTGTTACAGTGAAGTGACAAAGCTCAAAATTGACATCATTCCCCAAATACTCATGGAACAACTAACACAGTGGTGGAATGACACATAGAGAGAAGAAAAACACACTTTTGGGTCAACATGGAAGATACCTAAATGTATCAATACCTTACATCATCACCAAAAGGAGAACACAAGAAAAAATTAAAAGACAAAGTTTATGACATATAGAAGAATAAAGATACAAATAGAAGAGTGTTACAATAGGTTTGTTTCCTTTATATCCTTGTGTCAACAGAACAACAAGCGCCATCCAAAGAAACCTCACAAAATAAAAGACACTCCAAGAAGCATAATATGAGAGATCATATCACATACAAAAAAATACAAAGAATACAAGAAAAAAACATAAAGGAGCACCACACATGCAAGTTGGCCTAAAGAAGGTAATCTACATCCCAATATTATTCATCATATAGGGAAGGCAGAAAAATAGCTAAAGGGACTACAACAAGTGTCGTACTAGGAGCATCTATACCCTATACCCTATGCCTTCAACCTATTCCTTATACCCTCAACACTCAACATTATACCCTATACCCTCAATCCCTCAACCTTATGTTGGAAGATTGTCATTGATGATATTTCCCAACAACATGAGCGTGGTATGTATATTTTACATCATCCAATGTTTTCATTGATGTCAACATGGTTGTGGATCATTCTATCATGATTTAAAGGTTTTTTTGAAGACATTTATAAAAGATAAGTTGGTCTAAAAAGTATAGATACATAGAAAAATGCCTAAGTTTGAAATCTGCTAGTACATTGGTTCAGTGAGTTAGTTTTTGGGTTTGCACTCCACTGCAACTAGAGATATCACTCTGTGATTCTAACAATTTTTTTAATCACCATATGAATCTAAATCTAATATTCTTTTTTATTTAGTGAAGTATCCTAGAAGATATGAATGATAGATTTTAGCTCTATATATTGCAATTATTTTCTATACAGTGTTGGTGTGGGAGATTTTGCATTCCTTTGCAGATGACTATTTTCTACTATGATGTTAAAGATAAGCTATTTTATGTCAGTTGAGTGGGAATTCCAAATGAGATTGAGTTTTGAGTTCCACATGTGGAAAATTGAGTAAAAAGATGAAAGTTTTTGTATTTAGGTCTTAATTGGGGTTGACCTAACACGTTTGAAGGATTAAAATGTGTTGCAATATTATGTGAGACCTATATTGGCTCCATATCAACCTATCTTGAGGATTTTGGATTTTTAATTAAGGCACAAGATGTTGATGAAATGTTTTGAGGATGAAAAATTCAAATTTTGTGTGTTACTTCCAATTAGGCCAACCTAATTGAAGTTACACTTGATGTGGATATATATAGGAGATTGATTTCAATGTTTTTTAAGATGTGGTGTGAGTAATGTGCAATATGTGGCATTTATAGTGTTAAACCTACATGTGTGAGGCGAATATGATTAGATTTGTGCAAATTGTGTGAATTCAGAGTAGAGCAGTGCATTGATCCAGATTGGTGCAATTTTTTTTTACTTCATTGGAATTGTAATCCAACATATTGTAGATGCAAATATAATAGTTCAATAGGTTGTGAGCTACCCCTTATTTCTTCTATATTATTCTTTGTGGATAGTGAATCCACTTGTAGTGAACATTTCTATAATATACTATATCCAAATATAATATATTGTGAGCTAACCCTCACTATGGTTTTTCCCATTTTGGGATTTCCATGTAAAAATCTTGGTGTTCATGTGTTATGTTATTTTGTGGATGTTTCATGCTTTCATTCATTATTACAGTTGAATATGTTTTGGTAATTGGATGGCTAGTTTTTGAATGGTTTAATAGAATATTGATTCACCCCCCCTCTTAATATTCTGGGTGTTCAACAATTGGTATTAGAGCTTGGATCCCTAGAAGGAGCTTGAATGCTTTGGGAAGATCTTGGAGATTGAACACATGGCTGATAGAAAGTTTCCTATTCCTCTAGAAGAGATTCCTCCTATTGAACACACATAAGAAGATTGCATGATTGACAAAGAACTCAAAGTTTCTCTTGAAGATCTTCACAAAGTTGAAGATGAAAATAGAGATTTTGAAGGAAAATATTAAAGAGGAAAATGAGTGCAACATAAAACTGAGAGAGTAGATCAAGAAATTCATAGAAAGGCATAAGGAAGTCAATGAACAATTAAAGCAAGAAAATGAAGATCTCACTGAACTAGAAGTAAAAGAGGAAGAAAATAAAAGAGTTGAGGAATGTCTAAATGCAATGGTTCAAAGAAAATCTAATGAATGCATGAGGCTTGAACAAGACATGATAAATTTAAGATCAGATTTGGAGAAGGCAAGAAGTCATGAAGACAAATTCAAGATAGGTTCTATAATGCTTGATGAGTTGATTGCAGGTCAGAAAGCATCTAAAGAAAAAGGTGGTCTAGGACTTGAAAAAGGAGAAAGCTCAAAATAAGCTCACACACCTTATGCAAAAAATAAGATCAATGAACTAGAAAAGACTAAAGACAAGAAGAACAATGGAAAGTTATAGAATCAAAGAAATAATGCTAGAAGACCCCTTATCAGACAACCAAATACTCAAAGGTACCTGTTGGGCTCCTCTAATGGGTCAATAACTAAGCGCTTAAAGCTATAACTTAGAGATTATATATCTACACTAAGTAGTTATCTTGCTCATCATGAAGGTTCATTTCATTGTCAACCCAGGGACATGAACTTGAAATGGATCAGCAGTATCTGTGCACTAGGACTCAATTGTAGTCATCCTTATCCTATAAATAGAAAGGAAACAATACTGAAAGTAAAATGCTTGAAAGGAATTATCTTAAGTATTGAGCATGAATCAACAACTAAATTGAACTAGAATGAATGATAGAAACAAAAATCTCAGCAAACAGACAGGAAGTTACTCTGTCTTCCTTGGCTGCAAGAACATGCACAAAACAGAGTTCCAATGGATGTAGGAACAAACAACTACTAAGACTGTAACTAATTACTAAAAAGAAATGTAACTACTAAACTGAATGGGTGGAATTCTCACCAAGTTGGCCCCCTTGAATGAGTCTTTCGTAAGCTAACTTAGATGCAACAAATCAAAGTATCATTGTATTCATTGAAAACATTGGTACATCATAATAGCAACATGGATGTATTCTTTTAAACTAAAAAAATGCAAGTACAATATCAAAAAATCCAACCTTGTGAAGAGGGACATCTGATCATTATTTATAGAAGGAAAGCTTCTAACTAACCCTAACTAACTCGACAGTCGACTCCATTAGAATAGGAGGATGCCATTTATTGAAAGCATGAAAAAGAAGAAGGAAGTTATGCATGCACAAGACTTTAGTCAAACTAATCTTTCCTCAACGAGGATCCAACATAGCAGCGCCTTCTAAATCTACTCAACTAATAGACATGGTCATTTAAAAAACTTCCACATGAGCTAGGATTTTCCCTCCATTGGAAGTTTCCCTCCATTGACCTCTTAAATGTCCATCTCTTTGACTTCTTTAGCAACCGACCAGCTGGCATGAACTTCTTCCACCTTGCAAGCTTCATTTATATCTACATCTTAATGTGAACCTACATAATGACATTAGCGTCCATAAAACAATTGTATATCCATAATCACCTTAGAATAACATTCATTCAATCACATGTAAAATTAATATAGATACATCACATAGCAGGTTAATACTATCAAAAGTCACAAGGATAAGCTCATGCCCAAAGTTCATAAATTTAGGAAAATAACATAGAGAGTATCAATAACCAGGTACTAAAATCCCTTGGTAACAACAAAAAATATATGATAAAACCTATAAAAAATGAGTCATTATTTGGACTCATCATCTCTCCCCAACCTAATGATTTGTTAATCCTCTAGTAGAGGGAACTCAATTCCTTTTCCTTATCAAAGCCTTGAAATCACCAATTGTTGTCTACCCTTGACCAGCCTCTACAGTATTTGAATTTGGATCCCAATAAAACCCTTGCTTTCTTTCTAGTCTGCCCCACCTTGGCCTCTCTATATCTACATCATATTGATAGGTTTTGTAGTTTGGTACTGGCCTTGACAAAATAGGTGGTTGAAATATCAATGGGAGCCAATAGTGTTGCTTCATCCTCCCAAGATGTATATACCTGATGCTTTGTTTTCAAGATGCATAATAATTTTGTAGGGAATGGGGTTCAACCTATTTTAACTGATCTGGCAAGTCATTCCATCTTTGTGACAAATATCCTAATACTGGCCTTCTTGTAGTGGCAACTACCTATTCATATTCTAGGTATGCTTCCTCCCTAGAAGGCATGATCCTCTTTTTGTACTCTAGATTATAAAGAAGTATGTGCCATGTGTAGTAGATATCTGTAGGATTGCTTAATTCAAATCTTAGAGATGGGGGGGTATAGAGTTCTCTTTCTCTGTATATTTTGAATTGCTGCCCCTAGCTGATTTCATTCTAAATCCATGAAATTAATGCCCTCAAGTGAATATCCCCAATGTACAACAATGGATTCCATTCATGGTCATTGGTAACAACATAGTTATGCAAATACAATTCACATGAAAAAATTTTAACTTCAGGAGGGGAGGATTGGTAAGCTTGGAAAAATTATTTTGGGGTTTCAATGGAAGGGTTTAAACCGGAAATGACCCTTCAAAACTTGAAAGAGAGATGACACTCCTTTAAATGCAATGCATATACCTGTGGAGGAGTTCTACATGCCATAATTTTTGGTACTAGAGCCACCACATTATCTACCTTATCCTTTAATGCAATAATCTATGCATTCTTCTCCTCAATTTCTTCATTTTTCTTATTGATTTATTCCTGTAGCTTGAGTTTTTCTTTATTCCATTCTTCCTCTTTCTTCTGCATTTCTTTCCTTAAATCTAGGGCTACTGATGCCCATGAAAAAGTAGGAGGTTTGTGCTTGCCTACTAGGATCTTTCCTTGCATCGGTTCGTGATGTTCCATTTGCTCTGTTTGCACTAGTTCCTGATTTTCAACTTGCTCTACAACAACAAAAAGTTCTTCTAATCGTATATTTTCCTACTCCTTAGGAGCTTCTGCCTCCTTCCTAGGTTTCCCTCTGAGTCCATGTCTCCTTTTTGTAGGTACACCAGTCGCATACTCGATCAATTTTGATTTCTTTGGAGGGATTTTATTTTTCCCAATGCTTGGAAGATGATCAATGTCTTCAGTTTTCTGCTTCCTAAGGCTAGGTTTTACCTTTCCTAATTTCTTATTTTCTCATTTTTGCTTCCTCCTTTCGAATGGAAGCCCTAGTGTGAACTGTAGTTTTAGGGGGGACATCGAACTTAGGATTCAAAGATCAACTATCTTTGTTTGTATGCTCTTATTTAGAGGAACCAATTTCTACGATAGGTTCTGCTATAGGAGGGTTTGTGCTAGGGTTTTCCCAAGAAGTTGAAGCTCCAGGAGTGATTTTAATAACCCCCTCATCCCTACTAACCCTATGAGTTAGGGGTTGACCTCTAGGACCCACATTTTCTAATATGAATTTATTAATGTTCAAAAATTCATCCCATGGCATATTGGACACATCTTGCAAAAGGATTTTCTACCATAAATTTAATCAAACAATGATGGGAAATAGAGTTTTCCATACCTTTCTATGTCTCATAAGCCATGATTGCAAGAAGATTGTATAGGACATTTGGCACATTCATCCTCCTACCATGTCTCATGTGATTTAGAAGCTTAAAATGTATAGAATGAAGATAGGATTGGTGACCTTCATAGGTAATGTATTTGATAATGTAAACAACTTGTTTCCATTTTTCTAGAAAAGAAGTTCTTCTTGTTCCTTGTTTGTCTATAACAAGTGGAGGATCACTAGGCTCGATGAATTCTGCCCTAGCTGATCTAACATCCCTAGAATCAGGGTAGGGTTCTCCTTCAGCAGGAAAACCTATCACTTACAATCCTTTCTTCGGTGGCTATGACTTTTAGCCCTCTCACCATTGCCTTACCATCAGAAAATGTTTGTGTAGATTCTAAGGCAATGTCATTACAAAAACTATTTAGCTTCAGAAAGTAATCTAACCATCCACAATTTCTGAATTCGGTCTGACAAAGTGCATCTTGTAGGATTACCTGGTGAACTGTTTGTTCATTTCTGATTAACTAACCTCCCATTCCTTCTACTCACACTCTGGAAGAGACCTCTACAAAGACTTCTTTCCTACAATCCTTCTTCTGAAAACCCAATTTCTCTTCTGCTTCCTACAACTCTTCACCAGTACTAATGCCAATGTTGTATGACTTCTCAATTTACCCTTTTAGTGGCATTATGATTCCGACTAAGGTAGTAAAGAATACATAAAGGAGAGGTATCATCAAAGAAAATGGTGGTGGCTTAGTGTCATATCATGCATGCAGGTCGTCACTTCAACTACATCATTTCAAATTTTTTGCCATGTATGACACGTGGGTTCACACTCCCCCCAACCTAAATAAAAGCATGTGTCTACATAGGCTGGGATGTAATTATGATGTAATAGGGAATATTAATAGGATGTGCTAGATGTGAAATATCAATATTAAAGTACAATAATTAAATAAATTCATGTAAGGTAATTAAGATATATTAAGTTGTTATGCATGTACCTGAAAAGTTGGAGTGTATTTTCCAAAGAATGTGGAAGGAAGTACCAGTCATTAGAAAAGTACGGTTGAGCTAGTAAATGAAGTGATGGTGGAATGATGGAAGAGAGAGAAGGGATGGTGATGAATGGGCCAGTAGGTTTATTGATGGAGAATTTAATTCCCACAAAAGTGGAAATCTTTATTATTATTGCATGCGTACCTTTGACTAGTCAGAAGGATGGACACTAGGTCCGCTTCCTTCGACTGTAGGAACTTCAGAGTTTTGGTATTCAATAAATTACTACATGAACTCTTGTTTTGAGGCTGGTTTATGGTATAACCTGAGACGATGACCATTGACCAAGAGCTTGAACTTGATAGGATCAATTGTTGTAAGTTGAACAACACCATTGGGGAAGACCTCTGCAATCTCATATCATCCCAACCACCTGGTTTGAAGTTTTCCTACATTTTCTTTATACCTAGAATCATAAAGAAGTTCCCAGTCACCTGGTTGGAACTTCTTTTCCTTGATGTATTTATCATGCCATCTAACTCTCTGGTTCTGCACCATCTCAACATGGTGGAGAGCTGATTTCCTCATCTCATCTAAGGAATTTAGTTGCATAACCTTGTCCTTCTGTGCCTCAGATATATCCATTCCAAGGTCTAGTGCTATTCTAAGAGTTTCGAGTTCAAACTCTATAGGCATCATTGCTATTTTTCCCTATAATAGTTCAAAGGGAATGAAACCAATGGTGGTTTTCCAAGTGGTTCTATAGGCCTAAACAACTTCTTGCAACCTATTTTCCTAATCTTTTATGTGGATTGCTATTTTTTTGGTCAGAATAGATTCTATTTCCCTATTTGTTACCTCAAACTGGCCATTGGCTTGAGGGTGATAGGGTGTGAATTTTCTATGCCTGACATTATACTCATTCACCAATGTTGTGACAAGAGTGGATGTGAACTGAGCCCCTTGATTGGTGACTATTTCTCTAGGAACTCCATAGCGTGTGAAGATTTCTTCATAGTGGAATTCTACAACTTTATTGTCCCTAGCACGTTTCATGGCTTTGACCTCAACCCACTTAGTCACAGTCAGTACAAACGAAGATGTAAGATTTTCCATCTGATGGTGGATCAATTGGACCTGCAAAATCAAGTCCCCATTTATCAAATGGTGTGATAACTACTTCAGGGTATAGAGGCATCTCATCTGATTTAGTTGGTCGACCCATCCTTTGACATCTATCACACTTCCTAGTGTACTTGCCTGCATCCTTATGAAGTGTAGGCCATTAATACCCTATATTGAGAATCTTCATGACTATTCTCTTAGCTGCAAAGTGCCCCCCACAGGGTTCATTATGGAATGCATGTAGTATATCATAGGTTTCATCCTCTCTTACACATTTTCTCATCACATGATTTGGTTCAGTATAGAATAAACAACCTGCAATAAGAACCCTTCGCTCTTTTGGAGAGAAATGAGGGGGAACTCTCCATGTAACTAGATAATTGGCTATATCTGCATACCAAAGTGTGTGCACACTGATGGAGAAAAAATATTCATCAGGAAAGGAGTCATCAATGGCTTGAGTGTCCTCTAATCTAGTCAATCTGGAGAGAAAATCTTCCACAACATTATCCTTACTCGACTTGTCTATAATGGTGATATCAAATTCTTGCATTAACAACAACCACCTTGCTAACCTACCTAAAATCAATGTCTTGTTCATAAGGTATCTTATGGTTGCATGGTCTATATGGAAAAAGGTCTGATATCCTATGATATAATGCCTAAACTTGTTGAGAGCATAAATGACTTCCAACATCTCCTTCTCTATCACTGTGTAGTTAAACTCAACTCCTTGTAGGTTCTTGCTGACAAAGTAGATTGCATTCTCTATTGCTCCCTCTTTTTGTCCCAAGACAACCCCTATAGCATAATCAGATGAATTTGAGTGAATATGGAAAGGGAGTCCCCAATTAGGGCCTTTGAGCACAAGAGCATGGGTTAATTTTGTTTTTAAATAAGAGAATGCTTTATCACAATCCTTTGTCCATTGGAACTCAACATCTTTAGTTAGAAGATTATAAAGTGGTGCTTCCATCTTACTGAAACCTTTTATGAAGCACCTATAGTATCCTGCATGTCCTAGGAAACTTCTAACATCCTTTTTCTTGACACGAATAGAAAGATTGGTAATTACCTCAATTTTGGTTGGGTCCACTTGAATTTCTTTTTGAGAGATATAATGACCAAGGACTACTTCTTGCATCATCATAAAGCATTTATCATTGTTCAAATACAAATGATGGTCTTCACATCTCTGTAAAACCTTTCTTAGGTTCTCTAATGCTTCAGCAAATTTAGTACCATAAGTAGTAAAATCATCCATGTAGATCTCCATACAATCATGTGAGATATTTGAGAATATACTAATAATTTCTCTTTGGAAGGTGGCATGTGCATTGCATAAACCAAATGGGAGTACAAAATAGGAATAAGTCCCCCAAGGACAGGTGAAATTTGTCTTCTCCTAATCTTTAGGTGCAATTTGTATCTAATTAGAACCACTGAATCCATCTAGGAAGGAAAAATATTGCTTACCCGCAAGTGAATCCAATACTTGTTGTATAAAAGGAAGGGGAAAGTGATCCTTTTTCGTGGCAGAGTTTAGTTCTCTATATTCAACAAAAACTCTCCATTTACCTCCCTTTTTATGCACAATCACCAAAGGGGACACCCATTGGTTGTCTAAGATAGGGTAGATAAATCCTGCATCCAATAACTTTTGTAGTTCCCCTTTCACAATCTCCCTCAGTGCAGGGTTGATTCTCCTTTATGGTTGCCTTACTGGTGTATATTCATCTATAATGTAGATCCTATGAGTACGCATTTTAGGATCTAATCCTTTCATGTCATGGTAATCCCATGAAAATGCATGCTGATGAAACTTTAACAGATTTTTCAAGGACAACTGTTGCTCTTGACTAAGCTTGTTAGTAATATTCAAATGTTTCCCCTCTAAAACTTGTACTTGTGTGGTCAACTCAATCATGGCTATTTCACTGATGCTTGGAATTTTTATTTCATGTGGTAACAATGTATGAAGCATATCTATTGCTGCAGGAGATTTAGGTGCAGGAGAAGCTGGTAGAAGTGTCTGCAATGGACATGTAGAACTAGATTCATGAGCAGGTGATTCTTCATGCACTTCAATATGGTTCTGAATTATATGGGATAATATTTCATCTTCTTCTTGAAGCTGCATGAAAGGAATTTTTCCTATCATCATGAGTTGTGCCACTAAATTGACCTCCTCGGCCTCTTCTCCAACACATGTGGCCATATGGGGTTGTCAATATCATGGGATGGTTGAGTAGGAGGATAAAGGACAAGATTTTTAGTGCTTCTCCCATCAGAAATAGTCATGTCCCCTAACCGACATCCAATGTAAGCATCTATTGTAGCTAACCACGACCTTTCTAGAATAATAGGATACCCTCCTAATGTATCTTTAGGGGCAAGGATCATGAAGTCTACTAGATATTCCCAAGAGTCTAGAGTAACAACAAGGTCTTCTAATATACCATTTGGTTTGATAGTGGAACTGTCAGCAAGCTATAGGATAGTAGGAGTAGGTCTCATATTTGAAACATTCAATTGTTGTAAAATGTCCTTAGTCATAACATTGATAGCTGCTCCCAAGTCTATTAGAGCATTATTTACTTGGATTCCATTTATAATGACTCCAACTACAGGACTACCTAGGTCAGTATATTTAGGAACAATGATTTTCCTAAGCATGATATCTGCCAACTACCTCACCACATGAATGATAGTGGGGTCCTTCTTTTTCCTCCCTGGATTTTTGAGACATGCTTCCTTAATTTCCTTACTATATATGGGGACATATTTTATGGCCTGGAACAAAGGTATCTTGACACATATGTGTTTCAACTAATCCAGAATATCAAAGGTTTTTTATTCCTTCTCTTCCTTTTGTCTAACTTCTAACCTTTGAGGAAATGGCGGGTCTTGATCAGACTACTGAACTGGTTCAAGATTCTTGGGCACACTTGACTGAGCAAGGATATCAAATAGATTCTGATGCTTCTCTTCTTCCACATGAAGCTTTGTGATAATAAGAGTTGAAGGAGTTGGAAAAGTGGTTCCTAAACATAGATGAATATCACTCACACTCACAACATATGCAAGAAATTGATTGGGATCTACAGAGTAGACCGGTTGTTGTTGTGGTTTGTTATTTGGGCTAGGTGTGGGTTGAGCTGGTAATTGAGTAGGTCTAGGTGTGATAGAGTTTGAGTTAGGATGAGGAGGTATTATGGTAGGCTATTGAGGCTGTGGAGGTGGTTACATGTAACCAGTTGTCTAGTTTGTCCATTGTTGTCCTCCCCTCCATTGGGATGTTTGTTGCTAGTTTCATGGAGGTTGTTTCCAATTCCCTTGAAATTGTTGCCACTGAGGTGGAGAATTTTGGTAAGTGGTCCAAGTATTTGGAGGGTTGTTCCAAGGATGAGGTGGATAGCCTCAAAATTTTGATGGGTATGGGGGTTGCCATTGATTACCAGATGCATAAGAATTCAAATAAGGTCCACTAAAAGATAAAGGATCTAGTGGCATACCTTGTCTTGGAGCCCACGGCCTTCTTTGTGCAATGTAGAAAACTTGATCATCATCACCCTGAATTGGCCTAAATTTTGGTGGAATTTTCTTGTTTTCAATGTTGGCTACCATTTTGCATATGAATTCCTTCTTCTTTTTCCTGCAATGAGGACAATATTCTACGAACATTGCCTCTGCCTCCTCATGCTTCTTCTTTGCTTGAAGTGTATCTAGCTGAGTATCCATATTGTTTATGATATCCTACTTGAAATCTTCCAACAAATGTGTTATTTCCATCCTTTAAACTCCATTGGTGGAGGATTTACCCATAGAAGATTGGTAACCTCTTCCTCTCTTCATAGCTACCCTCGAGTAATTCTGACATATCTTCTTAATAGCATCCCAGGGAACTTGGGTGATATCTCTTCCTCCTATCAAGTCCAAGGCATCAGTGCAATTTTCATTGACCCCCCTAAGGAAGAGAAACTTTTGAGACTCTTCATTGAGTGCATGATGTGGGGATTTCTACAGACAAAACATGAACCTTGAAATATAGTCCTCCAAACTTTCATCCTCCTTCTCTTGCATTTGGAAGATATCATCTCCTCTCATATCACTGCCTCTATAGTATTCTTTATATTTCTCAAGAAACTTTGTTTTCATATCATCCCAAGTCTCTACAGTATTCCTACCTAAGCTCATAAACCATCTTAATGAAAATTCCTTCAAGGTAGTAGGAAACAATCTAAGCCTATGAACATCAGTAGTGTAATCATAGCTTCTACAAAGGATATCAAATTCAAACAAGAAAGTTTCAAGGTCCTCTATTACAAGCCCATAGAATTTAGGAAGAACTGAAGTAGGGATGTTTTTGAGGTTATCAACTTCATTCTGGTGGGTGATAGGAAATGGAAAAGATGGTTGGTTAGGTCTATTTTGGTTTTGACTAGCCATAATTGCTTGATGGATTTTTGAAGCAAATTCTCAATAAGGTTTTAGGGAGCTTGCTCTTCAGAGGAAGTTTTAGAACTAGTCAAATTGGGAAATGCATCAGCAAAAGGGTTTTCCTCCTCCTCTTCTTCATCTTATGGTAGATTTTGAAACTCAACTAGCTGGTTATGAGGATTAGGGTCATTAGGAAGGAATCTACCATGAGCATCTCTTCTCTTGCCCCTATGCATGTGGTATTAACTCAAGATCAACCAACTCACACAAAGAATTGGTGAAAGAATAGCAGATCATTACTTTTCTCAAATGAAGGGTATGCTAAGAAAAAAATTTGGAGATACTAAAACAAGAAAGAAATTGGAAATGACTCCAAATAACTTCCTAGTTTGACACCATCCCCGACAATGACGCCAAAAATGTTGGCCTCCTCTAATGGTTCAATAACTAAGCGCTTAAAGTTGTAACATAGAGATTAGATATCTACACTAAGTAGTCATCTTGCTCATCATAAAGGTTCCTTTCATTGTCAACCCAAGGACATAAACTTGAAATGGGTCAGCACTGTGTATGCACTAGGACTCAACTGTAGTCATCCTTATCCTATAACTAGAAAGGAAACAATATTGAAAGTAAATTTTTTGAAAGGAATTAGCATAAGTATTGAGCATGAATCAACAACTAAACTGAACTGAAATGAATGAAAGAAACATAAATCTCAGCAAATAGACAAGAAGTTACTCTGTCTGCCTTGGCTGCACGAACACACACACAATAGAGTTCCAATGGTTGCAGGAACAAATAACTTCCAAGACTGTAACTAATTATTGAAAAAAAAAGTAACTACTAAACTGAATGGGTGGAATTCTCACCAATTAGGCCCCCTTGAATGAGTCTTCCCTATGCTAACTCAGATGCAACAAATCAAAGTACCATTTTATTCATTGAAAACATTGGTACATCATAGTAGCAACATGATTGTATTCTTTTAAGCTGAAAATGAAAGTACAATATTAGAACATCCAACCTTGTGAAGAGGGACATCTGATCATTATTTATAGAATGAAAGTTTCTAACTAACCCTAACTAACTGGGAAGTTGACTCCATCAGAATAGGAGGATGCCATTTATTGAAAGCATGAAAAAGAGGAAGGAAGTTATGCATGCACAAGAATTTAGTCAAACTAGTCTTGCCTCAACAAGGATCCAACATAGCAGCACCTCCTAAATCTACTCAATTAATAGACATGGTCATTTAAAGGTAAGTTACAACTTTCACACAAGCTAGGAGTTTCCCTCTATTGGAAGTTTCCCTCCATTGACCTCTTAAATATCCATCTCTTTGACTTCTTTAGCAACTGGCTAGCTGGCATGAACTTCTTCCACCTTGCAAGCTTCATTTATATCTACATCTTAATGTGAACTTGCATAATGACATTAGCGTGCAAAAAACAATTGTATATCCATAATCGCCTTAGAATAACATTCATTCAATCACATGTAAAATTAATGTAGATATATCACATAAAATATCACATAGCAGGTTAATACTATCAAAAGTCACAGGGATAAGCTCATGCCCAAAGTTCATAAATTTGGGGAAATAACATAGAGAGTATCAATAACTAGGTGCTAAAATGCTATGGTAACAACAACAAATATATGATAAACCCTATAAAAAATGAGTCAGTATTTGGACTCATCAATACCCATCTTTCAATAGTATTTGTTATTCTTGCAATAAAATTGGACATAGAGCAATGGAATGTAGAAATAGAATGAATAAAAATGCTCCATCTTTTACTGATCAATGCTTTACATGTAAAAAATTTGGGCATAGAGCAAATGAATGTAGAAGTCAAATGATGAATGGATATAACAATGGTAGAATGATTTAATCCTTCAATGATTACTATTATACATGCTATGGATTTGGACACAAAGCTAATAAATATAGATCCAAAATGAATGGAGGGAATAATTCTCAAAGAAATGTCATACAAAACAATTGTAGTAGCCCTAGACATATTGATAAATTTTGTAGAAGTAGAAACACAAGGATAATTTGGTAAAGAAGAATGAACCAATCAAAAAGATTGATTCGATTAAATTAAAGAAGGAAATGGAAAAGATTTGGAGAAAGAAAGAGGAGACTGAGGATAAGGGAGAATTTGTACCACCCTCTAGTGCATATGTTTCCTTTGATAAATAAGCCTAGAGCTATGGCTTAGGGGGATCTTTAATGGATATCTTATATCCCCCATCAGAAAAGAGGTGTTGGAGCTACAACATGAAGATATTTCATGAATAATGGAATGATTGATCTATTGAAGAAGATTGCAGAAGGAAATATGCTAATGCGGAGATTTGTGGAGCTTGAGAAGTTGATTGTGCATACAATTTTTAGGGTTACCAAATTTATGGTTTGAAGCATTTATTGAAAAATTAGGTCATATCAGAGAGTTAAAAGAGAATTTTCTAAGGAAAATTAATTTCATCAAAAGTATTCGAATGAGAATAGAGGAGAAAGAAGTAAATTTGAAGAGTTTAAAGCATTTCCAAGTTGCAAAGCATCAAAACCCTAGTTCATCGAGTAGAGTAAAAAGTATTTAGTAATTCTTGCACACTCTAATTTTCTAGAATTATCATTTGAAATCAATTTGAATGCAATGGTGACACTAAAAGTTGTAGATGTCTCACAAAAAACCACAACCTAAGTTTAAAAGATACTCCACCAGATCCTTAGAAGATGATCTCAAGAGATTTTTCACACATACCTTATGAGGTTTTTCCAACTGAAGACATTATGTCATACATTCATGGTAGTATGGATGAACACTCTCCCAAAAAATTATTGGACCTATGAATAAATGAGTTGGGAATGATATGCTTTAAATCTAGAGTACACAGTTCTAACTAAGAAGAAATTTGATGTATGGAAATGGTTTATGAATTTAGCTATGAATAGAAGTGCATCAGAATGGACCTAAGCAAAATTCATGACCAATTTATGTGGATTGATGACCCTCATATGATTAATAAGGAAGTAATTAGAGAGATAACTAGTTTATGGTCCACTGGACTAGTTCCAGTCTTGAAATCCATCAAGAACAAGGATATAATGGAGATAATAGGTGCTACATTTGATCAAAGAGCCCTCATAGTAAACCCTATCAAAAGCTCGATAGTTAGATATGCAATTATACTTATTGAATACATGATTTTTATACCAATAGAGATAATTCAGTCTCTGCCACCATAGTTATATGACACAAGACATGGTTGGGAAAAATGTTGATTATGACCTCTGTGAGTTGCTCTGGCAACAATTGATGGATAACTTGAATGAAATTAAGAATAAGTATGTATTCAAGTATAGCACATTGGTGATGTGTTTGTTTTTCTACTTCTCAAGAGAAGTTCCTATGGTTGGGAAAGTTAATTGGTCAAGTACAAGGCTTGTTTCACACCAGATAGGAGATTATATGAGAGATCTTGGAGATAGAATGCTCAGGATGATGTCCTTGCAACCTTCTTTGCAATATTCCAAAGAAGAATGAATGAGAGACAAAGAATTCCAAGAAGTGTTGTGAAGAGATACAAAAATGGCATTACTTTTCTAGCCTCTACTGATTTTTGTATAATGGAAGTAGTTGAACCTAGAACCATTTGGGTTTCAGCACTAGGTTATGAAGTGTTAGAGGTAGAAGTTGTTGGTTGTGTAGAAGTGCTACTAAATAGTCCTAAAGACCCCAATAGGCCAAGGTATGGGAATTATGAATAAAAGTCAATGGAAGTTCAATTGGAATTCAAGAAACCACAGATGAGGAAAAATGTTGATGTTGTGGTAGACATATATTCCAAAGAGCTTGGCATCTCAAAAGAAAAAGTTAGGTTTTCCATAGAAAGAGCTAGAGCTAATATGGCTATAATAAAAACCTCTGATAGCTCTAGGAGATTAGATTGATCAACTACTTCATCTCTACTTGCAATTGGTGAGAAGAGGAAGTCCAAAAATAGTCCTTTTATAAGGGAGAAATCCACTCTAGAAGTCCATGCCACTAGGGTAGAAGAAAAGAAAACTAAAAGGAGATTCAAGCAGAAAGATACAAGGAAAAAGGAAATTGGCATTAACATTGCTAAGCCAGAAGAATTAGAAGAGGATGAAACCACTCTGATCATAAAAAGAAAGAGAATTCATGTTGTAGATATAGATAGTGAGGAGGAAATGAAGAAAGAGATATAAGGATTCAAAATATAGAAGAGGGAAAAGGTGAAGGAAGCTAAGAAGGATTTTGAAGAATATTTAAATTTTGACCCTAGTGCCCCAAAACCAAATATGGAAGGAGATATGTACATAGATGATGCTCAACATGAGCATAGATAAGTGAATTAATGGATGAAACTATAAAGGAATTACAAGAGATAACACCTAAAACAAACCTTGATTCCTCCCTTCCTACAATGGAAAACTTCAAGCTACTGATTTATTCCTTCAAGGAATATGCCTCCAGATTGAAAGTTCAAGTTGAAGCAGAAGTTGAGGCAAGGCTTGTAGAGAGGAAATTGTTGGATGTCACAGAGAAGTGTGCATCTACACACAAAAAAAATGAAGAAATTTTAAAGGATGTACAATCCTATGAAGTAGAAGAAATACCTTATTTTTGTATTGTATGAAGTGGCCGGATGCCACACAAAGAATAAAGGATGCCATGGATGCAATTGAGACACAAATAAGTAGTGCATCAAATGCTTATGTTCTAGTATGGGATAGAGATGATCATACATGGTTTGCTATAGTGGAATTACATGAAAAATACTTTACACTGCAAAGGTAGAAAGAAGAAATAATCAAGTAGTTTGAGAAGCTAAGGGACTTAGTGAAGATGAAGTATATACCTGTCTCAAGTGCCCTTGCTAGTACAAATAAGAATTCAATGATAAATCTTACTCCTATTACTTTGGAAGAAGGAGAGGAAACCTTGGTGAGGCTTGAGTCACCGTATAGAACACTTGTAGCAACAAAGAAACATTGGGAAGAAGGTATATTTTCTTGGCAAGTTATCTTACAAAATCTTCAAGGTCAACATATTTGGGTTGACCATTTCTACTTTTTATGAAATTTTCAAGTTTTTAAATTCTTTTGCAAATATGTAGGCGGTATAGGAGTTTTTTGTTAACTTCCTAAGGGGGAGTTAGCACATCCATTTAATTATTTCAGTTTGTACATCTAAGGGGGTGTATACAAAGTTTCTTTTGGTACCTACACACCCTTTTCCATTGATGTCAAAGGGGGAGAGATATTTAGAAAGTTACTTGGTGAGATATTTGGGGAGAGAGTTTTTTTGGAGGATTTTTTTGGTAAGCATGTTTCGATCAATGACAAAGGGGGAGATTGTTGGAAGATTGTCATTGATGATGTTGTCTGACAACATGAGCATGGTATATATATTTTGTATGATCAAGTGTTGTCATTGATGTCATCATGGTTGTGGATCATTCTAGCATGATTTAGAAGTGTTTTTGAAGACATTTGTATAAGATAAGTTGGTCTGAAAAGTATAGCTATACAGAAAAATGCCTAAGTGTCAAATCTTATAGTACAGTGGCTCAGTGCATCATTTTTTGGGTCCACACTCCATCTCAACTAGAGATATCACTCTATGATTCTAATAGGTTTTTGGTGATCATTAGATGGATCGAAATCTAAGATTTTTTGTCGTTTAGTGAAGTATCTTGGAAGATATGAATGACAAAGTTCAGTTTTATATATTGTAGTTATTTTCTATACAGAGTGTCGGTGTGGGAGATTCCACATTCCTTCGTGGATGATTATTTTGTGCTACGATGTTGAAGATAAGCTATTAGATATTAGTTGAGTGGGAATTATAGATGAGATTGAGTTTTTCATTTTTTAAGATGTGGTGCGAGTGATGTGTGATAGATGACATGTATAGTGTTTCACCTACATGTGTATTATGTGAATGTGATCAGAGTTGTGAAAATTGTGTGAATTTAGAGCAAAGCAGTGCATTGATCTAGATCATGCAAAGATTGTTTTGTACTTTATTGGAGCTGTAATCCAACATATTGTAGATGTAATTGTAATAATTCAATAGGTTGTGAGCCACCCCTTATTTCTTCTATCTTATTCCCTGTGACAGTGAGTCCACTTGTAGTGATAATTTCTATAATATACTATATTCGGATATAATATATTGTGAAAAAAATCTCACCGTGGTTTTCCATTTTGGGTTTTCCACATAAAAATTATGGTGTTCATGTGTTATGTGATTTTGTGGATGTTTCATGCTTCCATTCATTATTGCAGTTGAATATTTTTTTGGTAATTGGATGGCTTATGTTTGAATGGTTTAATAGAATATTGATTCACCCTCCCTCTTAGTATTCCAAGTGTTCAACACCCTATACCCTATACCCTATACCCTATACCCTATACCCTAACCCAATACTTAAGCCCTCAATCCCTCAACCCTCGACCCTCTATCCTCTACCCTATACCCTCAACCCTATAGTTCATCCCTAATCCCTCAACCCTATACCCTCGACCTAATAATTAAGCCCTTAATCCCTCAACCCTCAAGCCTCTACCCTATATCCTCAACCCTATGCCTTATACCCTCAATCCCTCAAACCTTTACCCTATACCCTCAACCCAATACTTAAGCCCTCAATCCCTCAATCTTCAACCCTCTACTCTATACCCTAAACTCTCAACCCTATACTTCAACCCTAATCCCTCAACCCTCACCCTATACCTTCAACCCTAAACCTTCAACCTCAACCCTCATCCCTATACCCTATACCCTCAATCCAAAACCTAAAACCTATATCCAATATCTTAAACCCTAATCCCTATACCCTATACACTTAGCCTTAGACACTCAACCCTGAACAATATCCCTCAATTGTAAACCATCTACCTACGACCCTATACCCTCAACCCTATACTTAAGCCCTAATCCCTCAACTCTCATCCCTATACCTTAAACCCTAAACCATACAACCTCAATCATCAAACCTATACCCTATGCCTTCACCCTATGCCTTATACCCTCAACACTCAACACTATAGCTTATATCCTCAACCCAATACTTAAGCCCTAATCCCTCAACCCTAAAACCTATACCTTAAACCCTAAACCCTACAACCTCAACCCTCATCCCTATACCTTATACCCTCAACCCTTCACCCTATGCCTTATACCCTCAATGCCTCAACCCTCAACCTTGTGCCTTATACCCTCAATCCCTCAACCCTATACCCTATACCCTCAACCCAATACTTAAGCCCTCAATCCCTCAACCCTCAACCCTCAACCCTATACACTATACCCTCAAACCTATACTTCAAGCCTAATCCTTCAACCCTCACCCTATACCTTAAACCCTAAACCCTACAAATTTAACCCTCATCCCTATACCCTATGCCAACAACACTTAACACTATACCCTAAACCCTAAACCCTCAACCCTCATCCCTCTACCCTATACCCTTGACACTCAACACTATACGTTATACCCTTGACACTTAACACTATACCCTATTCCCTATGCCTTATACCCTCAACACTCAAAACTATACCCTATACCATCAACCCAATACTTAAGCCCTAATCCCTAAACCCTACAACATCAACTATCATCCATATACCCTATACCCTCACCCTAAACCCTGAATATTGTCCCTCTACCCTATACTTAAATCCTAAACCATACTCTCAACCCTTCATCCTATACCTTATACCCTCAATCCAAACCCTAATCCCTATACCTTATACACTTAACCTTAGACACTCAACCCTAGACATTAGCCCTCAATTGTAAAACCTCAACACTCTACCCTATACCCTATACCCTCAACCCTATAATTAAGCCCTAATCCATCAACCCTCAACCCTATACCTTAAACCCTAAACCCTACAACCTCAACCCTCAACCCTATACCCTCACCCTTATACCCTAAATGTTGAATATTGTCCCTCAAGCCTATAGTTAAACCCTAAACCATACACTCTCAACCCTTTAACTTATTCCTTGTACCCTCAATCCAAACCCTAAACCCTATACACAATATCTTAAACCCTAATCTCTATACCCTACACACTTAACCTTAGACAATCAACCCTAAACATTATCCTCAACTGTAAACCCTCGATCCTATACCCTATACTTAAGCCCTAATCCCTCAACCCTCAACCCTATACCTTAAACCCTAAATCCTACAACCTCAACCCTCATCCCTATACCCTATACCCTCAACACTATACTTAAACCCTAAACCATACACTGTCATACCTTCACCCTATGCCTTATACCCTCAATCCCTCAACCTTATACCCTATACCAAATATCCTAAACTATAATCTCTTTCCTTAAACCCTAAACCCTACACCCTCAACCCTCATCCCTATACCCTATACCCTCAACCTTATAGCCCAAAACTTGAACATTGCCCCTCAACCCTATACTTAAAACCTAAACCATACAATCTCAACCTTTAAACCTATTCCTTATTCCCTCAACCTATACCATAAACCCTAAACCCAATATCCTAAATTGTAATACCTATACCTAACACACTTAGTCTTATACACTCAACAAGCTGAACATTATCACCCAATTGTAAAAGCTCAACCCTCAACCCTATACCCTCAACCCTATACTTAAGCCCTAATCTCTCAACCCTATACCTTAAACCATAAACCCTACACCATCGACCCTCGTCCCTATACCCTATACCCTCAACCTTATACTCTAAACCTTGAACATTTTCCATCAACCCTCTACTTACACCTTAAATACTACACTCTCAACCCTTAACCCAATGCCTTATACCCTCAACCCTATACCCAATATCCTTAACCCTAATCCCAATAGTCTATACACTTAACCTTATACCCTTAACCATAAACCATCAACCCCATGCTTAAACCCTAAACTATACATTCAACCTTGTACCCTAAACCCTAATCTGTATACCCTACACACATAACCCTATAACCTCAACCCTAAACATACACTCATACATACATACATATATTCATACATACATAGATACATGCATACATACATACATTCAATCATACATACATACATTAATACATACATACATACAAGCATACATTCACACATACAAACATATATACATTCAAACACACAAACACACAAATATACATACATACATACATACATACATACATACATACATACATATATATAGAAACATACATACATAAAACATACATTTATACAAACATACACAAAAACATAAAGCGATCCATACGTTATGTTAAATACAAACATGCTTACACAAAACACACACAAAAACTTAAAGAAAGGGATAGTGTGAGCGCGTTATAACACACTCACGTTATGTCAAAACTATGAAATAGCACAATCATTTTATAACACATTCAAGTTATGCCTTGCTTTGGGAATTCTCAAGCCTTTGGCTTGGATATGCTTTGGATTTCCAACCCAAAGGCTTGGAGTGCCTTTCCAACATCTAAAAATGTGTTTTTGCATATTCTACAAAATTTCACATAATGTCGTTCGTGCTAACCATCAAGTTTGCATGTGTTTCAAGGTCGAGTAAATCAAACACCAGGGTAATGTTAAGCTCTCTCTTAGCTATTTAATGATTTTTTTTTTTACTATGTTAAGGCTTTCATCTTAATTTCTTTTCTTTGTGTCCATTTTTTGTCAAAAACCATTTTTTAGTATTTTTTACTTTGTTTTTTAACTATTCATTGAAATTTTAAATAAATTATTTTTTATAAACTAGACTCCATTCTACACATATTAGAAAAAATGATTTTTGATTAGTTTTAAAAAATTATAGGGGTAGCATGGCCCAATTTTTGTTTCTTAGATGTGTCCACTTTCAAAATTAGTGAAAAATCATATATTCATTAAAAAATTATGAGAAAAATCAAGCATAAACTACATGTTAGCTAATTTATCACCAAAGCGATATTAAAAATACCAACCTTTTGAGAGAGCCACAATAGATGCTATGCTATATTTATTTGACAAAAACAACACCAATTTCAATGGATCCCTTTTTTGAATCCCTTAATCTCTATCATTTAAAAAAAAAAAGTAGTTTAGAAAGTAGACTCAGAGCACTACAACCCTTTTTTTTGTTGCATCTTAAAATTTGGAGTGTAACTATCCTCAATTTCTCACCCAAGGTCAATATTTCCTAATTCTAGAAAAAAAGTGGCCACTTAAGACCCCTTTTTGTCCCCTCATCTTTGTGTAGTTACCCCTTAATATAGAATTTATAATGTTATCTAGGGTATCCTCTAATTACCAAAAATGTGCATGAGGTACATTTGTACACACTAGTCTATCATAAATTCATTTTGGGAACTTGTAGATGGAAAGATCAGACCAAACTTACACCTCTTGTCATGGAATCACCCAAACATCAAGAAATGACACACTTAGATGGGCACTAGTTCACATAGTTGAGGTCATCGCTTGGGGTGATAAAATCCCCAAGTAGGCCTCCTAAATGGAAATAATTTGTTAGGTGTTTTTAATCCCCAAGATTGCACTAGATGTGAGGGAAGAGAATGCACACAAACTAAAAAGCCATAGGATCTAATCTAAACACAAATAAAGAAATGTGAGATTTATGATCTTGAAGATTGCACTAAGCACAAGGAGAGAATACATCTACACACCCTTTCAAACATAGAATTTTTTTTATTCATTTACCCACTAATCTAACTTTAGTTCCCAAATTAGTGGAAAACAAAAACCTTGGAAAAATGAATATGCAAAAAAGGATTAGTAATTTTCTTTAATTCCATTGATAGGTGAAAACAAGCTACACCACTCCATTAGTTGATAAAAATCTAGGTTAGCCAAAATAAAACCCTAAAAGTTTATGAAGGAAATAAAAGTAGTAAAAAGTGTTGTTTTGGGATATAGATGTGCAATGTTATAGAATTGAGGCACAACAATATGAATGAGAAGTGCCACTGTGTAGGACATAAGCACACATTTTTCCTATAGAGACACTATAATAGTAAATAGAGGCATTAAAACATAAAACCTAGGCACAAAACACATTATTTTTTTATACCTTACAAACAAAAGCATCGTTTCCTCCAATAGAGGTATTGATTTAACTGAAATAAAAAAGCCTACATAATTAAAGGATAAAAATAAAGAAAAACACAAAAACCTACAACCACAGATTAGTAGACAATTGCATAAAATTGGAATGGCTCTACAAACAATAGATTAGAAGAAAACCTTAAAGAGCCACTAAAGAAAAACCCTAAAGAACCACTAAAGCTTGCAAAATATGAAAACTCTAAGAAATACCCTAAGATTAACCCTAATATCTACATAAAATGATTCGAGAACTTGAAAAATAGAATGTTAAGGAACATAAACATGCACAACAATATACTAAAAGTAAAAAATAGATGCTCAAATTAAAAGTGCTACTATGTTAGATAAATGTTCTACAATAGAAAACAAAAAAGCACTAAACTATAAGACGTAGGTGCCACAATAGTAAGCAAGAGCGTTGAACCATAAGAAATTAGTGCCAATTTAGAATATGTAAGCATCAAATCATAGTCAGAGCCACCATTCTAGAAACTCACACAAAAATTTAGAAAAAATCATCGAAAAAACAATGATCAATAGGGATGTAATTCCCACCATGCATGACAAAATGAAGACAAGGAAAATGGTTAAAAGAAGAAATCAAAAGATAAATAAATAAATACAAAACCTTTACCTCAAAACCATCTTCTTTCTTCTTGATTGAACTTGAAATAGAGTGCACCCTAACTCTATTTAATGTGCTCTAGTGTCATAACCTCTTTTCACATCGATAAATATTGTTTTAAATACATTGTTTACTTATTTAAAAATAAGTAGATATTATTATGAATGAATTAACAAAATCTGCCATAAGTTTAAACCGTTAGTAATTATAACTAATTTGTTCTATTTAAAATACTTAACAACCATGGAATGCATGCATTAACTAAAATCAAACCATAAATTAGTCACAACTTTTGATGGGAGAAAACTAAGAGTCAATTTCTAATTGCCAAGTGACCAAGGGTGGAAATATATAAATAAATTCTGCACCATATCTTAAACTAGAAAACCGCTTGCTAAGATTGAATGATGGCAATTCAAATCTTAAATCCTTCATTCTTAAATGTGATCTGTAGATATGGATGGGATTCTTCATCCAAATCAAAGTTAATATATAAACCGAATCTTCACGCTGATATCCAAAGGTTTTGGTTTAGGCGTAAATAAGGTGGTCACAAAATTTATTTTTATTCTTGTAAATTTAGTTTGCATGAAGTTTCTTAAGCTTCATCAATTAACCCACCTGTGTACGTATTTATGGACGTCCCTACCTTGCTCGATGGTATCGTTTGTCACAATAGGAAGGATTCTGGAAAGATGATTGATTTTTCTTTTAAAGAAAGTAAGTTCATTGCTTGAAAGATTTTAGTGTCTGCATATCCTCCTTTGACCTCATTTCTCTAGCCATTTTGTTAAACAATTTATAGGGGAGAGGGGTCAATAGTGGAGCATCCTAACTTCATGTTTCCAAAATCCTACGTGGAAATTTCAAATCACTACCAATTCTGTACAACAGTTTATTTGGCAACTCATGTGCTTCTATATTTCGTGTTAGGGCCACATCATCAAATATGATGCCACATCAACATGCTTTTTGTTGAGGTATCCAAAAAGACCCAAAAAAAAAGTGAGACCGATAGTGGTGCACTAAGTCATGTTTTATTGGTGCGCTAATGTGGCATCACATGATTTGTCACTTTGCGTACTTTATGGATAAAAAGTGTTTTACAATTGGATATTAAAATGCTCCACTATAGGGCCCATTGAGGACTACTTCTATCCCCACTATTAGACACTGCTCCATTATGGGCCCCTCTCCCCTACCATAATCACATTTAATCTATGCATTTATTTTGTTAAACATTTTTGTGACCTATGCATTCTATTAATCTACATTAACGCCTTTCATGAGATGAGATCCCTCAACATTTACTTTGTTCGGTCATCACCTATCTAATCGACTCAAGGAAAATTCACCCCCAAGCAATTCACCGATGGAAAATCACCGCCACGAATTCATCATGGCAGAAAATTCACCGAAGGAAAATTCACTGCCAAGTAAAATTCACGCCAACAATTCACCACAGTGGAAAATTAACCACATTAATTTATTTTAATAAATATTTCAAAAACTTTGATGGAGTGAATTGCTGCGGTGAATTTATCATATGCCATCTAATCACATAAATAATAATATAATAATTTTTCTCTTCTTAAATAGATTCCTCAAATTTGCTATCTATTAAATGAATCTACATGGATAGATGTTATATCCTCAATGTGAATAGGGTGCTTGGTTTAGTCTTCATATTCACTCAAAAGAATATGTTAATATCTTTTATTCTAAGATCCTAGATATTGTTTAAGCAATGCATTTAATGTAAGGCAAGAAATATTTAGTTATATTTACTCTCTCATAGATTCTATAACTATTCCTTTAGAACTAGTAAGATTCTTCAATTATGTCATTTTTCGATCCATTATGCTCTAACGAATAGCCAAAAACCCAAGTTTTATTTTTTTAATTTTTTTTAGAATCATTCAAAAACTAAAGTTTTTTTTTTTTTTTTTTTAAAGAATCATTCAAAGGAATCACAATGAAATATTTGGTTTATATAAAAGTTTTTATTAAATTTATTTTAAAGATGGTATTTGTAAATGAATGATGGATTACTTTGATTATTTTTTCTAAATAACTAGTTAAATGATATGTAGGAAAAATAATTAATATTGTTCCAAACTTTCTAATCCAACACTTTGAATTATTGAGACTTATTAGATTATGAGACAATTCTTTCTTTATTGATATGTAAACTTGAGTGTTTCACATCATAGTTCACAACCACAATGCATGACCTATTTGGACAGAAATTAATATAATTATATAGATAAATAGAGATCATAAGTTAGATTATGAAAATTTGTTTAAAAGCATAATATTATGATATTGCTATCAGGATTCAACTGTGTAGTTTCGAGTCAAACTCATTGACCCATGTTTCATGAGTAGTGGTTCAACAAGAACCCATCTCTCATGATATCGAATGGTCCACTTAGCACTCATTGCATCTAGGTGATGCTCACAGAGGTGAAGCACTGGTCCGTCCCGGAGGTCACCCATCCCAGTCGCTCCAGCTCAAGCGCTTAACCAAGGAGTTTTCTCCAAGGTTAAGCTTTGAGTTGTTACCCCATTTGCAAAACCTTCAGCAAGTGTTGTGCCTTATGAACCATTCATAATAGAGCCCCTTTAGCTCATCAATTGATAAGTAGGATACAGCGTGTCAAATTATGATATTGCTATCGGATTCAACCGTGTAGTTTAGGAGTGCTAAGTGGACCATTTGATATCATGAGAGATGGGTTCTTGCTGAACCACTACTCATGAAACATGGGTCAATGAGTTTGACTCGAAACTACACGGTTGAATCCTGATAGCAATATCATAATTTGACACGCTGTGGAAAAATACCTCCTACTTATCAAGCATAATATTGATTTTAAAGTAAAACTTTAGTTTCATTTAAAATTGATTGAATTCATCCCATTGTCTCTTTTATAAATTTGATTATTTTCAATGGATTGAAATAAATTTTATTGAGTTAAATTATTTACAAGTTAAATATAACAGAGAAATTAATCATTAATTATTATTATTATTATTATTATTAGTAGGATTTACTTTAAGATTAAAAATAATCTTTGTTTCAATTATGAGATGGGAACTTCAATGTTTTACAATTTAGAATTTGACTTAGTAAGAAGTTACTTTTCAAAGATTTTGCAATTATGTTCAAATATGAATTAGGATTTCTTTGTAATAAATAAAGATACAAAAACCTCTTTTTTTAAGGGGTGAATGCTTTTGATCTAGAGCTATGAATCGGTGAGGTCACAAATGGGGGACCTCATCCCCAATATAAATTCTCAACAATTACATCCCAATGGGGCTTGAACAATGAGGTTTGAACCTTGATGGAAAGAATAACAACGCTACATCTTAACCACCACACCATGCCACTCTTGGTAGAGATACATAAAACCAAACAAAATTCTTGCCACCAAGGTTCAAACCCCATTGTTCAAGCCCCATGAGAGAATCTCACATGAAGGAAGAGAACTCTTGGTTAGCGAATTGCTAAACAAAAGTAAAACAACATTAACAAGAAGCGAGACATGGCTTAAGGGAAGACCTCAAGATTGTACTTGTTTGAATGCCTGTAGACAATAGAAAAAAATGGATGTTATTGAATTATTGTTGAATTTGTGTTGCACATCAAATTTGTTTGAATTCGTTGTAAATTGACAAATGAAACTATCAATTTGATGGGATTTGGATATGAACTTTGATAGTCTAGTAAGACTCTCAAGTTCATCTTGCGTCAAATGATATTATAGCTAGAGGTATAAGAGAGAAGTCCTGAACAACGAGAGTTGAAGCCATGAAGATTGCAAAGCATGGGATGTGAATGGTGAGATATTTTACCAAGAAATATGTCTTCTAAGAAGAGGATGAGGAAGGTCATAGAAAGATCAGTGAGAATTGGGTTTGTCGAAGAGCGGGAAAGAAGATTTAGAAAAAGTATCTATGAAGAGTTGGAAAGAGTCCAAGAAAGGTTAGATACATTGAAATTTGAGAAATGTAAGAAAATTGAAGAAGATTTAAAAAGATATGAGAAGAGGCTATGTGAAAATGGCATGGTGCAAAGACACAAATTAGAATGGAAAGAAGAAAGGGTACTCATTTTAAAACGAGTACCCATTCTAGCTTTAAAGAACAGGTACCCTTTTTTGAAGCTAGAATCTCCAAGCCACTTTTTTCTTGGCTTTTAGGCTCAAGAAAGGTTTGGAAACCCAACCCTTAGCTTTTGACCTACAATTAAAAAACTAAGGCAGACTCAAGAGAAATGTCCAACTTTGGCAATATAGTTGATGGAATTTTTTTAGAATTAATCTATGAAATTAAAACCCATTATAGATCATGATGTTGTTGTGTGGTCTCATAACACACCCCAAGACTGTGAGGCTTGGGGACCCAAGTGAAAAAATTATCACTTATGGCAGGTGCTAGTTGGCAAAAGGATCACTAGAAGCCTATGCAAAAAGGGAAGTCTTAAAGTAATTTGTGACGTCAAGTGTACTGGGTACCAGAGGGCCAAATTGGTTAAAATATTTAGTGCAAGGTTTGGTAAGTTGTCATGGTCCAGAAGCTAAAGTAGAGGAAACGTGAAGGTTCCAATGGTAACAATTATCTAGGAAAATCTTGTTCCAGTAAAAAGCTGAAGTTTTCGGGTACCGGGTATAGGGTAACAATATTGAGTGTTAAGGTTAATTATAAAAGTTTTCTTGGGAAGCCAAAATGTTAGGTAACCCACCTAAAAGGGATAATTACATGAGAATTTACTAAAAGCATGTTATTTATGATTTTTTTAAAAAGATGATTTCTTGATGATGGTTTTATTTTCATGAGAGTTTTATAAATGTTTTAAAAGGGGGTTGATATATGGAATTTTATGTGCAGGAGGAACAAATTGTGATGTAGTATTCAGGTATGGATGGTCAGGAAAATTTGGATTGTGAGTAGTGACATAACCAGGTCGAGCGGTACACTCCGGGAGCCCATGCAAAAGAGGAGCTTGAGATGAAGAAATAAATGGGAATCTGGGTATTATGCATGCATCGAAGGAGAGTGTTTGGATCCAAGGTAATTTACTTCTGGATGTTTTAAGCCCAAGTCAGAACCTGAATGTAGGAGCATAAGGTCGGTGGGCTAAAATTTCTTCATCTTTTTCTATGTCCACCTGATCACTCTGTATATCTAGGTGGTTCCTAGATTTTGTTTGAAAAATCTACTTAGATCCAAGTTAATGTCCTGATTAAATTTTAGAGATGGAGGTCCTAAAATATTTTAAAGTGCTAAAGAAGGTTGACATCCATTGACTTATTCAACAATTCTGCTGCTAGTTGTCATATTCCACATGCCTTGTTGTGATTCATCCCTTGGATTCTCTCTCATATGTTGGTTGAATTTCTTGAGCGTCTTGTTCTTATAAAAGGTCAGGAGATGTTTCATTTTAAGTTAAGTTTAGAATTTGTGGATGTCGGAGAACCAATTTTTTTTCAAGTTTTATTCTTTTTCCTATTTTCTATTCCATTCTAGATGAAAAACTTGTATGTTTCACTAGAAGTTAATCAATATTAGAGCCAATTTGAAAGCTATTTCCTAATATGAAATCTTACATAGCTGATTGTTTGTTCCTATCAAACAAGACTGTGTGTTGCGGAATTTAAGGGTGCATACTGATATTATCTAGTGGCAAATGATCCCCCTTTTCTTTAAAATATTGCATCATTTTGTGCCTAACTATGAAGCAATTTGGTGACATATGGAATGGTTTGGTTATTTCTTGAAGCATGCGTGGATAATACCTGGGAGAAATTTTACTTTTTTAGTAACTTTTTATATATATTTTAGAATAGATGCTTAAATTTTAGAAAATGTTTCAAAAAAAGTGATGAGTGCATAAAGTTTTATCGCAAATATTTTAATTCCATGATACTATTGAATGCTTGCAGCTAAATCTACTTGGATAAGTGCAAGTTATTTGAAGTTCATGAAATATTATTGTAAATTTGTTGATTTCATGAAGTTGTTTAATGATCAGACTGAGATTATTTCTTATCTTTATGATTCCTTACAAAACCGGAAGAACCATTTACCCATCGTGTTTAACAACATTATCACAATGAACCTTGAGCGAACCTAGTGTAGTCAAGACCTAACATAAAAAAGCCTTGGGATTAAGTTGAGTTAGCCTAAGATTTAGGTTGTCCCGGTGCAATCTTTCAAGAAAGATAGGTTCCTGCGGTGTGTCTGTGAGGATTTATCTATTTGTTGGTGTGTGACTAACACAATCATCAAAAAGAGTGGTGCTAGAAGGAGGACCACCTCTAGTCTTCTTTGGAGTCAGTATTGTTGTCTCTATTCTAGGTTGGGAATTTTCTTGAAAGGCGAAAGCCTAAACAAGCATGTAATGGATAGTAAAATAAAAGTTGATAAGCTCTAGAAAATCCTTAACTAGAGGCTTCATCTCTTGAGTCTATTTTCTTTTGGTAGAGTTACTGAGTGTAGAATTCATAATACAACTACTCATGGCGAACTTGACTTTGAATTTTTTTTAACTAGGGTAAGTTTGACAACTTATAATGTGATTCTATTAATAGAAGTGTCTTTCACTGCTAGAAGAAAGGAGCCATTATTGGATAGAGGTTTGAATTTGGATAAAGTGCTTAACTCTAGTGAAATTGGAAATACTATAAATTTAATTGCTAGATTAAATAGATTTATTATCCGTAATTGTCATGAGGAAATTCTAAAAAATTTCTAGGAAAAGAAGCAAAGTCCTCAAGACTTGGAAACAACACATTCAAAGTGTGAATGTGAAAGGAATGAGTCACTGATCTTCTCACACATGGAAGGTAACAATGAGGAGAAATAGTAGGTGAAACGAGTGGGAGATCAATGCTTTTTTCCCTTAATTGTGAATCCACAACCTAAAAGGGAAGAATTTCTTGATTTTGCATAGAATACAGAGTATCAAGTTTTTACTTTCTCTCTTTTTGATGATGGTGTACATTATATTAATACTTAGTCTAACAGAATAAATAGTGATATTGAGCTTAAAGACAAGGCCAAGAACCGAAGAAACCTTGGAGAGGAAGAGAATTGAGAAATGAAAACAACCATTCATGGAACAGAGGAAAGAAAAATGGAAAACCACGAACCAGGACTAGAAGAAGGTAGGATGCTAAGAAGACAGTGAAGGTGTGTGCAATTGACTTTTAATGAGGTCATTTCTATACATTTTAGCCAGATTATTAGTAAGTATGCATTTGACTTATCATTTGTCAAACATAGAAAGCTTAAATTAATTCATTGTTATAGTAGGTTATCCAAGGTATATTCAAGCCAATTTAAAGATAAGCCTACTATAATTTGTGCAAAAAACATTATGAAGATAGTAGTAGAAATTAGGGTTAATTGCTTGATTAGGGTTAGTTGCTTAATCAGGGAAAATTTTAGTTAGTTAGGTTAGTTTGCTTTAGTAGGGTTTGATTTTTTATTTTTTTTTGTTCTCAACATTAATGAATTTTGCTTAATTTAAAACAAATGAAAATTGGAATTTTCTTAAAACATTGCACTATAAATTGAAAAGGATAAAATCATTCACAGTAAATACACACTTAATGGATGGAAAAGAAAAAAAAAATCATTATATTTTGGATGTATATGTAAAATACAAAATTCTCATTGTAAAAGAGTAAAAAAGGCAAAAAGGGAGTCGAGCTAAAAGCAGTGGGTTGTCCAGTTAGTCAATTTGGTCTGCTTCATCCATAAGGGATGTGTACCCCAGGTAAGCACCATCCCTATGGGCATCAAGGTCATGGGTGTGCAGATCAATAAGAAAGGGCTGAGTGGGAACTATTTCCCCTTGCTCCAAAAACAATGAAATATCATCAGCAGAAGGAATTCCAATGGCAGGGTGAGCGATAGAGAGAACATGGTCCAAGTTCCCCAGAAAATTAGGTTGTACTATCATGTTTGCAATTGCACGCACTTCAAAAAAAGAGAGACCAAGGTCCAAAAGCAAGGATATGAACCACAAAGCCAGGTTTGAATTTAGCTTGTAGTATGCTATGGAATTCACATAAGTTTCCTCGAAGACTAGGTGCAAGTATGATTTGGTGGCCGAAGTCCTAAGAAAGAAAACCTTTTCAATCCTTTGGGTCGTGATTTGACTAAGGAAGCCATTATGGCAGTAGACATAGGCTAGGAAGATGGGAGTATCCATAAGCCTGGAAGCAAGAAAGAACAATCAAAGCAAAGAGAGAAAATTGAAGAAGAAAAAAAGAAATGAAGAATTTGAAGGAAAGTGTAGAATTTATAGAAAGCCATGAGAAATCTATGGTACATAGTTGCCTGGATAGAAAATATTGTGATTCAATGAAAGGTGAGGTGGGAATAGGACACTTTTCTCTAGAATTAAAGGTTAAATCAAATAAATTCTCACAAAGTTGGTGGTCATTGCTTTGAATTGAGTAAATTGAAGATTTTAAAATCAAATGGTGGTCATTTCAATTCCTTTTATCAAGCTGTATTAATCATAAAGATGTCCATGTGTGCCTTGCAGAAAGGAAAATTAAGCCAGTGAGGTGGCACACATCAGCATGTGGAGAATTTGAAGGAAGTAAAACGTTCGTGTTAAGGTGTGCGAATTAAATGTAGAGTATGATGGTCAGGCCTAAGTGTAATCATGACAACTCTGATGCATTCATGTTAGTGCAACACCATCAAAATCAAAATTGCTGACCAAGTTTATTTTAGCGGTTGCCATAAATTTAAAATGGAAGGGTGGTGACCAACATTTTTAAATTTATAATTAATTTGGTGATTAGATTACTTGCTGCTAAATTTTAACTTATGCATATTTTTTTTTGGATAGATAGCGAGTTGCAGTTCAATGTTAATGAACTAGTTTTTCCTCCAAGTTTTGGAGACTAGAACTAATCAAAGCACACACTGATACTTTTTGGAGAAATTTTATAATTTTTATGCTAGAATTAAGGTAAAGGTAAGGAGTTATTGCTATAAAATATGCATAAGTTATAATTTATAGCGAGGGATCTGGTCCCAGATTTCTTTTAAATTTGGTTTTTTTGGTTGCAAGTTGTGTGGTATCACAACATGCCCTAAGACTTTAAGGCTTGGGGACCCAAGTGAAAAAAAAAACACTTATGGTAGGTGCTGGTTGGTAAAAGGATCACTAGAAGCCTATGTAAAAAAGGAAGTCTTGAAGTAATTTGTGACTTCGAGTGTACCGGGTATCTAAGGGCCAGATTGGTTAAAATGTTTAGTGCAAGGGTTGGTAAGTTGTTGTGGTCTAGAAGCTAAAGTCCAGGAAATGTGAAGGTTTTGATAGTAATCAGGATCCGAGAAAATATTGTTTCGATAAAAAGCTGAAGTTGTTAGGTACCGAGTACTGGGTAACAATGTTGAGTGTTAAGGTTAATTGTAAAAGTTTTCCCAGGAAGCCAAAATGTCCAGTAACCCACCTAAAGGGATAAATTATGTGAGAATGTATTAAAAGTGTGTTATTTATGATTTTTAAAAAAAGATGATTTATTGATGATGGTTTTATTTTCATGAGAGTTTTATAAAAAATTTAAATAGTGGTTGATATATGGAATTTTATGTGCAAGAGGAATAGATTGTGATGTAGTATTTGGGTATGGATGGTCAAGAGAATTTGGATTGTGAGTAGTGACATAACCAGGTCGGGCGATACACTCCAGGAGTCAATATGAAAGAGGAGAAATATCAAGAATCCAGGTATTATGCATGCAACGAAGGAGAGTGCCTGGATTTGAGGTAATTTACCTCTAGTTTTTTTAATCTTGATTGAAAACTTGAATGTAGGAGAATAAAATAGGTGGACTAAATTTTTTCATATTTTTCTATGTGACCCACTTGATCACTCTGTATATCCAGGGAGTTCCTACATTTGTTTGAAAAATCTACTCAGATCCAATTTAATGTCTTGATTATATTTTAAAGATGGAGGTCCTAAAATATTTTAAAGTGCTAAAGAAGGTTATATCCGTTGACTTATTTAGCAATTCTCCTGCCAGTTATCATATTCCACGTGCCTTGTTGTGATTCGTCCCTTGGATTCTCTCTCATATGTTGGTTGAATTTCTTGAGTGTCTTTTTCTTATAAAATTCCAAGAGATGTTTCATTTTAAGTTAAGTTCAATATTTCTGGATGTCGGAGAACCAAAACTTTTTCAAGTTTTGTTCTTTTTCCTATTTTATGTTCCATTCTAGATTAAAAACATGTATGTTTTATTATAAGTTAATCAATATTAGAGCCAATTTGAAATCTATTTCCTAATATGAAATCTTACATAGTTGATTGTTTGTTCCTATTAGACAAGATTGTGTTGCCTCATTTAAGGGTGCATAGTGACACTATCTGGTGGCAAATGATCCCACTTTTCTTTAAAATCTCACATCATTTTGTGCCTAGCTGTGAAGCAATCTGGTGACATATGAAATGGTTTGCTCTAGTTTGGTTATTTCTTGAGGTAGACATGGATAATATTTGGAAGAAATTTTACTTTTTTAGTAATTTTTTTGCTTTATTTTAGAATAGATGTTTAAATTTCATAAAATGTTTCAAAAAAAGTGATGAGTGCATGGAGTTTTATCAAAAATATTTTGAAATTGTGAGACAAGGATATCAGTAATGGATGAATTACGCTTGATCCATGAAGAATCAAAACATAACGAAGCCACTAATACTCGAATCTCAACAAGATCATTCAAATGAAATTGAAACTAAACATTTATCAAAACCTAACATTCTAAATTATGAAAGCTTTAAAAACATCTACTCTAATCCATCTGAAACTTATCCCGTTGTGGAATTGGTGTCATGTTGATGTGAAACGAAGACCCTTTCCCAATCCTGTGATTAGTGAGCCTATTTCAGTCGATTCTATGGAAGAGAATTGATGAAACCATTGTGATTGATGTATGAAAACCTAGTTTATGCTAAAATGAACATGATGCAAGCTAAGTTACCATGATTTCATGCTAAAAATGCATTGATTATGCTATTGCTAAGCTAATCTAAGCTAAAAATATGCTAAAAGATGAAAACCCTAATTCATCTACAAACTAAGATGGATGCATGGAAGTTGTTAATGGATGCTCTAAGCTATTATGAAATGAAAAATAACTAAAATAAGCTAAAAGTGAGTAAATATGAGAGTATGGATGCAAGTGAATTCAACAACATAAGTTTGCAATTAAAAGATGGATCCCTTTGTCTCTAAATAGTGATCTATTTATAGGAGAGCAAATGAGGAATGAGAGGTTGAGATCAAAAAGCTTAATCAACAGTTGAAGATGAAGGGGATGAGAGGCATGGATCATGAGAATGCATGATGGGTTTTAATCAAGGGCCCACACTTTCCTTAAACAAACACACTTTTGACCTACTCACATAGGTCAAAGGTAACTTGCTGAAAAGGTTGAAGGTTTAGCTTGTTCAAGAAGCCAAGTGAGTTGATTGGAGGAGAGAGAATATTCCCTTGGGTGAGGAAAAAAGGTAATTTACAAATTAAAACAAAGTTTTAATTGTGCAAAAAGGGGATAAGGAATATTCCATGGGAATATTCCCTTTGCTTAGAGGAAAATTAGTTTAATTGCTAATTAAACAAGATTTAATTTATGTAATTAGGGGATTAGAAGAATTAAAGTGACATTTATTAAATTAGATGATTTAATAAATGTGGGAGAGGTGAAATAATATTTAATTAAATAACTTAGGGTTATTTAATTAAATGAGATGACTTAGGAAATTAAATTAAATATTTTGATTTATTTAATTTAATTAGATGAAATGTTAGTGTGAGTGTGAAAAGATGACCAATAGATTGATGCAATTAATTAATTAGAGGCTAATGATGGGTTAAAGAGGAAATGATGAAAGAGTATGATAATAAATCACATTTTGCCTCTCTTTGAAGTGAGGTACCTGTTGGTTCGGTTCAAAGAATAACACTTTTCAGATCAAAACTGCTGCTTGAATAAAAAAATTAAAAAAAAATGATTTGTTTTATATGCCCCAATCGAAGGATAAAGCTGACTCCCTGCCCCCTCAAGAAATCGGGCAAAAATTTTGAATTTTGGGTTGATTTCTTGATTAAGGTGAAAAGATGCCCCAAGGGTCCAAAAAGGCTTTGGGATGCATGAATAATGCCAAAATGCAAAAAATGATGCAAAATTAGGTCCAGATTGGAAAAATTGGTGAAAATGATAGTAAATCTCATCTGCAAGGTTAAATAAGGGCAAAAAACCCTAATTTTCTAGCTTAAATAGGCCAAGAAGGGTCATTTTCATTTCATTTGTGCATTCACACCTTAAGGAATTCTTGCAATTTGAGCTCTAACCCTTTGATGAAATGGCACATTGAGAGCTTCCGAGGCACATGTCTGACTGAGTTTGAGAGTTCCAGTGGCTTCCAGGCGTAGGACCACCAGTATGTGTTTCAAAACCTGATTTGAAATTTGAATTTTTGATGCATTTATTACACTTTAAAGTTTAAATTCTAGCAACAATGCCCAAATAAATTATAGCGACGCATATTTCTATAGTGACGCTTTTCATGATTTAAAATTAGGGTTTCTAATTTTAAATGCTGACACAATTATTTGGTGACACACTTGTCGATTTAGAAATTAGGGTTAGGGTAGGCCATAATTTAAATCGTGATGCCATCTTGTTTGGTGACACACTTTTCGATTTGAAATTTTAAATGCATTGGGTGTCACTATTTGAAATTTAAATATAGCGATGCTATTGTAGATAGCGACACTTTTATGATTTTAGAGCCAAAAATTTCAAATAATGTCAAATTTCAATGATTTCCTAACGCCGTGTGCTTCATGGATGTAGGAGGTCTTCCCACCATGATGTCAAGGGATCACATGCCCACCGTTTTGGAGAGATTAGGTTATTTTTCAAAGTTGCACTAGGAGCACCTGGAGAGATCGGTCTATGGTATGTTGCATATGCGCCTATGATTCATACACATTTGGTGATGATGACGACTCTGTGCGAGAGATGTTACAGTTAGACCTCATCCTTCCACCTTCAGATAGGTAAGGCGATGGTTACTTTGGAGAACATTTGGCGTATACTATGGTTGTTGATTCATAGTGATCGCATGATTTATGATTTTGATTCCAGATTCAACGCATGCCTTGAGGTCATGGAGACGGACTAGATTGCATTGGTTACCTCACAAATTGACTTGGAGTCATACAGAGGTCATGTGTCAACCTTTAGATTGATCATTGCAACCATCATTTTGGGTTTAGTGGCTCCAGATAGACGTAATAGAGGATTTAGCCCAGGATGGGCCTTGGCGTGACATTGGATGCTGCACAGGAGGACTCTTTTTGCATGGGATCCCATGATGCTAGCCTTCTTATATCATGATTTGCATGATTTTGTTTATTGCAATGGGAGAGCTATTGGTACAGGGGTGACTTTGCTACATATTTGGGTGTGGGAGCACATTGTCGTGCTTTGACTGATTGTTCAGATGGCAGACATGGAGCCAAATGATCCCGTAATTTGGAGATATAGAGGTTCCATTACTCTCAGGCACACTGGACAGATTGGGCTCCTATATTGGAGATGGGTGATAGATGACATGATAGTTTTTCGCTAGCACCCATGGCTTCAAATGCCACCATGGTTTGATGATATTCAATAGTTGTATTTTTCCATATAGACCTGATAAATGCAAGGTTGAGAGCACCATATCATTGAGAGGTATCTACTATATAGGGTAGCACGACAGTTCAAAGATGTGCAGGATAGACCCGATGATGCCTATAGGGCAATTTTTGTGAGATCGGCTAGAGATGTTCCCACATGGGGACCGAATATTATAGCTTTAGAGGTCGTAGAGAGCTTTAGATAGTTGGTGGCCCAACCTTGGGAATATGATTAGGGACATTTAGTAGCTCAGACTACTCCTGCATATAATGTGTGGTTTGTTCCTCTTAGAGGGAGACCCAGAGGAAGAGGAGTCGAGAGAGGCAAGGGAGAGGATGGCTAGGACAGCTAGGATGGTCAGGTTCTAGGGGTTCCTCCAGTTGGACAACAACCTAAGGTACAGTTATAGCCAGGACCACCACCACCAGATGCATGAGACTCTTTGATACAACAACTGTAGCACCAGGTGCAGATATTGACTAGTGAGCGGGATCAGGCCCGCCAATAGGTTATGGTCATTATTGTTGAGTGAGACTAGGATCCACAACAGGTGGTTGCAGTCATAGTGGAGAGAGATTAGGTGCTATAGAGAGTACAGGTTGTGACTATTGAGAGACATCAGGAGGTTTCCTGATGCTAGTAGATTAAGACTATGATGGTGGCGACTCATGGTTGGACAATGTCAACACGTTTATACTGAGAGGCAGTTATAGAGGATGCATATTGCAGGCAACATTACCATCAAGATGTTCCAGTAGCTCTCTGACAACCAGATTTTTCATAGAGTAGTGATGCACATCCCCGAGCAGAGGATCAACCTGAGAGGAAGGCTGGAGAGGGTAGCAGCCATCAGGGCTAGCTTTTATGTATAGACACTTTTTTATTTTTCCCCATTCTTTATCATAGATATACATTCATGGGCTCCTTTTTGATAGCATCGTGGTTATTATACTTATCATTGATATACATACACTGATCTAGATTTTTGTACCATGACACTCATTTTTTGATATATATATGATACGGATACGGATGATTCATGCTATGATTGTGTTCACTTTATTTCATGTATGGATGATATGATATGGATGCATTTACTTTATGCCTATATGATATGGAATGATCATGATATGGATGGATACAATATTATCTTCTTTTTCATTATCTTTTCGCAATATGATATAGATGGATGTTATGCAGATGCTTGTGGATGCAAATGATGTCGATGTATTTATTTTTGTATATTTTCCATGCATGTTTTATGATGACGATGTATGCATGTGGATGTATGGATGCAAATGTTTATGATATGCAACAATTTAAGATGCTTAGAATAACAAATCTATATTATTCATCACAACTCAAATGATAATGTAGAATGTATGATGTGATATGCAAATCATTATTCTAATTGGATGTTATGATTATGCGTAGATGATTGTGTTTTATGATTATGCTATGAGATGCATGTATGCTGATGGTTTGTGGATGTAGGGTGGATGCATTTGATGATGTTTTTGTTGATTGTCATGATACTAGGTTAGTGCGGAGAGAAGATAGAAGAATAAATGACCGTTGATGATGATTGTTTCAAAAGATCCAACAAGTCCTTGATCCATCGAGACTTTATTAGATATGGTGACTAGACAATGCAAAATGTAGGATGAGGAGATGCTCACATTTCGAGATTGGGATTTTCCCTTGTTTCTTATTGTTTGATATAACACATAGGTCCATGATGCATCAAGGTATTGATAACCAGGATGATGTTGTATCTAGTGTAATGGACTTTGAATCGACAAATAGATATGATAGTTCTTGTTCACACCTTGACATACAAAAATCTCGTTGGAATGCAAGTTAGAAGCTTAAAACATACTAGACCAAAGCATACACAATAGTCAACAACATACCCTAAACGACCTTCTTACACACAACTAAGCAAAGTATGCACTAAGATTATTTTACAAGAGTATCCACAAGCACAAAAAACAAAATATAATTATTGATTCCCCATTTCTTTCTCTCTAAGTCATTTTGATAAACATCATCAAGAGGTCCTCAAAATGGGTCATTAAGATAAATCATAAGAAAAGATCAAAGACAAATAGTCAGTGTTATCTATAGCTCCTGCCTAGTTTAAGTTTAGCTAATGTGATATCTGATACTGGTGTCCATTTCAGGAAGGATAGATCCTAGGACATGTTGATCAGAGGGTTTTTTGATGTTAGGACGATGATGCTAAGATGAGTTGTTGTTATAAACTTCATTGACGCATTTACCTATGATGTAGACTTTAGATTTTGACTTTTAAGTTTGCACTTTACAACTTGCTATACTTGCTTTCTACTTGTTTCACCAAAGGTTGAAGGTGACGATCGATTTATTATGGATGAAAGTTTATTGCAAGTGAAAGTGAGATGGGATGGATGGGTTTTGGATTTTCTAGAATATTTCAATGTTTTTGGATTTTTGAAATGTTTTGAGGCTATTTTTGGTCTTTTTGAATGTTTATGTGAATGTTTAGGATTTTTGATTTTCTGAGGCTGTTTAGGGTTTTTCTAAGATATTTGAGGGTTTTTGGGTCTTTTGAATGTTTTCTATTATTTTTTGATTTTCCAGTTTTTGATGTTTGTGTATTTTTTGAGAATATTTGGATGTTTTGGGGGTTTTTGAAGATTTATATTTGGATGTTTTTGGTATTTTAAAGGGTTTTTACAAATGTTTAGGAGTTTTCAAAGTATTTGAATTTTTAGGGGTTTTCTGAGAATTTTCAAGTTTCGACCAAGAACCTAACCTAAAGACCTATCCTAGGGGCCTCAGGGGCTGATCAAAGATTAGCCTTGCCTACATTAAACACATAGAGACCATGTAGTTCAACTGATTCGACCCATTTACAAGATGAAGATATGAACAAATGAAAGATGATAGTTTATTATGACAGACTTCTAAAGGACTAACCTAAGGTTTCTCAAGGGCACATCAATGATGGCGTTTCCTACGTTAAAGCTCAGAGATGACATAGTTCAACAACAGAATATTGTTTTTGGATTTTTGATTTTTGACTTTTTTAGGGTTTTCGATGTTTTCTGGATGTTTTGGATTTTTCCTTTACAATTTTTTGAATATTTTTTGGATTTTAGTTGTACAGGATTTTGCAAACGTTTTTGGATTTTCTAGATAAGATTTTATGAATGTTTTTGGTATTTTCTGAATAAGATGTTATGAATGGTTTTAGTGTTTTCGATGAGATTTTGGAGGTAAACGATACCTAGATCATGATGTCGATGTCATGTTGTGAGATAAAAGACATGGATCAAGAGTTATTCGAAAATGAGAGTGCAATAACCTACCCCCAATGCTTAGCAATTCTTCATAATGCAATGGACAAACAAGATAGGTAATGTATATTCAAAGAGTTTGACAGAGTTTTATCATGCTATATATGGGCTATGGGACTTCACGAGATAAAATGGTAAAGAGTTGAAGTATACGCCGAATATTTGTCAAGATCAAGATAAAGTGGGATATCTCGATAAATTTTGGATTGGATGGATGGAGGGAACATTGGATTTATTATGACAAGGATGAGATTCTTCTATCTGAGAAGGATCATATAAATGCTCGATTCTACTAGAGGACGATTATTTTTCTTTACTTTTTCTCATTTTTCAAAGATTTTGATCTTTTTATTTTTTATTTTTTATATTTTCTGGAAATGTTAGCCTCATGTTGAACCACTTGGTGGTATTGATGTGGATGCCACTATCACAACAAGCCAATGATACCCTGCTTGAAAAAGCTTCTTTTCTAAGATATGAGCACTTGAATGCAACCTTGAAGAAGTCTGATTTGCCTTGTGGATACTAGAATTAACCTTGTCTATGTGCGCACATCGTGATAAAGTGCCTTTAGAATCCTTATTATGAAGGGTAGATACCAAAACATGGTCAATGCGAGAATTAGATATCATGAATGGAGTGGATGGTGTCATGAATGAAGGAATATGAGATGGATTGGTTGATAGTTTGGAACCTTTGACTCTCCAAACTTGGGAAGATGAGCGATGATGGGTGGGAATAGAGGTTTTCATGGAATTAGGACCAACCACTAGATATACTTTGTTCCTTTCTTGAGAAGTTTGCTTTTGTATTTGAGGACTATTTTGATGGATATATTTCCTTTTTGATTTTTCCCCATAATTTCTTTGACTAATGGAGTTTTTGAGGGATGGATTTCTTTATTTTTCTTTGGTACCCATTTGTATTTGCTTTGTCCTTTTTTCTTTACTGCTTCATTTTCTTTGATGACCTTTGCCTTGCTTAGATAGGAATTCTTCTTTTTACGTTGGTCCCAATTTGTTTAGGAGATGATGGGTGAATTCCAACTCATGATACGACTAGTAGCGTTGACAAAATTTTCATCATAAGGATTCTTCGTGTCCCATATGTTAATGTTTTTTGTAGAAAATATTTCCCCTAGCATTGTGAAGATATTATCAATACCTAATCCTTTGCCCTGATAATGTATCCTCTGATCCATAGCTACTGAATATGACTTGTCATGAACACATGATATTGCTATAGGTTCCTTCTATTTAGGAATATGAATTGTTTGCTCTTATTCCATGACATCATTATCTATTGATGCTGACTCAAAAGATGTTGATGATGTACAATCACTGTAAGAATCAAGAATCTCAATTGCTACTTTCTCTTATGTTGGAATATCAAGAGTGGGCGACTCTTGTTTTGGATGAAGAACATCTATATGTCCGTAAAAAAGAAACATCTTAGGGGTGATATCGGGGACATCTTTGGAGTTTAAAATGGTTTGGAAGATGTCCCTTAGCTCTTGGTGAAACTCTAGGGATAGGGGTTCTTGATCTTGACTTGATTTAGAATAACTTTTGTTATCCTCAAGAGCCTTCTCTTGACATGATCCTTGGGTAGATGATATATCATCGGTAAAAGACTCTTCGCAACATTTTGTGGGTATGGGTGCAATAAGGGATATTTCTGGCTCGTTTGGAACTTCTTCACCATGCCCAATAATTGAGTCATATGTGGGAGAGATATCACAATCTAATATCCACTTGATGCCATTACGATATAAAATAGTGCTAAACACTATTTATGGGTTTGGACTTTGTTTTAAAATGGTATCTTGATACATATCTGATTCCTCATAAACAACGTAAACATGTCCCAACGTGGTATCCTGGGTATTGTTTGAAATTGATGCCTTTGTCAAATCTATTTTTTTTCCATGATTAGGCTTAGGGTTCATGTAAATTTTTAGATTTTCATTCCCAGATTTTTGATCGACCTCAATGTCTCTTTGTTCAATAAGATCCTCTATTAGATGTTTTAGCCTAAAACAATTTTGTGTGCTATGAACTTTGTATCAGTGAAATTCACAAAAGGGATCTTCTCTATAGCTACAAGGTTTGATTTGTGGCTCTTGATAGTTTGAAAAATCTAGGAGTGTGATAAGATTAGACTGTATCAACCTCTTTAACACATCTTCCATAGGTTCCCCTAAGGGAGTAAATTGTCAGAGCATTGTTTGTTCTCTGTTGTCCACATTGAGTGTTTGTAGCATTGATTATTTGATAGTGATGTGTATGGTTGTTGTGTATTCATGGTTTGGGTGTTTTCTTGTCTAGGACCAGTTAAGACCACCTTTGCATCAACATCACCATCACTAGTAACATTCTTGTTCCTGGCCCAATAGTGGGGCTTGTCGTTAAAACTAGTGGATGGGCGGTTGTCTTTATACACTTGTGTGTTTCCCTGTGAGATTAGGGCTCTCTCGATGTTAAGGGATCTAGGGACAAGCTCATCATAAGAGGTAATGCACTGCATTTTCAAGTGGAATGATAGATTTGGATCTAGATTTGCTATGATAATGCCCACTTGTTCGTTGGGAAGTGGCCACTTGCTTTTACTAGCTCTTTGTCTCCATCATTGCAAGAAATTTGTAAAAGATTCTCCCTTCTTATGTCTAAGAGTGTACAACTCTTCTAGGCTTACATCCATGTAAAGATTAAAGGAGAAGTGATTGATGAATTTATTAGTGATTTCTTGGAAAATTTTAATAGCTAGAGGCAATTGAGAAAACCAATCCATAGTAGGACCTGTTAAACTTCGTGGGAAAAGGTGCATCAAATAGGACTCATTATAGGTGACCTCCATACACATGACATTAAACTATTTGATGTGGTCTACAAGATTTTCCCTCTGTATTTATCAAATTTTTGGATTTCAAATATGGGATGGAATGGTACCATTGCAATTTTTGATCAAATGGATACAGACATAGATTTTGTGTATGAGGCTTCTTTGTCTTGCCCATCTGAAAATCCTACATTTCTTGTGACAACGCCTTAAGTTTTGATGCTAGATTGTCTTGCGGGTTTGGTGGAGGAACATATGTTGCTTATTATGGGATGATGGATGAGTTGTATGTGGGATTCTGATATGATAAGGTGTTGTATGGTGTATATGGTGGTGTAGGATAAGGTGATGATTGTGTGGGTGTATATGTTCCTAACGTGTTTGGATTGACGATGTTTTGTTGAGGGTTATAGTAGGAACCTTGTTGTTGTGTGATCAATTACTATTGTTGGGCTTGTTGGGATGCTAGGGCTACTTGTTGTTGTTGTGCTACTAAGGCGTCTTGTTGTTGTTGTGCTGCAAAGGCTGCTTGATGTTGTTGCTATTTTTGTTGTGTTGCTAAGGCTGCTTGATGTTGTTGTTGTGCTACTAAGGCTTCTTGATGTTGTTGTTGTGCTACTAAGGCTTCTTGATGTTATTATTGTGCTACTAAGGATTCTTGATGTTGTTTTTGTGCTACTAAGGTTGCTTGATGTTGTTGTTGTTGTTGTTGGACGACTTGATGATAAGATTGGTGTGCTTGCTATAAAGCTAAGGCATGCACTTGCAATGTAGGATCAGATGGTTGTTGGGATATCTGAGATAGATTGTGAGTGTTGATTTTATGCATGGGTAGAAGATTGATGATGAGAGGTTGGGGGTTTTCTTGGTTCAACATTCCTTGCAAGATGGTGGATTGAGATGGAGGAATGTAAGTTTGAGGTCCCATTTGATTTTGCATGGTGATAGGGATTGTGGGAAAAGATGATGATGCCATTGGATATTTTGATGGTAATGGCATACTACAACCTTGATTCCATTGATTATAAAGGTTCCCTTGTTGTATTTGAGGTGTGACCAAGGCATTACCTTAGTTGATGGGATTCGTAACCAAGGTGTTTTGATTTGGGTTGATGATAGATGGGCTTGATGTGGATGGGGGATTAACTTGAGTAGCTTGGGTAATCACTTGTTTCAATGTGTCGATGGGGTTATTAGAACCACTTTTCAAGGGTTTACTTTGTGTGAGAGTGTTAACTTGCAATTGTTGTCCTACTTGAGGCACTTGGTTCACATTACCTTGTGTAACGTTAGGCATACTTGGGGTATTTGTAATGATGGATGAAGATGGTTGTGCTCAAAATGTTAAGATTGTTGTGGCATCATGGAATGTAAGTTGTTGTCCAAAGGGCTGGTATCCAACTTGTGTCTTGGGGAAGGTTGGTGGTTAATGGAATGGTTGTTTTGTGAATACCCAAAGTTGTGTTTGTTCCTAGACATTAAGTGAAACCAAGGTTGGTTCCTAGCCTAGTTGCAAGACTAGATATTAAGGGTTGACTTGGTACAAGGGATGGAGTTGGTTGAATCGTAGATGAGGTCAAGCCTTGTGTCAATGATTGTGCAACAAAAGATGGGGAAATTGGAGTCACATTTTCTAAGGCTTGATGTTCCATGATTTCTTCTCTAGTAAGTCCAAATGGTTTGTTCATGATGTCTTCTATCTCATATGGTCCTGATGGAGATGATGGTTGTTGCGATGGGGTAACATGAATTCTTGGATCAAATTATTGAGGATTTGGATCACTTGAGGTGAATGTGACTTTGGTTTTCTCCATGATTCTCTTGTGTTGTGATCTTGTTGTAACCATATATTGTGAGTCAACAATGGGAGAGGTGTGTTGAGATTTGTAATGTTTGAACTCTCTAGTTGACTCAAATCTAGGTAAAAGGGGCACTCTAAGTATATTTAGAGAAATGATGATAATGGGGGATGAAAAGGTGGATGATATGGAAAGTGATCTTTGCAAACATTTTGGGACAACACTTTTGACTTAAGAGTTTGATGTTTGGATAAAGGATGTTTATGAACTTTGAAATCTTTAGGGTAGACTTGTAACCTTCAAGATGATCTAGTTCAAAAATGATAACTAACTTAGCTAAGTGCATGGAAAATGATACATTTCACATACAAAGTAGCTAAGTTAGTAGTTGGTTTGATTGATGTTTAACTCCCAAAGTGTTGGTGTATTTAAAATTTTACAAAGTTGGATGAAGTGAAGGATGAAATTTGATGAAGGGGTGAGTGAGATGTTTGACCCAATGTTGACTTAAAGTGAACCTTTGTTTTCCAAGGCCAAGGTAGTGAGAAAAATGCTATACCTATATAGTGATAATGACTCCAAGAACTCAATGATTTTGGTAAAATAAGAATCAAATGATTGTGGAAATAGGACTCAATGATTTTGACCATAAAACTCAATGACTTTGGATAATGGAACTCAATGATTTTTCCAATGTTTTTCTTGTCTCAATTTGCTTGTTTTGGGTGAGTCAATGATTTGAACATACATCAATGTGGGGTGTTCATTTCATTTAGTCTTGGATTAATGAATTTATTTTTACCACATACACTTGTCTTGATTATGTTTTCAAAATAAATGTTTATGTCAAAAACATCATAACTTTCACAATGTCCATTTTGTGAGAATCATGAGCTTGAAGCCATAATTGCCTATGTTGTCTTTGGAAAACATGGATTTTGAGATTAATGTCAAGATATTTACAAATTTCTAAGGATAAATCCTTAGGACAAGCAGTAATATCAAGGCTAACTCAAGAGGTACCCATATTTTTTTCCAAAGTGTTTGAAATTTTTAGAAAGATAAGGAATGTTTGTTTTTGTATCGTTTTGAAATCAAGCAAAGTGTCAAACCGACTCACAATAATTTACAATCCTAAGATAGAAATGGAAATATTTTTTGAGTCCCAACTCAGATTTCTCCAAACACTAGACAATGCGAACAGTTAGAGATTTGGCGACACCGGCTCCCCTCCACGACACACACTTCTTAGGACCACCAAATCTCAAAATCCTTAAAATTCAGAGATTAAAGGGAATTTTTCTATTTCTATAATTGAATAGTACAAATGTGGGGTGGCTTCAGAATGACCATTCTTGCACCAACAAATATTTTAGGATTCTGTATTCTAAACAAATTGGTTCTTAGTTCAAGTAATCGGGGACATGCCACCGTGCGAGTGTCCAACAAGCCACTAAAGGATTTAATCAGACTTACTAGGGGCTCTTATACTTTTTATAGTAGTACCCCATTTTGAAAGACACTGTACGGATAAGGCCTACATACCATGAGGACTTGAGAATTTAGTCTTATCCATTTATATACCAACCCGAGTGAAAAAAATGGTTGGAGTCGCCTTCGAATTGTTCTTAGGAAAGCCCCTTTAAACGTAACAAAAGTGAGGGAGTACACTTGTAGTTCGACCGCCCAGTTCGCGTAAAGTGCAAGGAGTGAACACACACAATGTCTCTTTATCACACTAGCATGATTGTTAAATTTTAAACCCAACTGAAAGATGTAGGTGATATTGCAAAGTGTTAGAGAATGTTTCTATTTCTCAAGGTCACCAAATGGCATGAGAGAATTGCATACGCATCAACTAACAATGTTGAAAATTATAAAACATAGCAAGTAGATGTAAATTTTAACCCTTTAAAGAAATGATGGGTTCATTTTAAGCACCAATTGAAAATGAAGTTTTCTTTGTTCAATTTTAAGCCCAAAGTAAAATGATGATGTGAGGGTTCAGTTTTAACCAACTTTGAAAATGAATTTTAAGCCCAATTGAAAGCTAGTTGGTCCTAAGATTGTAAGTTTTAAAACCCAATGGAAATTTAGTGGTCCTAAAACATAAACCAAAGCAACATATGGTGGGTTATAATTTCCCCACAAGTGTCAAAACACTATTACAATAAATACAACTAAGAAAAATTGAAAATTAAAATTTTCAATTTTTTCTATGCTATAGTAAATCGCATTTTCGAAGGCCTTCAGAGTAGAATTTGGGGTTGAAACTTGCATCAGTCCCTAAAAATTGATTGCCAAAAGCACTTGGTTTTTAGGGATTGAATTGGCACTCTTGGAGAGCTCTCCAACGGTGCAAACGGATTCAAATTTCAACCATCGAGTAGAAAGTTATGACCCCAACAAGTTGGGGTAAATTTTTTCCTAGTTTTTCTCCAAATCTGCAAAACTAGTTAGTGTAAAAAGAAAAAAACAAGAAGTCAGTGACACTTTAGCATTCAAATAAAGTCAAAAAATTAAAGCACATGCTAAAAAAATAGTCGTTAAACTTCTTACAAGATTTGGGCGTCGTTGTATACGATAGCATTGTGATTTAAAGTTTGGGCGTTGCTTTGGTGAAAACAGACGTCTCTCTGTAGCGAAAACAATGAGCACAATAGTGTCCCGATATTTTGCTCGTCATTGCTACTCATAGTAGCGTCAGTTTGAAATTTGAAAGCATCGAATTGGTGAATTTGAGCATCACCGTTTAAACTTTTTGATACATCTAGATTAAATATGCATCGCTAGATTTTAAATCTACATCAAAGGATTAATTCAGTGTCAAGATTTCAAATTGTTAGGGTGTTGCTATTGAAATAGCATCATTGTTTGTAATTTGGGCATTGCCTGGTTCTAAAAAATAGCATAAAATGGAATTCAAGCTAAAAAATGTTTAGATTAACAGTTTTCCCTCCTTCTAGTGCCAGAATGTGAGACGAGGATATCAGTATTGGTTGAATTATGCTTGATCCTCGAAGAATCGAAACATAACGAAGCCACTAATAGTTGAATCTCAACAAGACCATTCAAATGAAATTGAAACTAAAAATTTATTAAAACCTAACATACAAAATTATTAAAGATTTTAAAACATCTACTCTAATCCATCTAAAACCTATCCTGGTGTGGAATTGGTGTCATGTGATGTGAAATGACGACCCTTTCCCAATTTCATGATTAGTGAGCCTGTTTTAGTCGATTCTATGGAAGAGAATAGATGAAACCATTGTGATTGATGTATGAAAACCTAGTTTATGCTAAAATGAACATGATGCAAGCTAAGTTACCATGATTTTATGCTAAAAATGCATTGATTATGCTATTGCTAAGCTAATCTAAGCTAAAAATATGCTAAAAGATGAAAACCCTAATTCATCTACAAACTAAGATGGATGCATGGAAGTTGTTAATGGATGCTCTAAGCTATTATGAAATGAAAACTAACTAAAATAAGCTAAAAGTGAGTAAATATGAGAGTATGGATGCAAGTGAATTCAACAACATAAGTTTGCAATTAAAAGATGGATCCATTTGTCTCCAAAGAGTGATCTATTTATAAGAGAGCAAATGAGGAATGCAAGGTTGAGATCAAAAAGCTTAATCAACGGTTGAAGATGAAGGGGATGAGAGGCATGGATCATGGATTCTCATCAATGGATGCGAATGCATGATGGGTTTTAATCAAGGGCCCACACTTGCCTCAAACAAACACACTTTTGACCTGCTCACATAGGTCAAAAGTAACTTGCTCAAAAGGTTGAAGGTTTAAATTGTTCAAGAAGCCAAGTGAGTTGATTGGAGGAGAGAGAATATTCCTTAAAATAATCCCTTAGGTGAGGAAAAAAGGTAATTTACAAATTAAAACAAAGTTTTAATTGTGCAAAAAGGGGATAAGGAATATTCCATGGGAATATTCCCTTTGCTTAGAGGAAAATTAGTTTAATTGCTAATTAAACAAGACTTAATTTATGCAATTAGTGGATTAGAAGAATTAAAGTGAGATTTATTAAATTAGATGATTTAATAAATGTGGGAGAGGTGAAATGATATTTAATTAAATAACTTAGGGTTATTTAATTAAATAAGATGACTTAGGGAATTAAATTAAATATTTTGATTTATTTAATTTAATTAGATGAAATGTTAGTGCAAAAAGAGATGAATTAACTTGATTAAATTAATTAGGCCAATCTAGATGAAAATGATGCAATTAATTAATTAGCTAGGCTAATTAAATCAATTAAGTGAAAAGAGGATGGGTTAAAGAGGAAGCAATGTTAGTAAATTTGTTTTAAATGTATGATATCGATTAGGGAATTTTTCAGTGTCTATAGATTCCATGATATTATTGAATGCTTAAAGCTGAATCTACTTGGATAAGTGCAATTTATTTGAAGTTCATGAAATATTATTGCAAATTTGTTGATTTCATGAAGTTGTTGAATAACCATACCAAGATTATTTCTTATCTTTATGATTCCTTTGAAAATTGGAAGAATCGTTTATCCCTCATGTTTAACAACATTATCACAATGAACCCTGAGTGAACCTAGTGTAGTCAAGACCTGACATCAATGAGCCTTTGGATTAAGATGAGTTAGGCTAATATTTAGGCTGTACCGGTGCAATCTTTCAAGAAAGATGGGTTCCCACAGTGTGTCTGTGAGGATTTATCTGTATGTTGGTATGCGATTAACATCATCATCAACAAATGTCTAGTTTCCAAATACATGATTTTTTTAAAGACTGGATCATGTTTTCTAATTTTTAATTAATTTCTAATCAAAATAGTCCATAAACCTGAAATATCAAGCTTTTTTTATTTTTTAATAACTTTTTTTTGGTTAATTTTTTTGAAAAAAATTATATGACATCAATCTTTAGACAATTCTCTACACAATGAAAAAAAATCAAAAAATGTTTAGTTTATGTCCAATTATGTTGTTTGTACACGTTGATTTTTAAAAACAACAATTAAGGCCAATAAAAATTCAATAAAAGAAACATTCAAAAAAAATTACAAGAAAATATCCTCATCAATCTTCATGTTGTTACATATCTTTCCCAAAAAGGAATTAGAAAATAATTTTATTTAGGTCAAAAATTGGTGTCTGTACACGTGCATGGTATGGTAAAAAAAAAGTGACTTTTAAAAATTGGTTTCTATACACTCCTATTAAAATTTAATTTCTATCATCAAGGTAGAATAAATTACCTATTTGGAAACTAGATTCAAAATACTAATTTTCATAGTACTAACTTTTCTTAAGATTCATTGAGTAAGTACTTCAAATTTTTTTGTCCAAGTGTGAAAAATTCTAAAAAACAAAAAAAAAACACTTCCACTTTTTGAGCTTTTTGTGGACCCAACTTCTTGCATCATCCTAAAAGAACAAATTGTTAGATCCTCAAGGAAGAGAAGTAGGCATCTCTCATGAAATCAAGATTTTAGAGAAAACTGGTCCCGTTGCTTATCACTTGGCATTACCACCTAGCCTGTCTCGGATCCATAATGTTTTTCATGTGCCTCTTCTTAAGAAATATGTATCAGATTTAACTCATGTTTTGTAGTGGGATGCTCTATAGGTGGCACAAGATGAAAAACTAACATTGGAACCACTACACATCTTGGATCAACAAAAATGTCCCTACGAGGATGACAGTTGGACCAAGTCAAGGTCCAGTGGGACCCTTATGATGAGTCTTCCACTACCTGGGAGGATACTGGCAAGACGAGGTCATTATTTCCATATCTTTTTGTTAGCTTCCATGAGGAAGCTTGAGCCTAGAGGGGGTGAATGTGAGACACCCCAACATAGTATCAGGGATTTTCGCTTTAGTGATGTTTTGTTTTGAACCTAGTTGAGACCACGATTGTTTGGTTTTGAATAATATTATTAAATATGGATTGTGGACATGAATGTTATATGTTGTTTGTTATTTTCTTATATGCCCTATGTTCATTTATCAATTTACTTTAAGCATGAAATATTTTAATTGAAAAGCTTAAATACTTTGGGAAAAGTTATATGTATTAAACAATGTAAGAGAAATAAATAAATAAATAAAAATATTAAATACGTTAATGGTTATGATAAAATTGGTAATAAATTGATGTTAGAAGGATTAAATGTTACTTTGGTTCATTTATATTGAGATTTAAATTATTTAATTGTACTAATGTTGCAATGAGATGTGGAGGTGGGAAAATTAGGTATCTTATGTATTCGGGGGAAAAAGTTAAATGATTAAATAATTAATGATGATTTTGTTGATAGAATGGAATTGGGAATTTATACGAATATGTTGTTTCAAATAAATGTAATTTTTTTTTCCTCCCGCATAGTTTTGGAAAAAATTGGAGGGATATGGGAGTTATTTTAATAGGTGAATTGGAAGGAGTTAAAAGTAGGGAGAAAATGGTTTAAAGAAAAGGGGAAAGGAGAGTGGTTCAAAAAGAAAAGAGTTGAAATAGTTTTGGGGTAGAGGAAAGATTTGTTAGAAGAGATAAACGGTGGCTTGGATCAGATTCTGGGCTATACCTAATTTGGACAGCCAAGATAAGTACTGTGAAATTTCAAAGTTGGATGTAGATAGATTCTGGAATGAATATGCTGCTTTTAGTGTTGTCTCTATTCTAGGTAATCTAGAATGTGGAATGGGGGTTAAGGGTGCATAAGGAGTAGATCTTGCTTAAGGGATGAGAGCCTCCTTTGTGTGGGGTCGAGAAGGGTGTGGAGCCTCTCTTGGGGTATTCTATTTTAAAATAAGAGATGTGACATTTGTATGATGTGATTAATAGAGGTATGGATGGTGGTATGTGTTTGCGGAGAATTGAAGAAGTGGTGAAATGATGGAAGGATGGTGGTTGGAAGAGGAGTTGTGTGAATAAACCCCAAGAGGGAAGGGAATCTCCCTTCTCTCCATGTCTGCAAGAATCTGGTAATCGGGTTCTTTGTGTGTGGGTTTGTACTAGTAATAATTATCTGAATTAAATTATCATCCTTTTCTATGTAGTGAGTTAAGGGAATGTATAGAGAATTTGAGTACTTTTTTTTTCCAGCAAAAGGCAAGAGCATGTAGTTATATTAATATCATATAATATGTAATTAAGGATATGAGTACTTTATTCTTGTTTATGAATATGTTTTATGCTAACTGATTCTTTGTTTGTGGAATCATATTGAAGAATATAGCAAGAGGATTAATTTGGGCTGTAGGCGAAGTAAATTTTAAGCCAGATATTTTTCTTTCAAGTAATTGTTCTTCCATTTAATAAATTTATATTTATTAGAATACTGTTGAGTTGCAGATTAATATTTAATGTAGTTTGTAATATCTATGGAATATAAAAAAAAGTCTTGGTGGTAGAGAAAAAATACAATTAAATGTTATATTTAATTTATATAGGAGTATTGGAAAAAAAATTACTTATCCTTTCCAGACTGTTGTAGTTGCATTAGTGTCAATGCTTCATTTTCCTTTTTGTATGAAACCTCCATGAATAAACTAGGATATGTGTTACATTTTATTTGTATTATAAAAAAAGTTAAAGAATGTGTATGATAGAGAGGTGAAATGTGTTAGAAGACTCTATGTTGCCAGACTTGTGCTTATCAAATTCAAGGAAAAAAAAGATGAAATGTCTCTTGGAAAATCTGCACTTGTGTTTTATTTGGTACCAATATAATATTGCTCTATGTGAAATGGCTTTTATAACATTTAAATTTGCTAAGTCACTGTGTTGAACAATTAAATGTAAAAAATACTTTGTTGTAATGAGGTTTGAATTACTCCCTATTTATTTAGTTTTTACTAATTTGAATTTAGGAGGGATGTCACCTTCAGGATGTCGCCCATGTTGAGTAGAATTAATTCCTAGATACATTTCAATACATTTGCAACAAGTAAATGATGTAATGCTGGTTTTTAATCCATCCAATTACTTAGCCTTTTTAGCTTATAAAACATTTCATATTCATTATTCTTATGTTTAGGTAATGTGAATTTTTCCTTGTCGCATTACAAATATTAACTGTTGTGTGTGTGTACCTCAAAATATGCATAGTTAAGGCATATTTCTTTTCCTAAGGCATCTGGAAAATAAAATGCCTTGTGTCACTCCATTATGCATAGCTAACATTTTTTAATATTGTTTGGGACACTTGGTTAATTTAGCATTTTAGATAAAATGAAACTTGATAGGGTTACATGTGGTGTGGCGCTGTTGTTACCGTAAATTGAAGAATGTAATGGAATTATCCATCATATCACCTCTTCTCTATTAGAAAGTAAATGTAAAATGAAATGTTTACACTTTATTATCAACTTGATAATATGCCTAATTTGTTTAGTTTTCTAATTGGTTATGATGTGTTTAATATACATATGCAATGTGAGAATATATATATACATACATATATATATACATACATATATATATACATACATATATATATATACATACATATTTATATATATATACATACATATATATATATATATATATTCTCACATTGCAAATGTATATTAAACACATAAGAACCAATTAGAAAACTAAACAAATTAGACATATATACAGTGAGACAAGGATTGTCAGGGTGGGTCGATTACACTTGATCCATGATGAATCAAAGCACAATCTGTCTACTAAACCTCAATCTACCAAACAAGATCATTCAAAATTAAAAGTTAAACTAAGCATTTATACAAACTGAAAGTTACAAACTATGAAAATAGTTAAATTCCTACTCTAACCCATTTGAAACTTATCCTATTTTGGAATTGGTTTCGTGTTGATGTGGAACAACAACCCTTTCCCAATCTCGTGATCAGTGAGCTTGTTTCAATCGATTCTATGGAAGAGAATTGAGGAAACCATTGTGATAAATGGATGAAAACCTAGTTTATGCTAAAATAAACATGATGCAAGCTAGGTTAACATGATTTTATGCTACAAATGAACTAATTATGTAATTGCTAAGCTAATCTAAACTAATTCTAAGCTAAAATATGAAAACCCTAATTCATATACAAACTAAGATGGATGCATGGAATCCATTAATGGATGCTTTGAGCTATTATGCAACTAAAATAAACTAAAACAAGCTAAAAGTGAGTAAAGTATGAGTGTGGATGCAAGTGAGTTCAAAATCATAAATTTGCAATTGAAAGATGGATCCATTTGTCTCCAAATAGTGCTTTATTTATAGGAAAGCAAGTGAGAAATGAAGGGTTTAGATCAAAAAGATCAATCAACAATCAAAGATGAAAGGAAGAAGAGGCATGGATCATGGATTCTTATCAATGAATGATAATGCATGATGGGATTTAATCAAGGGCTCACATTTGCTTCAAACAAACACACTTTTGACTTTCTCACACAGATCAAAGGTGACTTGTTCAAAAGGTTAAAGGTTAAAAATTGTATTAGAAGCTAAGTGAAAATATCCCTTTTTCAAATGATGGAGGAATAAGAATATTATTTTGGAATATTCATTTGGGTGAGGATAAAAGGCATTTTGCAAATTTGATGAGGGCCACACCACCCAAAACCCACAAAAATCACAACAACAGATACCAACACAGAAGATGTGAGATGTAAAAAAATGACTCATTTTCTATTAGTTTCAGAAAATGAAATTATAGATTCAAAGCTTACATGCTACAACCTCATGGGCTTGATTCATTACAACAAAATCAACTCTGAAAAGAAAATCTACTATTCAGAGCCACAATTTGCACTAATAGGGCCACCTCCTATAATCCCCACTTAACCCTTCTTATTTTCCCCAATAACCACCCTAGAATGTTCTAGAAAGTGCAAATTTCCCCTTTTTCTTTTGGTGCCAAAAGTCCCACCATTTGATTTCTGGCCTAGGAAGAAATTTTTATGAAATTCACTTTTTAGAGGACCAACTTCACGGGGCCATAACTTTTGATCTGGGTGTCTGATATGCTATTATTCCATATTGTTGGAAATCTCTCAACGAGATCTACAACACATGAGCCCACCATAGGTCAGTTCAACCACCTTTTGAGTTGCTTCAGGGCCTCTAAATTTTATAGTTGAATTTGAAGCTACATTGGAGAAATTTCCCAAGACGTAAACTTTAATTTCTCCCAAACTGTGTAGGTTATTGAGGTGATTATTTCACGACTAATTTTTTTTTTCAGCTTTGCTTCTTGGGGTAAATTTTCACGTCCATATGATCCTGTTTAGGGTGACTTATTAAAAATAGTAATTTCCTATTTTTTGCTATTTTTGACACCTGATAGTCTTATACCCCTTAAGTGCTATCATGGGACTCAAAACAACTAAAGAAAATAAAGAAATTTTTTTTTTGGGTGACGCAAGATTACCCTACACTGTTGGATCCTCCTGCATTAGACACCTAGGGTAATTTGAAAAGTGACCCTGCCACTTCTTAGGAGTTAGAGGGAAACCAAGATGGTTAACCTCAGCCTCAGAAAACCATGATGAATCTTCAATAGGCCTTCCTCTCCATTTCACCAAGTACTTTGCATATTTCTTGTTTCTTGTGCTTCTACCCACATGACTATCCAATATTTCTTCTATCTCTTCCTTCTCTAAAGTAGGTGCTGGAATTTTTAGCTATTCTTTTATCGACCCCTCCTCTATATCACCTTCATGATACTCTGTCAAATCAACAATGTTAAACACATGAGAAATGTTTGTTCCATTAGGCAACTCTACCTCATAAGCATTTCCTGAATCATGCTTCTTCAGGATCTTGCATGGTCCAAACTTCTTCATCTTTAACTTGTTGTATGTACCAACTGGAAACCTTTCCTTTCGCAAATGAACCATGACTTCATCTCCTACCTGGAACTCCTTATACCTCCTTTTTTGATATTCCTGAGCTTTATATTGTGAGTTCATGTTATGGATATGTTTCCTCACCTCTTTATGCAAATTCTTCAGGTGCTCAGCAAAATCTTCAGCCTTAGCACTACTCTTCTACCCCTTATCCATCTTTCTCAGTTCATAAGCAGTTCTTGGACTACTTCCATATACAATCTAGAATGGTGATTTACTAGTTCTCCTATTAACAAAATTATTATAAGCACATTCTACCTATGGTATAATCAAATCCCATCCCCTAGGCTTATCTCCTACTAAGCATCTTAGTAGGTTGCCCAAACTCCTATTCACCAACTCTATTTTTCCATCAATTTGTGGATGGTGTGCATAACTGAATTTCAAATTTGTCTTCAACTTCTTCCATAATGTCCTCTAGAAATAACCAACAAATTTGGTATCTTTGTCTGAGACTATACTCTTTGGTAGATCATGTAGTCTCACCACCTCTTTGAAAAAAAACTCTGCAACATGAACAACATCACTGGTCTTATTGCATGGAATGAAATGTGCCATCTTTGAAAATCTATCGACCACCACAAATATGGAATCATTCCCTCTCTGTGTCCTTGGTAATCCAAGAAAAAAATACATGATAATATCCTCTCATGGCCTCTCAGGTACAGTTAATGGCTGATACAATCTGGTATTCTGACTTTTTCCTTTCACCATCTAATATACTCTGCAACTTTATACAAACTTCTTCACATCCAATAATAATTCTCACTGACAAGAGCAATGGTCTTATCTTGACCAAAATGTCTAGCCAATCCTCCACTATGCTTCTCCTTGATTAGATTCTCTCTCATAGAACTCCTTGGAATGCACAATTGGCTTCCTCTAAACAACATCCCATCTTGGATTAAGAAATCCAACCATCTCGTGCTATCCAATGTAATAGGTTCCAAACAAGCCTTCCAAGCTTCTGCAAAGTTTGGATCTTTTGGATACAAACTCTTGAGCTCATTGAACCCAACAACCTCTATTTTCATCTCTATCAACAAATTTTTCCTTCTACTTAAGGCATTTGCAACTCTATTTGACCTTCCACTCCTATGCTTCAAAACAAAAGTATAACTCTACATAAACTCAACCCACTTTAAGTGCCTTTGATTTAACTTTCCTTGACTATTGAGATACTGCAAAGCGTGGTGATCAGTATATAAAACAAATTCTTTTGGAAAAAAATATTGTCTCCATTTCTTCAAAGCTTGAACTATAGCACAAAAATCTTGATCATAGACAAAATATTTCTTCTTAGAATCATTTGACTTCTCACTAAAATAGGCAACAAGCTTACCTTCTTGACTCAAAACAACTCCTATGGCAATGCCACTAGCATCACAATCTACCTGAAAGACCTTATTGAAATCTAGAAGTGCCAAAATAGGTTTCTCTGTAACTTTCTTCTTCAACATATCAATTTTTTTTTCTCCTATAGTCCACTTAAACTCTTTTCTATCCCCTCCCATCGCTTTAGTTAGAGGTGCACACATACTATTGAAATTCTTAATAAAATTTCTGTAAAAAGTTTCTAGACCATGAAATGATCTTACCTCTGTAACATTCATTGGGGTAGGCCATTCAATAATAGATTTCACCTTCTCTCGATCCATTTTAAGACCCTTTGCTGAGACAAAAAATACTAGATACAACAACCCTCTCTTCACAAAACTACATTTCTTCAAATTAATCAACAACTTCTCCTCCCTTAGCTTCTGAAAAACTCTTCGGATATGCATCAAGTGCTCCTCCAATGTCTTATTGAAAATCAAAATATCATCCAAGTAAACAATAACAAATTTTCCTAAAAATTCTTTCAATACCTCATTCATAAGCCTCATAAATGTGCTCAGTGCATTGGTTAGCCCAAAAGGCATGACTAACCCCTCGTACAAGCCCTCTTTGGTTTTAAAGGTTGTCTTCCATTCACATCCTTCTCTAGTACGAATCTGGTGATATCTGCTCTTCAAATCTATCTTTGTGAAGTACTCAGCTCCACTCAAAAAATCCATAATGTCATCCATCCTTGGCAAGGGGAATCTGTATTTGATGGTGATCTTGTTGATGGCTCTAAAATCTATACACATCTTCCTTCCCCATTCTTCTTTGGTGCTAGTACTGCAGGTACTTCACATGAACTCAAACCCTCTAGAATCAATCCTTTCTACAACAACTTTTGCACTTGTCTGTTCAACTCTTCGCTCTCTACTAGAGTCATACGATGAGCTGCCTCATTCATAAAATTGGCTCTAGGAATTAGGCCCATCTGATGGCTAATCTTTCTTATGGGAGACAAACCTTCAAGTACATTATTAGAAATAATAACTTGAAACTCATTCAACAAATCTAAAACCTCTATAGGTACCTCAGTAGTATCAAAAACTCATTCAACAAATCTGAAACTCTAGGGATCAATGCAAAACACATATGCTCATGCTTCATACCTTCTAGGAAGTTTCTTCCATCAACCAAACAAATATTGCATTACTGCATACCTTTTCCTCTACCTCTTTCAAGGGCTTCAACTATGACAAACTCCATCCTTTGTCAAAGAATAGGTGTTGGCATGTCCATCATGTACTGCTCATTCGATCAAACCACCATAGTTTTTAACAACATATGAAAAACATCAGTAGGGAATAATATCACACAATACCCTCATCTTGGTAATTTCCAATCTTGAAATTTACCAGACATTGTTCATTTACCAAGGCTTTATGGTCCTTTTGCAACCAAGTAATCTAGTAAGGATTCAGATGCCTTCTTCTCTCCAACCACAACTTACTAACCATTTCTTTTGAAACAAGGTTATTAGTACTACCTCCATCAATAATAACATTACAAAATTTACCTTCACACTTACATCTAGTGCAAAATAAATTCTCCCTTTGAGTTGGTTCCTTCTCCTCATTCAGAAAGGCTCTTCTGGTAACAAGAACCTCTCCTCTTTCTGCTTCCTCGGAATGTGAAGACTTAGCATCTTCATCTACATGTGCAACTCGTGCATTACCCTTAGGTCTTTTATTTGTCATTCCTTGATGTTGAGGACACTCATAGGCTCTATGTCCTTTTTTACCACACTAGAAATAATTTCTATCAAAGCCTCCTCTTCCCGGTCCTCCTCCAGATCTTTTTCTTCCTCTTTAGTCTCCATTATTCTGATCACGAGGATGGTAGGTGTTATCTCCCTTCTGGTTTTGGCTGCTACTAGAGCCTTCACCCTTCTTTTGATCTTCATTTTGACCTCCATATGATCATCCACCATTCTTTCCTCCACGACCTCACCTCATTGTTTATTCTCAAACCTCTTGTTTAGTCGTTCTTCAACCTTTAGAGAAAACTGATAAGTGTCCTCAATGGTGGTCATTCTTACCAGTGCCAATTCTTCTTGTATGCTTGGCTTCAACCCGTTAATATAACGAGAAAATTTCTCCTTATTCCTTTTAGAATGTCCTGTCTGAATTAAGACCTTGTGAAATTCCTCTATGTATTCTTTCACTATCCTTGTTCCTTTCCTCAAGCTCTACATCTTCTTGAGAAACTCCAATTTATAATCGACTAGAATAAATTTTTTCTTCAATTTTGACACCATTCTGTCCCATCTGGAAATTTTATCTTTCCCTTTTCTTCCTCTTTCTAACTGGACCTCTTTCCATCATATACTAGTGTGACCTTTCAATTTTTTCTTTGCAAACCTCACTCTATGAGGATCTTCAATCTCCTCAAACTCAAAAAATTCCTCCATGCCATTGATCCAATCGATCAATTCTTCATGATTAAGATTTCCACTAAAATTCAAAACCTCCATTTTAGGTCTCTTCCCAATGCTTGAGATCTCTTACATCAATCTTCTTTCTCTAGGATCCATTAGATCCTACTCTTCCTCTTCCATTTCCTCTTTCATTTCATCTTCACTCTCATCTCTATCTCATTTCACATCTCTTCTTTGAACCTCTTGTTGCAAGGTTTTGAATTGCCTTCTAAGGGATTTGATTTCATCTCTAGGTGGATCTCTTCCTCCACCACCTCGGCCTCTGCCTCTGCCATACTGGGCAAGTCTTGGAGGCATCTTGAACTCAACCCACACTCACAGGTCCTGCTGCAACTACCTCATGTTCGATGCTCTATTATAGGCTCAGGAACTCCTGCTCTGATACCAATTGATGAGGCCCACACCACCCAAAACCCACAAAAATCACAAAAGATGCAAGATAGAAAAATTAATCACTTTCAATTAATTTCGAAAAATGAAATTAAAGATTCAAAGCTTACATGCTACAGCCTCATGGGTTTGATTCATTACAACAAAATCAACTCTGAAAAGAAAATCTACTATTCAGAGCCACAATTTGCAAGGCCGCCTCCTACAATCCCCACTTAACCCTTCTTATTTTCCCAAATAACCGCCCTAGAATGTTCTAGAAAGTGCAAATTTCTCCTTTTTGTTTTGGCACCAAAGGTCCCGCCATTTGATTTCTAGCCTAGGAAGAAATTTTTATGAAATTCACTTTTTAGAGGACCAACTTCGCGGGGCAATAACTTTTGATCCGGGTGTCCAATTTGCTATTATGGCATATCGCTGGAAAGCTCTCGACGAGCTCTACAATGCGCAAATTTATTGCAAGTTGGTTCAACCACCTTTTGAGCTGCTTCAAGGCCTCTAAAGTTTTATATCTGAATTTGAAGCTGCATTGGAGAAATTTCTCAAGACGAAAACTTTAATTTCTCCCAAATCGTGTAGGGTATTGAGGTGATTCTTTTGCGAGTGGAATTTTTTTTCTGATTTGCTCCTTGGAGTAAATTTTCACATCCATACGAGCCTATTTAGGCCGACTTACTAAAAATAGTAAGTGCTTGTTTTTCGCTATTTTTGATGCCTATCAATCTTATACCCCTTAAGTGCCATCATGGGACTCAAAACAGCTAAAGAAAATAAAGAAAACATTTTTTTGGGTGATGCAAGATTTCCCTACACCGTTGGATGCTCCTGCATCAAAATTAAAAGAAATTCTTAATTGTGCAAAAAAGGGATAAGGAATATTCCCATTTTTAGAGGAAAATTAGTTTAATTGTTAATTAAACAAGGTTTAATTGCACAATTAGGAGATTAGAAGAATTAAAGGTGATATTCATTAAATTAAATAATTTAATGAATGTGGGAGAGATGAAATGATATTTAATTAAATAACTTAGGGTTATTTAATTAAATAAGATGACTTAGGAAATTAAATTAAAGATTTTGATTTATTTAATTTAATGAGATGAAATGTTAGCGTGAAGGGGGGGTGAATTAACCCAATTTGATGAATTAGGTTAATAGATGCAAATGATGCAATTTATTAAATTAGCTAGGTTAATTTAATTAATTAAGCAAAAAAGGATGGGTTTCAAGACAAAATGATGTTAATAAACTTGTGTCAAATGTATGATATCGTTTAGGATAGTTTTCAATGTCTACATATATATATATATATTCATAGATCGATGTATTAACATGTTTCTCTTATAAGCAATAGTTTTGTGTTGAATAATAGGCTATTCTCTTTCCAATGCTTGGTATTCTATCTAGCGTAGAAGTACTTAGTTATTTTAAGCTTATCTTTGGTTAGTTGTTGGAGTCTATCGATTATGATTGAAGTTATGGAATTCATGAGAAGCATGCATTTAGGATGTGTATGTGAAATGGTTTTGTATGGTAGCAAATGTGATTATATTGAAACTTGGTTTTGTATTCATTGGGAAAAAAGAGAAACTTAGTTGATTTTGGTCAGAGTGTGATCATTGAATGGTTATTTTGTAAGCGATTTTTTAAGAATGGTTTCAGAGAACAAGTCTACCAAGAAGGCATTGAATGCTCGCAAAACAACTAGTCACTTAGTACCTATATAGATATATATGTATTTATAGGAAAATACAAAGACATTGAAGTATTAGTTTGAGTATATCTCTATTTTTCCTTTTTACAAACTACATTAAGAAAGAAACCATTAAAATAACTAATGTACATAACCTATCTTGCGTGAATAGTTTCTACGGATTCTACCACACTTGTATAGCGTAATCTATATTTTTTCACTATACCAAAAACCTAATTGAGGTATAACAAACAAACTCTCATTCAATCCTCTCTCATTTATATGTCACTTCTTCAATGTGTTTCAACATATTATGAATTTAGTGTACTTCTTGGGGGGGGGAATTACAATGGGGAATAGAAAAATGAAGAAAAGTATTATAGTTCTTTGGTAGAAGTTTAAAAGAGGAAGGAGGATACAGGAGCAGCCCATACAAATGTACATGAAGAAGAAAAGAAGAGGGGAAATGATGAGTACCTTATTTTATTTAATCTTAATTTGTTTGTAGGTAACATAGAATAAAATAAGGCAAGAGAACCATAAATTTTCATGTGAAAGGATAGTGAAAGGTGAAGAAAATGGTGATAGAGGGGTTGAAAATTCAAGATTGTACACTAGTTCAAGAATAAAATAAATAACTACACGATGATATTGTAGTAGAGACATGTCTTCTTTAAGGCATGAGAGTGATAGAGGATAATTATATAATAGAAGAACATGGTAATATTGGAATTTTTATTACTTCTAATACTATTTTGTTCTAAAAAAATAAATAAATTAAACTAGATTTGGAAGGTGAAATTATGGACTTGGAGAGTCCTAAATTTTGACAAGAAGATTGGCAAAGATGAGGATAATCTCTTACAGAAAGAAGAGATGAAAAGGATAAATAAACTGTTGCAAGGGGAATTGATAGATGAACTTGAACAAGGGCTTGCAAAACTTGTTGTTGGAGGTGAGAATATGAATGTTGCAACAAAGGACAAAGAAAAAGATGTTGGGACAAAAAAAGATAATGAGGTAAATTTTTATTTTGACTTCAATTGTGATGATTATTTCCCTTCTTTGGTGAGAGTAGAAGAGGATGTAGATGAAGAAAAAAACATGCAGATGGAAATTTTTAATTTTCATGGAGTAGTAAATGTAGATTTGTATAGGGATTCAATATATTTTGATGTAGTTGCATATTGGTGAGGATAATACATATTTTCCTATAGAAGTTTTAGTGTATGTTGCAGGTGAAACTTAGTGGAGTTGGTTGGTTTGTGGTGGGTCAAAATCCATGAAAGAGAAGAAGATTAGAGAGATTGTTTGGTGGAGGAGGATGGATAATTGTGGGTTGGATCTCATGAAGAAAGAGAAGAGAAGAGGAAGCCTTTGGTGGGGGAGGATGGCTCATGGTGGACATGAGTCCACAAGAGGAAGAAAGAAGAGGATGCATAGTTGTTGGAAGAGAATGGTGAATATTCTGATAATTTTTTGGAAGAGAAGAAGGAATAAATACTTTCATGTGCACCTATCATAGCGATGGAGTTCTTTTTCATATATCTTGCAATATGAAAGAATGGTTTGACCCTTCAATTCCACTTTTGTGAGCCTATGCTCACAAAATTTCTACCCAGTGTGTTTGATGTAGGAGCATCCGAGTGGACTAGCAATCAACATCAACCAAAGATAGGTTTCATGTTTGGGTTTCATTTTTTGTTTGTTTTGGTTTTCATTTGGAATTTTCTTGCCATTGGATGTGATTGGCACGATTAGGATTGCAAAAATTTTAGTGTTGACTAATTTTAGTTTCGACACATGATAGGGTAGTTTCAGTGAAACAATTATTTGGAGCAATCTACGAGGTCTAGAAAAATCCTCTAATAGATACATGGTTAAAGACATTTTTTATTTAATGTAAAATATTTTGTGGTCATAATATATGCATCGTTTGGGAGATATTAATTTTTTTTGAGCCTATAGGTTTACGAAAAGTAATATCTTGAAATCCTTGAAGGCTATAGAAAAAACCTTTTGTAAGGGACCATGGGACATCAATCTAAGCCTACTCGCCAATTTTCACATGAATCGGAGAACTTTTAGTTTTTCACCTACAAACACCCAACTCCGTCAATTGGCATAATTGAATGAATGCAATCTTCTCTAGTCATTTAGATGATTATTTGAGGTGTGAATTTTTGTCTTTGACCAATTCAAAAATGAAATCATTAATAACTATTTCCTTTTGAATTAATGCCTTTTTTTATAGAGACCGATGGTATTCATATGCTTATTCGCATTCCTTTTGGAATCCAAGAAGATAGAAGGTTCATAAGGTGGATAAAAACAACAAGGAATATTGGTATGAATAGGGGGAAGAGGTAGGGGTGAGAAAGAGATCTTCCTGTCCATCCAGATGAGATAAATCACGTGAAGGAAGAGAAGGCTTGGTTAGAAAATTGTTGAACAAAAGAAAAACAACATTAAGAAGAAGCTAGGCATGGATTAAGGGAAGACTTCAAGATTGTACTTGTTTGAATGCTTGTAGACAATAGAAAAAAAAAGGTCATTAAATTTTATTGAACTTGTGTAATTTTTTTTTTGTTGAATTGGTTATCAATTGACAAATGAAATATCAATTTTAATAGGACTTGGCTGCAAACTTTGATAGTTTAATAAGACTCTCAAGCTCGTCTCTTGAAAAAGTATACTTATCAAACTCGTATTCATTAGAATTATTCCTTGATGGACAATTAATTTTTACTTGAATGGTAATTCTAAACTAGGAGAAACTAAACTCAAAATATTATGATGACTCATCTCAATTTAGGAGAACAAATTTTACTTGGACTTAAAAATTTAAGTAATTTAGAATCAAGTTTTGCAACATTCAGATATGATGGGGGATATACTAGCAAATAAAACAACAAAAAGAGCTAGAAAAATGAAGATTTCATATTTTCCCAAAGTTATTCTTAAAGAGAAACCACCTACACCTAAGATTTGGTTATCTAACATCGAGACCCTAGAAATGGCCCTAAAGCAATTGAATAATAGTAAGAAGGAATCCACCAATGACATAAAGGATTAACGTATAACTCTAGTTATAAGTACTTAATTTTGCAAATATTTTCTTTGAGATAAATGGTTATCATAAGTCATTTATATTGTCAAAGAAACTTGTACTATTTTAGATAAATAATAACTATAATGAATAGATATTTTATGATATAGTATTAGTACATGATGTTAGATGGAAATTTATTACAATTCTTTTCATTGATAAATGGACAATGCTTTGATTAAATTTATTGAATTTATCTTGAGTAATATTTAATAGATGAATGAAATTATTTCTGTAATGCAATTTGATTTTTGAAAAGTTCTTATGATGTATTTCTCTTTGAAAAGTTTTAATTTATGTTAGAAATTGTTAGAAAATATAATCAAGAATGAAAAGCTAAACTAGCATCATTGGGTATTAATGGTGTCTTTGGCTCATATTTATGGGTAATTTCATTGTGCTTGAGCTATTGCATCTATAGCTTAACACAACTGCAATAATAGTGTATGCA
>VDFB02373365.1:294678053-294700218 GCA_007258455.2 Sequoia sempervirens
CTTTAGTAGGGTTTGATTTTTTATTTTTTTTTGTTCTCAACATTAATGAATTTTGCTTAATTTAAAACAAATGAAAATTGGAATTTTCTTAAAACATTGCACTATAAATTGAAAAGGATAAAATCATTCACAGTAAATACACACTTAATGGATGGAAAAGAAAAAAAATCATTATATTTTGGATGTATGTGTAAAATACAAAATTCTCATTGTAAAAGAGTAAAAAAGGCAAAAAGGGAGTCGAGCTAAAAGCAGTGGGTTGTCCAGTTAGTCAATTTGGTCTGCTTCATCCATAAGGGATGTGTACCCCAGGTAAGCACCATCCCTATGGGCATCAAGGTCATGGGTGTGCAGATCAGTAAGAAAGGGCTGAGTGGGAACTATTTCCCCTTGCTCCAAAAACAATGAAATATCATCAGCAGAAGGAATTCCAATGGCAGGGTGAGCGACAGAGAGAACATGGTCCAAGTTCCCCAGAAAATCAGGTTGTACTATCATGTTTGCAATTGCATGCACTTCAAAAAAAGAGAGACCAAGGTCCAAAAGCAAGGCTATGAACCACAAAGCCAGGTTTGAATTTAGATTGTAGTATGCTATGGAATTCACATAAGTTTCCTCGAAGACTAGGTGCAAGTATGATTTGGTGGCCGAAGTCCTAAGAAAGAAAACCTTTTCAATCCTTTGGGTCGTGATTTGACTAAGGAAGCCATTATGGCAGCGGACATAGGCTAGGAAGATGGGAGTATCCATAAGCCTGGAAGCAAGAAAGAACAATCAAAGCAAAGAGAGAAAATTGAAGAAGAAAAAAAGAAATGAAGAATTTGAAGGAAGGTGTAGAATTTATAGAAAGCCATGAGAAATCTGTGGTACATAGTTTCCTGGATAGAAAATATTTTGATTCAAAGAAAGGTGAGGTGGGAATAGGACATTTTTCTCTAGAATTAAAGGTTAAATCAAATAAATTCTCACAAAGTTGGTGGTCATTGCTTTGAATTGAGTAAATTGAAGATTTTAAAATCAAATGTTGGTCATTTCAATTCATTTTATCAAGCCGTATTAATCATAAAGATGTCCATGTGTGCCTTGCAGAAAGGAAAATTAAGCCAGTGAGGTGGCACACATCAGCATGTGGAGAATTTGAAGGAAGTAAAACGTTCGTGTTAAGGTGTGCGAATTAAATGTAGAGTATGATGGTCAGGCCTAAGTGTAATAATGACAACTCTGATGCATTCATGTTAGTGCAACACCATCAAAATCAAAATTGCTGACCAAGTTTATTTTAGCGGTTGCCATAAATTTAAAATGGAAGGGTGGTGACCAACATTTTTAAATTTATAATTAATTTGGTGATTAGATTACTTGCTGCTAAATTTTAACTTATGCATATTTTTTTTGGATAGATAGCGAGTTGCAGTTCAATGTTAATGAACTAGTTTTTTCTCCAAGTTTTGGAGACTAGAACTAATCAAAGCACACACTGATACTTTTTGGAGAAATTTTATAATTTTTATGCTAGAATTAAGGTAAAGGTAAGGAGTTATTGCTATAAAATATGCATAAGTTATAATTTATAGCGAGGGATCTGGTCCCAGATTTCTTTTAAATTTGGTTTTTTTGGTTGCAAGTTGTGTGGTATCACAACATGCCCTAATACTTTAAGGCTTGGGGACCCAAGTGAAAAAAATAACACTTATGGTAGGTGCTGGTTGGTAAAAGGATCACTAGAAGCCTATCTAAAAAAGGAAGTCTTGAAGTAATTTGTGACTTCGAGTGTACCAGGTATCGAAGGGCCAGATTGGTTAAAATGTTTAGTGCAAGGGTTGGTAAGTTGTTGTGGTCTAGAAGCTAAAGTCCAGGAAATGTGAAGGTTTTGACAGTAATCAGGATCCGAGAAAATATTGTTTCGATAAAAAGCTGAAGTTGTTAGGTACCGAGTACTGGGTAACAATGTTGAGTGTTAAGGTTAATTGCAAAAGTTTTCCCGGGAAGCCAAAATGTCCAGTAACCCACCTAAAGGGATAAATTATGTGAGAATGTATTAAAAGTGTGTTATTTATGATTTTTTTTAAAAGATGATTTATTGATGATGGTTTTATTTTCATGAGAGTTTTATAAAAAATTTAAATAGTGGTTGATATATGGAATTTTATGTGCAAGAGGAATAGATTGTGATGTAGTATTTGGGTATGGATGGTCAAGAGAATTTGGATTGCGAGTAGTGACATAACCAAGTCGGGCGATACACTCCAGGAGTCAATATGAAAGAGGAGAAATATCAAGAATCCAGGTATTATGCATGCAACGAAGGAGAGTGCCTGGATTTGAGATAATTTACCTCTAGTTTTGTTAATCTTGATTGAAAACTTGAATGTAGGAGAATAAAATAGGTGGACTAAATTTTTTCATATTTTTCTATGTGACCCACCTAATCACTCTGTATATCCAGGGAGTTCCTACATTTGTTTGAAAAATCTACTCAGATCCAAGTTAATGTCTTGATTATATTTTAAAGTGCTAAAGAAGGTTATATCCGTTGACTTATTTAGCAATTCTCCTGCCAGTTATCATATTCCACGTGCCTTGTTGTGATTCGTCCCTTGGATTCTCTCTCATATGTTGGTTGAATTTCTTGAGTGTCTTTTTCTTATAAAATTCCAAGAGATGTTTCATTTTAAGTTAAGTTCAATATTTCTGGATGTCGGAGAACCAAAACTTTTTCAAGTTTTGTTCTTTTTCCTATTTTATGTTCCATTCTAGATTAAAAACATGTATGTTTTATTATAAGTTAATCAATATTAGAGCCAATTTGAAATCTATTTCCTAATATGAAATCTTACATAGTTGATTGTTTGTTCCTATTAGACAAGATTGTGTTGCCTCATTTAAGGGTGCATAGTGACACTATCTGGTGGCAAATGATCCCACTTTTCTTTAAAATCTCACATCATTTTGTGCCTAGCTGTGAAGCAATCTGGTGACATATGAAATGGTTTGCTCTAGTTTGGTTATTTCTTGAGGCAGGCATGGATAATATTTGGAAGAAATTTTACTTTTTCAGTAAATTTTTTTGCTTTATTTTAGAATAGATGTTTAAATTTCATAAAATGTTTCAAAAAAAGTGATGAGTGCATGGAGTTTTATCAAAAATATTTTGAAATTGTGAGACAAGGATATCAGTAATGGATGAATTACGCTTGATCCATGAAGAATCAAAACATAACGAAGCCACTAATACTCGAATCTCAACAAGATCATTCAAATGAAATTGAAACTAAACATTTATCAAAACCTAACATTCTAAATTATGAAAGCTTTAAAAACATCTACTCTAATCCATCTGAAACTTATCCCGTTGTGGATTTGGTGTCATGTTGATGTGAAACGAAGACCCTTTCCCAATCCTGTGATTAGTGAGCCTATTTCAGTCGATTCTATGGAAGAGAATTGATGAAACCATTGTGATTGATGTATGAAAACCTAGTTTATGCTAAAATGAACATGATGCAAGCTAAGTTACCATGATTTCATGCTAAAAATGCATTGATTATGCTATTGCTAAGCTAATCTAAGCTAAAAATATGCTAAAAGATGAAAACCCTAATTCATCTACAAACTAAGATGGATGCATGGAAGTTGTTAATGGATGCTCTAAGCTATTATGAAATGAAAAATAACTAAAATAAGCTAAAAGTGAGTAAATATGAGAGTATGGATGCAAGTGAATTCAACAACATAAGTTTGCAATTAAAAGATGGATCCCTTTGTCTCTAAATAGTGATCTATTTATAGGAGAGCAAATGAGGAATGAGAGGTTGAGATCAAAAAGCTTAATCAACAGTTGAAGATGAAGGGGATGAGAGGCATGGATTATGAGAATGCATGATGGGTTTTAATCAAGGGCCCACACTTTCCTTAAACAAACACACTTTTGACCTACTCACATAGGTCAAAGGTAACTTGCTGAAAAGGTTGAAGGTTTAGCTTGTTCAAGAAGCCAAGTGAGTTGATTGGAGGAGAGAATATTCCCTTGGGTGAGGAAAAAAGGTAATTTACAAATTAAAACAAAGTTTTAATTGTGCAAAAAGGGGATAAGGAATATTCCATGGGAATATTCCCTTTGCTTAGAGGAAAATTAGTTTAATTGCTAATTAAACAAGATTTAATTTATGTAATTAGGGGATTAGAAGAATTAAAGTGACATTTATTAAATTAGATGATTTAATAAATGTGGGAGAGGTGAAATAATATTTAATTAAATAACTTAGGGTTATTTAATTAAATGAGATGACTTAGGAAATTAAATTAAATATTTTGATTTATTTAATTTAATTAGATGAAATGTTAGTGTGAAAAGAGTTGAATTAACTTGATTAAATTAATTAGACCAATAGATGAAAATGATGCAATTAATTAATTAGCTAGGCTAATTAAATCAATTAAGCGAAAAGAGGATGGGTTAAAGAGGAAATGATGATAATAAATCTGTTTTAAATGTATGATATTGATTAGGACATTTTTTAGTGTCTACATTTTGCCTCTCTTTGAAGTGAGGTACCTGTTGGTTCGGTTCAAAGAATAACACTTTTCAGATCAAAACTGCTGCTTGAATAAAAAAATTAAAAAAAAATGATTTGTTTTATATGCCCCAATCGAAGGATAAAGCTGACTCCCTGCCCCCTCAAGAAATCGGGCAAAAATTTTGAATTTTGGGTTGATTTCTTGATTAAGGTGAAAAGATGCCCCAAGGGTCCAAAAAGGCTTTGGGATGCATGAATAATGCCAAAATGCAAAAAATGATGCAAAATTAGGTCCAGATTGGAAAAATTGGTGAAAATGATAGTAAATCTCATCTGCAAGGTTAAATAAGGGCAAAAAACCCTAATTTTCTAGCTTAAATAGGCCAAGAAGGGTCATTTTCATTTCATTTGTGCATTCACACCTTAAGGAATTCTTGCAATTTGAGCTCTAACCCTTTGATGAAATGGCACATTGAGAGCTTCCGAGGCACATGTCTGACTGAGTTTGAGAGTTCCAGTGGCTTCCAGGTGTAGGACCACCAGTATGTGTTTCAAAACCTAATTTGAAATTTGAATTTTTGATGCATTTATTACACTTTAAAGTTTAAATTCTAGCAACAATGCCCAAATAAATTATAGCGACGCATATTTCTATAGTGATGCTTTTCATGATTTAAAATTAGGGTTTCTAATTTTAAATGCTGACACATAATTATTTGGTGACACACTTGTCGATTTAGAAATTAGGGTTAGGGTAGGCCATAATTTAAATCGTGATGCCATCTTGTTTGGTGACACACTTTTCGATTTGAAATTTTAAATGCATTGGGTGTCACTATTTGAAATTTAAATATAGCGATGCTATTGTAGATAGTGACACTTTTATGATTTTAGAGCCAAAAATTTCAAATAATGTCAAATTTCAATGATTTCCTAATGCCGTGTGCTTCATGGATGTAGGAGGTCTTCCCACCATGATGTCAAGGGATCACATGCCCACCGTTTTGGAGAGATTAGGTTATTTTTCAAAGTTGCACTAGGAGCACCTGGAGAGATCGGTCTGTGGTATGTTGCATATGCGCCTATGATTCATACACATTTGGCGATGATGACGAATCTATGCGAGAGATGTTACAGTTAGACCTCATCCTTCCACCTTCAGATAGGTAAGGCGATGGTTACTTTGGAGAACATTTGGCGTATACTATGGTTGTCGATTCATGGTGATCGCATTATTTACGATTTTGATTCCAGATTCAATGCATGCCTTGAGGTCATGGAGACGGACTAGATTGCATTGGTTACCTCACAAATTGACTTGGAGTCATATAGAGGTCATGTGTCAACCTTTAGATTGATCATTGCAACCATCATTTTGGGTTTAGTGGCTCTAGATAGACGTAATAGAGGATTTAGCCCAGGATGGGCCTTGGCGTGACATTGGATGCTGCACAGGAGGACTCTTTTTGCATGGGATCCCATGATGCTAGCCTTCTTATATCATGATTTGCATGATTTTGTTTATTGCAATGGGAGAGCTATTGGTGCAGGGGTGACTTTGCTACATATTTGGGTGTGGGAACACATTGTCGTGCTTTGACTGATTGTTCAGATGGTAGACATGGAGCCAAATGATCCCGTAATTTGGAGATATAGAGGTTCCATTACTCTCAGGCACACTGGATAGATTGGGCTCCTATATTGGAGATGGGTGATAGATGACATGATAGTTTTTTGCTAGCACCCATGGCTTCAAATGCCACCATGGTTTGATGATATTCAATAGTTGTATTTTTCCATATAGACCTGATAAATGCAAGGTTGAGAGCACCATATCATTGAGAGGTATCTACTATATGGGGTAGCACGACAGTTCAAAGATGTGCAGGATAGACCCGATGATGCCTATAGGGCAATTTTTGTGAGATCGGCTAGAGATGTTCCCACATGGGGACCGAATATTCTAGCTTCAGAGGTCGTAGAGAGCTTTAGACAGTTGGTGGCCCAACCTTGGGAATATGATTAGGGACATTTAGTAGCTCAGACTACTCCTGCATATAATGTGTGGTTTGTTCCTCTCAGAGGGAGACCCAGAGGAAGAGGAGTCGAGAGAGGCAAGGGAGAGGATGGCTAGGACAGCTAGGATGGTCAGGTTCTAGGGGTTCCTCCAGTTGGACAACAACCTAAGGTACAGTCATAGCCAGGACCACCACCACCAGATGCACAAGACTCTTTGATACAACAACTATAGCACCAGGTGCAAATATTGACTAGTGAGCGGGATCAGGCCCACCAATAGGTTATGGTCATTATTGTTGAGTGAGACTAGGATCGACAACAGGTGGTTGCAGTCATAGTGGAGAGAGATTAGGTGATATAGAGAGTATAGGTTGTGACTATTGAGAGACATCAGGAGGTTTCCTGATGCTAGTAGATTAAGACTATGATGGTGGTGACTCATGGTTGGACAATGTCAACACGTTTATACTGAGAGGCAGTTATAGAGGATGCATATTGCAGGAAACATTACCATCATGATGTTCCAGTAGCTCTCTGACAACCAAATTTTTCATAGAGTAGTGATGCACGTCCCCGAGCAGAGGATCAACCTGAGAGGAAGGCTGGAGAGCGTAGCAGCCATCAGGGCTAGCTTTTATGTATAGACACTTTTTTATTTTTCCCCATTCTTTATCATAGATATACATTCGTGGGCTCCTTTTTGATAGCATCATGGTTATTATACTTATCATTGATATACATACACTGATCTATATTTTTGTACCATGACACTCATTTTTTGATATATATATGATACAGATACGGATGATTCATGCTATGATTGTGTTCACTTTATTTCATGTATGGATGATATGATATGGATGCATTTACTTTATGCCTATATGATATGGATGGATACAATAATATTATCTTCTTTTTCATTATCTTTTCACAATATGATATAGATGGATGTTATGCAGATGCTTGTGGATGCAAATGATGTCAATGTATTTATTTTTGTATATTTTCCATGCATGTTTTATGATGACGATGTATGCATGTGGATGTATGGATGCAAATGTTTATGATATGCAATGATTTAAGATGCTTAGAATAACAAATCTATATTATTCATCACAACTCAAATGATAATGTAGAATGTATGATGTGATATGCAAATCATTATTCTAATTGGATGTTATGATTATGCGTAGATGATTGTGTTTTATGATTATGGTATGAGATGCATGTATGCTGATGGTTTGTGGATGTAGGGTGGATGCATTTGATGATGTTTTTGTTAACTGTCATGATACTATGTTAGCGCGGAGAGAAGATAGAAGAATAAATGACCGTTGATGATGATTGTTTCAAAAGATCCAACAAGTCCTTGATCCATCAAGACTTTATTAGATATGGTGACTAGACAATGCAAAGTGCAGGATGAGGAGATGCTCACATTTCGAGATTGGGATTTTCCCTTGTTCCTTATTGTTTAATATAACACATAGGTCCATGATGCATCAAGGTATTGATAACCATGATGATGTTGTATCTAGTGTAATGGACTTTGAATCGACAAATAGATATGATAGTTCTTGTTCACACCTTGACATACAAAAATCTCGTTGGAATGCAAGTTAGAAGCTTAAAACATACTAGACCAAAGCATACACAATAGTCAACAACATACCCTAAACGACCTTCTTACACACAACTAAGCAAAGTATGCACTAAGATTATTTTACAAGAGTATCCACAAGCACAAAAAACAAAATATAATTATTGATTCCCCATTTCTTTCTCTCTAAGTCATTTTGATAAACATCATCAAGAGGTCCTCAGAATGGGTCATTAAGATAAATCATAAGAAAAGATCAAAGACAAATAGTCAGTGTTATCTATAGCTCCTGCCTAGTTTAAGTTTAGCTAATGCGATATCTGATATTGGTGTCCATTTCAGGAAGGATAGATCCTAGGACATGTTGATCAGAGGGTTTTTTGATGTTAGGACGATGATGCTAAGATGAGTTGTTGTTATAAACTTCATTGACGCATTTACCTATGATGTAGACTTTAGATTTTGACTTTTAAGTTTGCACTTTACAACTTGCTATACTTGCTTTCTACTTGTTTCACCAAAGGTTGAAGGTGACGATCGATTTATTATGGATGAAAGTTTATTGCAAGTGAAAGTGAGATGGGATGGATGGGTTTTGGATTTTCTAGAATATTTCAATGTTTTTGGATTTTTGAAATGTTTTGAGGCTATTTTTGGTCTTTTTGAATGTTTATGTGAATGTTTAGGATTTTTGATTTTCTGAGGCTGTTTAGGGTTTTTCTAAGATATTTGAGGGTTTTTGGGTCTTTTGAATGTTTTCTATTATTTTTTGATTTTCCAGTTTTTGATGTTTGTGTATTTTTTGAGAATATTTGGATGTTTTGGGGGTTTTTGAAGATTTATATTTGGATGTTTTTGGTATTTTAAAGGGTTTTTACAAATGTTTAGGAGTTTTCAAAGTATTTGAATTTTTAGGGGTTTTCTGAGAATTTTCAAGTTTCGACCAAGAACCTAACCTAAAGACCTATCCTAGGGGCCTCAGGGGCTGATCAAAGATTAGCCTTGCCTACATTAAACACATAGAGACCATGTAGTTCAACTGATTCGACCCATTTACAAGATGAAGATATGAACAAATGAAAGATGATAGTTTATTATGACAGACTTCTAAAGGACTAACCTAAGGTTTCTCAAGGGCACATCAATGATGGCGTTTCCTACGTTAAAGCTCAGAGATGACATAGTTCAACAACAGAATATTGTTTTTGGATTTTTGATTTTTGACTTTTTTAGGGTTTTCGATGTTTTCTGGATGTTTTGGATTTTTCCTTTACAATTTTTTGAATATTTTTTGGATTTTAGTTGTACAGGATTTTGCAAACGTTTTTGGATTTTCTAGATAAGATTTTATGAATGTTTTTGGTATTTTCTGAATAAGATGTTATGAATGGTTTTAGTGTTTTCGATGAGATTTTGGAGGTAAACGATACCTAGATCATGATGTCGATGTCATGTTGTGAGATAAAAGACATGGATCAAGAGTTATTCGAAAATGAGAGTGCAATAACCTACCCCCAATGCTTAGCAATTCTTCATAATGCAATGGACAAACAAGATAGGTAATGTATATTCAAAGAGTTTGACAGAGTTTTATCATGCTATATATGGGCTATGGGACTTCACGAGATAAAATGGTAAAGAGTTGAAGTATACGCCGAATATTTGTCAAGATCAAGATAAAGTGGGATATCTCGATAAATTTTGGGTTGGATGGATGGAGGGAACATTGGATTTATTATGACAAGGATGAGATTCTTCTATCTGAGAAGGATCATATAAATGCTCGATTCTACTAGAGGACGATTATTTTTCTTTACTTTTTCTCATTTTTCAAAGATTTTGATCTTTTTATTTTTTATTTTTTATATTTTCTGGAAATGTTAGCCTCATGTTGAACCACTTGGTGGTATTGATGTGGATGCCACTATCACAACAAGCCAATGATACCCTGCTTGAAAAAGCTTCTTTTCTAAGATATGAGCACTTGAATGCAACCTTGAAGAAGTCTGATTTGCCTTGTGGATACTAGAATTAACCTTGTCTATGTCCGCACATCGTGATAAAGTGCCTTTAGAATCCTTATTATGAAGGGTAGATACCAAAACATGGTCAATGCGAGAATTAGATATCATGAATGGAGTGGATGGTGTCATGAATGAAGGAATATGAGATGGATTGGTTGATAGTTTGGAACCTTTGACTCTCCAAACTTGGGAAGATGAGCGATGATGGGTGGGAATAGAGGTTTTCATGGAATTAGGACCAACCACTAGATATACTTTGTTCCTTTCTTGAGAAGTTTGCTTTTGTATTTGAGGACTATTTTGATGGATATATTTCCTTTTTGATTTTTCCCCATAATTTCTTTGACTAATGGAGTTTTTGAGGGATGGATTTCTTTATTTTTCTTTGGTACCCATTTGTATTTGCTTTGTCCTTTTTTCTTTACTGCTTCATTTTCTTTGATGACCTTTGCCTTGCTTAGATAGAAATTCTTCTTTTTACGTTGGTCCCAATTTGTTTAGGAGATGATGGGTGAATTCCAACTCATGATACGACTAGTAGCGTTGACAAAATTTTCATCATAAGGATTCTTCGTGTCCCATATGTTAATGTTTTTTGTAGAAAATATTTCCCCTAGCATTGTGAAGATATTATCAATACCTAATCCTTTGCCCTGATAATGTATCCTCTGATCCATAGCTACTGAATATGACTTGTCATGAACACATGATATTGCTATAGGTTCCTTCTATTCAGGAATATGAATTGTTTGCTCTTATTCCATGACATCATTATCTATTAATGCTGACTCAAAAGATGTTGATGATGTACAATCACTGTAAGAATCAAGAATCTCAATTGCTACTTTCTCTTATGTTGGAATATCAAGAGTGGGCGACTCTTGTTTTGGATGAAGAACATCTATATGTCCATAAAAAATAAACATCTTAGGGGTGATATTAGGGACATCTTTGGAGTTTAAAATGGTTTGGAAGATGTCCCTTAGCTCTTGGTGAAACTCTAGGGATAGGGGTTCTTGATCTTGACTTGATTTAGAATAACTTTTGTTATCCTCAAGAGCCTTCTCTTGACATGATCCTTGGGTAGATGATATATCATCGGTAAAAGACTCTTCGCAACATTTTGTGGGTATGGGTGCAATAAGGGATATTTTTGGCTCGTTTGGAACTTCTTCACCATGCCCAATAATTGAGTCATATGTGGGAGAGATCACAATCCGATATCCACTTGATGCCATTACGATATAAAATAGTGCTAAACACTATTTATGGGTTTGGACTTTGTTTTAAAATGGTATCTTGATACATATCTGATTCCTCATAAACAATGTAAACATGTCCCAACGTGGTATCCTGGGTATTGTTTGAAGTTGATGCCTTTGTCAAATCTATTTTTTTTCCATGATTAGGCATAGGGTTCATGTAAATTTTTAGATTTTCATTCCCAGATTTTTGATCGACCTCAATGTCTCTTTGTTCAATAAGATCCTCTATTAGATGTTTTAGCCTAAAACAATTTTGTGTGCTATGAACTTTGTATCAGTGAAATTCACAAAAGGGATCTTCTCTATAGCTACAAGGTTTGATTTGTGGCTCTTGATAGTTTGAAAAATCTAGGAGTGTGATAAGATTAGATTGTATCAACCTCTTTAACAAATCGTCCATAGGTTCCCCTAAGGGAGTAAATTGTCAGAGCATTGTTTGTTCTCTGTTGTCCACATTGGTTCTGTACACATTACTTGACATGCTGGGTTGCCAAGGTTCCATGGCTTGGGGTGTTTCTCTTTATTCAGCACTGCCACATTCCATCTACCAAAGCACTACCACTACCATCTGTTCTCCTACTAGTGCCTGGCCGTTAAACCATGCATGTTGTTCTTACACACCTTTCAGCCTAGAGCCACTGCCTCTAATGTTATGGACCAGGACAAGTCATCTGCAAGAGGCACGTTCATGGTTCGATGGATTCGGATCCGGGATTGCACATGATATGCCCACTGTTCAAAGGGTCACTGAAGCTTTTGGTCAGCTCTGTTCCCATCATTCAAAGAACAAGCGATTCTCCTTCATGGCCCAGAGCACAACTTCAAGTTTAACCAAGATTATGAAGTGATCACATTGAATCATTTAGCATTTTGAAGTACTGAATTACCCTAGAGGCAATTGAGAAAACCAATCCATATCCGAAATCCCATGCAGTGGCACAAGAGACCAATAGTATCCACATATTTAAACTATATTTCGATGGTTCATGATTCTTCCTTGCAATTATCTTCCAAATTCATCAAATATGGGGATGAATGGTACCATTGGCAATTTTATTCACGATGATGATTCTTGCATGAGGCTCTTTTCGGTCTCGCCCCATTCATCCTGGCGATTTTGCACCTGCCTTCTGACTGGCCTCTCCCGCGGCCTGGGTGATCAACAGCTACGTTTGTCATCATGGATTTATGGATGAAATGTACGTGATTCCCACCATGATGGGTGCATGGTGCTACATGCAGGATGGCATGACGGTTCAACACTGATTCATCATGTTCTGTCGAGGCCAGGAACCCTGTGCATCTGGAACACTGGCTGAGCTGGCCAAGCCAGCCTGTTGTCATGCCACGCCCTGCTTAAGCCAGCCGGTGCCGCCGCCGCCCACTGTCAAGTATTTTTGTTGTGTTGCTAAGGCTGCTTGATGTTGTTGTTGTGCTACTAAGGCTTCTTGATGTTGTTGTTGTGCTACTAAGGCTTCTTGATGTTATTATTGTGCTACTAAGGATTCTTGATGTTGTTTTTGTGCTACTAAGGTTGCTTGATGTTGTTGTTGTTGTTGTTGGACGACTTGATGATAAGATTGGTGTGCTTGCTATAAAGCTAAGGCATGCACTTGCAATGTAGGATCAGATGGTTGTTGGGATATCTGAGATAGATTGTGAGTGTTGATTTTATGCATGGGTAGAAGATTGATGATGAGAGGTTGGGGGTTTTCTTGGTTCAACATTCCTTGCAAGATGGTGGATTGAGATGGAGGAATGTAAGTTTGAGGTCCCATTTGATTTTGCATGGTGATAGGTATTGTGGGAAAAGATGATGATGCCATTGGATATTTTGATGGTAATGGCATACTACAACCTTGATTCCATTGATTATAAAGCTTCCCTTGTTGTATTTGAGGTGTGACCAAGGCATTACCTTAGTTGATGGGATTCGTAACCAAGGTGTTTTGATTTGGGTTGATGATAGATGGGCTTGATGTGGATGGGGGATTAACTTGAGTAGCTTGGGTAATCACTTGTTTCAATGTGTCGATGGGGTTATTAGAACCACTTTTCAAGGGTTTACTTTGTGTGAGAGTGTTAACTTGCAATTGTTGTCCTACTTGAGGCACTTGGTTCACATTACCTTGTGTAACGTTAGGCATACTTGGGGTATTTGTAATGATGGATGAAGATGGTTGTGCTCAAAATGTTAAGATTGTTGTGGCATCATGGAATGTAAGTTGTCCAAAGGGATGGTATCCAACTTGTGTCTTGGGGAAGGTTGGTGGTTAATGGAATGGTTGTTTTGTGAATACCCAAAGTTGTGTTTGTTCCTAGACATTAAGTGAAACCAAGGTTGGTTCCTAGCCTAGTTGCCAGACTAGATATTAAGGGTTGACTTGGTACAAGGGATGGAGTTGGTTGAATCGTAGATGAGGTCAAGCCTTGTGTCAATGATTGTGCAACAAAAGATGGGGAAATTGGAGTCACATTTTCTAAGGCTTGATGTTCCATGATTTCTTCTCTAGTAAGTCCAAATGGTTTGTTCATGATGTCTTCTATCTCATATGGTCCTGATGGAGATGATGGTTGTTGCGATGGGGTAACATGAATTCTTGGATCAAATTATTGAGGATTTGGATCACTTGAGGTGAATGTGACTTTGGTTTTCTCCATGATTCTCTTGTGTTGTGATCTTGTTGTAACCATATATTGTGAGTCAACAATGGGAGAGGTGTGTTGAGATTTGTAATGTTTGAACTCTCTAGTTGACTCAAATCTAGGTAAAAGGGGCACTCTAAGTATATTTAGAGAAATGATGATAATGGGGGATGAAAAGGTGGATGATATGGAAAGTGATCTTTGCAAACATTTTGGGACAACACTTTTGACTTAAGAGTTTGATGTTTGGATAAAGGATGTTTATGAACTTTGAAATCTTTAGGGTAGACTTGTAACCTTCAAGATGATCTAGTTCAAAAATGATAACTTAGCTAAGTGCATGGAAAATGATACATTTCACATACAAAGTAGCTAAGTTAGTAGTTGGTTTGATTGATGTTTAACTCCCAAAGTGTTGGTGTATTTAAAATTTTACAAAGTTGGATGAAGTGAAGGATGAAATTTGATGAAGGGGTGAGTGAGATGTTTGACCCAATGTTGACTTAAAGTGAACCTTTATTTTCCAAGGCCAAGGTAGTGAGAAAAATGCTATACCTATATAGTGATAATGACTCCAAGAACTCAATGATTTTGGTAAAATAAGAATCAAATGATTGTGGAAATAGGACTCAATGATTTTGACCATAAAACTCAATGACTTTGGATAATGGAACTCAATGATTTTTCCAATGTTTTTCTTGTCTCAATTTGCTTGTTTTGGGTGAGTCAATGATTTGAACATACATCAATGTGGGGTGTTCATTTCATTTAGTCTTGGATTAATGAATTTATTTTTACCACATACACTTGTCTTGATTATGTTTTCAAAATAAATGTTTATGTCAAAAACATCATAACTTTCACAATGTCCATTTTGTGAGAATCATGAGCTTGAAGCCATAATTGCCTATGTTGTCTTTGGAAAACATGGATTTTGAGATTAATGTCAAGATATTTACAAATTTCTAAGGATAAATCCTTAGGACAAGCAGTAATATCAAGGCTAACTCAAGAGGTACCCATATTTTTTTCCAAAGTGTTTGAAATTTTTAGAAAGATAAGGAATGTTTGTTTTTGTATCGTTTTGAAATCAAGCAAAGTGTCAAACCGACTCACAATAATTTACAATCCTAAGATAGAAATGGAAATATTTTTTGAGTCCCAACTCAGATTTCTCCAAACACTAGACAATGCGAACAGTTAGAGATTTGGCGACACCGGCTCCCCTCCACGACACACACTTCTTAGGACCACCAAATCTCAAAATCCTTAAAATTCAGAGATTAAAGGGAATTTTTCTATTTCTATAATTGAATAGTACAAATGTGGGGTGGCTTCAGAATGACCATTCTTGCACCAACAAATATTTTAGGATTCTGTATTCTAAACAAATTGGTTCTTAGTTCAAGTAATCGGGGACATGCCACCGTGCGAGTGTCCAACAAGCCACTAAAGGATTTAATCAGACTTACTAGGGGCTCTTATACTTTTTATAGTAGTACCCCATTTTGAAAGACACTGTACGGATAAGGCCTACATACCATGAGGACTTGAGAATTTAGTCTTATCCATTTATATACCAACCCGAGTGAAAAAAATGGTTGGAGTCGCCTTCGAATTGTTCTTAGGAAAGCCCCTTTAAACGTAACAAAAGTGAGGGAGTACACTTGTAGTTCGACCGCCCAGTTCGCGTAAAGTGCAAGGAGTGAACACACACAATGTCTCTTTATCACACTAGCATGATTGTTAAATTTTAAACCCAACTGAAAGATGTAGGTGATATTGCAAAGTGTTAGAGAATGTTTCTATTTCTCAAGGTCACCAAATGGCATGAGAGAATTGCATACGCATCAACTAACAATGTTGAAAATTATAAAACATAGCAAGTAGATGTAAATTTTAACCCTTTAAAGAAATGATGGGTTCATTTTAAGCACCAATTGAAAATGAAGTTTTCTTTGTTCAATTTTAAGCCCAAAGTAAAATGATGATGTGAGGGTTCAGTTTTAACCAACTTTGAAAATGAATTTTAAGCCCAATTGAAAGCTAGTTGGTCCTAAGATTGTAAGTTTTAAAACCCAATGGAAATTTAGTGGTCCTAAAACATAAACCAAAGCAACATATGGTGGGTTATAATTTCCCCACAAGTGTCAAAACACTATTACAATAAATACAACTAAGAAAAATTGAAAATTAAAATTTTCAATTTTTTCTATGCTATAGTAAATCGCATTTTCGAAGGCCTTCAGAGTAGAATTTGGGGTTGAAACTTGCATCAGTCCCTAAAAATTGATTGCCAAAAGCACTTGGTTTTTAGGGATTGAATTGGCACTCTTGGAGAGCTCTCCAACGGTGCAAACGGATTCAAATTTCAACCATCGAGTAGAAAGTTATGACCCCAACAAGTTGGGGTAAATTTTTTCCTAGTTTTTCTCCAAATCTGCAAAACTAGTTAGTGTAAAAAGAAAAAAACAAGAAGTCAGTGACACTTTAGCATTCAAATAAAGTCAAAAAATTAAAGCACATGCTAAAAAAATAGTCGTTAAACTTCTTACAAGATTTGGGCGTCGTTGTATACGATAGCATTGTGATTTAAAGTTTGGGCGTTGCTTTGGTGAAAACAGACGTCTCTCTGTAGCGAAAACAATGAGCACAATAGTGTCCCGATATTTTGCTCGTCATTGCTACTCATAGTAGCGTCAGTTTGAAATTTGAAAGCATCGAATTGGTGAATTTGAGCATCACCGTTTAAACTTTTTGATACATCTAGATTAAATATGCATCGCTAGATTTTAAATCTACATCAAAGGATTAATTCAGTGTCAAGATTTCAAATTGTTAGGGTGTTGCTATTGAAATAGCATCATTGTTTGTAATTTGGGCATTGCCTGGTTCTAAAAAATAGCATAAAATGGAATTCAAGCTAAAAAATGTTTAGATTAACAGTTTTCCCTCCTTCTAGTGCCAGAATGTGAGACGAGGATATCAGTATTGGTTGAATTATGCTTGATCCTCGAAGAATCGAAACATAACGAAGCCACTAATAGTTGAATCTCAACAAGACCATTCAAATGAAATTGAAACTAAAAATTTATTAAAACCTAACATACAAAATTATTAAAGATTTTAAAACATCTACTCTAATCCATCTAAAACCTATCCTGGTGTGGAATTGGTGTCATGTGATGTGAAATGACGACCCTTTCCCAATTTCATGATTAGTGAGCCTGTTTTAGTCGATTCTATGGAAGAGAATAGATGAAACCATTGTGATTGATGTATGAAAACCTAGTTTATGCTAAAATGAACATGATGCAAGCTAAGTTACCATGATTTTATGCTAAAAATGCATTGATTATGCTATTGCTAAGCTAATCTAAGCTAAAAATATGCTAAAAGATGAAAACCCTAATTCATCTACAAACTAAGATGGATGCATGGAAGTTGTTAATGGATGCTCTAAGCTATTATGAAATGAAAACTAACTAAAATAAGCTAAAAGTGAGTAAATATGAGAGTATGGATGCAAGTGAATTCAACAACATAAGTTTGCAATTGAAAGATGGATCCATTTGTCTCCAAATAGTGATCTATTTATAAGAGAGAAAATGAGGAATGCAAGGTTGAGATCAAAAAGCTTAATCAATGGTTGAAGATGAAGGGGATGAGAGGCATGGATCATGGATTCTCATCAATGGATGCGAATGCATGATGGGTTTTAATCAAGGGCCCACACTTGCCTCAAACAAACACACTTTTGACCTGCTCACATAGGTCAAAGGTAACTTGCTCAAAAGTTTGAAGGTTTAAATTGTTCAAGAATACAAGTGAGTTGATTGGAGGAGAGAGAATATTCCTTAAAATAATCCCTTAGGTGAGGAAAAAAGGTAATTTACAAATTAAAACAAAGTTTTAATTGTGCAAAAAGGGGGTAAGGAATATTCCATGGGAATATTCCCTTTGCTTAGAGGAAAATTAGTTTAATTGCTAATTAAACAAGACTTAATTTATGCAATTAGTGGATTAGAAGAATTAAAGTGAGATTTATTAAATTAGATGATTTAATAAATGTGGGAGAGGTGAAATGATATTTAATTAAATAACTTAGGGTTATTTAATTAAATAAGATGACTTAGGGAATTAAATTAAATATTTTGATTTATTTAATTTAATTAGATGAAATGTTAGTGCAAAAAGAGATGAATTAACTTGATTAAATTAATTAGGCCAATCTAGATGAAAATGATGCAATTAATTAATTAGCTAGGCTAATTAAATTAATTAAGTGAAAAGAGGATGGGTTAAAGAGGAAGCAATGTTAGTAAATCTGTTTTAAATGTATGATATCGATTAGGAAATTTTTCAGTGTCTATAGATTCCATGATATTATTGAATACTTAAAGCTGAATCTACTTGGATAAGTGCAATTTATTTGAAGTTCATGAAATATTATTGCAAATTTGTTGATTTCATGAAGTTGTTGAATAACCATACCAAGATTATTTCTTATCTTTATGATTCCTTTGAAAATTGGAAGAATCGTTTATCCCTCATGTTTAACAACATTATCACAATGAACCCTGAGTGAACCTAGTGTAGTCAAGACCTGACATCAATGAGCCTTTGGATTAAGATGAGTTAGGCTAATATTTAGGCTGTATCGGTGCAATCTTTCAAGAAAGATGGGTTCCCACAGTGTGTCTGTGAGGATTTATCTGTATGTTGGTATGCGATTAACATCATCATCAACAAATGTCTCGTTTCCAAATACATGATTTTTTTAAAGACTGGATCATGTTTTCTAATTTTTAATTAATTTCTAATCAAAATAGTCCATAAACCTGAAATATCAAGCTTTTTTTATTTTTTAATAACTTTTTTTTGGTTAATTTTTTTGAAAAAAAATATATGACATCAATCTTTAGACAATTCTCTACACAATGAAAAAAAATCAAAAAATGTTTAGTTTATGTCCAATTATGTTGTTTGTACACGTTGATTTTTAAAAACAACAATTAAGGCCAATAAAAATTCAATAAAAGAAACATTCAAAAAAAATTACAAGAAAATATCCTCATCAATCTTCATGTTGTTACATATCTTTCCCAAAAAGGAATTAGAAAATAATTTTATTTAGGTCAAAAATTGGTGTCTGTACACGTGCATGGTATGGTAAAAAAAAAGTGACTTTTAAAAATTGGTTTCTATACACTCCTATTAAAATTTAATTTCTATCATCAAGGTAGAATAAATTACCTATTTGGAAACTAGATTCAAAATACTAATTTTCATAGTACTAACTTTTCTTAAGATTCATTGAGTAAGTACTTCAAATTTTTTTGTCCAAGTGTGAAAAATTCTAAAAAACAAAAAAAAAACACTTCCACTTTTTGAGCTTTTTGTGGACCCAACTTCTTGCATCATCCTAAAAGAACAAATTGTTAGATCCTCAAGGAAGAGAAGTAGGCATCTCTCATGAAATCAAGATTTTAGAGAAAACTGGTCCCGTTGCTTATCACTTGGCATTACCACCTAGCCTGTCTCGGATCCATAATGTTTTTCATGTGCCTCTTCTTAAGAAATATGTATCAGATTTAACTCATGTTTTGTAGTGGGATGCTCTATAGGTGGCACAAGATGAAAAACTAACATTGGAACCACTACACATCTTGGATCAACAAAAATGTCCCTACGAGGATGACAGTTGGACCAAGTCAAGGTCCAGTGGGACCCTTATGATGAGTCTTCCACTACCTAGGAGGATACTGGCAAGACGAGGTCATTATTTCCATATCTTTTTGTTAGCTTCCATGAGGAAGCTTGAGCCTAGAGGGGGTGAATGTGAGACACCCCAACATAGTATCAGGGATTTTCGCTTTAGTGATGTTTTGTTTTGAACCTAGTTGAGACCACGATTGTTTGGTTTTGAATAATATTATTAAATATGGATTGTGGACATGAATGTTATATGTTGTTTGTTATTTTCTTATATGCCCTATGTTCATTTATCAATTTACTTTAAGCATGAAATATTTTAATTGAAAAGCTTAAATAATTTGGGAAAAGTTATATGTATTAAACAATGTAAGAGAAATAAATAAATAAATAAAAATATTAAATACGTTAATGGTTATGATAAAATTGGTAATAAATTGATGTTAGAAGGATTAAATGTTACTTTGGTTCATTTATATTGAGATTTAAATTATTTAATTGTACTAATGTTGCAATGAGATGTGGAGGTGGGAAAATTAGGTATCTTATGTATTCGGGGGAAAAAGTTAAATGATTAAATAATTAATGATGATTTTGTTGATAGAATGGAATTGGGAATTTATACGAATATGTTGTTTCAAATAAATGTAATTTTTTTTTCCTCCCGCATAGTTTTGGAAAAAATTGGAGGGATATGGGAGTTATTTTAATAGGTGAATTGGAAGGAGTTAAAAGTAGGGAGAAAATGGTTTAAAGAAAAGGGGAAAGGAGAGTGGTTCAAAAAGAAAAGAGTTGAAATAGTTTTGGGGTAGAGGAAAGATTTGTTAGAAGAGATAAACGGTGGCTTGGATCAGATTCTGGGCTATACCTAATTTGGACAGCCAAGATAAGTACTGTGAAATTTCAAAGTTGGATGTAGATAGATTCTGGAATGAATATGCTGCTTTTAGTGTTGTCTCTATTCTAGGTAATCTAGAATGTGGAATGGGGGTTAAGGGTGCATAAGGAGTAGATCTTGCTTAAGGGATGAGAGCCTCCTTTGTGTGGGGTCGAGAAGGGTGTGGAGCCTCTCTTGGGGTATTCTATTTTAAAATAAGAGATGTGACATTTGTATGATGTGATTAATAGAGGTATGGATGGTGGTATGTGTTTGCGGAGAATTGAAGAAGTGGTGAAATGATGGAAGGATGGTGGTTGGAAGAGGAGTTGTGTGAATAAACCCCAAGAGGGAAGGGAATCTCCCTTCTCTCCATGTCTGCAAGAATCTGGTAATCGGGTTCTTTGTGTGTGGGTTTGTACTAGTAATAATTATCTGAATTAAATTATCATCCTTTTCTATGTAGTGAGTTAAGGGAATGTATAGAGAATTTGAGTACTTTTTTTTTCCAGCAAAAGGCAAGAGCATGTAGTTATATTAATATCATATAATATGTAATTAAGGATATGAGTACTTTATTCTTGTTTATGAATATGTTTTATGCTAACTGATTCTTTGTTTGTGGAATCATATTGAAGAATATAGCAAGAGGATTAATTTGGGCTGTAGGCGAAGTAAATTTTAAGCCAGATATTTTTCTTTCAAGTAATTGTTCTTCCATTTAATAAATTTATATTTATTAGAATACTGTTGAGTTGCAGATTAATATTTAATGTAGTTTGTAATATCTATGGAATATAAAAAAAAGTCTTGGTGGTAGAGAAAAAATACAATTAAATGTTATATTTAATTTATATATGAGTATTGGAAAAAAAATTACTTATCCTTTCCAGACTGTTGTAGTTGCATTAGTGTCAATGGTTCATTTTCCTTTTTGTATGAAACCTCAATGAATAAACTAGGATATGTGTTACATTTTATTTGTATTATAAAAAAAGTTAAAGAATGTGTATGATAGAGAGGTGAAATGTGTTAGAAGACTCTATGTTGCCAGACTTGTGCTTATCAAATTCAAGGAAAAAAAAGATGAAATGTCTCCTAGAAAATCTGCACTTGTGTTTTATTTGGTACCAATATAATAGTGCTCTATGTGAAATGGCTTTTATAACATTTAAATTTGCTAAGTCACTGTGTTGAACAATTAAATGTAAAAAATACTTTGTTGTAATGAGGTTTGAATTACTCCCTATTTATTTAGTTTTTACTAATTTGAATTTAGGAGGGATGTCACCTTCAGGATGTCGCCCATGTTGAGTAGAATTAATTCCTAGATACATTTCAATACATTTGCAACAAGTAAATGATGTAATGCTGGTTTTTAATCCATCCAATTACTTAGCCTTTTTAGCTTATAAAACATTTCATATTCATTATTCTTATGTTTAGGTAACGTGAATTTTTCCTTGTCGCATTACAAATATTAACTGTTGTGTGTGTGTACC
>VDFB02373365.1:294700318-294844580 GCA_007258455.2 Sequoia sempervirens
TTCTTTGATGACCTTTGCCTTGCTTAGATAGGAATTCTTCTTTTTACGTTGGTCCCAATTTGTTTAGGAGATGATGGGTGAATTCCAACTCATGATACGACTAGTAGCGTTGACAAAATTTTCATCATAAGGATTCTTCATGTCCCATATGTTAATGTTTTTTGTAGAAAATATTTCCCCTAGCATTGTGAAGATATTATCAATACCTAATCCTTTGCCCTGATAATGTATCCTCTGATCCATAGCTACTGAATATGACTTGTCATGAACACATGATATTGCTATAGGTTCCTTCTATTTAGGAATATGAATTGTTTTCTCTTATTCCATGACATCATTATCTATTGATGCTGACTCAAAAGATGTTGATGATGTACAATCACTGTAAGAATCAAGAATCTCAATTGCTACTTTCTCTTATGTTGGAATATCAAGAGTGGGCGACTCTTGTTTTGGATGAAGAACATCTATATGTCCGTAAAAAAGAAACATCTTAGGGGTGATATCGGGGACATCTTTGGAGTTTAAAATGGTTTGGAAGATGTCCCTTAGCTCTTGGTGAAACTCTAGGGATAGGGGTTCTTGATCTTGACTTGATTTAGAATAACTTTTGTTATCCTCAAGAGCCTTCTCTTGACATGATCCTTGGGTAGATGATATATCATCGGTAAAAGACTCTTCGCAACATTTTGTGGGTATGGGTGCAATAAGGGATATTTCTGGCTCGTTTGGAACTTCTTCACCATGCCCAATAATTGAGTCATATGTGGGAGAGATATCACAATCTAATATCCACTTGATGCCATTACGATATAAAATAGTGCTAAACACTATTTATGGGTTTGGACTTTGTTTTAAAATGGTATCTTGATACATATCTGATTCCTCATAAACAACGTAAACATGTCCCAACGTGGTATCCTGGGTATTGTTTGAAATTGATGCCTTTGTCAAATCTATTTTTTTTCCATGATTAGGCTTAGGGTTCATGTAAATTTTTAGATTTTCATTCCCAGATTTTTGATCGACCTCAATGTCTCTTTGTTCAATAAGATCCTCTATTAGATGTTTTAGCCTAAAACAATTTTGTGTGCTATGAACTTTGTATCAGTGAAATTCACAAAAGGGATCTTCTCTATAGCTACAAGGTTTGATTTGTGGCTCTTGATAGTTTGAAAAATCTAGGAGTGTGATAAGATTAGACTGTATCAACCTCTTTAACACATCTTCCATAGGTTCCCCTAAGGGAGTAAATTGTCAGAGCATTGTTTGTTCTCTGTTGTCCACATTGAGTGTTTGTAGCATTGATTATTTGATAGTGATGTGTATGGTTGTTGTGTATTCATGGTTTGGGTGTTTTCTTGTCTAGGACCAGTTAAGACCACCTTTGCATCAACATCACCATCACTAGTAACATTCTTGTTCCTGGCCCAATAGTGGGGCTTGTCGTTAAAACTAGTGGATGGGCGGTTGTCTTTATACACTTGTGTGTTTCCCTGTGAGATTAGGGCTCTCTCGATGTTAAGGGATCTAGGGACAAGCTCATCATAAGAGGTAATGCACTGCATTTTCAAGTGGAATGATAGATTTGGATCTAGATTTGCTATGATAATGCCCACTTGTTCGTTGGGAAGTGGCCACTTGCTTTTACTAGCTCTTTGTCTCCATCATTGCAAGAAATTTGTAAAAGATTCTCCCTTCTTATGTCTAAGAGTGTACAACTCTTCTAGGCTTACATCCATGTAAAGATTAAAGGAGAAGTGATTGATGAATTTATTAGTGATTTCTTGGAAAATTTTAATAGCTAGAGGCAATTGAGAAAACTAATCCATAGTAGGACCTGTTAAACTTCGTGGGAAAAGGTGCATCAAATAGGACTCATTATAGGTGACCTCCATACACATGACATTAAACTATTTGATGTGGTCTACAAGATTTTCCCTCTGTATTTATCAAATTTTTGGATTTCAAATATGGGATGGAATGGTACCATTGCAATTTTTGATCAAATGGATACAGACATAGATTTTGTGTATGAGGCTTCTTTGTCTTGCCCATCTGAAAATCCTACATTTCTTATGACAACGCCTTAAGTTTTGATGCTAGATTGTCTTGCGGGTTTGGTGGAGGAACATATGTTGCTTATTATGGGATGATGGATGAGTTGTATGTGGGATTCTGATATGATAAGGTGTTGTATGGTGTATATGGTGGTGTAGGATAAGGTGATGATTGTGTGGGTGTATATGTTCCTAACGTGTTTGGATTGACGATGTTTTGTTGAGGGTTATAGTAGGAACCTTGTTGTTGTGTGATCAATTACTATTGTTGGGCTTGTTGGGATGCTAGGGCTACTTGTTGTTGTTGTGCTACTAAGGCGTCTTGTTGTTGTTGTGCTGCAAAGGCTGCTTGATGTTGTTGCTATTTTTGTTGTGTTGCTAAGGCTGCTTGATGTTGTTGTTGTGCTACTAAGGCTTCTTGATGTTGTTGTTGTGCTACTAAGGCTTCTTGATGTTATTATTGTGCTACTAAGGATTCTTGATGTTGTTTTTGTGCTACTAAGGTTGCTTGATGTTGTTGTTGTTGTTGTTGGACGACTTGATGATAAGATTGGTGTGCTTACTATAAAGCTAAGGCATGCACTTGCAATGTAGGATCAGATGGTTGTTGGGATATCTGAGATAGATTGTGAGTGTTGATTTTATGCATGGGTAGAAGATTGATGATGAGAGGTTGGGGGTTTTCTTGGTTCAACATTCCTTGCAAGATGGTGGATTGAGATGGAGGAATGTAAGTTTGAGGTCCCATTTGATTTTGCATGGTGATAGGGATTGTGGGAAAAGCTGATGATTCCATTGGATATTTTGATGGTAATGGCATACTACAACCTTGATTCCATTGATTATAAAGGTTCCCTTGTTGTATTTGAGGTGTGACCAAGGCATTACCTTAGTTGATGGGATTCGTAACCAAGGTGTTTTGATTTGGGTTGATGATAGATGGGCTTGATGTGGATGGGGGATTAACTTGAGTAGCTTGGGTAATCACTTGTTTCAATGTGTCGATGGGGTTATTAGAACCACTTTTCAAGGGTTTACTTTGTGTGAGAGTGTTAACTTGCAATTTTTGTCCTACTTGAGGCACTTGGTTCACATTACCTTGTGTAACGTTAGGCATACTTGGGGTATTTGTAATGATGGATGAAGATGGTTGTGCTCAAAATGTTAAGATTGTTGTGGCATCATGGAATGTAAGTTGTTGTCCAAAGGGCTGGTATCCAACTTGTGTCTTGGGGAAGGTTGGTGGTTAATGGAATGGTTGTTTTGTGAATACCCAAAGTTGTGTTTGTTCCTAGACATTAAGTGAAACCAAGGTTGGTTCCTAGCCTAGTTGCAAGACTAGATATTAAGGGTTGAATTGGTACAAGGGATGGAGTTGGTTGAATCGTAGATGAGGTCAAGCCTTGTGTCAATGATTGTGCAACAAAAGATGGGGAAATTGGAGTCACATTTTCTAAGGCTTGATGTTCCATGATTTCTTCTCTAGTAAGTCCAAATGGGTTGTTCATGATGTCTTCTATCTCATATGGTCCTGATGGAGATGATGGTTGTTGCGATGGGGTAACATGAATTCTTGGATCAAATTATTGAGGATTTGGATCACTTGAGGTGAATGTGACTTTGGTTTTCTCCATGATTCTCTTGTGTTGTGATCTTGTTGTAACCATATATTGTGAGTCAACGATGGGAGAGGTGTGTTGAGATTTGTAATGTTTGAACTCTCTAGTTGACTCAAATCTAGGTAAAAGGGGCACTCTAAGTATATTTAGAGAAATGATGATAATGGGGGATGAAAAGGTGGATGATATGGAAAGTGATCTTTGCAAACATTTTGGGACAACACTTTTGACTTAAGAGTTTGATGTTTGGATAAAGGATGTTTATGAACTTTGAAATCTTTAGGGTAGACTTGTAACCTTCAAGATGATCTAGTTCAAAAATGATAACTAACTTAGCTAAGTGCATGGAAAATGATACATTTCACATACAAAGTAGCTAAGTTAGTAGTTGGTTTGATTGATGTTTAACTCCCAAAGTGTTGGTGTATTTAAAATTTTACAAAGTTGGATGAAGTGAAGGATGAAATTTGATGAAGGGGTGAGTGAGATGTTTGACCCAATGTTGACTTAAAGTGAACCTTTGTTTTCCAAGGCCAAGGTAGTGAGAAAAATGCTATACCTATATAGTGATAATGACTCCAAGAACTCAATGATTTTGGTAAAATAAGAATCAAATGATTGTGGAAATAGGACTCAATGATTTTGACCATAAAACTCAATGACTTTGGATAATGGAACTCAATGATTTTTCCAATGTTTTTCTTGTCTCAATTTGCTTGTTTTGGGTGAGTCAATGATTTGAACATACATCAATGTGGGGTGTTCATTTCATTTAGTCTTGGATTAATGAATTTATTTTTACCACATACACTTGTCTTGATTATGTTTTCAAAATAAATGTTTATGTCAAAAACATCATAACTTTCACAATGTCCATTTTGTGAGAATCATGAGCTTGAAGCCATAATTGCCTATGTTGTCTTTGGAAAACATGGATCTTGAGATTAATGTCAAGATATTTACAAATTTCTAAGGATAAATCCTTAGGACAAGCAATAATATCAAGGCTAACTCAAGAGGTACCCATATTTTTTTCCAAAGTGTTTGAAATTTTTAGAAAGATAAGGAATGTTTGTTTTTGTATCGTTTTGAAATCAAGCAAAGTGTCAAACTGACTCACAATAATTTACAATCCTAAGATAGAAATGGAAATATTTTTTGAGTCCCAACTCAGATTTCTCCAAACACTAGACAATGCGAACAGTTAGAGATTTGGCGACACCGGCTCCCCTCCACGACACACACTTCTCAGGACCACCAAATCTCAAAATCCTTAAAATTCAGAGATTAAAGGGAATTTTTCTATTTCTATAATTGAATAGTACAAATGTGGGGTGGCTTCAGAATGACCATTCTTGCACCAACAAATATTTTAGGATTCTGTATTCTAAACAAATTGGTTCTTAGTTCAAGTAATCAGGGACATGCCACCGTGCGAGTGTCCAACAAGCCACTAAAGGATTTAATCAGACTTACTAGGGGCTCTTATACTTTTTATAGTAGTACCCCATTTTGAAAGACACTGTACGGATAAGGCCTACATACCATGAGGACTTGAGAATTTAGTCTTATCCATTTATATACCAACCCGAGTGAAAAATTGGTTGGAGTTGCCTTCGAATTGTTCTTAGGAAAGCCCATCTAAAGGTAACAAAAGTGAGGGAGTACACTTGTAGTTCGACCGCCCAGTTCGCGTAAAGTGCAAGGAGGGAACACACACAATGTCTCTTTATCACACTAGCATGATTGTTAAATTTTAAACCCAACTGAAAGATGTAGGTGATATTGCAAAGTGTTAGAGAATGTTTCTATTTCTCAAGGTCACCAAATGGCATGAGAGAATTGCATACGCATCAACTAACAACGTTGAAAATCATAAAACATAGCAAGTAGATGTAAATTTTAACCCTTTAAAGAAATGATGGGTTCATTTTAAGCACCAATTGAAAATGAATTTTTCCTTGTTCAATTTTAAGCCCAAAGTAAAATGATGATGTGAGGGTTCAGTTTTAACCAACTTTGAAAATGAATTTTAAGCCCAATTGAAAGCTAGTTGGTCCTAAGATTGTAAGTTTTAAAACCCAATGGAAATTTAGTGGTCCTAAAACATAAACCAAAGCAACATATGGTGGGTTATAATTTCCCCACAAGTGTCAAAACACTATTACAATAAATACAACTAAGAAAAATTGAAAATTATTTTCAATTTTTTCTATGCTGTAGTAAATCGCATTTTCGAAGGCCTTCAGAGTAGAATTTGGGGTTGAAACTTGCATCAGTCCCTAAAAATTGATTGCCAAAGGCACTTGGTTTTTAGGGATTGAATTGGTACTCTTGGAGAGCTCTCCAACGGTGCAAACGGATTCAAATTTCAACCATCGAGTAGAAAGTTATGACCCCAACAAGTTGGGGTAAATTTTTTCCTAGTTTTTCTCCAAATCTGCAAAACTAGTTAGTGTAAAAAGAAAAAAACAAGAAGTCAGTGACACTTTAGCATTCAAATAAAGTCAAAAAATTAAAGCACATGCTAAAAAAATAGTCGTTAAACTTCTTACAAGATTTGGGCGTCGTTGTATGCGATAGCATTGTGATTTAAAGTTTGGGCGTTGCTTTGGTGAAAACAGACGTCTCTTTGTAGCGAAAACAATGAGCACAATAGTGTCCCAATATTTTGCTCGTCATTGCTACTCATAGTAGCGTCAGTTTGAAATTTGAAAGCATCGGATTGGTGAATTTGAGCGTCACCGTTTAAACTTTTTGATACATCTAGATTAAATATGCATCTCTAGATTTTAAATCTACGTCAAAGGATTAATTCAGTGTCAAGATTTCAAATTGTTAGGGTGTTGCTATTGAAATAGCATCATTGTTTGTAATTTGGGCATTGCCTGGTTCTACAAAATAGCATAAAATGGAATTCAAGCTAAAAAATGTTTAGATTAACAGTTTTCCCTCCTTCTAGTGCCAGAATGTGAGACAAGGATATCAGTATTGGTTGAATTATGCTTGATCCTCGAAGAATCGAAACATAACGGAGCCACTAATAGTTGAATCTCAACAAGACCATTCAAATGAAATTGAAACTAAAAATTTATTAAAACCTAACATACTAAATTATGAAAGATTTTAAAACATCTACTCTAATCCATCTAAAACCTATCTTGGTGTGGAATTGGTGTCATGTGATGTGAAATGACGACCCTTTCCCAATTTCGTGATTAGTGAGCCTGTTTTAGTCGATTCTATGGAAGAGAATAGATGAAACCATTGTGATTGATGTATGAAAACCTAGTTTATGCTAAAATGAACATGATGCAAGCTAAGTTACCATGATTTATGCTAAAAATGCATTGATTATGCTATTGCTAAGCTAATCTAAGCTAAAAATATGCTAAAAGATGAAAACCCTAATTCATCTACAAACTAAGATGGATGCATGGAAGTTGTTAATGGATGCTCTAAGCTATTATGAAATGAAAACTAACTAAAATAAGCTAAAAGTGAGTAAATATGAGAGTATGGATGCAAGTGAATTCAACAACATAAGTTTGCAATTAAAAGATGGATCCATTTGTCTCCAAAGAGTGATCTATTTATAAGAGAGCAAATGAGGAATGCAAGGTTGAGATCAAAAAGCTTAATCAACGGTTGAAGATGAAGGGGATGAGAGGCATGGATCATGGATTCTCATCAATGGATGCGAATGCATGATGGGTTTTAATCAAGGGCCCACACTTGCCTCAAACAAACACACTTTTGACCTGCTCACATAGGTCAAAAGTAACTTGCTCAAAAGGTTGAAGGTTTAAATTGTTCAAGAAGCCAAGTGAGTTGATTGGAGGAGAGAGAATATTCCTTAAAATAATCCCTTAGGTGAGGAAAAAAGGTAATTTACAAATTAAAACAAAGTTTTAATTGTGCAAAAAGGGGATAAGGAATATTCCATGGGAATATTCCCTTTGCTTAGAGGAAAATTAGTTTAATTGCTAATTAAACAAGACTTAATTTATGCAATTAGTGGATTAGAAGAATTAAAGTGAGATTTATTAAATTAGATGATTTAATAAATGTGGGAGAGGTGAAATGATATTTAATTAAATAACTTAGGGTTATTTAATTAAATAAGATGACTTAGGGAATTAAATTAAATATTTTGATTTATTTAATTTAATTAGATGAAATGTTAGTGCAAAAAGAGATGAATTAACTTGATTAAATTAATTAGGCCAATCTAGATGAAAATGATGCAATTAATTAATTAGCTAGGCTAATTAAATCAATTAAGTGAAAAGAGGATGGGTTAAAGAGGAAGCAATGTTAGTAAATTTGTTTTAAATGTATGATATCGATTAGGGAATTTTTCAGTGTCTATAGATTCCATGATATTATTGAATGCTTAAAGCTGAATCTACTTGGATAAGTGCAATTTATTTGAAGTTCATGAAATATTATTGCAAATTTGTTGATTTCATGAAGTTGTTGAATAACCATACCAAGATTATTTCTTATCTTTATGATTCCTTTGAAAATTGGAAGAATCGTTTATCCCTCATGTTTAACAACATTATCACAATGAACCCTGAGTGAACCTAGTGTAGTCAAGACCTGACATCAATGAGCCTTTGGATTAAGATGAGTTAGGCTAATATTTAGGCTGTACCGGTGCAATCTTTCAAGAAAGATGGGTTCCCACAGTGTGTCTGTGAGGATTTATCTGTATGTTGGTATGCGATTAACATCATCATCAACAAATGTCTAGTTTCCAAATACATGATTTTTTTAAAGACTGGATCATGTTTTCTAATTTTTAATTAATTTCTAATCAAAATAGTCCATAAACCTAAAATATCAAGCTTTTTTTAATTTTTTAATAACTTTTTTTTGGTTAATTTTTTTGAAAAAAATTATATGACATCAATCTTTAGACAATTCTCTACACAATGAAAAAAAATCAAAAAATGTTTAGTTTATGTCCAATTATGTTGTTTGTACACGTTGATTTTTAAAAACAACAATTAAGGCCAATAAAAATTCAATAAAAGAAACATTCAAAAAAAATTACAAGAAAATATCCTCATCAATCTTCATGTTGTTACATATCTTTCCCAAAAAGGAATTAGAAAAATAATTTTATTTAGGTCAAAAATTGGTGTCTGTACATGTGCATGGTATGGTAAAAAAAAAGTGACTTTTAAAAATTGGTTTCTATACACTCCTATTAAAATTTAATTTCTATCATCAAGGTAGAATAAATTACCTATTTGGAAACTAGATTCAAAATACTAATTTTCATAGTACTAACTTTTCTTAAGATTCATTGAGTAAGTACTTCAGATTTTTTTGTCCAAGTGTGAAAAATTCTAAAAAACAAAAAAAAAGCACTTCCACTTTTTGAGCTTTTTGTGGACCCAACTTCTTGCATCATCCTAAAAGAACAAATTGTTAGATCCTCAAGGAAGAGAAGTAGGCATCTCTCATGAAATCGAGATTTTAGAGAGGACTGGTCCCGTTGCTTATCACTTGGCATTACCACCTAGCCTGTCTCGGATCCATAATGTTTTTCATGTGCCTCTTCTTAAGAAATATGTACTAGATTTAACTCATGTTTTGTAGTGGGATGCTCTATAGGTGGCACAAGATGAAAAAATAACATTGGAACCACTACACATCTTGGATCAACAAAAATGTCCCTACGAGGATGACAGTTGGACCAATTCAAGGTCCAATGGGACCCTTATGACGAGTCTTCCACTACCTGGGAGGATACTGGCAAGACGAGGTCATTATTTCCATATCTTTTTGTTAGCTTCCATGAGGAAGCTTGAGCCTAGAGGGGGTGAATGTGAGACACCCCAACATAGTATCAGGGATTTTCGCTTTAGTGATGTTTTGTTTTGAACCTAGTTGAGACCACGATTGTTTGGTTTTGAATAATATTATTAAATATGGATTGTGGACATGAATGTTATATGTTGTTTGTTATTTTCTTATATGCCCTATGTTCATTTATCAATTTACTTTAAGCATGAAATATTTTAATTGAAAAGCTTAAATACTTTGGGAAAAGTTATATGTATTAAACAATGTAAGAGAAATAAATAAATAAATAAAAATATTAAATACGTTAATGGTTATGATAAAATTGGTAATAAATTGATGTTAGAAGGATTAAATGTTACTTTGGTTCATTTATATTGAGATTTAAATTATTTAATTGTACTAATGTTGCAATGAGATGTGGAGGTGGGAAAATTAGGTATCTTATGTATTCGGGGGAAAAAGTTAAATGATTAAATAATTAATGATGATTTTGTTGATAGAATGGAATTGGGAATTTATACGAATATGTTGTTTCAAATAAATGTAATTTTTTTTTCCTCCCGCATAGTTTTGGAAAAAATTGGAGGGATATGGGAGTTATTTTAATAGGTGAATTGGAAGGAGTTAAAAGTAGGGAGAAAATGGTTTAAAGAAAAGGGGAAAGGAGAGTGGTTCAAAAAGAAAAGAGTTGAAATAGTTTTGGGGTAGAGGAAAGATTTGTTAGAAGAGATAAACGGTGGCTTGGATCAGATTCTGGGCTATACCTAATTTGGACAGCCAAGATAAGTACTGTGAAATTTCAAAGTTGGATGTAGATAGATTCTGGAATGAATATGCTGCTTTTAGTGTTGTCTCTATTCTAGGTAATCTAGAATGTGGAATGGGGGTTAAGGGTGCATAAGGAGTAGATCTTGCTTAAGGGATGAGAGCCTCCTTTGTGTGGGGTCGAGAAGGGTGTGGAGCCTCTCTTGGGGTATTCTATTTTAAAATAAGAGATGTGACATTTGTATGATGTGATTAATAGAGGTATGGATGGTGGTATGTGTTTGCGGAGAATTGAAGAAGTGGTGAAATGATGGAAGGATGGTGGTTGGAAGAGGAGTTGTGTGAATAAACCCCAAGAGGGAAGGGAATCTCCCTTCTCTCCATGTCTGCAAGAATCTGGTAATCGGGTTCTTTGTGTGTGGGTTTGTACTAGTAATAATTATCTGAATTAAATTATCATCCTTTTCTATGTAGTGAGTTAAGGGAATGTATAGAGAATTTGAGTACTTTTTTTTTCCAGCAAAAGGCAAGAGCATGTAGTTATATTAATATCATATAATATGTAATTAAGGATATGAGTACTTTATTCTTGTTTATGAATATGTTTTATGCTAACTGATTCTTTGTTTGTGGAATCATATTGAAGAATATAGCAAGAGGATTAATTTGGGCTGTAGGCGAAGTAAATTTTAAGCCAGATATTTTTCTTTCAAGTAATTGTTCTTCCATTTAATAAATTTATATTTATTAGAATACTGTTGAGTTGCAGATTAATATTTAATGTAGTTTGTAATATCTATGGAATATAAAAAAAAGTCTTGGTGGTAGAGAAAAAATACAATTAAATGTTATATTTAATTTATATAGGAGTATTGGAAAAAAAATTACTTATCCTTTCCAGACTGTTGTAGTTGCATTAGTGTCAATGCTTCATTTTCCTTTTTGTATGAAACCTCCATGAATAAACTAGGATATGTGTTACATTTTATTTGTATTATAAAAAAAGTTAAAGAATGTGTATGATAGAGAGGTGAAATGTGTTAGAAGACTCTATGTTGCCAGACTTGTGCTTATCAAATTCAAGGAAAAAAAAGATGAAATGTCTCTTGGAAAATCTGCACTTGTGTTTTATTTGGTACCAATATAATATTGCTCTATGTGAAATGGCTTTTATAACATTTAAATTTGCTAAGTCACTGTGTTGAACAATTAAATGTAAAAAATACTTTGTTGTAATGAGGTTTGAATTACTCCCTATTTATTTAGTTTTTACTAATTTGAATTTAGGAGGGATGTCACCTTCAGGATGTCGCCCATGTTGAGTAGAATTAATTCCTAGATACATTTCAATACATTTGCAACAAGTAAATGATGTAATGCTGGTTTTTAATCCATCCAATTACTTAGCCTTTTTAGCTTATAAAACATTTCATATTCATTATTCTTATGTTTAGGTAACGTGAATTTTTCCTTGTCGCATTACAAATATTAACTGTTGTGTGTGTGTACCTCAAAATATGCATAGTTAAGGCATATTTCTTTTCCTAAGGCATCTAGAAAATAAAATGCCTTGCGTCACTCCATTATGCATAGCTAACATTTTTTAATGTTGTTTGGGACACTTGGTTAATTTAGCATTTTAGATAAAATGAAACTTGATAGGGTTACATGTGGTGTGGTACTGTTGTTACCGTAAATTGAAGAATGTAATGGAATTATCCATCATATCACCTCTTCTCTATTAGAAAGTAAATGTAAAATGAAATGTTTACACTTTATTATCAACTTGATAATATGCCTAATTTTTTTAGTTTTCTAATTGGTTATGATGTGTTTAATATACATATGCAATGTGAGAATATATATATACATACATATATATATACATACATATATATATATATATACATACATATATATATATACATACATACATATATATATATATATACATACATATATATATATACATACATATATATATATATACATATATATATATATATATATATATATATACATACATATATATATATTCTCACATTGCAAATGTATATTAAACACATAAGAACCAATTAGAAAAGTAAACAAATTAGACATATATACAGTGAGACAAGGATTGTCAGGGTGGGTCAATTACACTCGATCCATGATGAATCAAAGCACAATCTATCTACTAAACCTCAATCTACCAAACAAGATCATTCAAAATTAAAAGTTAAACTAAGCATTTATACAAACTGAAAGTTACAAACTATGAAAACAGTTAAATTCCTACTCTAACCCATTTGAAACTTATCCTATTTTGGAATTGGTGTCGTGTTGATGTGGAACAACAACCCTTTCCCAATCTCGTGATCAGTGAGCTTGTTTCAATCGATTCTATGGAAGAGAATTGATGAAACCATTGTGATAAATGGATGAAAACCTAGTTTATGCTAAAATAAACATGATGCAAGCTAAGTTAACATGATTTTATGCTACAAATGAACTAATTATGTAATTGCTAAGCTAATCTAAACTAATTCTAAGCTAAAATATGAAAACCCTAATTCATATACAAACTAAGATGGATGCATGGAATCCATTAATGGATGCTTTGAGCTATTATGCAACTAAAATAAACTAAAACAAGCTAAAAGTGAGTAAAGTATGAGTGTGGATGCAAGTGAGTTCAAAATCATAAGTTTGCAATTGAAAGATGGATCCATTTGTCTCCAAATAGTGCTTTATTTATAGGAAAGCAAATGAGAAATGAAGGGTTTAGATCAAAAAGATCAATCAACAATCAAAGATGAAAGGAAGAAGAGGCATGGATCATTGATTCTCATCAACGAATGATAATGCATGATGGGATTTAATCAAGGGATCACATTTGCTTCAAGCAAACACACTTTTGACTTTCTCACACAGATCAAAGGTGACTTGTTCAAAAGGTTAAAGGTTAAAAATTGTATTAGAAGCTAAGTGAAAATATCCCTTTTTCAAATGATGGAGGAATAAGAATATTATTTTGGAATATTCATTTGGGTGAGGATAAAAGGCATTTTGCAAATTTGATGAGGGCCACACCACCCAAAACCCACAAAAATCACAACAACAGATACCAACACAGAAGATGTGAGATGTAAAAAAATGACTCATTTTCTATTAGTTTCAGGAAATGAAATTATAGATTCAAAGCTTACATGCTACAACCTCATGGGCTTGATTCATTACAACAAAATCAACTCTGAAAAGAAAATCTACTATTCAGAGCCACAATTTTCACTAACAGGGCCACCTCCTATAATCCCCACTTAACCCTTCTTATTTTCCCCAATAACCACCCTAGAATGTTCTAGAAAGTGCAAATTTCCCCTTTTTGTTTTGGTGCCAAAAGTCCCACCATTTGATTTCTGGCCTAGGAAGAAATTTTTATGAAATTCACTTTTTAGAGGACCAACTTCACGGGGCCATAACTTTTGATCTGGGTGTTCGATATGCTATTTTTCCATATTGTTGGAAATCTCTCAACGAGATCTACAACACATGAGCCCACCATAGGTCAGTTCAACCACCTTTTGAGTTGCTTCGGGGCCTCTAAATTTTATATTTGAATTTGAAGCTACATTGGAGAAATTTCCCGAGACGTAAACTTTAATTTCTCCCAAACTGTGTAGGTTATTGAGGTGATTATTTCACGACTAATTTTTTTTTTAGCTTTGCTCCTTGGGGTAAATTTTCACGTCCATATGATCCTGTTTAGGCTGACTTATTAAAAATAGTAATTTCCTATTTTTTGCTATTTTTGACACCTGATAGTCTTATACCCCTTAAGTGCTATCATGGGACTCAAAACAACTAAAGAAAATAAAGAAAACAATTTTTTTGGGTGACGCAAGATTACCCTACACTGTTGGATCCTCCTGCATTAGACACCCAGGGTAATTTGAAAAGTGACCCTGCCACTTCTTAGGAGTTAGAGGGAAACCAAGATGGTTAACCTCAGCCTCAGAAAACCATGATGAATCTTCAATAGGCCTTCCTCTCCATTTCACCAAGTAATTTGCATATTTCTTGTTTCTTGTGCTTCTACCCACATGACTATCCAATATTTCTTCTATCTCTTCCTTCTCTGAAGTAGGTGCTGGAATTTTCAACTATTCTTTTATCGACCCCTCCTCTATATCACCTTCATGATACTCTGTCAAATCAACAATGTTAAACACATGAGAAATGTTTGTTCCATTAGGAAACTATACCTCATAAGCATTTCCTGAATCATGCTTCTTCAGGATCTTGCATGGTCCAAACTTCTTCATCTTTAACTTGTTGTATGTACCAACTGGAAACCTTTCCTTTCGCAAATGAACCATGACTTCATCTCCTACCTGGAACTCCTTATACCTCCTTTTCTGATATTCCTGAGCTTTATATTGTGAGTTCATGTTATGGATATGTTTCCTCACCTCTTTATGCAAATTCTTCAGGTGCTCAGCAAAATCTTCAGCCTTAGCACTACTCTTCTACCCCTTATCCATCTTTCTCAGTTCAGAAGCAGTTCTTGGACTACTTCCATATACAATCTGGAATGGTGATTTACTAGTTCTCCTATTAACAAAATTATTATAAGCACATTCTACCTATGGTATAATCAAATCCCATCCCCTAGGCTTATCTCCTACTAAGCATCTTAGTAGGTTGCCCAAATTCCTATTCACCAACTCTATTTTTCCATCAATTTGTGGATGGTGTGCATAACTAAATTTCAAATTTGTCTTCAACTTCTTCCATAATGTCCTCTAGAAATAACCAACAAATTTGGTATCTTTGTCTGAGACTATACTCTTTGGTAGATCATGTAGTCTCACCACCTCTTTGAAAAACAACTCTGCAACATGAACAACATCACTGGTCTTATTGCATGGAATGAAATGTGCCATCTTTGAAAATCTATCGACCACCACAAATATGGAATCATTCCCTCTCCGTGTCCTTGGTAATCCAAGAAAAAAATACATGATAATATCCTCTCATGGCCTCTCAGGTACAGTTAATGGCTGATACAATCTGGTATTCTGACTTTTTCCTTTCACCATCTAATATACTCTGCAACTTTATACAAACTTCTTCACATCCAATAATAATTCTCACTGACAAGAGCAATGGTATTATCTTGACCAAAATGTCTAGCCAATCCTCCACTATGCTTCTCCTTGATTAGATTCTCTCTCATAGAGCTCCTTGGAATGCACAATTGGCTTCCTCTAAACAACATCCCATCTTGGATTAAGAAATCCAACCATCTCGTGCTATCCAATGTAATAGGTTCCAAACAAGCCTTCCAAGCTTCTACAAAGTTTGGATCTTTTGGATACAAACTCTTGAGCTCATTGAACCCAACAACCTCTATTTTCATCTCTATCAACAAATTTTTCCTTCTGGGTGATCCCATAATAGTGGTTTACAATTTTTGGCCAAACTGGACACTGAAATTATTATTTTTAACTAAATCTTCACATTCGGGCACCTATAGCGGCTAAACTGTGAGGAATTTGAAGATGGTGCAAACTAGAGTCTCATCAAATTTTGTCTGTAGATTCTAAAAATATTTTTTTCAAAATTTTTGTAATCAAATTGCACTTCTTTTTCCATCTCCCACGAAAATAGATTTTTTTAGAAAATAACATTTTAAAAAAGTGACCACAGTATAACGCATAACTTTTTTTCCATGAAGGATAAAATTCTAATTCTTTCAAATTTAGATTTGTAACTTTGATATCTAGTGCTTCCACTTGGTTAGATAGTTTTTATTGAATATTTTTTCCTTAATCAAGTTTCAAATTCAAACGATTTACAATTCTTTAACGCGTGACTTTTTTTGTATATGTCAAAATTTTATTTTATTTTTTTGTTGGATCAAGGACTTCAATATCTGGTGCACTCATATTTTTCAATTTTTTTTTTTTATAATCTTCTTTTTTCCACATGTGAAGAACAAAGAAATTCATTTTCAATGAAAAACCTATGTTTAATAAAACTTAAAAACAAATACATAACAAAACCAAAACATATTAAAATTATATTCATTGGATAGCTTGTTCTGAGGAATACCATAATCATTTGAAATAAATTTTAAATGAATTCATTTGATCCCCAAAATCTAAATCAAAAGTGATTTTTATCAGCATTTTGATAGGTGTAAAGGAGACGCATTTATAGGTATGGTTTAAAACTAGCGAGGTTCTATCCAAGGGGGTTTGATCTAAGGTGATTTGATCAAACCCTCTTCAATTGGAATCCTTAAAATGGAACTTTTTAAGGCTTAAATCATTATATTTTCTAAAAATATGTGATTTCAGCTAAAATTCGTTCCTCTCAGGAATTGTAAACCACTATTATGACAACACCCTTCTACTTAAGGCATCTGCAACTCTATTTGACCTTCCACTCCTATGCTTCAAAACAAAAGTATAACTCTACAAAAACTCAACCCGCTTTAAGTGCCTTTGATTTAGCTTTCCTTGACTATTGAGATACTGCAAAGCATGGTGATCAGTATATAAAACAAATTCTTTTGGAAAAAAATATTGTTTCCATTTCTTCAAAGCTTGAACTATAGCACAAAAATCTTGATCATAGACAAAATATTTCTTCTTAGAATCATTTGACTTCTCACTAAAATAGGCAACAAGCTTACCTTCTTGACTCAAAACAACTCCTATGGCAATGCCACTAGCATCACAATCTACCTGAAAGACCTTATTGAAATCTAGAAGTGCCAAAATAGGTTTCTCTGTAACTTTCTTCTTCAACATATCAATTTTTTTTTCTCCTGTAGTCCACTTAAACTCTTTTCTATCCCCTCCCATCACTTTAGTTAGATGTGCACACATACTATTGAAATTCTTAATAAAATTTCTGTAAAAAATTTCTAGACCATGAAATGATCTTACCTCTGTAACATTCATTGGGGTAGGCCATTCAATAATAGATTTCACCTTCTCTCGATCCATTGTAAGACCCTTTGCTGAGACAAAAAATACTAGATACACCAACCCTCTCTTCACAAAACTACATTTCTTCAAATTAATCAACAACTTCTCCTCCCTTAGCTTCTCAAAAACTCTTCGGATATGCATCAAGTGCTCCTCCAATGTCTTATTGAAAACAAAATATCATCCAAGTAAACAATAACAAATTTTCCTAAAAATTATTTCAATACCTCATTCATAAGCCTCATAAATGTGCTCAGTGCATTGGTTAACCCAAAAGGCATGACTAACCCCTCGTACAAGCCCTCCTTGGTTTTAAAGGTTGTCTTCTATTCACATCCTTCTCTAATACGAATCTAGTGATATCTGCTCTTCAAATCTATCTTTGTGAAGTACTCAGCTCCACTCAAAAAATCCATAATGTCATCCATCCTTGGCAAGGGGAATCTGTATTTGATGGTGATCTTGTTGATGGCTCTAAAATCTATACACATCTTCCTTCCCCATTCTTCTTTGGTGCTAGTACTGCAGGTACTTCACATGAACTCAAACCCTCTAGAATCAATCCTTTCTACAACAACTTTTGCACTTGTCTGTTCAACTCTTCGCTCTCTACTAGAGTCATACGATGAGCTGCCTCATTCATAAAATTGGCTCTAGGAATTAGGCCCATCTGATGGCTAATCTTTCTTATGGGAGACAAACCTTCAAGTACATTATTAGAAATAATAACTTGAAACTCATTCAACAAATCTAAAACCTCTATAGGTACCTCAGTAGTATCAAAAACTCATTCAACAAATCTGAAACTCTAGGGATCAATGCAAAACACATATGCTCATGCTTCATACCTTCTAGGAAGTTTCTTCCATCAACCAAACAAATACTTGCATTACTGCATACCTTTTCCTCTACCTCTTTCAAGGGCTTCAACTTATGACAAACTCCATCCTTTGTCAAAGAATAGGTGTTGGCATGTCCATCATGTACTGTTCGTCGATCAAACTGCCATAGTTTGCCTAACAACATATGAAAAACATCAGTAGGAATAATATCACACAATACCTCATCTTGGTAATTTCCAATCTTGAAATTTACCAGACATTGTTCATTTACCAAGGCTTTATGGTCCTTTTGCAACCAAGTAATCTAGTAAGGATTCAGATGCCTTCTTCTCTCCAACCACAACTTACTAACCATTTCTTTTGAAACAAGGTTATTAGTACTACCTCCATCAATAATAACATTACAAAATTTACCTTCACACTTACATCTAGTGCAAAATAAATTCTCCCTTTGAGTTGGTTCCTTCTCCTCATTCAGAAAGGCTCTTCTGGTAACAAGAACCTCTCCTCTTTCTGCTTCCTCGGAATGTGAAGACTTAGCATCTTCATCTACATGTGCAACTCGTGCATTACCCTTAGGTCTTTTATTTGTCATTCCTTGATGTTGAGGACACTCATAGGCTCTATGTCCTTTTTCACCACACTAGAAATAATTTCTATGAAATCCTCCTCTTCCCAGTCCTCCTCCAGATCTTTTTCTTCCTCTTTAGTCTCCATTATTCTGATCACGAGGATGGTAGGTGTTATCTCCCTTCTGGTTTTGGCTGCTACTAGAGCCTTCACCCTTCTTTTGATCTTCATTTTGACCTCCATATGATCATCCACCGTTCTTTCCTCCACGACCTCCACCTCATTGTTTGTTCTCAAACCTCTTGTTTAGTCGTTCTTCAACCTTTAGAGAAAACTGATAAGTGTCCTCAATGGTGGCCATTCTTACCAGTGCCAATTCTTCTTGTATGCTTGGCTTCAACCCGTTAATATAATGAGCAACTTTCTCCTTATTCCTTTTAGAATGTCCTGTCTGAATTAAGACCTTGTGAAATTCCTCTATGTATTCTTTCACTATCCTTGTTCCTTTCCTCAAGCTCTACATCTTCTTGAGAAACTCCAATTTATAATCGACTAGAATAAATTTTTTCTTCAATTTTGACACCATTCTGTCCCATCTGGAAATTTTATCTTTCCCTTTTCTTCCTCTTTCTAACTGGACCTCTTTCCATCATATACTAGTGTGACCTTTCAATTTTTCCTTTGCAAACCTCGCTCTATGAGGATCTTCAATCTCCTCAAACTCAAAAAATTCCTCCATGTCATTGATCCAATCGATCAATTCTTCATGATTAAGATTTCCACTAAAATTCAAAACCTCCATTTTAGGTCTCTTCCCAATGCTTGAGATCTCTTACATCAATCTTCTTTCTCTAGGATCCATTATATCCTACTCTTCCTCTTCCATTTCCTCTTTCATTTCATCTTCACTCTCATCTCTATCTCATTTCACATCTCTTCTTTGAACCTCTTGTTGCAAGGTTTTGAATTGCCTTCTAAGGGCTTTGATTTCATCTCTAGGTGGATCTCTTCCTCCACCACCTCGGCCTCTGCCTCTGCCATACTGGGCAAGTCTTGGAGGAATCTTGAACTCAACCCACACTCACAGGTCCTGCTGCAACTACCTCATGTTCGATGCTCTAATATAGGCTCAAGAACTCCTGCTCTGATACTAATTGATGAGGGCCACACCACCCAAAACCCACAAAAATCACAAAAGATGCAAGATAGAAAAATTAATCACTTTCAATTAATTTCAAAAAATGAAATTATAGATTCAAAGCTTACATGCTACAGCCTCATGGGTTTGATTCATTACAACAAAATCAACTCTGAAAAGAAAATCTACTATTCGGAGCCACAATTTGCAAGGCCGCCTCCTACAATCCCCACTTAACCCTTCTTATTTTCCCAAATAATCGCCCTAGAATGTTCTAGAAAGTGCAAATTTCTCCTTTTTTTTTTGGCACCAAAGGTCCCGCCATTTGATTTCTAGCCTAGGAAGAAATTTTTATGAAATTCACTTTTTAGAGGACCAACTTCGCGGGGCAATAACTTTTGATCCGGGTGTCCAATTTGCTATTATGGCATATCGCTGGAAAGCTCTCGACGAGCTCTACAATGCACAAATTTATTGCAAGTTGGTTCAACCACCTTTTGAGCTGCTTCAAGGCCTCTAAAGTTTTATATCTGAATTTGAAGCTGCATTGGAGAAATTTCTCAGGACGAAAACTTTAATTTCTCCCAAATCGTGTAGGGTATTGAGGTGATTCTTTTGCGAGTGGAATTTTTTTTCTGCTTTGCTCCTTGGAGTAAATTTTCACATCCATACGAGCCTGTTTAGGCCGACTTACTAAAAATAGTAAGTGCTTGTTTTTCGCTATTTTTGATGCCTATCAGTCTTATACCCCTTAAGTGCCATCATGGGACTCAAAACAGCTAAAGAAAATAAAGAAAACATTTTTTTGGGTGATGCAAGATTGCCCTACACCGTTGGATGCTCCTGCATCAAAATTAAAAGAAATTCTTAATTGTGCAAAAAAGGGATAAGGAATATTCCCATTTTTAGAGGAAAATTAGTTTAATTGTTAATTAAACAAGGTTTAATTGCACAATTAGGAGATTAGAAGAATTAAAGGTGATATTCATTAAATTAAATAATTTAATGAATGTGGGAGAGATGAAATGATATTTAATTAAATAACTTAGGGTTATTTAATTAAATAAGATGACTTAGGAAATTAAATTAAAGATTTTGATTTATTTAATTTAATGAGATGAAATGTTAGCGTGAAGGGGGGGTGAATTAACCCAATTTGATGAATTAGGTTAATAGATGCAAATGATGCAATTTATTAAATTAGCTAGGTTAATTTAATTAATTAAGCAAAAAAGGATGGGTTTCAAGACAAAATGATGTTAATAAACTTGTTTCAAATGTATGATATCGTTTAGGATAGTTTTCAATGTCTACATATATATATATATATATTCATAGATCGATGTATTAGCATGTTTCTCTTATAAGCAATAGTTTTGTGTTGAATCATAGGCTATTCTCTTTCCAATGCTTGGTATTCTATCTAGCGTAGAAGTACTTAGTTATTTTAAGCTTATCTTTGGTTAGTTGTTGGAGTCTATCGATTATGATTGAAGTTATGGAATTCATGAGAAGCATGCATTTAGGATGTGTATGTGAAATGGTTTTATATGGTAGCAAATGTGATTATATTGAAACTTGGTTTTGTATTCATTGGGAAAAAAGAGAAACTTAGTTGATTTTGGTCAGAGTGTGATCATTGAATGGTTATTTTGTAAGCGATTTTTTAAGAATGGTTTTAGAGAACAAGTCTACCAAGAAGGCATTGAATGCTCGCAAAACAACTAGTCACTTAGTACCTATATAGATATATATGTATTTATAGGAAAATACAAAGACATTGAAGTATTAGTTTGAGTATATCTCTATTTTTCCTTTTTACAAACTGCATTAAGAAAGAAACCATTAAAATAACTAATGTACAGAACCTATCTTGCGTGAATAGTTTCTACGGATTCTACCACACTTGTATAGCGTAATCTATATTTTTTCACTATACCAAAAACCTAATTGAGGTATAACAAACAAACTCTCGTTCAATCCTCTCTCATTTATATGTCACTTCTTCAATGTGTTTCAACATCTTATGAATTTAGTGTACTTCTTGGGGGGGGGAATTACAATGGGGAATAGAAAAATGAAGAAAAGTATTATAGTTCTTTGGTAGAAGTTTGAAAGAGGAAGGCGGATACAGGAGCAGCCCATACAAATGTACATGAAGAAGAAAAGAAGAGGGGAAATGATGAGTACCTTATTTTATTTAATCTTAATTTGTTTGTAGGTAACATAGAATAAAATAAGGCAAGAGAACCATAAATTTTCATGTGAAAGGATAGTGAAAGGTGAAGAAAATGGTGATAGAGGGGTTGAAAATTCAAGATTGTACACTAGTTCAAGAATAAAATAAATAACTACACGATGATATTGTAGCATAGACATGTCTTCTTTAAGGCATGAGAGTGATAGAGGATAATTATATAATAGAAGAACATGGTAATATTGGAACTTTTATTACTTCTAATACTATTTTGTTCTAAAAAAATAAATAAATTAAACTAGATTTGGAAGGTGAAATTATGGACTTGGAGAGTCCTAAATTTTGACAAGAAGATTGGCAAAGATGAGGATAATCTCTTACAGAAAGAAGAGATGAAAAGGATAAATAAACTGTTGCAAGGGGAATTGATAGATGAACTTGAACAAGGGCTTGCAAAACTTGTTGTTGGAGGTGAGAATATGAATGTTGCAACAAAGGACAAAGAAAAAGATGTTGGGACAAAAAAAGATAATGAGGTAAATTTTTATTTTGACTTCAATTGTGATGATTATTTCCCTTCTTTGGTGAGAGTAGAAGAGGATGTAGATGAAGAAAAAAACATGCAGATGGAAATTTTTAATTTTCATGGAGTAGTAAATGTAGATTTGTATAGGGATTCAATATATTTTGATGTAGTTGCATATTGGTGAGGATAATACATATTTTCCTATAGAAGTTTTAGTGTATGTTGCAGGTGAAACTTAGTGGAGTTGGTTGGTTTGTGGTGGGTCAAAATCCATGAAAGAGAAGAAGATTAGAGAGATTGTTTGGTGGAGGAGGATGGATAATTGTGGGTTGGATCTCATGAAGAAAGAGAAGAGAAGAGGAAGCCTTTGGTGGGGGAGGATGGCTCATGGTGGACATGAGTCCACAAGAGGAAGAAAGAAGAGGATGCATAGTTGTTGGAAGAGAATGGTGAATATTCTGATAATTTTTTGGAAGAGAAGAAGGAATAAATACTTTCATGTGCACCTATCATAGCGATGGAGTTCTTTTTCATATATCTTGCAATATGAAAGAATGGTTTGACCCTTCAATTCCACTTTTGTGAGCCTATGCTCACAAAATTTCTACCCAGTGTGTTTGATGTAGGAGAATCTGAGTGGACTAGCAATCAACATCAGCCAAAGATAGGTTTCATGTTTGGGTTTCATTTTTTGTTTGTTTTGGTTTTCATTTGGAATTTTCTTGCCATTGGATGTGATTGGCACGATCAGGATTGCAAAATTTTTAGTGTTGTCTAATTTTATTTTCGACACATGATAGGGTAGTTTCAGTGAAACAATTATTTGGAGCAATCTATGAGGTCTAGCAAAAATCCTCTAACAGATACATGGTTAAAGACATTTTTTATTTAATGTAAAATATTTTGTGGTCATAATATATGCATCGTTTGGGAGATATTAATTTTTTTTGAGCCTATAGGTTTACGAAAAGTAATATCTTGAAATCCTTGAAGGCTATAGAAAAAACCTTTTGTAAGGGACCATGGGACATCAATCTAAGCCTACTCGCCAATTTTCACATGAATCGGAGAACTTTTAGTTTTTCACCTACAAACACCCAACTCCGTCAATTGGCATAATTGAATGAATGCAATCTTCTCTAGTCATTTAGATGATTATTTGAGGTGTGAATTTTTGTCTTTGACCAATTCAAAAATGAAATCATTAATAACTATTTCCTTTTGAATTAATGCCTTTTTTTATAGAGACCGATGGTATTCATATGCTTATTCGCATTCCTTTTGGAATCCAAGAAGATAGAAGGTTCATAAGGTGGATAAAAACAACAAGGAATATTGGTATGAATAGGGGGAAGAGGTAGGGGTGAGAAAGAGATCTTCCTGTCCATCCAGATGAGATAAATCACGTGAAGGAAGAGAAGGCTTGGTTAGCAAATTGTTGAACAAAAGAAAAACAACATTAAGAAGAAGCTAGGCATGGATTAAGGGAAGACTTCAAGATTGTACTTGTTTGAATGCTTGTAGACAATAGAAAAAAAAAGGTCATTAAATTTTATTGAACTTGTGTAATTTTTTTTTTGTTGAATTGGTTATCAATTGACAAATGAAATATCAATTTTAATAGGACTTGGCTGCAAACTTTGATAGTTTAATAAGACTCTCAAGCTCGTCTCTTGAAAAAGTATACTTATCAAACTCGTATTCATTAGAATTATTCCTTGATGGACAATTAATTTTTACTTGAATGGTAATTCTAAACTAGGAGAAACTAAACTCAAAATATTATGATGACTCATCTCAATTTAGGAGAACAAATTTTACTTGGACTTAAAAATTTAAGTAATTTAGAATCAAGTTTTGCAACATTCAGATATGATGGGGGATATACTAGCAAATAAAACAACAAAAAGAGCTAGAAAAATGAAGATTTCATATTTTCCCAAAGTTATTCTTAAAGAGAAACCACCTACACCTAAGATTTGGTTATCTAACATCGAGACCCTAGAAATGGCCCTAAAGCAATTGAATAATAGTAAGAAGGAATCCACCAATGACATAAAGGATTAACGTATAACTCTAGTTATAAGTACTTAATTTTGCAAATATTTTCTTTGAGATAAATGGTTATCATAAGTCATTTATATTGTCAAAGAAACTTGTACTATTTTAGATAAATAATAACTATAATTAATAGATATTTTATGATATAGTATTAGTACATGATGTTAGATGGAAATTTATTACAATTCTTTTCATTGATAAATGGACAATGCTTTGATTAAATTTATTGAATTTATCTTGAGTAATATTTAATAGATGAATGAAATTATTTCTGTTATGCAATTTGATTTTTGAAAAGTTCTTATGATGTATTTCTCTTTGAAAAGTTTTAATTTATGTTAGAAATTGTTAGAAAATATAATCAAGAATGAAAAGCTAAACTAGCATCATTGGGTATTAATGGTGTCTTTGGCTCATATTTATGGGTAATTTCATTGTGCTTGAGCTATTGCATCTATAGCTTAACACAACTGCAATAATAGTGTATGCGGCATCATCCCTATAAACCACTAAGGAGAAATGCAAGATACATTGTTGTTTTAAATATAAAGGATGGGAAATACCTTTTGGATCGATAATTAAAAAGATAAAAACAAATGAACCAAAGCCATTAGTATCAACAAAGAAAACATAAGTAGGATTTCCATGATGCAAATATAAACTTGGATTAAAGTTATATTTATTTGATGTATGAATAATTTGAATTGATATGAAATTCCTCACATGGGTCAAGAGAGATGCTTATTGTAGGAACAGGGTTGAGATGAATTATATTAGTAAAACAAAAAATAGTGAAAGTCGACCATTTGTTATGTAAGCTTCCCTTTGTGGGTAGTAGCTAAGGAGGAACTATCTAGGGGATAAGAACCCTAGAAATGGTTGCATACCCACTTAAATATTTTAGATAAACATAGAATATAATACAAAAATATATATTTCATGCATTAATCCTAGTTGGAAGTAGGGTATGTAGGTAGTTTGGGAAACAAAGGATGATCCCAGTACTTAGGAGTTTGGGAATGAGGTTTAGGGTACGAATTATCATCTAGTTGTTTCTAAAATATAACCAAAATAAAATACATTCAACTATATTTGGATGAATCCCATATGGATTGCTTGATTCCCTAAAGCCAAATTTTGAGGTGAGATCCAATCCTATGAATATTAATTATAGAACCCTGAACAATGACAACCTTCATATACTTTCATTAGGAAGTGTAGTCCTCAAGGAAGCAAATAGGGACTCATTATTATCAATGAGTCTAATAAGATTATGTCCATAACACATACCTATCTTGTGATAGATTCCTACCTTGTTTTAGGTGGATGCCTATTCCAGATATATGGATATATGAATTTCGATTCCATATGAACATATAACTAAACCATAAGATCAAGGTTGTTAATCCAAGTTGACTAATGCCTATCCAGTAAGGATAGAAGTTCCTAAGTATACTTATGAATATATATTTTAATTAAAAATAATAATAATAGTGGTGTTTGGGGTTGAAAAAAATTAGTTATTACATATAGATTATGATAAGATGTGGATTTATCAATAGATATTTCTACCTAACCTTGGTATGATAATCATATTGTGATAATTAAATGACAACATAAACTTGATGAAAATAGAATTGAAAAAATGAAGGGAGAGGGCTTGGATTTATAGATTCATGATGAGATAAATGGAAAATTTATATTTTTCCATAAGATCATTGGCCCACAAATGTTGGTGGTATCAAGAAAATGAAAGAGGAAAAGTGTCACAAGAGGTTTTCATGGGATAGGCTGGCTTGCAATCTACACTTGGGGGAAAGCTCAATCCATCCTATCTACTTAATACCATATTCACCATTCTATCTAAATCCATCCCACATCTCCATCCATTATATCCACAAACCTATCCATCCTATCCATCCCATCCACCCTAATTTAAATTTTGATAAGTATAGGGGAAATTATCCATGCACAACTTAGACAATAAAAATATTAATTTATGCATAATTCATCTCTCTAGAAAATATTTAATTCCGTGAATCTCTTACTACCTTTAACCATTAGGCTATCCCCCTAGTGCACACCCCTTACCCTACCACTTTCCATGATTTTAATATACGTTTCCATAATGGTTTCAGTACATCCACTTCATTTCATTTTGTATGGGGAATATTATTCCATTGTGACATAGTCCTTAGAGATCCACACCTTAAACCCTCTAATCCATCTATCCTATCTACCCATGACATGCAAAAATCTTTATGAAAATGATTCCTCCAAGAACCCATATGAATACCCTCATATGTCTATCCTCCATCTCATACAAATTCAATTCACTATTATTCCATAAAATTCTCCCACATCTCCTATTTAATAAATTCATAAACTATATCATCCTTATCCAAATCCTTTATTCTCCCTTTTCATTGGTTTTGAGCAATCCAATTCCCATTTTCTTATTCTTCAACCTCCTAGATATCAAATTCCCATTCAATTTTCCTTAATCAATCCATTAGCTATATATTATACTTATCCAGGGCCTTGATTCTTCCTTTTCATTGGTTTGAAGTCATCAATATCCCATTTTCTTATTCTTAATCCTTATATAAATCCAACTCTCATTGGTTATAAGTCATCCATCTCCCATTTTCTTATTCTCAATACTCCTATTAATCCAAATCCCACCCAATTTTTCTTAATAAATTCATAAACTAAATCATCCTTATCCAAAGCCTTGGTACTCCCTTGTCATTGGTTTTAGGCTATACAACTCTCATTTTCCTATTCTTAATCCTCCTAGCAACCCAAGTCCCATTGGTTTCAATAAATCCAACTCCCATTTGCACATAGAGGATTAAACAAAAATAAAAGGTTTCATAAAAATATATACCTTATGAAACTATGATATGGAAGACCATGATGCATCTATGGTGGGATAAAAAGAGAACCATGAAAAATATAAACAATGATAATACAAGTAATAAAATAAGCAATAATGCACAATAATATAAAAATAGACAATTATTTTTACCCAAGTTAAGTTAAGAACCTATTGGTTGTTGATGATGATGATAGTGTTGTTAATGATAAGAGTAATTTAAGGATTATTTTATTGATTATTACAACTGTAGTAGAAAAAATTATCCCTTTTTCCACACTTAATTTGGGAAATAATAATAAAATGAACTAAATTATGCTTTAATTTAGTGTTGTAATATGCATTTTACATACACATTAGGTTTAGGGCCCTATTAATAAAATGGAATTAATTGTGCCTTATTTATGGTGTTGTAAAGTGTAACTTTACACTTTCACACTCATCTAGGGCTTTATTAATTAATTGAGGTTAATTTTCCTTAATTGGCCCCTTTAATTCAAATTCAAGCCTAATTAATTGAAATTTTCGAAGGGTAAAGACCAAAATTCATAAATTCCATAACATAAAACTTGTCATTGGAGAATGTGTTGAAATAATGAAGAAGAAACCCCTTAATGTGTTGTCAATTTTGTCTAATATGGTAAACAAAATTAGTACATTTAATTTGACATTTTAGTCCAAAATTTCTCATGCAACAAGATCGGCTCAAGAGGTTATAATATGTTATTCCTTGCTATTAGATGCATCTATGATCAAGATCTCAACTATTTTGGTTAAGCAAGTTGAAAGTTACAAATGACATAAGTTTGACATTTAGTTTTTGGCTTATACAGTGTGATTGTACATATATAATTTGGTTCGCATCTCTTCGATATTGAGAATCGGTCCTAGAATTTTTGGGAGATTGCTCACAGGTTCCATTAATATATATTCTATATGGTGTGTAATTATATGGACATTTGAATCGTTACTGTGTGATCAATTGGCTTATTTTGTGATTAGATCTAGTTCCTGGCCAACCTAATATATGTTACATGTTATAAAGGATGATTATGTATTGCGGATGTTTTTAGGACCTATTTTAGGTCCCTGCCAACTTGAATCAAACATTGCACACTTGGGATGAGTGCGAAGATATTTTTGAATTGTGTATGAAGCCGAAAATGCTATTTTGAATAAAAATAGGGTTGCATCTAATTAGGCCGACCTAATTGATGTACATGGATGTAATTTAGTATATATGTGATGTTTTTGAGTGGTAGAACATAGATGAGATATGATATGATATGATATGATATGACTTGCAAGAGATCTAATATTGTGTGAACATACAAATTTAGATGTGTGAGATCAAAATATGTGCAAAATTGTTGTGAATATTTAGTGACTGCTAAGTTGAGCAGTGCTTTGTGTTCAGAGCTTCAACAGAACTAAATTCAACACAAGGAAGGTGCACTTTGTATTAGTTCAAACTCTGGTTGTGAAGCCATTTTGTTTTTGTATCTATCTCTGGTTGTGAGCCTTATACAAATAGTGTGTCTTGGTAGTGAGCCCCTGTAATATCTTATAACCGATTATAATATATTGTGAGCTAATCCTCACCATGGTTTTTCCCTTTTATTGGTTTTCCACATAAAAATCTGGGTGTTCATGTGTTATGAGATCTTTAGATTCCTTTCATGCTTTCATTTGTTACTACCGTTAGATATGCTTTTTTAATTGGATGGTTTGTGAGTAATTGGTCATATAGAATACTGATTCACCCCACCTCTCAGTATTCTAGGTGTTCAACAATTGGTATCGGAGCTTGGTTCCTTCTAAGAAGCCTAACAACTTGAGGAAGATCTTGGAATCTGAATACATGACCAATAAAAGGTGTCGTATTTCTCCAAAAGAAATTTCTACAATTGAATATGTAGAAGATGACTACATGTTTGACAAAGAACTTAAAGCTTCTCTTGAAGATCTTGACAGAGTTGAAGGTGAAAAAAAAAGTTTGAAGGAAAGCCTAGAGGAAGAAAATGAATGTATCAAAAATTGAGAGAATAAATAAAGAAGTTCAAAGAAAGACATAGAGAAATCAACAAGCAATTGAAGAAGGAAAATCAAGATATCACCAGACTAAAAGTGCAAGTGGAAGAAAGAGAAATATTGAAGACTGTCTAAATGCATCTATACAAAGAAAGACTAATGAATGCACAATACTTGAACAAGAAGTAGTAATCCTAATATCAGATTTGGAGAAAGAAAGAGCTCATGAGTAAAAATTCAAAACAAATACTACCATGCTTGATGAAATAATTGCTAGAAAGAAATATTCTAATGAAAAAGGTGGTTTGGGACTCAAAGAAGGAGAAAGATCAAAGGAAAATCAGACACTTAACAAGGTTGAAAATCAAAGGAAGACTCAAGGCAATGAAAAACAATTAAAAAATCAAAAAGGTAATGTTGGAAGACCTCCTATCAGACAACCTAATGCACAAAGTTACACATATTTTAATGGTTTTTTTCTTTTCATGTAATAAATTTGGACATAAGGTGCATTAGAATGTAGAAGTAGAATGAATCAGAATGATAGATCCTTTTTTGGACAATGTTTTGCATGCAAGAAATTTGTGTTGGTATGTGGTGTCTGATCATGCAAATACTGTACACTCGTAACATATGATTTCCAAATAAACAGGTTTAAAGGTTGAAGGAAGAAGATGGAGGCAAGAAAAGATATATGGCTAGACTCGTGGTAAAATTTTTTACATAGAAAAAGGGTATAGATTTTGATGAAATATTTTCTCCAGTTGTAAATATGACTTCTATTAGAACTATTCTAAGTCTTGTGGCTGTGAAAGACGCATCTTGAACAACTAGATGTGAAAATAACATTTCTCCATGGGGATTTGGAAGAGGAAATTTACATGCAACAACCACATGGATATGAGGTCAAGGGTAAGGAGAAATTTGTGTGTAGATTAAAGAAGAGTTTGTATGGCCTGAAGCAGGAACCTTGACAATGGTATTTGAAATTTGATAGTTTTATGGATGAACAAGGTTACAAAAGATGTAATTCTGATTATTGTGTTTATTTTAAGAATTTGGATAATGGCAGCTATATTATCCCGTTGCTTTATGTTGATGGCATGCTTATTTCTGGGTCTAACATGCAACATAGTAATGAACTTAAGAAAAAAATAGGAAATTTATTTGTTATGAAGGATTTGGGTGCAACAAAAAAAATCCTTGGTATGAGGATCACATGGGATAGGAAAAACAAAAAAATATTTTTGTCTCAAAGTGAGTATGTAGAGAAGGTGTTGAAAAGGTTTCACATGCATAATGCAAAAGAAGTTAGTATACCTTTTCCTAGTCATTTTAAGTTGAATAAGGAGATGTGTCCAAAGACACAAGACGAGGAAGACAAAATGTCTAAGATACCATATGCATTAGTAGTTGGAAGCTTGATGTATGTAATGGTATGTAAATGACCAAATATTGCACATGTAATGGGAGTTGTGAGCAAGTATATGAGAAATCCAAGAATGGAACATTGGAATGTAGTAAAATGGATTCTCCAGTATTTAAGAGGTACTACTTCAAAGAAAATATGTTTTGGAGGAACAAATTCTACTCTAAAAGGATATGTTGACTCTGATTTGGCTGGTGAAATTGATAGTAGTACTATAGGGTATTTTTTTTCTATAGGAGGTACTGCAGTCAATTGGATTTCAAGACTGCAAAAGGTTGTTGTGCTTTCAACCATTGAAGCTAAGTATGCTGTTGCTACAAAATCTAGCAAGGAGATGATTTGGTTACAACATTTTTTTGAGGAATTGGGACAATGACAAGAAGATAGTCCTTTGTACACTAATAGACAAAGTGTCATTCATCTTGCCAAGAATTCAACTTTGCATTCAAAAACTAAGCACATACAACTCAGATACCACTTCATTCAGTTAGTTTTGGAGGATGGACAATTGAAGCTGGTGAAAAGTCACACAAGTGAGAATCCTGTAGATATGTTCACAAAGGAAATTACATAGGAGAAAATGATTTCCTCATTAGTTTCCATTGGCCTTCATGAATGATAATGGTGGACATAAGAAACCAACCAAACCTATAATCTAGTGGGAGCTTCAAGCGCAACGGTGTCATCCAAGACCAGTCTCCATGTGTGAGATTGTTTGGTGTGGAGCCTGATCAGTCTCCAAGTGGGAGATTGTTGGTATGTGGCGTTTGATCATTCAAATACTCTACAATCATAACATATAATTAACAGTCAAGGTTTTCCCATTGACACACCAATTTTTTCCTATTGACACGTGAAGTTTTTTTTCCATTGACACATCAAATGAAAAACAACGTTATAAAACCCTAATTCTAGAAGGTTCCAAAAATCTTGTTATAAGCAACTAGGATGTATGTTATGGTGGTGTGTTCATGAGATTATAATCTATTTTGCATTGGATAATAAAATTATTGGATGGTTGAGTTTCTGCAGATGTAGCCCATACTAGGTGGACCATGTTAAATTTTGTGTTGATCTCTTTTATGTCATTCTTCATTGTTATTTCTAAGTTATTTAATCTGCATATAATTGTTAATGTTTATTACTCCAAGTCAGATGATAAATAGATTCAATACTAGTAGAATGCAGATCAAGATTGAATAAAAGTCAATTTGGCCAGAAAATTATTGTATGCTACAATTGCAACAAACCTACACACATATCAAGATTTTACAGAAGTAAGAATGGAAGACTAATCCGAGACAGAGGAATGAGAAGAAAGAAGAAACTAAGAACAAAGAAGAATCAAATGCATATGTACTTCCCTCTGGTGTAGACAATTCCCTTGGAAAATAAACTTAGGCATAGGATTAGGTGGAGCAATGATAGAAAAATCTAACAACCCCATAGAAATATGGAGTGTCAATAAGTGACACGAAGATATATGGTGTAAGATGGAAAGCTTAAGCTTCTAAAAAAGAATTCAATAGAAAATATGCAAATATGAAGAAATGTAGAGAATTTTAGGGTTTATAGTGTATCAATGAAGTGTTTAATAACTTTTTGAAACTGAAGCAATAAATGTGAAATTAGGGTAGATCGAAAAAGTATAAAGTGAAATCCTAAGTCGATTCTAATCATTTTTACACATTTGGAAGAAAGTAGAGAAAATTCAAGAAGAGTTGAAGGTGATTTGGGGCAAAGTAGTTCAAACCCCATATTTCATCATACGCATAAAAGGTATTTACAACTATTTTTTCTTTGTATATTTGGAATATAAGTAATTTTATAAGAATTTGAGATGAATTGAAGATATAATGGATACACCAATCATAGTCAACATTACAAAAATACCTAGACCTAAGTTTAGAAGATATTCATGGAAAGTCTTTGAAAACAACCCTAGGAGGTGCTTTTTCAAAAATTCCTTCTATGTTTTTACCCATTGAAGACACAAGGGTTTATATTCATGAAAATTTGGATGAATACGGTCACTAGAAGATCAAGGATCTATGGACTGAGGATTTGAAGGGAGATGATTTCTTGGTAAAACTAGAATATGCTAACTTAGTATAGAAGAAATTTGATATTTGGAACTGGTTTCCCAACAATAGTAGTAGTCTGGATGCAAATTATGTGAGGATTGCATTGAGCAGAATGCATGATAAATTTTTGTGGACAAACATGCCCAGAATCATCCCTAAGGAAGTAATCAAAAGCTATAACTAGATTGTGTGACTCTAGATCAGTACCAATACTAAAGTCTATATAGAATGAAGTAGTTATGGAGTTGACCAATGCCATTTGATAGAAGAGTACTTACTACAAAACCTATCACTAATCTTGCTATGAAGTAAGCATCAATCATGATAGGAAACAAAATTTATTTCACAAATAGGGCCAATTCTGTTTCTATAATTGCAATCTATGTTGCTTATGATATGGTGGTTAATGGGAAGGACTATGACCTATGCAAGTTGCTGCAACAATTTTTTTTGGAAAATATAAAACAAACTAGGGAATAGAAGCATGCTTTCAAATTTGGAAGTCTAATTATGTGCTTATTGTTTTACTTTTTGAGGGAGCTACCTAGAAGAAGAGACATTGTTTGAGATAGAAGCAGACCAATAGGACATCAAATTTTTTATTGTATGCACACCATTGGTGATTACAATTGATGAGAGCCATTTATGCTCAATTTATGTCATATTTTATGCCTTTTTCATACACCTTCATAACCATTCCAACCTTCCATTTTCATATCCTTTAACCATTTTACACTACATATGATTTAATATATATAAGTAATATTTAATATAGTTGTAAGATTAAAATATGGAAAATAATTATTGATTATTTTTACTAATAAGCATTGTTAGTTTAGGCCTTGGAAACTATATCTTTCATCTTGCAAATTTAAGGGTGCAAATATTTTTGTCACCTTTTGTGCATAAAGTATTCCTATCACTTTCTAGTCAAGAACTATGGTATATCACTTCTTGACCAATAATTTTTTTTTGTCATCTTTTCATAAGATGTGTCAGCTTCCAAGGTGGTGTTGGTTACCTGTTGATTGTGTACCAGATTTGAATAACTCGTAATGTGAATAAATTTTCTATCTATTTGGGGGAAAACAAAATCTTCTCATTTTATATTTTCAACTGCTGTTACAACACAGTGGTTTTTAATTTGTTGCCAACTATGTAGAAGACTTGGCCAAGGTTCCACGATGGATCTTTGTGATTATAGATGGAACCATAGTTGGTTCTTTCTTTGACCACATGAATCTTTCCAATTCTGATCACCACATCAACACTATATTTTCATAAGGATTTTTTGTGTAAAGAAAAACCAAAAATATTCATGCCTACTATTATAACAATATTGTTTACAAACTATTTATAGCCAATAGGAAAGGTTTCACATAGACCACTATATTGTAGTTTTGGCCATGGGCCAAAAAAAATAGCTATTTTCTATCAATTAGTTGATGCTTGTTAAAAGCATGACCTCTATATATGGTCTGCTGAAAACAAGGGAAAATTATTATATACGTAGATTACTATGTGTAGATTATTGTACGCAAAATTTTGTATTACTTCTTTGATAAATGAAATAGCATTCCTTTTGATAAACCTAGTGTAAGAAAGCATTTATTCTATCCACTGTGTGAGCCATGGAGCAAGGGCCCTGTCCACTACATGAACCATGGAGTAAGGGCCCACTCTTTGGTGAAGCACGGTGATATTTATTTATTTTTGTTCTATTTTCTATTAATCATGTGTTCATGTTATATTTTAGATTAATGTTTCTAATCAGATTGTTTGAAGTAGATTTTAGAGTGTTTAATTTCAATATTATTAATTTGATGTTCTTTCATTTCTACTAATAAACTGTTGCTTTCATTGTTTATGTTGCAATCTATTGTTATTATTATCATTATTACTGTTGTTGCTATTATTCCTGTTGCCAAGAAGTCACAGTTCCTGTCGTTAGAGTTGTTTTGATTTGCAATAGATTTATGTTCATAGGTTTATTTTTCTAGTTACATTTCATCCCCACTTAGCTCACTATCTTCATCCCTTTGGAAGATAGCCACAATACCTTTCACAAGTCTACAATCCCTGGATTGACATTTTAGGAACAAACTGAGGAAGTTAATGTAAATTTTTTATATCAATTTGATCCCATGTACAGATCCACAGTTTTTTCCATCAGCAAGGCTCAAGATAATGCATTGGTTGCATTCTTTGCAGTATTTCAAAACAATATGCATGATAGAGAAAGGATTCCCCAAAATCTTGTAGACAAGTATGCAAATGAGATCAATTTTCTTGTTTCTACAAACAAGTCTATAATAGAGGCCATTGAACCTAGGACAATATGGATTGAGCCTCTCAAATATGAGGTTACTGAGAAAGATGTTGAACGATACATTGAATTATTACTGAAGAGTACTAAGGACCTCTCTTGTCCTAGACATGGAAAATTTGAGGAAAAATCAACTAAAGTACACTTGGAAACAACAATTCTTGCAAGGAACAAAAGAGTAAACAAAAAAGTAGAGAAATACTTTGGATTGCATAGTCTTTCAAAGCAAGAAGAAGACAGGTTAGGGGAAATTGTTGTAGAAAGGGATGCTAAAGTAGCTGGTACAACTGGTGAGTCCTCCTGGTCATGAAGATTAGGAAGAACAACTTCCACCCTTGCCTCTACACTACCAAACTCATCTAGTATAGACACCATCAAAGGAAAGAAGGTTGAGCCTAGTGCTTCGGTATCAAAAGTTATAATTGCACCCTTTGGACCTAGCACCCGAATCGCAAAAAGGAAGAATATGCCTCTAGTAGCACCCCCTACTACCTCTAGAAGGAGAAAGAAACAAAAAGATTATAGGGAAAGAAAATTGAGTGTCGTTGTAGAGGAAGAGATCAAATTAGGACTTGAAGAAGAAAAATAGTTGACAAGGAGGGAGGAAGTAGTGCCACTACAAGTGGTGAAGGTGCTTCACAAGATGCAAGCACCAAAACAAAGAGGTTTAAGATTAACATCATGGACACTTATGAATAAGAAGAGATATAAAAGGAGAAAGAAACATTCACTATTCATATCCACAAGAAATCTATGAAGAAGAAGGAGAAGAAATCAGAAGTAGGCACTTCAAAGCCTAAAAAGAAGAAGACAAGAAATCCTCTAGTAAGAGCTCACTCTCCAATAAATTTGGATACTTTGGTTAATAATATGATAGAACATGATGGTCTATTAGAAACAACTGTAAAATTGTATAATGAAGTATATGAGGAAGACAAGAAAACAATAATTGAAGCTATCATAAAGTACATCATTATGCTAGAAGTGGACATGAATAACATTAGGAAGAAGGTACCACGTGTGGTATGGGAAGCCTTAGTGGAAAGAAGGCGAAAAGCAATTGAAGCAAACAATAAGATGAAAGTTGATGCTCTAGAGAGGAAATTGGATCCTCTTTATCCAAAAATGAAAAAGACACATTAGTTTAAGTATATACAAAGGAATTGAAAGTGAAGCAAAGGGTCACCATTCTAATGAGTAGAGAAAAGGATAGTACAAAATAGCTAAAAAAAGAAACAAGGAACACTATAAGAGACATAACAAAGAAATTTGGAATGATTGTATCTTAATAATCAAAATAGCTCAAGACAAGGAGCCTGAAAAAGAAAGAGTTACTAATGAAGAGGAAAATATTCCTCTAGCTACTAATTTTCCTATTTTTAAAGATGTTGTGGAAGTGAATGATCACACCACAGAAGAAATTTCATCTTTTGATGTTTTAGGGAATGTGCTTGATTATACAAATTCTCCTCTGGAAGAAACTAACACTACCATCAACACTAACAATGGAAGTTAGAATACAAAGCAAGATCAAGAAAAGGAAAAGGAAAAGAAAAAGAATCATGATAATGTTGGCAAAAAAAATTAAGACAATAATGAAAACAATCAAAATGGAGAAGAAGGACAAGGAGAAAGGGAAGAGAACAATAAGAGAGATGATGAGGAGAAGAAGGATAAAGGAAAGGAGAAGCAAAAGGAAAACCCCTCCAAAAAAGAAGATGAGAAAGAAGAAAATAAAGAAACTAAAGTTGAAAGAAACAAAGAAGAATCCTCTTGTAATACACTAAAGGGTCTTCTAACAAGGAAAATATGTATTCAACTAGCTATACCGAATCAATTGATACAAATCCTAATGTACCAAGGTATTGTGGATCTTGAAAAGATCTCACCAATTCAAAGATTGGAGCTTAGAGATGTCTTTCACGTGTTTAGAAAAAAAGTAATCCTAGAGACTCATCAAACGGAAACAAAGTTGATTAATGAAGCCATCAAGTCTATACAAGATTTTACCCTTGGTGCCACTGTTGATAACTCTTTGAATCCTGTTGATAATTTAAAATTTTTGGTTGATTCACTAAGGGAATATACCTCCAGTTTGAAGGAGTAGACTAAAAATGAAGTTGAGTTAGGTTTGTTGAAAGGAAATTACTTAAGTTTTAGGATAGATGTGCAACTGCACATAGCAAGGTGATGAAATATTTGAAGGATGTACAAGAATGTTAAGATGATGCCAAGATAGTGTTCTTGTATTGCATGAGGTGGTCGGATGCCACTTGCGACATTAAGGACTTGTTGGAATCCATAGAGACACAACTATAAAATGCCTTTAGAGCTTATGTCCTTGCTCAAGATAGAGATTATGCCTCTTGGACTGCCATCATAGATCTACAAAACAAATTTCTCACCTTACAAAGGTAGAAAGAAGATGCTATAAGGAAATTTGGATAGTTTTGAGACTTGATGAAGTGCAAGCATATACAAATATCAAGTGCTCTTGTTGAAGCTGAAAAACTTGCAAAGATAAACCCAAACCCAAGTACTCTAGAAGAGGGCAAGGATAACATAGTGAGGTTGGAATCATTGTACAAATCACTTGCTACAGCCAAAAATATTTGGATTGAAGGAAAACCTACTTGGAAAGTAATAATTAAATAGCTAGAAGGTACCTCCTCCTCTAAATGATTATTTCCTAAGAATATTTCTTTTCATTTCTTTAGTTACTTTTAGTTTTCCAATGTACATATGGTCGAATCAGTTTTTTTTTGGATAAATCCCTAAGGGGGAGTTAGTAAATTTTTGTTGCTTATACATATACATCAAATTTTGAAGTCTACAAGTATGTCACTAACAAACCCTTTGTCCTTGATATCAAAGGGGGAGAAGTTTTGAGAAGGTTGGAGAAGTTTGGAGAAATCTTGAAAAGAATGGAGAAGAATGTTGGAGACCCATTTTTAGCACATGTAGCCATCAATGGAAAAGGGGGAGATTGTTGAAAGAATGAAGAAGAAACCCCTTAATGTGTTGCCATTGATGCCAACATTAATTGTTGGCAGTTTTGTCTACTATGGTAAACAAAATTAGTACATTTTAATCCAACATTTTGGTCTAAAATTTCTCATGCAAAAAGATCAGATGAAGAGGTTATAATATGTTATTCCTTACTGTTAGATGCATCCATGATCAATATTTCAGCTATTTTAGTTAAGTAGGTTGAAAGTTACAAATATCAAAAGTTAGACATTTAGTTTTTGGCTTATACATTGTGATTGGACAGCTATAATCTGGTCCGCATCTCTCGGGTATTGAAAATCAATCTTAGCAATTTTGGGAGATCTATCAAAGGTTTCATTAATTGGATTATATGAACATTTGAATTGTTAGTGTGTGATCAATTAGCTTATTTTGTGATTAGTTCTAATTCCTGGTCGACCTAATATATGTTACATGTTATGAAGGACAAGTATGTACTATGAATGTTTTTAGGACCCATTTTAGGTCTCTGCCAACTTGAATCAAGCATTACATGCTTGGGATGAGCGGGAATATTTTTTCAAATTGTGTATGGAGCCAAAAAAGCTATTTTGAATTAAAATAGGGTTGCATCTAATTAGGCCAACCTATTTGATGTATGTGGATGTAATTGGGTATATATGTGAGATGTTTTTGAGTGATAGAACATAGATGAGATATGATATGATATGATCTGCAAGATATTTGATATTGTGTGAACATGTAAATTTAGATGTGTGAGACCATAATATGTGCAGAATTGTTGCGAATATTAAGCAACTACTAAGTTGAGCAATGCTTTATGTTCAGAGCTTCAACGAAGCTGAATTCAACACAAGGAAGGTGCACTTTATATCAGTTCAAACTCTATCTATGAAGCCATTCTTTTTGTTTCTATCTCTAGCTATGAGCCTTATAAGGATAGTGTCCTGGCAGTGAGCCCCTATAATATCTTATAATCGGTTATAATATATTGTGAGCTGATCCTCATCGTGGTTTTTCCATTTTTGGGTTTTCCACATAAAAATCCAAATGTTCATGTGTTATGAGATCTTATCATTCCTTTCATGCTTTCATTTATTACTATAATTTTTTAATTAGATGGTTTGTGAGTAATTGGTCATATAGAATACTAATTCACCCCCCCCCCTTAGTATTTTTGGCATTCAATAGAATGTGTGTCCTAGGTGAATGACCTAGGACTTGTTCACCCAAGGGAAAATGGGTCCTCACTTAGACCTAGGATGCTAATTTAAATTATGTTTTTGGTGGTATTTCAATGATTTCAAATGTATATTCACATGTCCACTTGTGTTATTTGAATTTTAGGGATTAATGCTAACATATGTATAAATAAGAGTTCATTTCACTATGTTCTACCTAGAAGATTTCAAGCAAGTTAAGAGAATTCAAGAGAATTTCAAGAAATTCAAGGGTAGATTTCTAGAAGAATTATTGCAGCAATCAAGATCCATTATCATGTCAAAGTCTTCTTGCATCATGCATGTTATTTGAGCTAATATGTTGATGTAGTTTTCAAGATCTATTCAAGCATTCAAAGGCATTGTTTCAAGTCAAGTTTCATGATCAAGATCCACATCCATTGAAGCCATCTCATCCAAGTTGTAGATCAATATACCAAGGTTAATACAAGGGTTTGGTGAGTTGTGACATAGGATTTGTTCATTCATCATTCCTTCATGCTATTTCATTTCATTAAAAGGTTTAATTATTGAAATGGGGTTTGACCAAGGACAAAACCCATTCACCAACAACAAAACATTTTTCCCTCTTGATTTGTGTTTGCAGATTTTAGGTGAAAGATCTCTTGAAGAGAAAAACTGCAAAGTTGTCAAAGTTGTCATCATTCTTGCAATTTCATAGAAACTAACCTACATGATTTATTTTTGATTGTCTGACTATGAAATTTGGGAATCTGGGAGTGCAAACACAATAGAAGAGAACCCAAAAAACCATTTTTATATAGCACTAGACGGGGCCCATTCGCCATAGGGCGAATGAGTCCTCAGTAAGCTTAAAAAATGCACTTTTGGTGATTGGTACACATCACTTTCCCATTCTCATATCTGTATTTTGTTTCTTGGTTTCATCAAAATTGAACCTAATCTTTTAGATGCATTTAATAGCTTGCATTTTGGAGTTTGTTTTCTATTTTTAATCTTTCTCCCCAAAGTGCTATTTAATCGGGACCCCTGTCCTTGCAAAAAAAGGGAAATTGCGAGATTCCTCAAATAATTCACTCATCTAAGGGTTGAAAGTGGATTTTAACTTGGTGGATCTCATTTCTTGAATGAAATAGAGGAATAGGTAGGTTCATTCACCCCATTTTTCCATTTCTATTTATAGTAAGTTTGGTGAAATATCTCAAATTTAGTATAAAATCCTATGTGTTTGAACCCTACCCCATTTTTCTATGTTTCATTACGGTGAACCTGAGTTTGATTGTTGCAATTTTTTGATTTTGGAGTCCACTTTCACCCTAGATTTATATCTTTCATTCATTTTCATTTCATTGCATTGAATTGAGTCTCATTTAGGGTTGTTTATCTTGCATTTAATTTGCATTTCATCTAAGGGTTTTAAGATTGCATCTTTACATTCTTTAAATCTAAAAAATACAAAAAAAATCAATCATTTTGCAAATCATTTACATAGCATTGTATCAAAATTCACTTGCATTTGAAAATTCAAACAAAATTGCACATCAAATTATGTCTCCTAGCTTGTCATTTTGTCACATTTTGCACTTTCTTTTCACCTTAATTACACAAAAAATTCAAACTGTAACTTGTTTTTTTTTATCAGAATCTGAAAACCATAGAATTCATCTCATAAATTTGTAAAAAAAAAATTAAAAACCCTAACCTGGGACCTATTCTCCCTTGGGTGAATGAGTCCTTGACCAGGGTCATTTCCTAATTTTCTGGGCACTAAAACATCTGTTTCTACATTTCAATTCGCTATTTTCAATTTATAGATTTTCTATTAAGGGGAATTCATCATATTTAGCTTCATTTGATAGAATTAGTGCATTACATGTGATTTCAAAATTGCATTTACAAGACATCATTTTAAGGTTTTTGCATAGTGTAATAAAAAAATTACCTAGTTTAGAATCTAAAAATTGCATTTACATATTACATTCTAGGTCATTGCATTTCATTTCACCCTCTTTCCATTTTGGGTTTACACTAAGTTTTTGAATCTTGTATGAGATTTACAAATTGGTGTCTTATTAGCAATATTATTGTGAGACATAGTTCAAGACTTGTGTCATCCCATGATACACCATTTGTTGTGGATCTTGGGTTTTCCAACTTTTTCACTAATAGTGTTGATAATCAACCCTCTATGGATCATAGCCTTCATACCTCATTTCCAATGATTTCCTCACCTACAACCAATGTGCTGTTGAATAGGACAACCAAAACTAATTCTTAACACTGCTTAAATGATTAATCATCAAATGCCAATGCAAAAACTTAAATCCAACACATAAAAACAATAACACCAGATTTATGTAGAAAACCCAATAAGGGAAAAACCACAGTGAGAATTAACTCACACTATTGAGAATATCAAAACCGATTACAAGAGGCTCGTAGCCTAAGAAATAAGGACTCACTATCTGACAGGGCTAAAAACTCAGAGGGATCACTGCCATAGAGATACAAAGAAGATAAATAAGACTTGTTATAGAGAGAAGACAATCTCAATGCAACAAAATATTCCACCACAATCACTCACAGTCATGCATGAATGATAAAGTTCACCTTTATCTCACTGCTTTTGGAAACTCAACATTAAGGATTTGCACTAATCTGCAACACTTGCATCACACAAACTCGCTGGATAGAATCAATTTCACATATATCTACTCTTTTCCTTTTCACTTATCTCTCTTCTTTGCTCTTGTATATTTTTCATCACTAACTCATCTTGTATTTATACCATATTCAACTCTGAAACATATCTAAAGTTGGCCATCCAAATTCAAATTCAAATTAGGTCGGCACCAAAACATTCTAGGGTGGAATTAGAATGAGGGTGACCCAAACACATGCTTCATAGGGACCCAAATAGATCCAACATGCTTCACTAACTTCAAAAGTAGTATTCCACACAAGGTTGGCCAAACCAGTGTAAAACACATAGAACCATTAAGCAAAAACTTTCCATATACTAAAATTATCTTCAACACAATCAAGGCAACTCAACTCTAGAATTGCAAGTCATAAGACTTCATCAAAGAGAAATATGGACCAACAACATTTCTCCCAGATCTCAACCAAAAACACAAAAAACCACAGTTCACAACTGGTGAGCACAACTTGCACTGTACAATGAATCAACTGCCAAAATATGGATATAGCATCTTCCAAAAACCAAGACCAACATATCTAAACCATTCAAATATAGGAGCAGATCCAGAGAAAAACCTGGAGCAACTACTCAACACCTGCAACCCGTGTTCATTACAATTTTCTCAATATCCTCAACATATACAACCAACAACAACTAGTTGATAATCTTTAGATCAGTTGACATCAATGACAACACCCTTAATCTTTCCATTCTTGTAACAATCTCCCCCTTTTTCATTGATGGCAACACATGATGTGAAAAACCATCAAAGACACCATACTAGCTCTGAATAGACTTCTCAAGATTTTCTTTTTATTTCTTCCCCTTAGTAGATAATTTCTTATCTTCTTCCTCTTTTTCTTCACATGCTTCCTCTCCTCTTTTTTTTTTCTACATGCTTATTCTCCCCCTTTGACATCAATGGCAAATGAAAAATATTGTTTACATTAATTTCTCCTTTGAAATGAAAAATAGAATACAATGACAATACCTGACACTACTTGCTCCCCCTGAGAGGTAGCCACCAAAAAATTGATCCTGAAGAAAGATAGATCCATAGATCCACTAGACCGATGCATCTCCATATGCATCTAGTTCAAGAAGGGAGAGGAAATAACCCCTAACTTTTCTTAGAGATACTCAAAAGTATCTTTAGGAAGATCCTTCATGAAAATATCAGCCACTTGATCCTTCATTGGAACATACTCATTTTTTACTTCATTCTCCATGACCTTCTCTCTTAAGAAATGATATTTGATAGCTATATGTTTCACCCTTGAGTGCATCACATGATTCTTCAAAATGTTAATTGCACATGTGTTATCACAAAAAATAGAAATAGGATCATCATATACCATTGTGATATCTTTCAATGTCTTTTACATCCATAGAATTTGTGTACAACAAGATGCAACAACAATATGTTCAACTTTAGCAGTAGACAAGGAGACTGAATCTTGCTTTTTGCTCAACCATGCCACTAATCTGCAACCAAGAAATAATGCACCACCACTTGTACTCTTAATTTCATCTACACATCTAGCCCAATCTACATTTGTAGAAGCACTAAGTGTAAAGTCAGTATCTCTAGGATACCATAATCCATATTTCAGAGTGCCATTCAAATATTTGAAAATTATTTTAATAGCAGCAACATGCATTTCCTTAGGATCTTCTTGAAGTCTAGCCACAAGACAAACAACATGCATAATATCTGGTCTAGTAGCAGTCAAATAGAGTAGTCCACCAATAATAGATCTATACTTGCTCTGATCAACCTTAGGTGAATCATCATCTTTACCTAATTTGCAACCAGTCACCATTGGAGTATATACCAATTTGGAACCATCCATCCTAATCTTCTTCAACTTCTTTCTCACATACTTCGACTGTGATTCATTTCTCTATTTAATTGATCTGTAGCACAAGAAATAAATTCATCTCTCCAAACATAGACATTTCAAATTCTTTCTACATATCTTCTGCAAACATCTTGCACATATTTTCATTTCCTACAAAGATAATATCATCAACATATATAATTACAATCAAGATTTTGTCATTTTCAATCTTAAAATATAGATTACTATCTATCGTACCTTTGTTGAAACCTTGTTGAATCAAGTACCTGTCCAATCTTGCATACCAAGCTCTAAGAGCTTACTTCAATCCATATAAAGCTTTCCTCAATCTACACACCATATTCGGTTGCTCTAAAAACTGAAATCCTTCCGGTTGTTCCATATAGACTTCTTCTTCTAGCTCACCATTCAAAAATGCTGACTTAACATCCATCTGATAGACCTTAAAATATTTATGAGCAAAAAATCTTAGGAACATCCTTATAGCTTCCATTCTTGCTACCGGAGCAAATGTTTCCTGAAAATCTATGGCTTCTACTTGTGAGTAGCCTTTACACACAAGCCTAACTTCTCCATTCTCATTCAACTTATTTCTGAATACCCATTTTGATCCAATAACGTTTTTATCTGTTGGTATTGGGACCAATTTCCAAGTTTGATTCTTTTCAATCTGCATAAGTTCTTTCATAGCTTCCACCCAATGTTCATCTTCAAGAGCTTCACTTACAGTGTTCGGTTCAATCTCAGAAAGTAAATAGAGATTAACATCAATAAAAACTCTACTTCTAGTTAATATTCCTTTAGTCTTATCACCAATAATATGATTTTTTGAATGATTCTTCTTTACATATCTAGGTGTCTTAGGTAACATCACTGGAGCATCTTCTTCTCTTTCATTCTATTCATTCTACTTATCTTCTTTCTCACCCTTTTCCTATTCTTCAACAATTTGTTCAATTCTTATGCAATCAGGTTCATCAGATTCATATCCATCAATGTCAATAGAATTCTTCATTGCCTCATCCACCTTAACATTTGAAATTTCTACAATCTTTCTCAGTATTTTATTGTAACATTTGTATTCTTTTCTATTAGTAGAATATCCAAGAAAAATTCCTTCATCACTTCTTGCATCAAACTTTCCCAAAGTTTCTTCTCTTCTTATATAACGTTTGCTTCCAAATACCTTGAAATACTTAGCAGTAGGAATTCTTCCATACCATAGCTCATAGGGAGTCTTTGTACTATTTTCTCTTTCTTGAACTCGATTGAATACATAAATAGCAGTATGAATAGCTTCTTTCTAGTAAAATTTTGATAAACCAGCCTTAGTAATCATTGATCTAGCAGCCTCTTGAACTGTTCTATTTTGCCTTTCAACAACTCCATTCTACTAAGGAGTTCTCGAGGTAAATAACTGTCTCTTTATTCCATGAACTTCACATAACATATTAAACTCATGGGAGGTGAATTCTCCACCTCTTTTAGACCTTAAAATTTTTATCTCCAAGTTCACTTCATTTTCAACCATAGCTTTAAATGTCTTGAGTCTATCTAATACATCTAATTTCTCTCTAAGAAATGTAACCCATGTATATCTAGAATAATCATCAATTAAAAGCATAAATTACCTTTCACCAAGTAGACTTCTCACTCTTGTTGGACCACATAGATCTATATTAACTAAATCCAATAGACCATTAGAAGATTTTTCCTTTGATTTGTAATGATTTCTTGCTTGCTTTCCAAACTGTCAATTTCTATAGATAGTATTGACAGACTTTGTAATTCTTGGTAAATCTCTCACAGCTTGAACAACACTAATCCTTTCCAAGTTATCAAAATTCATGTGACACATTCTCCTATGCCATAACCAACTGTCATTAATCTAAGTCATAAAGCATCATCCATCAATACCTTTAAGTTGATAGATATTTCCTTCATATTTCTTTCTTGCAGCAATCAATGTTCTAGATCCTTTCTGGATCTCACATATCTCATCCTTAAACACAAGATCATAACCTTTACTGCAAATCTGACCAACACACAAGAGATTATGCTTGCAATCCTTAACATAGTAGACATCATCAATGTGATGCTTGCCATAAAGAATTACTAAACCTATCCCACATATTTTAGCACCAGTATCATCTCCAAACATAACCAAGCTTCCATCATATTTTTCAAGGTTAAAAAACTTACTTTTATCACTAGTCATGTGATGTGAACAACCACTATCAACTACCCAATAATTATTTTCTTGTTTAGCATGTAGGGTAGAGATAACCGTTCCTTCATTTTTCTCCTTCTCTAGAGGGCTTTCCTTTACCTATTTTTCAGAATTAGCAGAAGTAGGTTCATTCTTAATTGCCAAGAACAAGCATTCATTGTCATCAAGATCTTCATACTCAGAATGTTGATCAGATATACTAGCATTCTCATTCACATAATATGCTTTGTTAATCTTCTTTCCTTTATTTTCTTTCTCCTATCTTTGTTTATTCCTCTTAGTTCTTTTTAGACACTTTACAACATAATGACCTATTTCTCCACAACTAAAGCACTTAAAGGGAAGCTTACCTTCATACGTCCCGAAGCCTTTCCTCATTCTTCTTAGAAAGTTAGCTTCTATTTCATCAAAGTTTTCTTCATTTGGATCTTTAGCTTTTGTAGCCTTAAAATTAGTCTCTGATTTGCATCCATTCCTTAGACTCAGCTTCCTCATCGCATAAGATGTAAAAAAATCAACAAAAAACCTTTAGTGCAGGTCTTATAATCTATACTCTATTCAATAGCACACACTTTCTCACCATAAGCATCAGGGAGATTCTTGAGAATCTTCTTCATAATCTTGGTTTCATCTACAGTAGCACTAAGTCCTCACATTCTGACCACTATCTCATCCAATCTCTGTACATAAGCTTTAACATTCTCATCTTCAGATATATGTAGAAGCTCAAACTGTGTCTTCAAATTCTATAATTTCACCTCTTTAACTCTTTCATCACCTTCATGCGCTCTTTCCAAAGCATCCAAACTTCCTTAGCAGTCTTCAAATTCTGAACCTTAATCAACTCAAAATGTACCAAATTGCTCTTCAAGATGTACTTCACCTTATCGTTCACTTCATGTGCTTTGATCTCTTTAGGCATACTCATACCATTAGCGGGAGGAGTGTAAGGATTCTTGTAAGCTTTCTCCCCATCATATCCAAAATAATCTAGATATTCTTCCATTAATATTTTCTAGATAGCATAGTTAGTTGCATCGAACCTCGAATAATCATAAATCATTTTTCTAGCCATCCCAGACCTTCCTCAAGCGGTTAAGCTCTTCAACAAGGAACAACGCTCTAATACCAATTATTGAATAAGACAACTAAGAGGGGGGTGAATCAGTTGTCATAGATTTAATCTTTTAATTCAATCACTGGAACTAATTCTTAACACTGCTTAAATGATTAATCATCAAATGCCAATGCAAAAGCTTAAATCCAACACATAAACACAATAACACCAGATTTACATGGAAAACCCAATAAGGGAAAAACCACGGTGAGGATTAACTCACACTATAGAGAATATCAAAATGGATTAAAAGAGGCTCACTGCTTGAGAAATAAGGCTCACTACCAAAATAAGGACTCACTGTCCGAAACAATGACTCACTATCCAACAAGGCTATCAACCCAGAGGTCTCACTACCATAGAGATACAAAGAAGACAAAGAAGACTTGTTAGAGAGAGAAGAAAATCTCAATGCAACAAAAGATTCCACCACAATCACTCGTAGTCATGCATGAATGATAAAGTTCTCATTTAGCTCACTGCTTCTGGAAACTCAACATTAAGGCTTCACACTGATTTTCCACACTCGTATCACACACACTCACTAGATAACATCAATGTCGCATCTATCTTCTCTTTTCCTTTTCCCTTATCTCTCTTCTTCACTCTTGTATATTTTTCATCACTAACTCATCCTGTATTTATACCATATTCAACTTTGAAACATATCCAAAGTCGGCCATCCAAATTCAAATTCAAATTAGGTCGGCGCCAAAACATTCTAGGGTGGAATCAAAATGAGGGTGAGCCAAACACATGCTTCATAGGGAAACAAATAGATCCAACACACTTCACTAACTTTGAAAGTAGTATTCCACACAAGGTCAACCAAACCAGTGTAAAACACACAAAACCATTAAGCACAAATGTTCCAGATATCAAAATTATATTCAACACAATCAAGGAAACTCAACTCTCGAACCACAAGTCATAAGTCTTCATCAAAGAGAAACCTAGAGCAACAACATTTATCTTAGACCTCAAACAAAAACACATAAAACCATAGTTCACAACTGGTGAACACAACTCGCATCGTACAATGAATTAACAACCAAAAATCTGGATATAACATCTTCCAACAACCAAGACCAACATATCTAAACCATACAAATATAGGAGCAAATATGGAGAAAAACCCGAAGCAACTACTAAAAACTTGTAACTTATCTTCATTACAATTTTCTCAATATCCTCAACATATACAGCCAACAACAACTAGTTGATAACCAGTTGATCAATTGAAATCAATGACAATACCTTCAATCTTTCCATTCTTGAAACATGTGCATGATTTTTCTAATATCCCACAAGAAAACATAAGAAGGATAGATGAAGAAATAAAGAAATTTCAAAACTTTATGGTTTCTAAAAACATGACTAGTAGTGTCATTCCTACTTTAGATAATGTGAGGAAAATTCTTGAACAAGAACATGGAATAGAGATTATGTGAAGTCTAGCTCATATTGTTGATAGAAATGTCCCTACATTGACTAGTTGTGCTCAAGATTTTGGGTATACTCAAAGCTAAGGTGGGAATTCAATCTCTCCTTCCATAACCCTTACCTCTATTCCTACATACACTAGAACTTATGTTACCACAACCATTCAACCTACTAGCAATGTCAACACTTCTTTAGGTATTTCGACTGGGAACCCTTCTAACTTTGTGAATTCAAATCTCATATCTCCTCAACCATCCTCTCTCACAAATCTACAATTCACTTACCCTCTACAAAAATACACCACTCCACCTTGTTCCCCTCCATCTCATAATACCAACAATAATCCCATCCTTAACACACTTTTACAAAACATAACATCACTCCAACAACAAATCACCACCCTAAGTCAAAACAACAATGGCCAACCTTTGTAATACATAAAAAAAAATCCCTTATCCTTGGAGATATTGAGAAAACATATGCCACAAGGTATAGAGGTTTGTAGTTTTGAGAAATATGGTGTGAAAGGAGATCCAATTAGTCATGTATATGCTTATACAACCCTATGTAGTGACTTCATTTTTGAAGATAAACTCTTGGCTAAGCTATTTCCTTAATATTTGAAAGATACTTCTGTAGAGTGGTTTTTCTCCCTAATGAATAATTCAATTGGTTCATTCAATGAACTTATTGATTCCTTTTACAACCACTTCCAAATTCACATGGGTCCCAAGATCACCTTAGCTGATTTAATGACATGTAAACAAAAGGTTGATGAAAAAGTCACAGATTTCATAATGCGATATTAAATGTTTTATTCACAAATAAACATTAAAATTCCTAATTCCAAACTTCAAAAAATGTTTATTTCCAATTTAGAAGAAAATATCCAAACTAAGCTTGATATGTTGAGATTTCCTTCCTTCACACAACTATGTACAATCCTTTGTGATTACTAGAATTTGGTTAGTAGTCCTAAAGTGAAAAATTCCTCTATCCATCTTGAAAATTCTAAATCCACACCTCAAAAAAATACCAGTGTTTCAAGAAGAAAAAAAGGGCTTACTACAAATTAATCCCCCTCAATCCAATAAAAAATTTAACACCCAAGTGGCTGCTATAAAGATGAAAAAACCATATGCCTTTGCGGAAAGAAATAGACAATTTACACCTCTACCCGATACCCTTCATAATACCATGTTGCAGCTCTTAGAGAAGAATTTGATCTCCTGACCTCCTATTAGAGATCTTGATCCTACCAAGACTTTACCTCCAAGCTATAGACCAAATTCCTATTGTCATTTTCATCGACAAAATGGACATGATACAAAACATTGCAAGCATCTTAAACATATTGTGCAAGACCTCATTGATTCTAATCATATCTAAATTGGAGGTGTGAATGATCAAGGGAATAAGTTTGTAGCTCCTCCTAATCAAAATTTGTTAATATTTACCAATCCCATGCCTAATCATAACATATCCTTTATCAAAGCTAGTGAAACAGAGAATAATGTGATGAATGTTGATATTGATGATGAAAATACCAAAGATAATGAGAACAACCTTATGGATGATTTAGTTGCAATTATTGATGTTAAACCTCATAAGGTCCCAATTAAAACGTTGCTTGATATTTCTTTCTCACAACAAGATATACTTAAACATGCACTCGATGGTCCTCTCTACATAGATGGAAGAATCAATGACAAGCCTACTAATGGGATATTAATTGATCCTATTTGTGTGGAGAACGTGATCACTAAAGAATTCCTATTTATGTATGAGCTTTATCAAGATACATATGAAAAACTGAAAGCATGGATCAAAATGCATAATGGTTTTGTGTGCCCTACGATTGGATTGATAAATATCCCTCTAAAGGTTGGACCGAAAGAATTAACTGTATCATTCACCATTATCCCATCGTCGAACCAATTTTGTCTAAATTTAGGCTATCCATGGCTTCGATCGATGAATGTCATCGCGTTAGTTGTGTATAAATGTTTAAAGTTTCCATTTGTAAATGAGATATATATGGTGCATCATAGTGGCTTTAATCTTGTGTCTTCTTGTGGTAAATTCTCATTGGATTTCTTTTGGCCCAAGCCTATTGAACCCATTAGACCCCGTGAAGACTTATTTTCTAAATCCTATCAAAATTTTAAGGAAAATCACATAGGAGAATTATCCCTTAGCACTATGCATCAACCTTTGATTGAGCCTCCTATCCTAGATGAAACCATGATTGAACCAAAATCCCTTCCAAATATCCAAGAGCAGCCTATGACAAATCCTTCACCCACTTCCTATAAGAGACCACAAGATAACCAAACAAATCTCATTGTGTCTCCCAAAGTCAAACAAGTTTACAAATCCAAAGATAAAGTGGTGGAAGAACCTCCCATGGTTCCTTCTGTTCCTTCCTTAAGGGAAGAAAAGAAACCTATGGTTGATAAACCTACTCCCACACAAACCCAACTTGAAAACCACATGAAAAGAAACCAAAATGCTAGAGAGCATAGGGATAGATGTCATGTTATTGCTCATTTGTCACAAGAAAAAGAAAAAAAGAACAACACAGAAAATCAAAATCCAAACTTGTCTCAAGTAAGGCATGATGCCTCTTTTCCCTTGCCACATCATAAACAACAACAAACTTCTATGGATATTATCATTAGACCTTCTGTTGTGATTAATCTAGATGATGATATTGAAATTTCTAAGATTGATGAGGAAGTGCATAATGAGCTAAATCTAATTTTTTCCTCTTTTATGAACTTAAAATATGATTCTACTAATAAGAGTGTTGAACTTGGTGTGTGCCCTAGTTTGGCAGTTGATATTTATGCTTTGGCTAGTTGTCCACCTTCCACATATACTGAACAAGATTTGGATGTGGATGAACTTCTATAGGTTGAATCACATGTACCTTACTATTATTTTTCTTTGTTCTCTTTTGCATGTTTCTTTGTGTGTTTGCATGTGCATGATGTGGTCCTCCATACTGTTCTATTTGATGTATCTATCTTCATGTGCATTCCTCTATATGTATCTACATTCTTCTCTATGTCATAAACATTTATCTTTTCATTTGTCTAGTGTTTTCCTTTTAGGGATGATGCAAGGCGTCAAGACATTTAGGTCTCTTCCATGTTGACCCAAAAGCTTTTTTTTTCACTCTCTATGTGTCATTCTTCCAGTTCTATGAGTATTTGGGGAATGATGATGTTTCAGAGCTCTAAAACAATATTGTAGCAAAGATATATTGACCTCGAATCTCTAGATCCCTTATGTATTTTTAAGGACAACCCTTTTAATGATGTAGCTTCATTTGGTAACATATGACTGGAATAGGTATTTTAGAGTAAGCTCTCATGTCCTCTTTATGGTTAGCATAGACTATTTGCTACTTTAAAGTTATTGCTCACAATAATGGTGTTAGAAATTCCTTTAAAGTGGGGGAATACACTAACATTATTTTCAACACTTATGTTCTTTGTGCAATTTTCTTTCTTCTTGTGATGCATCCTTTTCTTGGTGGTGTCATTAGGTTTGATGTCCTCTAAGAGAAAGATATTTCTTAGCATACAAATTTCCTCTTAGTGGTGATGCTATGCATTGCATTCCCTAAGTTTCCAACCTTTTACCTTGGACTTTTCCTCTCTTGGAGACATTAGGCACAATGATCCCTAAGAAGAAGACCTTACACGAACTAAGAAAAATCCCTTTGAACAAAACCATATATATATATATTGTTAGCATATTGTTGTCATTGATGTTAAAGGAAAGTTTTGGGATTAGGTGTGAGATGGAACTGATCCTGTATGAAGGTAGTGCTAGTATTGATGTAAAAATGTTGTCATTAATGTCTAAGGAGAGTTTTGGATCTGGTTCTGGAAGATGGATTGCAGGCTATAAAAGTTGCTCAAAATGTTGCATTGTTGTCATGCAATTTTGTCATTTTGATGCAGTGAATTCTTCTAGTATTAAAAAGTGAAACCTAAGTCCAAATTCGACATGGGTTTTCTAAGAGCATCTCAAAAATGTGTTCTACAGGTCCAAGGGTTAAAGGATGAGCTCAAAAAAAAATTATTTGTGCCCTCGAACAAAATTAGGGTTTACTAGTTAAACCCGAGGGTTGTAGTCATGGTGCTTTAACAGTCTTTCTATTTTACTATTGACTACTTGTTGAAGGTTGCAAGTCACGTAAGTTATAACTTATTCCTATAAGTTTGTTTGATGACCGACCCCATCACCTAGTCATCTAGTTGATGCTACCGATATGTTCCTTTGGAGATCGAATGGTGCACATTCAAAGTTAGTAGATCTGACAGTTATCATTAGGTATCATGCATCGCAGAAAGCTCCTCAAAGTTGTCTTGTAGTTCAATGATGTGCAATGGAGATGGTTCAATGGCTATGATCAAGTGGATCCAACGGTGCTTGCTAACCCGGTATGTTCCTGGTGGGTCCTGGCTAGGCCTCACAGGGAAGTAGGGAATGGTGGTGATCAACAAGATTTTGATCGAACGATGAACAATAAAGGAGAACAAACTTCGGTGGGTATAGCAGACATGTGGTGTAATATCACTCTGTTGCTTCACATCGCTATTGTGAAGTGAAACATTTGGAGATTTGAGCGATGAGTGATGAAAGTGGAGTGTGATGTTAGCAGGAACAGGTGTCTAGATGTTATTGCATCGCTGAGTGTTAGTGCATTGCACTTACACATCCTTGAGACATAAAGCTTTCAACGATGAGTGATGAGTGTTGAGTAGTAGTGGAGTATGACATCAAAAGAGGACACATGGCATAAGCCCACTAGCCCGTGGTAGTTTTGTGGGCTCATTGTCAGTGCTAGTGGGATAGCGAGGGATAGTGTAGATTGAATGACAGATAATCCTACGGTGATTGTTGTGTCTCGATTCAACGTGGAAATGAATGGTGGTGCTCATAGAAAATTATTGATATGCAATGGAGGATAGAGATTTAAAAGAGGTGATTGGACAATGATTTCTACATTTCTTCAAATCACAGATATGTATATGAATGACTTGAGTGAAGTAGCAATATGTGATGGAAGTAGTGCCAAAGGAGATGAGATCAACGAAGGAGATTTAAAGACCATTTATCAGATGATCATGTTTTAAAGTTGTGACAATGAAAGATGTGTTGTGTGGTCTCACAACATGCCCCAAGGCTATAAGACTTGGGGACCCCAAGTGAAAAATAATTCTTATGGCAAGTGCTAGCTAGTTGGAAAGATCACCAGAAGTCGAGAGAAAAGAGAAATCTTTTAAAAAGAGTACTTCGTAATTCAAGTGTTCTGGGTACCGGGTACTGGGAACCATGAATGTTAAAAAGGAAAAAGGTAATGCAAGTATTGAGTAAAGTATTCTGGTATGATAGTCAAGGTCCGGTAAAGATGGAAGTTCTGGTAAAACCAAAGTTCAGAAAGATCATGGGTAAAGTTGAATACCGGGTATTGGGTAACAATGCAAATTAAAAATTTAAAATTTTAAGGTTATCTAAGAAGTTTGATAGTCCAGTAACCCAGTATACAAAAGGATGATTACACAAGAATTTGTGATTTTCTTGAAAGTGTGTTATTTATGATGGATTTATATGATAACGAATTAATGATGGTTTTATTTACATGAGATTTTTATAAATGTTTTTTTTTAAAAGGGATTTAATAGGTGGAATTTGTGATTGCAGGAGAAACAGATTGCGATGTAGATTTTAGGTATGGACAATTAGAAAAATTTGAATCATGAATAGAATCATATCTAGATCGGGCCGCATATTCTAGGAAGTTATATGTAGAGGGGTTTGAGTCCACCGGAATACTAGGGATCTCGGTAATTCACATATGGCGATAGAAAGTGCCAACCTCTGAGGAAGCTCATTCCCAAGAGTAGAAAGCATGAGGTAGAACCAAAGTGTAGGAATAGGATGATAAATTAATCATCCTAAATATATGGGAAAGCTCCTATACACTATCCTGATTCAAGTTATTTTCCTAGCGAAAATAAAAAATATGAAAAACTCGAAGGACTTCAACGTGTAGATGGAGGTTGACCTTCGTTGACTTCATTTGCAATTCTCTTACCAGTCGCCACATTCCACGTGCCTTGATGTGATTCATCCCTTGGATTTCCTCTCATGTATTTGTCTTATCCTACCCGTGTCTTCTATAAAAGGCCAGGGGATACCTTTTTTTAAGTTAAGTTCAAAATTTGTGGATGTTAGAAGAGCCAAAACTTCTTTAAGTTTTGTTCTTTTTTCTTATTTTCTGAATAATTTTGGACTAAAAAATTGTATACACATAGAACTTAATCAATATAAAAGCCAATTTGATAGCTACCTATCTCATGTATTTTTGTAGTTGGTTTTGTTAGTTCAATCAAACAAGATTGTATGTTGCATCGTTTAAGGGTGCATATAGATCCTACTCGATGTCCAAACTAAAACCCCCTTTTTAAAAATATTGCACCATTTTATGCCTAGTTGTGAAGCAATTTGGTGAAGTAAAAAGAGGTTTGCTTTGATTTGATTAATTCTTGGGCATACGTGGAGAATAACTAGGAGAAATTTTATTTTGTAGTATATTTTATGCTTTATTTTAGATTAGATGTTTAAATTCTTGAAAATGTTCCAAAAAATAGATGAATGAATGGAATATTTTTTATTTTTTTTTCATTTTCTATGAAATTGTTGAATGCTTAAAGCAAAATCTACTTAAGTGAAAGCAAAATTGTTTGAAATTCATGAAATATTATTGCAAATCTTTTGATTTCATGAGATTATTTTATGATCAAACTAAAAATATTGTATCTAATGTTTATGATTCTTAATGAAACTGGAGATGTTCTCAATGAAACCAAGAATAACCATAGACCCCTTGAGATTAACAACAATATCATATCATACCCTGGAGTGATCCTTGTATGGTCAAGATCTGACTATCGGAGCCTTGGGATTAAGCTGAGTTAACCTTTTCCTATTACATAGACACCTTAGGTTGCCCTAGTTTAGTCTTTCAAGTAAAGATAGGTTCTTCATGGTTTTCCTATGAGGATTTTATCTGCACTATTGTTGCAAGTGACATCATCATCAATAGGAATTGGTGCTAGAAGGAGGGCCATCTTTTATTTTTCTTTATATCTCTATCTCTTTGTTTTGTTTAGGAATATGTATTGGTTCTAGGTTTAAAAGGTAGCTTGTAAGGTGAAAGTCTAATGCAAGCTAGTATTTCAAATATGGAAGTTGAAAAACTCTAGAAAATTCTTAATTGGATGTTACATCCTTTGAGTTTATTCACATTTGGTAGTCACCGAGTGTAGAATTCATGATACAATTGATCATAGTGAACTTGATTGCTAATTTTTTTTAACTAGGGTAAGTTTGGCTATGTATAAGGTGATTTCGTTAACGAAAGAAGTTTTAACTACTAGAAGAAAGGGAGTGTTAACAAGAAATATGTTGAATCATGAAATAGAGTATGACCCAAGTGGAATTGAAAATGTTAAAAAATTGATTGATATACCAAAATAGTTTGATAATTGTGATTGTTATGAAGAAAATCTTAAGGTGTTGTAGGAAAACATGCGAGAATGCTAAGACTCATAAATATTGCACCGAAAATGAGGAAATGACATCGATGAGTTATCATTCTCTTCATACTTGTTTGTGAAGATGGGTGGGAAAATCGAGTGGGAAACACGTGTTTTTTGTTCCAAATTGAAAATTTACAAGATAAAAAAGGAAATTTTCTTGATTTTATGCAAGATACAAAGTATCAAGTTTTTACTTTTTCTCTCTCTAATAGCAATATAAATTGTGATATCGCTTGGTCTAAGAAAGTTCAAAGTGAAGGCAGGATCGAGGACATGAAAATTTTTGGAGGAGAAGAAAATCAAGAAATGAACACATCCGTTCATGGAAATGGATAGAGTAAAAAGGAAAACCATGAACTAGGGCTAAAATAAGGTAGAGTATTTCTGAATCAGAGGAAGTGTGTGCAATCGACCTTTGATGAGGTCATTTTCATACATATGAGCCAATTTATTGGTAAGTACGCCTTTGAATTTACAATTGTTAAACGTAGAAAATTGAAACAAATTCATTGTTATAGTAGGACATTTGAAAAAAATTCAAGTGAATTTAAGGATAAACCTATTGTAATTCATACGAAAACAACAATGGAAATAGTCATTGAACTTAAAATAATTTTTTTTATTAGGGTTAGTCATATGTTAAATTAGATTTTTGGTTAGTAAGGGTTAGTTTGCTTTTGTAGGGTTTGTTTTGCTTTTATTTTTTTTCTTTTCTTTCTTTTTCTATTTGGCCCTTTGCATTAGCAAATTCTATTTAACTTATCATACACATGAGAGAAAATTCAAACATTTGAAACATTGTGATGTGAAATGAAAAATGATAAAACCACACATAGTAAATACATGCTTTAAAATGTACAACAAAGCTATATATGTAAATATATGTGTGTATATCATGTATATACATGGAAGTATCAAAATTCTTGTTGTAAAAAGAGAAAAAAGATCAAAAAAAGAAAAAAGAGGGAGTTGAGCTATAGATAGGAGTAGTCATTCAGTCAATTTGGTATGCCTCATCCATTAAGGCTAAATACCCTATGTAGGAAAGTTCCCGGTGAACTTCAAAGTCAAGAGTATGGAGGTCAGTAAGAAATGGCCGGAGTGGAACCACTTCCCCATGTTCAAGGAACCATGGAATATCATCCATGGAAGGGATTCCAATGGTCGGATGTGCAACAGACAGAGCCGTATCCAGATTCTCCAAATATTCAACTTGCACTATCCACTCTACAGTTGAGCGAACATATTCAATAGGAATCCCAATATCAGGAGCGATGCTACAAAGCGAGAAGCCAAGTCAGAATAGAATGGGTAGTAAGCTCTGGATTCCACATATTGTTCCCCAATGACTAAGGACAAGTTTGACACAATGAAACTAGTAGTTCGAATGAAGAAAATATTTTCAAGCCTTTGAGTCATGATACAACCCAAGAAAATATTCTAGCGGCGAGAGTTGGTTAGGAAAATTGGGGTATCCATGACCTAGAAGCAAGCAAGGACAATCAAAATAAGAAAATGCAAAATAAAAAGAAGGCAGAGTAAAAGTGTGAAGAATTTGAGAGAAGTGCAAAATTTATAGAAAATTGTGAAGAAGTTATGGTACATAGTTGCCTAGATTGAAGTCTTGAAATTTGTAAGCAAGGTGGCAACTGAATGAGTTTGTCCAGAGAAAAAAGTTAAATCAAATTAATTTTTACACACAATTGGTGAAAATTTGCTTCAAATTCAACCAATATGAAGATTGTGAATCAAGCAAGTTAAAGATTTTGAAATTAATGGTGGTCATTTGATTGTGTTTTTATTAAGCCGTATTAATCATGAAGGTGCCTATGTGTGCAAAGCGGAAAGGAAAATTAAGCCGGTAAGGTAGCACATGTCATCACCTAGAAATTTGAAAGAAATAATACATGCGAATTGAGGCGTGCAAATTTAATGCAGAATAATGAAATCATGTTTAAGTGTCATCATGAAATTTTTTATCCATTAATGTGGTGCAGTGCCATCAAATTGGAATCGCTAGCCAAGTATTTAGTAGTTGCCATAAAATTTGATTAGAAGGGTGGTAACTAATGGTTCTAAATTTACATTTAAATTTGGTGATTAAGTTGTTTTTCACTAAATTTTAATTTATACATATCTTCTAACATATAGTGAGTTGAAGTTAGCTAGGATTTGGATTAAAGTGGTAAGGTTTAGAAGAAAATACACACCAACAGGGAATTATTAAATGAGCTTTTGGGAAGTAGTGAAATGATGAAGGGATTTGCATTGAATGAAAAATCAAAAGGTAACCTTTTCTACCATTGTAATTCCCAACCTAACAGTGGGCTTCATTGCTTGCAAGTTGAATGAGCTATCAATGAAATATCAAAAGCGATAATAAAAATCAACTCTTTAGGCTATCCAAATATATCTACCAAGGCTATGGGTGCCTAGCTGGCAGTAGAGCTATGTTTGGGGGAATTACAGAGATAACCTTGTCAGGGTTATGGACACTTGACTGGCAGCAAGGCTCTATCCTTGGTTGGCTTTAGAGGATTACCATATTATGTAGTTCAATGTCAATGAACTTATTTTTTTACTAAGTTCCAAAAACTGGAATTAATCAAAGAACACACAGATATTTATGGATGAATTTTACTATTTTTATGTCAGAATCTAGGTAAAGGTAAAGAGTTATTATTTTAAAACATGAATAAATTATAATTTACAACTAGTGATTTAATCCCAATTTTTGGTTTAAATTTGGTTTTATTGGTTGCAAGTTGTTGTGTGGTCTCACAACACGCGCCGAGACTATAAGACTTGGGGACCCCAGGTGAAAACTAATGCTTATGGTAGGTGCTAGCTAGTTGGAAAGATCACCAAAAGTCAAGAGGAAAGAGAAATATTTTAAAAAGAGTACATAATTCAAGTGTTAAGGGTATTGGGTACCGGGAATCAGGAATGTTAAAAAGGAAAAAGGTAATGCAAGTATTGAGCAAAGTATTTTCCTCTGATAGTCAAGGTACAATAAAGATGGAAGTTCTGGTGAAACTGAAGTTTGGGAAGATCATGGGAAAAGTTGAATACTGAGTGTCAGGTACCGGGTAACAATGCAAATCAAAGTTTTAAAATTTTAAGGTTATCTAAGAAGTTCGATAGTCTGGTAACCAGGTATATAAAAGGATGATTACGTAAGAATTTGTGATTTTTTTGAAAGCATGTTATTTATAATGGATTTATATGATAACAAATTAATGGTGGTTTTATTTACATGATATTTTTATAAATGTTTTTCTTTAAAGGGATTTAATAGGTGGAATTTGTGATTGCAGGAGAAGCAGATTGCGATGTAGAGTTCAGGTATGGATGGTTAGGAAAATTTGAATCACAGATAGAATCATATCCAAATCGGGCCGCATATTCTAGGAAGTTATATGCAGAGGGGTTTGAGTCCACCAGAATACTAGGGATCCTAGTATTTCACATATGGCGACATAAAGCGCCAACCTCCGAGGAAGCTCATTCCCGAGAGTAGAGAGCTGAGGTAGAACCAAAGTGTAGGAATAGGATGATAAAGCAATCATTCTAAATATATGGGAAAACTCCTACACACTATCCTGATTTAAGTTTTTTTTCTTGGAAAAAATAAAAAAAGATGAAAAGACCGAAGGAATTCAACGTGCAGATGGAGGGTGACCTTTGTTGACTTCATTTGAAATTCTCTTAGTAGTCACCACATTCCACATGCCTTGATGTGATTCATCCCTTGATTTCCTCTCATGTATTTTTCTTATCCTATGAATGTCTTACTTCTATAAAAGGCTAGGGGATACCTTTTTTTTAAGTTAAGTTCATAATTTGTGGATGTTGGAAGAGCCAAAACTTCTTTAGGTTTTGTTCTTTTTTGCTATTTTCTAAATCATTTCGGCCTAAAAACTTGTATGCAGATAGAACTTAATCAATATCGAAGCCAATTTGATAGCTACCTATCTCATGTATTTTTGTAGCTGGTTTTGTTAGTTCAACTGAACAAGACTGTACGCTACGCCATTTAAGGGTGCATACAGAACCTACTCGGTGTCCAAACTAAAACCCCCTTCTTTAAAATCTCACACTGCTTTATGCCTAGTTATGAAGCAATCTGGTGAAGTATAAAACAATTTTCTTTAATTTGATAAAATCTTGGGGCATGCATGGAGAATAACTGGGAGAAATTTTATTTTTCAGAATTTTTTATGCTTTATTTTAGATTAGATGTTTAAATTCTTGAAAATGTTCCAAAAAATAGATGAGTGAATGGAAATTTATTGAAAATCTTTCATTTTCTATGAAATTTCTGAATGCTTAATGCTAAATCTAATTAAGTGAAAGCAAAATTGTTTAAAATTAATGAGATATTATTTCAATTTTTTTGATTTCATGAGATTATTTAATGATTGAACTGGAAATCTTGTATTTGATGTTTATGATTCTTAACGAAATTGGAGATGTTCTTAATGAAACCAAGAATAAACATAGACCCCTTGAGATTAACAAAAATATCACATCATACCCCTGAGTGAACCTAGTATGGTCAAGACCTGACTATCGGAGCTTTGGGATTAAGCTGAGTCAACCTTTTGCTATTACACTGACACCTTAGGTTGCCCTAGTTCAGTCTTTCAAGTAAAGATAGGTTCTTCGTGGTTTTCCTGTGAGGATTTTATCTGCACTATTAATGCAAGTGACATCATCATCAACACATTGGATATTGGATCATGGTGCAAAGGTAGGAGATCAATAGTTTAGTTTTGAAAGCAAAGATTAACAATGGCTAAACTTCCATGTACACAGGGTTTCACTTGGAAACTGACATAGAGGAGAAAATTAAATGTTCTACCTACTTCAACGATAGATGTAATGTGATTTGATGCATAGAGTGGTGGCACAGATGGATACAAAGATAAGGATGCATTGATTGCATATTTGATCTTAGGGTTTGACAGAGAGAGAATGAAGGAAAGTTCTCTGCACCAAAATTTAATTTTGTGTAGCTCAATACAATTGTATGATAGTGGAAAAGATATCCTGAACCATAACAAAATATTTGTAGGAAGTGGAGGATCTTGAGGTAATCATCATCAGTTAGGTACACACAAAACACATGAGAATATTGTATAAGGGGTTCAAATGTGAGAAGAGAGCTGAGAAGGGAGTGCATAGTGTACAAGTGATTCTGAGCTCTAGAGGTGGGCATAGAATGCATTGTAAATAAAAGGAAAGCTGCACAAAAGGTATGATGGTGCATTGAGGCGGACCAAGAATGCGCTAAAGAAGAAGGAGAAGAACATAGTTGAACCAGTGAGGTGTAGAGTAGAGAAGAGAGTTGTAACAGAAACATATAGTTGAGTAGTTGTAGAGTAAGCTATAACATGGAACTGTGTTCTTAATGAAAAATTTGTAAAAAGTCATTTGAGTTGTAAATTTGATAGGTTGGTGCCATTAGATAACTAAGTTGGTGCTCAGTTTAGGGGATTGGTGTCTCCTTATGGTTGAAGCCCTTAAAGTTTGTAACATAAGGATTTCCTTGTGAGGTTGAATTAGGATAGTAGATCCTAGCAACATTTTCTCACCGTGGTTTTTCCCATTTTGGGTTTTCCACATATATCTATTGTTATGTGTTGATATTTTATGTGCATGTGTGTTTCATATCTTTTCATGCTTTAATATGCACATCTAGATTTAAGAGTTTTGTCCGCACTTAGATTAAGAAGGTTAAAAAATTTAGTATCTACTGATTCATCCCCCTCTTAGTAGATTATTGTATTCCAACAATTGGTATTAGAGCCCTAGGTTCCCTGGGAGAAGCTTAACTAGCTCGGGTAGATTCTTGGATTTGTGAACACAATGGCCAGTCAAGAAAGTTCTTCCACAAACAAGCCACCCTAGTCTGATGGAACATATTATACCTTTTGGAGTTTTTTTATGAAGAGATACTTGGGATCATTAGGATTTGATGTGTGAATGTGTGTTGTAAATGGATACATACCACCAGCTACACCTCCCACTAATGCTACAAGGAAAAGAGATTATGAGAACAATGAAAAGGTATAGTTTTATATTACAAAAAACTTGTCTAGATCTATGCATAGAAAGGTTATGTATTGTGAAAATACATAAGATTTTTGGGATACATTGAAGATCTATGAAGGAGATGACAAGGTGAAATTGGCCAAGATTCAAGTGTTGAGGGCCAGATTTGAAGGTCTAAAGATGATAGAAGAAGAGAATATTGTAGACTATCTTCAGAGAGTTAATGATATAGTGAACTCCATTAGAGTATATGGAGAAGAAGTAAAGGAAGCAGTCATTTTCCTAAAATTTCTTAGGTCTATGACCTATAAGTATGGCTCTAAGATCTCATCAATAGAGGAAGGAAGAGAAATAGAAAAACTCACTCTTAATGAGGTACATGGTATATTCACTGCTTATGAGATGAGGATGGGAGATGGAGAGCCATCTAGAAAATAATTTTCTTTCAAGGTTTTCAACAAAGTAAAGGATGAGGCACCTAAGAAAGATAAAGCTGAAATCACCACATCTGAACAAGCAAAAACTGATGAGGAAGAAGCAAACTTCATTAGAAGGTTAAGGAGAGGTTCTAGCTAGTACAAAGGTAAGTTAACATTCAAATTCTTTGATTGTGGAAAGGTAGGAAATTTTGCTTCTAAGTTCCCCTACAAGAAGGATAATCTTGAACAAGAAGAAGACCACAAGAAAAAGAAAACCTATTATCCTAAAAGGAAGAGTTTTGGAAAGAAGAAGAAAAGCTTGTACATTGAAGAAGGAAGTGATTCATTTGATGCTAATGATAGTTTAGATGATTATCTTGACCGTGCTCTTGTGATGGAAGAAGAAAAGGGATAATTTATTCTCATGGACAAAGACTCGATGAAGCAGAAGCATGGTATGGGTAAGCATCTTGGTGAAGAAGAAGCTGAAATAGATCTAGAAGGAGAACTTATTTCAGCCTTAGAGGATCTTGATGTTCTAAGAGATGAAGCTGAAGGACTAAAAAAGGAGAATAAGAAGCTATCTAGAGAGCTTGAGGAATCAAATCACATGGTAGTAAATCTAAAACTTCAAGTAGAGGAAGCCAAAAGAATGGAAGAGGTGATGAAATCCAAAGTAGGATTTGAGATAGACAGATGCATGAAGCTTGAGGCAGAAGTAGTTTCCTTAATAAAATATTTGTAGAAAGCCAAGGAGCAGATTGAGAGAGGATCAGAGATCCTTGATGAATTATTGAGCACACAAAAACCTGCAAATAAAGAGAAATTTGGTTTAGGACTAGAAAGAGGAAAGAATTCCTTTGCCAATGAGTCAGTAAAACTTTATGAAAGGTTTAGGGAAGTAGAAAAGTTAAGTTCAAATGATGAAAAATCATGTAAGGAAGTTGTTGATGAAGAGGAGAAGTAGTCCATTGAGTTGAAGAAATCATATGAAGTAAACAAGCTTGTGGTAGACAAGAAGAATAACCAGTTGGTCTAGGATGAATAAAGGAAGAAGTAGAACATGACAAGGATTAATGTTGTTGGTTTCACAAGAGTATGTGATCAAAGGAGGCCAAGACAAAGAAGAACACCTCATCCAACCCAAGGAAAAGCTATGACTAGGTATTCTTCATACTTTCATGGATATTGTTATACATGTAATCAGTTTGGTCGTAGGGATAGAGAATGTAGAGTCATTCCCAAGGGAAATACAAATTATGTAAGAAAAAATCCATTTGATCCCTTAGTTGATATGAATGTAATCTATTACAACTGTGACAATTTTGGTCACATAACTAGAAACTATAGAAAAAAGTTCATAAGATCAAATGTTTAGTTTGAGAAGAAGAAGAATACAAACCCCAAAATGGAAAATGAATCTAAGGGTCCTAAGGAAGAGGGTGAGAAGATTGAAAGGAAACCCAAGAAAAAATGGCAAGAAAAAGTGTTAAGTTCTACTAAATATATGATTTCCCAAAATACACTACATGCAAAGAAACAAAATCTGTGTGTAATTGATAGTGGCTACTCCAAGCATATGACTGGAGATAGGGGAAAATTCATTGAGCTCAAAAGTTATAAAGAAGGCTCAGTAAGTCTAAGAGATAATACCACCATCAAGATTTTTGGTAAGGGAATCTTTAGCTTAGATGGAAAGAACAAGACAAAAGATGTTCTTTAAGGATATAAACATAACCTTCTAAGTGTTAATTAGTGATAATGGTTATAAAGTTACATTTAATTCTAAAGGATGCAAGATAAGGAAGAATGGTAAGACAATTGCACAAGGAGTTAGGATTGATAGTAATCTATACAATCTTTGTGAACTAAAATGAAACACTTGTTTAATAAGTCATGTAGATGAGATTTGGATATGGCATAAACGATTAGGGCATGCCAACTTTGACAATCTGGTAAAAATAAGCTCAAAAGGGCTAGCAAGAAATATGCCAAAGATAACCAAGCCTACAAACACCACTTGCAAAGAATGCCAACAAGGAAAGAAAACAAAGGAAAATTTTCCAACAAAGGATTATTCAACCACAAAACCCTTGCAAATAGTTCACACTAATCTGTGTGGTCCCATGATGACAAGAGGGTTGCAAGGTGAGAGGTATTTCATGCCATTAATTCATGATTATAATAGAATGGAATTGGTAACCTTTCTTAAGGACAAGGCTGAGGCACTTGATAAGTTTAAGATATTTAAGAAGCTTGTTGAGAAGGAAATCGGTAGGAGAATCAAGTGCTTAAGATCAGATAGAGGAGGAAAATTCACATCAAGTGAATTCAATGTGTATTGTGAAGGCCATGGAATCAAAAGGCAATATTCTACACCAAGAACTCCACAACAAAATGGAGTTGTAGAAAGAAGAAACATGATAGTCAAGGATATGGCAAGAGCAATGCTAAGTGAGGCTAAATTGACAAATAATTTTTGGAAATAAGTAGTTCATACTATAGTATAAATTTAGAAAAAATATCTTCTAAGAGTAAATAGTGGCAAGAATCCATTTGAACTATGGAATGGAAGACCTTCATCTGTCAAATATCTAAAGATTTTTGGCAGCAAATGCTATATAAAGAGAGAAGATGAAAATTTGGGGAGCCTTGACTCAATATGTGATGAAAGAATATTTTTAGGATATTCCACCCAAAGCAAAGCTTACAAGTGTTATAACAAGAGGATCAATAGGATAGTTGAAAGCATCAATGTCAAAATTGAGGATTTAAATCACGTCAAGCCCAACAAAAACAACCTTGAGATTGAATTAGAAGATGAAGAAGAGGTTGTTGATGAAGAAAATGAGGAAGAGGTATGTGAACCAGAGAATGAAAAAGCACATGCAAAGTATGTGCAAAAGGATCATCCAGCAGATCAAATAATTGGTGATAAAAATGAAGGAGTTTTGACTAGGAGAAAACTTGAAAAGAATAAGGAACAAGTGAATTTTTCTCTCCTATCACAAATTGAGCCAAAGAGCTTTTCTGAAGCCAGTAAGGATGAAAGTTAGATAAAGGCCATGGAGGAATAGTTAAATCAGATTGAGAAAAACAAAACATGGGAATTGGTTCCTAAACCCCCAAGCAAAAATGTTATTGGTACAAAATGGGTGTTTAGAAACAAGTTGAATGAAGATGAAGCTGTAGTAAGGAATAAAGAAATATTAGTGTGCAAGGGGTATGCGCAAGTCAAAGGCATTGATTTTGAAGAGAAATTTGTACCTATAGCAAGATTAGAAGCAATCAAAATGTTTCTTGCATTTTTAGTGTATAAGGGATTCAAGGTATATCAAATGGATGTCAAATCTACATTCTTGAATGGAAACCTAGAAGAGGAAGTCTACATAGAACAACCAAAAGGTTTTCCGATATCAAAAGATGATGATTATGTGTGCAGATTAAGGAAAGCATTGTTTGGTATCAAGAAAGAACCAAGGGAATGGTATTCTAGGTTAGACCAATACCTGCAACAATAAGGATTCAAGAAAGGATGTGCTGATAGTAATTTGTACTTCAAATTAGAAGATGAGCACATGATTATTGTTGTTGTTTATGTAGATGACATCATTTTTGGAGGTAGAAATGATAGAATGTGTAAATTATTTGCTATGCATATGCAAGATGAATTTGAAATGTCAATGTTAGGAGAGTTTTCATTTTTCCTTGGTTTACAAATTTTACAAACTAATAATGGGATATTTATATCTCAAACTAAATATGCTAAGGAAATGCTTAAGAAACATGGCATGGAAGATAGTAGACTAGTCAGTACTCCCATGATAATTGGTTGTAAGTTGAGTAAATCAAATGAGTCACCTGAGGCAAATTAGACAATGTACAAGTCAATGATAGGAAGCTTTCTATACTTAACTGCATCAAGACCAGATATTATGTAAGAAATATGTTTCATTGCAAGGTTTCAGGATGCACCAAAAGAATCTCATGTCAATACTGTAAAAATAATATTCACATACATCAAATGTATAGCTTATTATGGGTTATGGTACCCCAAGAGAAAGGATTTTTCCTTAACAACATATACAAATGCTGATTGGGTAGGAAGTGTAGATGACAGGAAAAGCACCAGTGTTGGAGCTTTCTTCATAGGAAACAAGTTAGTTTCCTAGATGAGCAAAAATAAATAATCAGTTACTCTATCCATAGTAGAAGAAGAGTATGTGGAAGCAGTAGCTTGTTGTACACAAGTCCTATGGATGAAGCAGACACTCAAGGACATCAAGGTTGAGTACAAAGAACCTATCTCAATTCTTTGTGACAATTCAAGTGCCATCAATGTATCAAATAATCATGTGATGCACTCTAGAACAAAGCACATATCCATTAAGTATCAATTCATAAGAGAGAAGGTTTCAAACAAGGAGGTCTATTAGATAGGACAACTGAGAGGGGGTGAATCAGTTGTCACAAATTATAACCTTAAATTCAATTACCAGAACTAACACATAAACTGATTAAGTGATTAACCATCAAATGCAAGTGCACAAACAAAATAACACCAGATTTACATGGAAAACCCAACGAGGGAAAAAAAATGATGAGGATTAACTCACACTATAGAGAATATCAAAACCAATTAGAAAAAGACTGACTTCCTGAGATAAGGCTCATTGCCTAAGATAAGGCTCACTACCTGAGATAAGGCTCACTGCCTGAAATAAGGACGCACTATCTAGACTCACTATCCATAGGGCTACAACCTAGAGGGATCACTACCACAAAGATACAGATAAGAAAAAGAAGACTTGTTATAGAGAGGCACCAATTTCAATGCAACGAAGCTTCCACCACAATCACTAATCAACTCACTTGAATGATAGAGTTAGCCTTCTACTCACTGCATTTGAAAACTCAGAGTTAAGCTTCGCACTAAACAACCACACACTTAACTCGCACACTTTAAGAATAGATTCAAAGTCACATCTGCTCTTTCACTTATCTTCCTTCTTTTCTTATGTACTACCTTCATCACTTAGCACATCTTGTATTTATACTTTCTATAACCTTGAAAAGATACAAAGTCAGCCATACAACTTCAAATTCAAATTAGGTTAGTGCCAAAGATCCTAGAATGAGGGCAACCCAACCACACGCTTCACTGGGACCCATAATAGATCCAACATGATTCATCAACTTCAAGAAACACACGGTCAACCATACCAATGTAAAATACAGATCAATTAAGCTCAATACTTCCAAATGCGAAAAACAACTTCAACAAAACAAGGGCAACACAAATCTTGAACCATAAGACTTCAACAAAGAGAAATCCATTCTTGCAACAAGCTCCCCCTTTGTCATTGATGGAAACACATGATGTGAAAAACCATCAAAGACACCATACCTATTTTGAAAATACTTCTCAAGAATTTTCTTTCTGCTTCTCCCCTTTTAGAAGATCATCATCCTCATATTAACTTTCTTTTTCACATGCTCTCTCCTTTTTTTTTTCCTTTTTTTTAACATGCTCTCTCTCCCTCTTTTTTTTACATTCTCTCTCCCCCCCTTTGACATCAATGGAAATGGAAAAAGATATGTCCATTGAATCTTCCTTTGACATGAAAAAAAAATACTCATAATGACAACACTTATAAAATATGCCTGCTCCGCTTGAGGGAAGCCACCAACAAACATCAGTCCAAAATAGATAGAACTATGAATCCATCAGACTAATGCATCTCCAAATGCATCTTAGTTTATAAAAGGAGGGGAAATAACCCCCGACTTATCATAGAAATACTCAAAAGTATCTTTAGGAAGAGACTTTGTAAATATATCCACAATCTGATCTTTTTTTGAAACATATTCAAGCTTGACTTCATTCTCCATGACCTTCTCTCTTAAAAAATGATACCTAATAGATTTATGCTTCATTCTCGAGCGAATCAAAGGATTCTTTGAAATTTCAATTGCACTTGTGTTATCACAAAATATAGGAATAGGATCATCATGTAGCACTATGATATCTTTCAATGTCTGTTTCATCCATAAAACTTGTGTACAACACGATGCAACAACAATATACTTGGATTCAGTAGTAGACAAAGAGATTGGATCTTTCTTTTTACTCAACTTTGCCACCAATCTACATATAGGAAAGAATGTACCACCACTTGTACTTTATCTATCATCTATATTTTTGACCCAATATGCATCTGTATAAGCACTGAGTGTAAAATTAGTATCTTTAGGATACCATAATCCATAATCTAGAGTTCCTTTCAAATATATGAATATTCTTTTAATTGCAGTAACATGTGTTTCCTTTAGATCTTCTTGAAATCTAGCTACAAGACAAACCACATGCATAATATCTGATCTAGTAGTAGTCAAATACAATAGTTCACCAAACATATATCTATATTTGCTCTGATTAGTCTTGGGTGAATCATCATCTTTTCCCAACTTGCATCCAGTTACCATAATTGTACTTACCGGTTTGGAACCGTCCATCCCAAATTTTCTCAACATCTCTTTCACATAGATTGTGAAATGAAAATTCCTTTCTCTATTTGATTAGTCTGTAGCCCAAGAAAGAAATTCATCTCACCAAACATATACATTTTAAATTCTTTCTGCATTTCTTCCCCAAACATCTTGCACATCTTTTGATTTCGTCCAAAGATAATGGCATCAACATATACAACTACAATCAAGATTTTGTCATTTTCAGTCTTGAAATACAAATTACTATCTGTCATACTTTGTTAAATCCTTGCTGATTCAAATACTTATCTAACCTTGCATACTAGGCTCTAGGAGCTTCCTTATGACCATACAAATATTTCTTCAATCTACACACCATATCCAGTTGATCTACTAATTGAAATCCTTTCGGTTGCTCCATGTAAATTTCTTCATCTAGTTCACCATTTAGAAAGGTTGACTTGAAATACATCTGATAGAATTTGAAATATTTATAAGAAGCTAGTGCCAAGAACATCCTTATAGCTTCCATTCTTGCTACCAGGGAAAAAGTCTCTTGAAAATCTATACCTTCCACTTGTGAGTAACCTTTACACACAAGCCTTGCTTTGTTTCTGAAAACTTTCCCATTCTCATTTAGCTTGTTTCTGAATATCCATTTTGATCCAATCATATTTTTTTCTACTGGTCTTGGGACCAATTCCCAATTTTGATTCTTTTCAATCTACAAAAGTTCTTTCATTGCTTTCTTGCAATGTTCATCCTCACAGGCTTGACTTACTGATTTTAGCTCAATTTCAGATAATAAGCAAAGATTTACTTCAGCAATAGCTTTGCTTCTAGTCAACACACCTTTTGTCTTATCTCCAATAATTTGACATTTTGAATGATTTCTCTGTACATATTTTGGTGTTCTATGGGACATTACTAAAGGATCTTCTTCTCTTTCATTCTACTCTTTCTGCTCATCTCTATCTTGTTCTTCTGAAATTTCTTCAATTCTTGCACAATCCTGTTCATCAAACACATATCCATCAATATCAATAGAATTCTTCATTGTTTCATCAACCTTCACATTTGAGCTTTCCACAATCTTCCTCAATCTTTTGTTGAAACATCTGTATGCCTTTCTTTTAGTAGAGTAACCAAGAAAAATTTCATCACTTCTTGCATCAAACTTTCTCAATGTTTCCTCATCTCTTCTAATGTATCATTTGCTTCTGAATACCTTGAAATATTTAACTATTAGAATTCTTCCATGCCATAGCTGATAGGGAGTCTTTGTACTATTTTCTATTGCTTGAACTCGATTGAATACATACACAACAGTTTGAATAGCCTCTTTCCAATAATCTTCTGGTAATCTAGCTTCAGTGATCATTGACTTAGCAGCTTCTTGAACTATTCTATTTTTCCTTTCAAAATATCCACTCTGCTGAGGAGTTCTTAGAGAACATAACTATCTCTTATTCCATCCACTTCAAAAATCATATTGAACTCATGGGAGGTGAACTCACCACCTCTATCAGATATCAAGCATTTTATCTTCAAATTCACTTCATTTTCAACCATAGCCTTGAATGCTTTAAATCTTTCTAGGGTATGTGCAGGATCATGATGGGCCAAAAAGTGGCAATATGATGGGTATGTGGCCGATGAACTTTTTTTTACCCAAAATTGATGAAATGAAAAGGGTTTTTAGAGGATATTCTTAGCTTTCCACCAATATAAATTATGTTTTACTTTTAATTTAATAAGTAATTATTATTCATTTTCTATTTGAATTACGACTAAAGCCCTGATTGATAAGTTGATTGAAAATCATCTATTGCTTTCAAACGGTATCACATTTTTTGAATCCAAAACATGCGTCACATTCTATGTTTCATATACTATAGGATTAAAAAAGGAAAAAATGAATTTCATGAAGTTTTGACCTATTTAAGGTGGTCAGACATACGAGTTGTTTATATTTTTTAAAAGTTGTAATAAAAAATTCATAATTAATTATTTATTTGGAAAAAAATTACAAAAAATTATGGATCACATCGGGACATGAGTCCTCTACTTATATCTAAAATCTTATAAAAAAATTGTTGGAATATTTTCCTCAATCCATACTGACATGTAACTCATTGAAGGCAAAGTCGGTGTGACATTATTGATGTCTAGCCGACTAACTGTTCTGAATCCTTTGAAATGTTCCAAGTTGCTGAGACAAGGTTGGTGTCTTGCTGAATGAACTATTGTTGTGACAAGAAGCATTTGCTGTGACATTTTGTCAAATGGAGACCTCTGGCTAACAGTATGTTCTTATCGGGCTTCGAGGAGACTCACAGCGACTGGTGTCTTCGGGGTGACTTGATCACTTGGTATGAAGTCCCAGAGACAATGGAAGGTCTCACCAACAGGGATACACTTGGGGTCTTCACAGTGACTCAAAGACTTCGCTATGAAGTCTTGGAAACTGATGGAGTGTCTCGCCGATAGTCTTCGGTATGACATGTTCGCTCAGTGAAAGGTCTTGGCGAAGGTCAAATGTCTTGCTGACTTGGTAAGACATGAGTGCTTGGTGTGAGGTCTCGGCGAAAGACAGAAGTCTTGCTGACTCGGTAAGACTTGGTTGCTTGATGTGAGGTCTCGGTGAAAGACAAAAGTCTTGCCAACTCGGTAAGACATGTTTGCTCGAAGTGAAGTCTTGGCGAAAGATGAATGTCTTGCCGACTGTCAGGTGCTTCGATGAAACTTGAGGAGACTCGATGAAACCTCTTGGCGATAGTTGAATGTCTTAGCGATAGATGGGTGCCGATGGAAATGCTAATGTTTTGGTATGACTTAGGACCTCGGTATGAAGTCCTGGCAACAGCGATGAGTCTTGACGAATGGTGGATGCACTTGGATTAAACTTGAAAGCTCGGCGTGAGGTCCTGGCGAGAGCGGTATGCCCTACCGATAGTATTACTCTTCAGTGTGACTTAGGACATCGATATGTGGTCTCACCGAAGGGCGATAGTCTTGCCGAAAGGAAAAATGAAGTCGATGCAACGGGTGAACTCGATATAACCTCTTGTCGATTGTAAGGGCTCTTGGCGATATCGAATACTGACTATGTTGGCATCGGGGAGACACGATCAGTGTCTCACCGATATGCCAACACAACTTGATTTCCTTTTGACCATTTGACCATCCTATGTGGAGCCTCGTGGACCAATCAGAGGAAGCGAATTTCAAATGAATGGCTATTAGATTTTTTGCAACAGTTGCAATGCTGGAGTTGAACTACATGCAAGGAAAAATCAACGCTCAAGAGGAAACTTTCTATGATGGGGCAATGGCAAATAAGGATGCACAGAAGATAAAAATCAGAATGTGATAAGATAAAAGTATATCAATTCTAACGATGAATAATCAGATTGTTGAGAGCAATTTCTATAAGAGATTGAACAGTGAATGAAACTACTGTGAACTAATACCAGAGAGTTGTATCTTTGATTTGTATGTAATTTGTTGTTACTAAAATACAAAGAGATTCAGCTTGGTGTGGTGGGTTTTTTCCTGAAAGGGTTTCCCACATAAATCTGTTGTTCATTGTCTTTGTGTATTCTTTCTGTTTCTGAAAATCTTTCATGTGTGTCTTAATTGGATTGTCATTTGAAAATTAAAGCACTGTCTACATTCTCCCCTATGGTTTTGATGTTAGGAAAGTTGCTTTTGCACCTCTGCTTTCCTTATAAGTGGTATCAGAGCCTGGCCAGTTGTGTTATCCTTGTGAGTGGGTTGGGTTTTTTGTGTCAATCCTTTTCCAGTGGGAGTTTGGTAGAAGTCTGATAATTTAATTACAGATTAAGATGGCGAGCACATCCGGGAAGATGGAAATAGAGAAGTTCAATGGTAGCAATTTTGAGTTATGGAAACTCAAAATGGAAGATCTGTTAGTGGACCAAGATCTTTGGACTGCTGTGTTCGAAACGAAACCTCAGGCCATGAAGCAAGAAGATTGGGACCTAGTAGATAGAAAATCAAAAGGGCTGATAAGGCTCTGTTTAGCAGACTTTGTTTTTCTGAATGTGCATGAAGAAAAGACTGCAGCCTCTTTGTGGACAAGACTGGCATCAATTTATCAGGGAAAGTCCTTGGTGAATAAGTTGTTCTTGAGGAAGAAGTTGTACTCTTTGAGAATGCAGGAGGGAGGATATGTTGTTGATCACTTGAATGCTTTCAACATGCCGATTGCTCAGTTAACATCTGTTGGTGTGAAGATTGAAGATGAAGATCGCTGCATGTTGTTGTTATGTTCTTTTCCTAATTCTTGGGATCATCTGGTGATGGCTATTGGGAGTATGACATCCACTTTCAAGATGGAAGATGTTGTTGCTTCTTTGTTGTTAGAAGAGATGAGAAGAAAATATTCTGAGATGGCAAAGGAGGCTTTGGCTGTTAGAGGCAGATCGAAGGAGAAAGGCAAGAAGAAGGACAAGAAATCTAGATCGAAATCAGAAGGGAGATCAAAGTCTCCTAGAAAGAAGTCCAAGGTGAAGTGCTGGAATTGCGAGCAACCTGGTCATGTCTGAAAGGATTGTAGGGAGGAGAAAAAGAAGAAGAAGAAGACCTCTTCTGACAATGATTCTTCTCAGAGTGATGCAGACGTCTTCATTGCAACTTTGGCTACACGAGCATTTGATGATGTCTGGCTGATTGATTCTAGAGCATCTTTCCACATGAAATCTCATAGAGACTGGTTCATGAAGTATGAAAACTATGATGGTGAAAGGTGTATTTGGCAAGTGATTCATCTTTGGAAATTGTTGGCTGTGGAAGAGTCAAAATCCAATTCCCTGATGGAAGAGTGAAGGGAATCAATGATGTGATGTATATACCAGGTCTGGATCTTAATTTACTTTCTGTAAGTAAGCTGAATGATATTGGAGTGCAGGTCACATTCTCTGGAAATGGTTGCAAGATGACTAGAGGCTCTATGGTGTTGGCTATGGGTGCTCAAATTGGTACCTTGTACAAGCTGGATGCACAAGCTATTCAATGCAATAGTGTCTGTGCGAAATGGCAGAAAGCTGCTTATGGAGAAAAAGAGGGAAATGTTCCTGATGGTGTGAACTCCATGGAGGTTAAACATCCAGCAAAAAAGACTATGCTCTGGCATCATAGGCTATGCCACATTGGTGAGAAAGGTTTAAAAACCTGGTAGAAGGGCTTGAAGATTGTAACCTTGAGTTTGAATTTTGTGAACATTGCATATATGGAAAGCAACACCGTGTTTCATTTTATTCCAGTCCTCACAAATCTTCTGGTTTGCTTGATTATATACATTCTGATGTGATTGGTCCAGTGAATGTTTCTTCTTTATCTAAATCAAGATACTATGTGTCGTTTATTGATGATTACTGAAGAAGACGATTTGTATATTTTATGAGAAGTAGATTAGAAGTGTTCAGTCAATTTAAGGAATTTAAAAACCTTGTAGAAAATCAGACTGGTAGGAAAATAAAATGTTTAAGGACTGACAATGGCGGTGAGTTTTGTTTAGATGAATTTGAAAGGTACTGTATAGATCATTGGATTAAAAGACATAAGACTACACCTTACACTCCACAACAAAATGGAGTTGCTGAAAGGTTCAACAAGATAGTAATGGAAAGAGCACGGAGTATGCTATGTAGTGCTGGCTTGGAGGAGAAGTTTTGGGCTGAAGTAGTCTCTACAACATGTTACCTAGTAAATCGTTCTCCTAACTCTACTCTTGTTGAGAAGATGCCTTTGGAAGCTTGGTCTGGGAAGAAGCCCTCTCTGAGACATATTCATGTCTTTGGCTATGAGGCATATGCATATGTTCCATTTGAAAAAAGATCTAAGTTGGAAAACAAAGCTATAAAGTGTATTTTTATCGGCTATAGTGCTGGCATAAAAGGATACAAGCTTTGGAATCCTGAGACTGAGAAGGTTTTGTATAGCACAAGCGTTATCTTTCATGAGTTGAAGCCTTCTACTCTGGATCTACAGTTAGAGAAGAAATCAAAAAATGAAAAGGATGTAGCAGAAATTCCTTCGACACTAGATAAAGAGGAATTGAAAAATCAAAATGTACCTGATACTGAGGAGAGCTCAAGTAGTTCTGAAAGTTCTGAAGAAGATGAAGAACCACCTCAGCCTCAGCCTGTGAGGAGGTCAACTCATGAAAGAAAGCAACCTGATAGGTATGGTTTTTCTTTGATTGAGTCTACTTGTGCCTATGCTTTAATTTCTAGCACTGATGAACCTAGGACTGTGAAAGAGGCATTTAAAATGTTTGATTCAAACTCTTGGTTGGAAGCCATGAATGAAGAAATGACATCAATAGAAAGTAATGATACCTGGAGTCTAGTGCCATTGCCTAAAGGCAGAAAAGCTATGGGCTGCAAATGGGTATTTAAAAAGAAAATTGGTCTGACGGAAGTGTGGAAAAATATAAAGCAAGGCTGGTTGCGAAAGGTTATTCCCAGGTAGAGGGAATTGATTATGGAGAAATCTTTTCTCCTGTAGCTAAGCTGACATCCATTAGATTTCTTTTGTCACTTGTAGTAGCGTATGACTTAGAGATTGAACAGATGGATGTGAAGACATCATTTCTTCATGGTGATCTTGAAGAAGAAATTTATATGTCCCAACCGAAGCACTTTGTAGAAAAAGGTAAAGAAAGACTGGTTTGCAAGTTGAAGAAATCTTTGTATGGTTTAAAACAATCTCCTAGAATGTGGTACCAGAAATTTGACACATTTTTCTTGTCATTGGGATTTGTAAGATCAAAATGTGATCATTGTGTATATTACAAAGCTGAAAGTGATCAAGTTCTTATTATTGCTTTCTATGTTGATGATATGTTGTTCATAGGAAATAGTAAGCTAATGATTTATGATCTTAAGTCTCAGTTGTTTGCAAAGTTTGAAATGAAAGATCTTGGTGCAGCAGGGTATATTCTAGGAATGGAAATAACCAGGGACATGAAGAATAGAAAACTTTGGCTTAGTCAGAGTAAGTATATCATGACTATTCTAAAGAGATTTTGTATGACTGATTGCAAGCGGCTAGTTGTTCCAGTTATGCAGGGAACGAAGCTATCTGTTGAGGATTGTCCAAAATCTCGTACTGAGATGGAGGACATGACCAGTGTGTTGTATGCTAGTGCAGTTGGCAGTCTAATGTATGCAATGGTTTGTACAAGGCTAGACATTGCCCAAGCAATGGGAGTTCTTAGCCATTTTATGGAAAATCCTGGAAGGACACATTGGGATGTTGTGAAGAGAGTGTTTAGATATCTGAAGGGCACTTCAGACTATTCTTTGTGTTATCATGGGAACTTGGTTGAATCACAGAGGACTCTCAGTATTTGAGGTTATGTGGATTCTGATTGGGCAAGGGACATTGACATCAAAAGATCCACCAGTGGATATATTTTCATGATGAATGGTGGTGCAGTGAGCTGATAAGCAAGCGGAAGGTTGTAGTCACTTTGTCCACTACAGAGGCATAATACATGGTAGCTACACATGCTTGTAAAGAAGCAATCTGGTTAAAATGTTTGTGTTCTAACATTGGTTTTGATGCAGGAAAAATTACTATTTACTGTGACAGTCAGAGTGCTATATGTTTGGCAAAGAATCCTACTTTCCATGCCGAGACGAAACATATAGATGCATAGTATCACTTTGTACGAGATATGGTGGAGGATGGGAAGGTATCTTTGGAGAAAGTGGATACTATAGAAAATGTTACAGATGCATTGATGAAGCCTGTGAGCACAAAAAAATGCAGGTGGTGTGCCAGTTCGATGGGCCTCTTGGCCCATGAATTTCAGTAGTTTTATTATGCTCTAGAGTTGTCAATAAGGTCTTCGTCAAGTGGGAGATTGTTGGAATATTTGCCTCAATCCATATTGACATGTAACTCCTTGAAGGAAAAGTCGGTGTGACATTATTGATGTCTGGCCAACTAACTGTTCTGAATCCTTTGAAATGTTTCAAGTCGCTGAGACAAGGTTGGTGTCTTGCCAAATGAACTATCACTATGACAAGAAGCATTCATTGTGACCTTTTGTCGAATGGAGACCTCTGGCCGACAGTATGTTCTTATTGGGCTTTGGGGAGAGTCACAACGACTAGTGTCTTCGGGGTGACTTGATCACTTGGTATGAAGTCCCAGTGACAATGGAAGGTCTCGTCGACGGGGATGCACTTGGGGTCTTGGTGATGACTCAAATACTTTGGTATGAAGTCTTGGCGACTGATGGAGTGTCTCACCGATAGTCTTTGGTATGACATGTTCGCTCGGTGAAAGGTCTTGGCAAAGGTCAAATGTCTTGCTGACTCAGTAAGACATGAGTGCTCAGTGTGAGGTCTCGGCGAAAGACACAAGTCTTGCCGACTCGGTAAGACTTGGTTGCTCAATGTGAGGTCTCGACGAAAGACAAAAGTCTTGCTGACTCGGTAAGACATGTTTTCTTAGAGTGAAGTCTTGGCGAAAGACGAATGTCTTGCTGACTGTTAGTTGCTTCGGTGAAACTTGAGGAGACTCGGTGAAACCTCTTGGTGACAGTTGAATGTCTTAGCGATAGATGGGTGCCGATGGAAATGCTAATGTTTCGGTATGACTTAGGACCTCAGTATGAAGTCCTGGCGAAAGCGATGAGTCTCGCCGACTGGTGGATGCACTCGGATTAAACTTGAAGGCTCGGCGTGAGGTCTTGGCAAGAGTAGTATGCCCTGCCGACAATATGACTCTTCGGTGTGACTTAGGACATCGATATGTGGTCTCACCAAAGGGCGATAGTCTTGTTGAAAGGAAAAATGAAGTCGATGCAACGGGTGAACTCGATATAACCTCTTGTCGATTGTAAGGACGCTTGGCGATATCGAATACTAATTGTGTTGGCATCAAGGAGAGACGGTCAATGTCTCACCGATATGCCAACACAGCTTGATTTCCTTTTGACTGTTTGACCATCCTATGTGGAGCCTCATGAACCAATCAGAGGAAGCGAATTTCAAATGAATGGCTGTTAGATTTTTTGCAACAGTTGCGACGCTGGAGCTGAACTGCATGCAGGGAAAAATCAATACTCAAGAGGAAACTTTCTATGATGGGGCAATGGCGGATAAGGATGCACAGAAGATAAAAATCAGAATGTGATAAGATAAAAGTAGATTAATTCTGAGGATGAATAATTAGATTGTTGAGAGAAATTTTTGTAAGAGATTGAACAATGAATGAAAATACTGTGAACTAATACTAGAGAGTTGTATCTCTGATTTGTATGTAATTTGTTGTTACTGAAATACAAAGAGATTCAGCTTGGTGTGGTGGGTTTTTTCCCGAAAGGGTTTCCCACATAAATCTATTGTTCATTTTCTTTATGTATTCTTTCTGTTTCTGAAAATCTTTCATGTGTCTTAATTGGATTGTAATTTGAAAATTAAAATCACTGTCTACATTCTCCCCTATGGTTTTGACGTTAGGAAAGTTGCTTCCACACCTCTGCTTTCCTTACAAAAATATTATCATTTTATTGTGGTTAGGATGGTTAGACAAACACCCACTTCTTATTTTTTCCCTAAAATTTAAGTACTACTGCATTGAAATTTCAAATTTTCACCAAATAATTTTCTTTTTTTAAACAAACCTAGTAGTTTAGAAACTACATTCAATTTTCTACAGATTCTATTCCTACATATTTTTGAAATAATATAGATAACTTATTCAAATTTTTACGTCAAGTTTCCTAACTTTGATTTTTCAAATTTTTTTGCCACTTAAGGGCCTATTTTTTCCACGATGATCCTGCAGATACCCTCTAAAGCTTCTAATTTTTCTCTTAAAAATGTAACCCAAGTATATCTAGAATAATCATCAATTAAGAGCATAAAGTACCTTTCACCAAGTAGACTTCACACTCTCATGGTTCCACAAAGATCTGTATGAACCAAATCCAAAAAGCCTGTGGTAGATTGTTCTCTTAATCTGTAATGATTTCTTGTCTTCTTCCCGAACTGGAAATTCCTATAGATAGCATTCACGATATTTTTAATTCTTGGTAGATCTCTCATGGCTTGAACATTACTAATCCTTTCTAAGTTATCAAAATTCATGTGACACATTCTCCTATGCCATAACCAGCTATCATTTATCTGAGTCATAAAAAATCGTCCATCAACACCTTTAAGCTGATAAATATTCCCTTCATATTTCTTTCCTATAGCAATCAATGTTCTAGATGCTTTTTGGATCTCACACTTCTCATCCTTAAACACAAGATCATATCCCTTTCTGCACATTTGACCAACGCTTAACAAATTACACCTTAAACCCTTAACATAGTAGATATTGTCAGTATGATGCTTGTCATCAAAACTTACTGAACCTATCCTACAAATTTTAGCACCAGTATCATCTCCAAACATAACTAGACCTCCATCATATTTTTCAAGTTTCATAAACTTACTCTTGTCACCAGTAATGTGATGTGAACAACCTCTATCAACTACCCAAAAATTCTTTTCCTGTTTAACATGTAGCGTAGAGATAATTGTACCTTCATTTTTCTCCTTTCCCTTCTCCTTCTCCTTCTCCTTCTTCAGAGGACTTTCCTTCTTTCTAGATTAGTAGAATTAGGTTCATCTTTAATCACCAAGAAAAAGCATTCATTGTCATCTAGATCTTCATATTCTAAATCTTCATTTGAAATACTAGCATTCTCATTAACATAGTAAGCTCTATTAATCTTCTTTCCTTTCCTTTCTTTCTCATATCTTTGTTTATTCTTTTTAGCTCTTTCTAGACACTTTGCAGCATAGTGACCAAATTCTCCACAACTAAAGCATTTAAAGGGAAATTTTCCTTCATACTTATTGGAACCTTTTCTCAATCTTCTTACAAAGTTAGCTTCGATTTCTTCAAATTTCTCTTCATCCAAATCTTCATTTTTTGTAGCTTTAAAATAAATTTCTATGTTTCCTCCACTTCTTAGATTTGGATTCTCATTTCATAAGATGTCAAAAATCCTAAAAATAGATCCTTAGTACAAGTCTTGTAATCTATAGTCTTCTCAATAGCACTCACCTTTTCACTGTAAGCATCAAGAAGAGTTTTGAGAATCTTCTTTACAATTATGGTTTCATCTATAGTGGTAGAAAGGGACCGAATTCCAACCACTACCTCATCCAATCTCTATACACAGGCTTTAACATTCTCATCTTCAGACATATGTAGAAGATCAAACTATGTTTCCAAATTCTATAATTTTTCCTCTTTTACCCTTTCATCACCATTGTGTGCTCTATCTAAAGCATCCCAAACTTCCTTAGCTATCTTTAAATTTTGAACCTTAATAAACTCAGAATGTACCAAACTATTCTTCAAGATGAAATTTTCCTTTTTATTCACTTCATGTGCTTTAATTTTTTTAGGTGTACTTAGACCATTTGTAGGAGGAGTGTAGGGATTCTTGTAAGCTTTCTCTACATCAAATCCACAATACTTTCCAAATACCATAATTTTTTCCATCAAACCTCGAATAATCAAAGACCATTTTGTTAGCCATCCCAAACCTTCCTCAAGTGGTTAAGTTCTTCATCATGGAACCAAGCTCTGATACCAATTGTTGGATAGGACAACTGAGAGGGGGAGTGAATCAATTATCACAAATTATAACCTTAAATTCAATTACCAGAACTAACACATAAACTGATTAAGTGATTAACCTTCAAATGCAGGTGCACAAACATAATAACACCAGATTTACGTGGAAAAACCAATGAGGGAAAAACCACGGTGAGGATTAACTCACACTATAGAGAATATCAAAACCGATTACAAAAAGGCTCATTGCCTAAGATAAGGCTCATTTCTTGAAATAAGGACTCACTGTCCATAGGGATACAACCCAGAGGGCTCAATACCGTAGAGATACAAAGAAGACAAAGAAGACTTGTTATAGAGAGACAATGATAGGGAGGGGGTTGGAGGAATCAATCATAGATTCCTGCTCTAGGTCTTGCTTGCAAGACCTCCTTGGTGTTTTGCTTCACCACCTTAACCTATAGGACCCTTCTCATGTTTAGGTACCCCTGGTTCTCCTGGCCAACCCCACTACCATCACAATTCAGCCTACCAAGACAATCTTGGTGCAATGTCTCCAACTCTTCCTTAGCCCTTAATCCACCCTAAAGGCTATTCTACTCCAAACCTTGAAATCAACTTTGCAGGGGTGTGGAGAGGTTTCTAACAGGTTCTTTCCACCATATCATGGCTCTATAAGATCCTCCTAGCTCCATCTTTCCATCGCTTCCACCAAACCCTCTCTTATGTCTTAAGAATGCTACTAGCCCTAGGAGCCCCAATTAGGTCTCTTTCTCTGAGAAAACTGGTTATTACTCTAAATTTTCCAAAGAACACCCCATTATTTCTTTGAGATTCTTGGTTCATAAGAACACCTCTCAAATATTTTTGAGGTCTTGAGTCTTCATCTGCCGTACAAGGCCTCAACTTGAAATTAGGCAAAAACTAGGGTTTTTAAGCCTTTTCTGGCTGCTTTCAATCTGCTAAGTGTTCCTCACACCAGATAGACTGATGGAGTTTCCTCTTGAATACCAAGTCTTGGCAAGACTCACATCTACCTTCTCAAAAAGGAAATTCAACAAAAACCAACCACCCCTGCAAGTTATGTGCTATGCACTCAAGTCTTCCTAGCCGGGCACCTTCCTAGCTCGCCTAGGGCAAGACTTTGCCAACAGCTCCTATGATCATACAAACCCTAGATCCTACCATATTTACACACATGGAGTCTAGTCACTATTCCCAAAGGGCCGTACAATTTGTACGGTGGGAAAGTGAACTAAATCTCCATTTTCTGTGAAAGAAAACTATTTACAAACAATGATTGAAATCGAATCAAGAAGACTAATAGATGGTACCCAAAGCTTGAGAGATCACTAAACTACATCCTACACAAAACACAGTAACAATTTCAATCCATGAAAGCTCTACTTTGAAGTAAAAATCAGAAATAACACACAAAAACACTATTTTTCTTTCAATTCACAAAATTTCACCACAATACCAATGCTTCCAACCTTGCTCTCAGGTCGAGGCACACCTTATATAGGGTTCCTCAATCAGTTATGCTCCCTTGGTCGGACATGTAAGTTATCATGTGGCAAAGTTGCGAAAATGTACCATTTTTGCATCTTTTCCCAATTTTCTAGTAAACTAAGTAAAATGAGTTTTTTTAAACTCATCCTCCCTTTCCACTCCTAAACATACTGATCACTACTGAGTAAGACATATTCTTAAACCTCTAATTCTATCTAAATGGTCAACATGACCTTCAAAGTAACACATCAAAACAAAAATTTATTCTAGACTTCCTAAATCCCTAGTGTTACCTAGGTGCTCCTGCACCAGACAACAATCCCAATGCAACGAATATTCCACCACAATCACTGATCAACTTTCTTGAATGATAGAGTTAGCCTTCTACTCACTGCATCCAAAAACTCGACATTAATATTTTCACTGAACAACCACACACTTAGCTCACACAGTTTAAGAATAGCATCGAAGTCATGTCTGCTCTTTCACTTATCTTCCTTGTTTTCTTTTGTAATACCTTCATCACTTAGCACATCCTGCATTTATACTTTCTTCAACCTTGAAAAGATACAAAGTCAGCCGTACAACTTAAAATTCAAATTAGGTCGGTGCCAAACATCCTAGGGTGGAATTAGAATGAGGGTGACCCAAACACACACTTCACGGGGAGCCATAATAGATCCAAAATGCTTTATCAACTTCAAAAGTAGTGCTTGACACACGGTCGGTCATACTAGTGTAAAACACATAGATCAATTAAGCTCGATACTTCCAAATGCCAAAACCAACTTCAATAGAAGTAGGGAAACACAACTCTTGAACCATAAAAATTCAACAAAGGGAAATCCGAACCAACAACAATTCTCCCAAACCTCAAACAACATAGTTCACAAGCACTAGAACCAACAACCTTCTTTTAATACAATTTTCTCAATATCCTCGATATTTACAATCAACAGAAACTAGTAGATAACCAGTTGACCGATTGACATCAATGACAACACTTCATTCTTCTTCCATTCTTGCAACAAGGTCAGCATGGAGTATGTTCCCACACAAGAATAGGTAGCTGACATTTTCACCAAGCCTGTTATGAAGGAGCAATTTGAACATTTGATGTAGAAGTTGGGAGTAATTTCTCCCACATCATATCACTAGAAACTAGTGATAGGGCATGAGTCCAGTGGGAGCCTCATTTATACTTCAATCATCCCTAGAAATGGAAAGGATAGACCAATCCAAGTAAAATATTTTTACAAATTTCTAATGACTTGATGGTTGTATAATGGTATCATATTCCCACTTTCTCTTTGAATTTCTTGTCAAAGGGGGAGTATAGTGTTAGGGGGAGTCTTCCCTTTGCCATTGATGTCAAAGGGGGAGAAAAGACATGCAAATGCTCAAGATAGAAATGGGGGATCAAAGAGATGTAAATTATCAAGATTGAAAAGAGGAGCAAGGTGAGTGAATTGATTAGAAATTCAAATTGGTATAAAGCTCTAATGTTACAAATTTCAATTGATTTCAATTGGTGCTAGACCATTTCATCCATTTGGTATGAGCATTTAGTTTTTCCATCAATGAAAAAGGGGGATATTGTTGGAATACAACTTCGAAGAGATTGTTTTTGGCTACTTGTGTTGTCATTGATGGAAACTAGAGTCAATAGTATGGTCCACAGTGTTAGTATTGCTCCTACTGGCAAGGGAAGTAAGATTCTATAATGTACCGACAAAAAGAATGAAGAACAAGACATCCAGCTGACAAGATGATATGATCACTTCACCATATCACTTTTTTGTGGTGTGGGTCTCCAAGGAAGTTTTCCTAGCATGTATACTATCCTACTGGTGATTTCTGTGGTGTCGCATTAGTTGGAGTTCGAGTTAAGAGGTCTGGTAGTATGATTCATGGTTTATTCTCTCATTATAGCTGACATGTTTTATATGGCATACCATGGATGTATGTGGAGTATGTATTTAGTTATTTCTTCTGTCTAGAACTTTGTTTTGGGTCCCTACTATAGTCTAGCCGATTTGTGTGGGTACGCATCAATTCTAATTGATGATTTGAGCCAACATAAGCAAGAATATTTATTTTGTTGTGAAGTCGACATACAATGAATTCCTGATTAGCGGGTATATATATAGAAGATTGGAAAATCATTCTAGTGTGTGTGTAGAGAGAAAAGTAAGTGCGAAAAGTGCAGAGTAGCTATATGGGTTAATATCAGAAGATCTGTTGAGCCAATTTTGTTTATGCTACAGAAGGATTTTTGTATGCAGAGCAGAGCAGAAGTGCGAATTGGATAGAAAGATCCAGAATCTGATTATGAGCTTAACTAGAAATAAATCCAAGCATTTGTAGATGCTACTTTCTCAGTTCAACATTTCATTGTAATTTCAATTATACCTTGTAAGGCAGTGAGCCTTTCTCTCTTGAGCAGTGACCTCTAGGCAATGAGCTTGAATGCAAGTGCATTCCCCTCTTTTTCTCATACTTTTAACAGAGTATACATTGTGGATTAATCTTCACCGTGGTTTTTCCCCTAACAAGGTTTCCACATAAAAATATCTAGTGTTATGGTGTTCATTAGTGTGATTACATGTTTCCATTTGTTTATGTGTTGTGGATGTTGTTATAAGTTCAATTACTATTGTTGATAGTTTTAGATCTTATTTGAAAATTAAATAGTATGGAACACTGATTCACCCCCCCTCTCAGTGTTCCTAGTGTCCAACATATATTGCTAGAATATTTTTGTCATTGATGTCAAAGGAAAGTTTTGGGATCAGGTCTAAGATGGAACTGATCCTATATGAAGGGAGTGCTAGCATTGATGTCAAAAAAAATTCATTAATGTCTAAGGAAAGTTTTGGATATGGTTCTAGAAGATGGAGTGTAGGGTGTAAAAGTTACTCAAAATGTTGCATTGTTGTCATGCAATTTTGTCATGGTGATGCAGTGAATTCTTCCAGTATTCAAAAGTGAAACCTAAGTCCAGATTTGACATGGGTTTTTTGATATCATCTCAAAAATTTGTTCTATAGGTCCAAGGGTTAAAGGAAAAGCTTAGAAAAGAATTATTTTTTCCCTCAGAGAAAATTAGGTTTTACTAGTTAAACCCTAGGGTTGTAGTCATGGCGCCTTAATAGTATTTATATTTTACTATTGACTACTTGTTGAAGGTTGCAGGTCACATAAGTTATAACTTATGCCTATAAGTTCGTTTGGTGACTGGACCCATCACCTAGTCATTCTATTGGTATTGCCGATATGTTCCTTTGGAGATCAAACAGTGCACATTCAAAGTTAGTAGATCCAATAGTTATCACTAGGTATCATGTATCATAAAAAGCTCCTCAAAGTTGGCTTGTAGTTTAGTGATGTGTGATGGAGATGGTTCAATGGTTGCAATCAAGTGGATCCAATGGTGCACACCAGCCCATTATGTTCTTGGTGGATGTTAGCTAGGCCTTGCGGGGAAGTGGGGAATGGTCGCAATCAACAAGATTTTGATCAGACAATGCACGATGAAGGAGAATAGACTTCGGTGATTCTAATAGACATATGACATAATATCGCTCGATTGCTTCACATCACTGTTGTGAAGTGAAGTGTTTGGAGATTGAGTGACGAGCGATGAAAGTGGAGTGTGATGATAGAAGGAATAGGTGTCTGAATGTTATTGCATCACACTTACACATCCTTGAGACAAAGCTTGCAATGATGAGTGATGAGTGTTGAGCAGTAGTGGAGTATGATGTAAGAAGAGGACACATGGCATAAGCCTACTAGCTCGTGGTAGTTTTGTGGGCCCATTGTCAGTGCTAGCAGGATAGCGGGGGATGACGTAGATTGAATGATAGATAATCCTATGGTGATCACTATGTCTCAGTTCATCACGAAAATGGATGGTGGTTCTCATAAAAAATTAGTGATATGCTATGGATGTCAAAGATTTAAAGGCGGTGATCAAATGGTGATTGGTGTATTTCTTCACATTGTAGAAATGCATATAAATGTCTTGAGTGAAGTAGCGATATGCGATGGTAGCAGTGCCAAAGAAGATGAGATCAACGGAGGAGATTTAAAGACCATTTATTAGATGATCATGTTTTAAAGTTGTGATGATGAATGATGGATGTTGGATCATGGCATGAAGGTAGGAGATCAATGATTCATTTTTAAAAGTGAAGATCGATAACGGCTAAGTCTGTGAAAACAAGGTTTCATTTGTAAACCAACATAGATGATAAAATTAAATGTTCTACCTACTTCAATGACATATGTAATGTAATTTGATGCAGAAAGAGATGGAACATATGGCTATAGAGTGAAGGATCAAGATCAAATTGAATGATTAGAAGGATGCATTAATTGCATATCCAATCTTAGCGTTTGAAAAAGAGAGAATGAAGGAAAGTTCTCTGCACCAAAATTTAATGTTGTGTAGCTCAATACAACTATATGATAGTGGAAAAGATATCTTAAACCCTAACAAAAGATTTGTAGGTGGTGGAGAATCCCAAGGTAATCATCATCAGTTAGCTATAGACAAAACACATGAGAATATTGTCTAAGGGCTGCAACTGTGAGAAGAGTTGAGAAGGGAGTGCATAGTGTAGAAGTGATTATGAGCTCTAGAGGTGGAAAGAGAATGCACTAAAAAGAAAAGGAGAACTACATAAAGGGTATGGTGTTGCATTGAGGTAGACCAAGAATGCACTAAAGAAGAAGGAGAAGAAAAAAGACAAACCAGTGAGGTGTAGAGAAAAGAAGAGAGTTGTTGTGGTAGCAACATATAGTTGAGTAGTTGCAGAGTAAGGTGTAACATATAACTGTGTTCTTAATGAACAATTTCTACAAAATCATTTGAGTTGTAAATCTGATAGGTTTGTTCCATCAGATAACTGATTTGGTGCTCATTTCAAGGGATTGGTGTCTCCTTAGGGTTGAAGCCCTTAAAGGTTGTAACAAAAGGATTTTCTTGTGAGGCTAGATTAGGACAGTAGGTCCTAGAAGCATTTTATCACCATGGATTTTCCCATCTTGGGTTTTCTATGTATATCTGTTGTTATGTGTTGATCTTTTATGTGCATGTTGTGGAACAAGACAACTAAGAGGGGGGATGAATCAGTTGTCATAGATTTAAACCTTAATTCATTCACTAGAACTAATTCTTAACACTGCTTAAATGATTAAACATTAAATACTAGTGCAAAAATACATAAACACAATAACACCAAATTTACGCAGAAAACCCAATACGGGAAAAATGATGGTGAGGATTAAATCACACTATAGAGAATGTCAAAACTGATTACAAGAGGCTTACTACTTGAGAAAAAAAGCTCACTGTCAAAACAAGGACTCACTGTCCAACAAGGCTAGCAACCTGGAGGGCTCACTCCCACAGAGATACAAAGAAGATAGAAGATAAATGTTACAGAGAGAAAATAATCTCAATGCAATGGATAAATCCACCACAATTTTCTCAACCACTTGCATACATGCATGAATGATAGAGTACACCTACTTACTGCATCTAAAAATTCAACATTTAGGATTCACACTGATCTGCCACACTTGCATCACACACACTCACTGACTAGCATCAATCTTGCATCTATTTGCTCTATTTCTTTGCAATTATCTCTCTTTGTACTACCATTCACCACTAATTCATCTTGTATTTATACTATCTTCAACTTTGAAACATATCCAAAGACAACTATTCAAATTCAAATTCAAATTAGGTTGACGCCAGAACATCCTAGGGTGGAATTAGAATTAGGGTGACCCAAACACACACTTCATAAGGACCCAAACAGATCCAACATGCTTCATCAACTCTGAAGGTAGTTTCTAATACAAGGTTAGCCAAACTAGTGTAAAACACATAGAACATTTAGGTACGAACCTTCTAGGTATCAAAATTATCTTTAATACAATAAAAAAAACTCATCTCTAAACTATAAGTCTTAAGATTTTACCAAAGAGAAATCTAGACCAACAACATTTCTCTCAGACCTCAACCAGAAACACAGAAAACATAGTTCACAATTGGTGAACATAACTCACACTGTACAATGAATCAACAACCAAAAATATGGATATAACATCTTCTAACATTCATGATCAACATATCTAAACCACATAAACATAGGAGAAAATCTCAAAACAAAACCCAAAGCAACCACTGAACACCTGCCATCATTCTTTAATACAATTTTTTGAATATCCTCAACATATATAGTCAACAACAACTATTTGATAACCAATTGACTAGTTGACATCAATGCCAACACCTTCATTCTTTCCATTCTTGTAACAATCTCCACCTTTATCATTTATGGAAACACAAGATGTGAAAAACCATCAAAGACACCATACTAGCTTTGAATACACTTCTCAAGATTTTTCTTTATGTTTCTCCCCCTTAGTAGATAATCTTTTGTATTCTTCCTCTTTTGTCTTTCACACTTTCTTCCTCTCCTCTTTTTGTTTATTTATTTTTATATTCTTTCTCTCCTCTTTTTCACATGCTTCCTCTCCCCCTTTGACATCAATGGCAAAGGAAATAGATATTTTATATTGATATCCTCTTTGACATTAAAAATAGAATACTCACAATGACAACACCTGACACTACCTACTCGCCCTGAGAGGTAGCCACCAAAACATTAGTATAGAAGAAAGATAAATACATAGATCCATCAAACTGATGTAGCTCCATATGAATCTAGTTCAACAAGGAGGGGAAATGATCCCTAACTTCTCTCGGAGATACTCAAAAGTATCTTTAGGACGAGCCTTTGTGAATATATCAACAATTGGATCCTTCATTGGAACATATTCAAGTGTTACTTCATTCTCCATGACCTTCTCTCTCAAGAAATGATACTTGATAGATATATGCTTCATCGTCGAGTGCATCATTGAAATCTTTGAAATGTTAATTGCACTTTTCTTATCACAAAGGATAGAAATAAGATCATCATACACCATTGTGATATCTTTCAATGTCTATTTTATCCATAGAACTTGTGTACAACAAGATGTAGCAACAATATACTTAGCTTCAATAGTAGACAAGGAGACTAAATCTTTCTTTTTACTCAACCATGCCACCAATCTGCAACCAAGAAAGAATGCACCACCACTTGTACTCTTTTTGTCATCTACACATCCATCCCAATCTACATCTGTATATGCACTTAGTGTAAAGTTAGTATATCTAGAATACCATAACCCATAATCTAGAGTGCCATTCAAATATCTGAAAATTATTTTAACATGTGTTTCCTTAGGATATTCTTGAAATCTAGCCACAAGATAGACAACATGCATAATATCTAGTCTAGTATTAGTAAAAAACAATAGTCCACCAATCATAGATCTATACTTGCTCTAATCAACCTTAGGTGAATCATCATCTTCTTTGTAACTAGTCACCATAGGAGTAGATATCGGTTTGGAACCATCCATCCTGAAATTCTTCAACATTTCTTTCACATACTTAGACTATGAAATAAAAATTCCTTTCTCTATCTAATTAATCTGTATCACAAGAAAGAAATCCATCTCTCCAAACATAGAAATTTAAAATTCTTTATTCATCTCTTCCACAAACATCTTGCACATATTTTCATTTCCTCCAAAAATAATGTCATCAACATATACAACTACAATTGATATTTTGTCATTTCAATCTTAAAATATAGATTACTATCTACCATACCTTTGTTGAAACCTTGTTGAATCAATTACCTGTCTAACCTCATATACCAAGCTCTAGGAGCTTGCTTCAATCCATATAAGGATTTCTTCAATCTACACACCATAACCGGTTGATCTGACTACTGCAATCCTTCTGGTTGTTCCATGTAGACCTCTTCTTCTAGCTCACCATTCAAAAATGCTAACTTGACATCCATCTGATATACTTTGAAGTCTTTATGAGTAAAAAATGCTAAGAACATCCTTATAGATTCCATTCTTGCTATTGGAGCAAAATTTTCCTGAAAATCTATGCCTTCTACTTGTGAGTAACCTTTACACACAAGCCCTTTTTTTTTCTAACCGCTTCTCCATTCTCATTCAACTTATTTCTGAATACCCACTTTGATCCAACGATGTTTTTATCTACTGATCTTGGGACCAATTCCCAAGTTTGTTTCTTCTCAATCTGCATAAGTTCTTCTTTCATAGCTTCCATCCAATGTTCATCTTTACATGCTTTACTTACAGTCTTTGGTTCAATCTCAAAAAATAAACACATATTTACTTTAGTAGAAGCTCTGCTTCTAGTCAATACTCCTTTAGTCTTATCTCCAATAATTTGAATTTCTAAATGATTCTTCTGTACATATCTAGGTGTCTTAGGTGACACCATCAAAGCTTTTTCTTCGCTTCCATTCTATTCATCCTGCTTCTCTTGATCATCCTTTTCTTGTTCTTCCACAATCTCTTATATTCTTGCACAATTAGGTTCATTAGATACATATCCATCAATTTCAATTGAATTCTTCATTTTTTCATCAACCTTGACATTAGCACTCTCTACAATCTTTCTCACTCTTTTATTGAAACATTTGTATGTTTTTCTTTTAGTAGAATATCCAAGAAAAATACCTTCATCAATTCTTGCATCAAACCTTCCTAAAGTTTCTTCATCTCTTCTGATATAACATTTTCTTTTAAATACCATGAAATACTTAACCAACCTCAATAATCATTGATCTAGTGACCTCCTGAACTATTCTATTTTTTCTTTCAACAAATCCATTTTGCTGAGGAGTTCTCAAAGCAGATAATCGTCTCTTTATTCCATGCACTTCACAAAACATATTAAACTCATGAGAGGTGAATTCTCCACCTTTGTCATACCTTAAGCATTTTATTCCCAAATTCACTTCATTTTCAACCATAGCTTTGAATGTCTTGCATCTATCTAATGCATATAATTTCTTTCTGAGAAACGTAACCCATGTATATCTAGAACAATCATCAATCAAAAGCATAAAGTACCTTTCAACTTGTAGACTTCTCACTCTTGTAAGACCACAAAGATGTGTATGAATAAATCCAGTAGTCTAGTAGTAGACTATTCCTTTGATCTGTAATGACTTCTTGCTTGCTTCCCAAACTGACAATTTTTGCAAATAACATTAATAGGCTTTGTAATCCTTGGTAAATCTCTCACAGCCTCAACTGTACTAATCCTTACCAAATTTACAAAATTCATGTGACTCATTCTCCAATGCCATAACCAACTCTCATTAATCTGAGTCATAAAACATCATCCATCATCACCCTTAAGTTGATAGATATTTCCTTCATATTTCTTTCCTACAACAATCAATCTTCTGGATCCTTTCCGGATTTCACATCTCTCATCCTTAAACACAAGATCATATCCCTTACTACACATTTGTCCAACACTCAAAATATTTTTCCTTAAACCCTTAACATAGTATACATCATTAGTATTATTCTTGCCATCAAAACTTATTGAACCTATCCCACAAATTTTATCACCAATATCATCTCCAAACATAACCAAGCCTCCATCATATTTTTCAAGTTTAACAAACTTACTTTTATCACCAGTCATGTGATGTGAACAACCATTTTTAACCACCCAATAGTTCTTTTCTTGTTTAGCATGTACGGTAGAGATAAGAGTACCTTCATTTTTCTCCTTCTCCATAGGGCTTTCCTTCACCTATTTTTCAAAATTAGTAGAAGTAGGTTCATCCTTTATAGCCAAGAACAAGCATTCATTGTCATCAAGATCTTCATAATCGAAATCCTCATTAGATATACTAGCATTCTCATTCACATAATATGCTATGTTGATCTTCTTTCCTTTATTTTCTTTCTCATATCTTTGTTTATTCCTCTTAGCTCTTTCTAGACACTTTGCAACATAATGACCTATTTCTCCACAACTAAAGAATTTAAAGGGTAACTTACCTTCATACTTATAGGAGCCTTTCATCATCCTTCTTATACAGTTAGCTTCTATTTCATCAAAATTTTGTTCATCTGGATCTTCAAATTTTTTAGCTTTAAAAGTAGTCTTTGATTTACATCCATTCCTTAGATTTGGCTTCCTCATCTCATAAGATGTCAGAAATTCCAACAGATTTTTAGTGCAAGTATTATAATCTATACTATCTTCAATAGCACACACCTTCTCACTATAAGCATCAGGGATAGTTCTAAGAATCTTCTTTACAATCCTGGTTTCATCTGTAGTAGCACCGCGTCCTCGCATTCTAACCACTAGCTCATCCAATCTTTGTACATAAGCTTTAATATTCTCATCTTTAGACATCCATAGAAGCTCAAACTGTGTCGCCAAATTTTGCAAATTTTCCTCTTTGACTCTTTCATCACCTTCATGTTCCCTTTCCAAAGCATCCCAGACTTCCTTAGCAGTCTTTAGATTCTAAACCTTAATCAACTCAGAATGTACTAGACTGTTCTTTAAAATTTACTTCACCTTATTGTTCATTTCATGTGCTTTGATCTCATCAGTCGTACTCAGACCATTAGTAGGAGGAGTGTAAGGATTCTTGTAATCTTTCTCCACATCATATCCATAATACTCTAGATATTCTTTCATCAATATTTTTTGAATTTCATAATTAGTTTCATTGAACCTCAGATAATCATAAACCATTTTTCCAGCCATCCTAGACCTTCCTCAGCGGTTAAGCTCTGATACCAATTGTTGAACAAGACAACTAAGAGGGGGGTGAATCAATTGTCATAGATTTAAACCTTAATTCATTCTCTGAAACTAATTCTTAATACTGCTTAAATGATTAAACATTAAATACTAGTGCAGAAACACATAAACACAATAACACCATATTTACGTGGAAAACCTAATAAGGAAAAAACCATGGTGAGGATTAACTCACACTATAGAGAATATCAAAACTAATTACAAGAGGCTCACTACCAAAACAAGGACTCACTATCCAACGGGGCTAAAAAAAAGGAGGGCTCACTGCCACAAAGATACAAAGAAGATAGAAGAGAAATGTTACAGAGAAGAAAATCTCAATGCAATGGATAAATCCACCACAATTTTCTCAACTACCTGCAGACATGCATGAATGATAGAGTACACCTTCTGCTCACTACATCTAAAAACTCAACATTTAGGCTTCACATTGATCTGCCACACTCGCCTCACACACACTCACTGATTAGCATCAATCTTGCATCTATCTACTCTATTTATTTGCACTTATCTCTCTTTGTACTTTCTTTCACCACTAATTCATCCTGTATTTATATCATCTTCAACTTTGAAACATATCCAAAGTCAGCTATCCAAATTCAAATTCAAATTAGGTCGGTGCCACAACATCCTAGGGTAGAATTAGAATGAAGGCGACCCAAACACATGCTTCATAAGGACCCAAATAGATCCAACACATTTCATCAACTCCGAAGGTAGTGTTAAACACAAGGTTGGTCAAACTAGTGTAAAACACATAGAAAAACTAGGCATGAACCTTCTAGATATTGAAATTATCTTTAATACAATAAAAAAAACTCAACTCTAGAACCACAAGTCATAAGAATTTACTAAAGATAAATCCAGATCAACAACATTTCTCTCAGACCTCAACTAGAAACACAAAAAACCATAGTTCACATCTGGTGAACATAACTCACACTGTACAATGAATCAACCACCAAAAATTTGGATATAACATCTTCTAAAAATCATGATCAACATATCTGAACTGTATAAACATAGGAACAAATCACAGAGAAAAACCCAGAGCAACCACTAAACACTTGTAATCTTTCTTCAATACAATTTTCTCAATATCCTCGACATATGTAATCAACAACAACTAGTCATTAACCAATTGACTAGTTGACATGAATGAAAACACCTTCATTCTTTCCATTCTTGCAACACATGTGTGTTTCATATCTTTTCATGCTTTAATCTACACATCTAGATTTAAGAGTTTTGTTTGCACTTAGGTTAAGAAGGTTAAATTTTAGTATCTACTAATTCACCCCCTCTTAGTAGATTATTGTGTTCCAACATATATAATGTTCATAAATTTGAATCATAATACAACTTGTTGACCTTGTTAAGCTCGAACCCATCTCTATAAGGCCACCAAGCATAACACACCTTGCTTGCTTGCAGATCCTTGTTCATGAGTGCTCAGCATAATGTAGCTTGTTAGGACATGTGAAGCTCGAAGTATAGTATTGTAGTGCCTTATTGAAGTTTTCAAAAGGAGAACTTTGATATGGTATGGAAACCTAATAAGATTCTCTCATTTTCCACCCATTAGAGGCTCACCTAGTGGATGATCTAAGATTCCATTAGCTTGTGTGAGTGTATGTGTCATTTGCATAGTGGACATCGAGTTCTACTTGTGAATGTATAGGAAAAACAACCTAGATTTGTTCCACATCGCGTTGGGATAATTGAAGCTTGATCCACCCCTTCCCTAGACAAACATTCATGTTTCACATCGTGTTGGGACATTCAAAGCATGATTTGCCTCCCTTTTCTTCTCCTAGTCTTTAATGTTGTATGATTGAGTATCTTTGTCATTGCTTCATATTGTTGGCATGCAAGTTTATCATTGATGTCAAAGGTTGTGTTTTCATTGAATTTAAAGAGGAACCTGAACATGACATGAGGTACAAGGTGATGCCTACATTCAACACACTCAGGTATATCTTATGTTTCAGTTTGATTGCACTACATTCAGAGGTTATAAGGCTTTGGTATTCATTCATGGGGACAGTGGTATGGGGATTTGGTAAACTTTTAGTTTTGGGGGACAACGTATTTGTATATCTTTAGTTGGTATCATATTCCTTGAACAATTCATATATTCATATATACTAGTTTAGTATATTGACAATGCCTTGACATGGCATTGATGTCCAAAGTTGATCTTGGCACTTATATTGTTGGAAAGTATTTAGGTATTCTACATTTAACTATGTTTTTGATATAGAAATGTGATTTGTAGTAAAATAGAGTGATCCTCTATAGTTGAATTATTCTCTATTCAAAAATGTATAGTTAAGTTAAAATGATCAAGTTAGTGAGACAAATTGATCATTGCCAGTGAGGCATCTTGTAACTAGTGAGGTTTTGTAGCCAGTGAGGCTTGTGTTTGCAGAGAGGCATTTGTAGCCAGTGAGGCTTGTGTTGCTAGTGAGGCATTTGTAGCCACTGAGGCTTGTGTTGCCAGTGAGGCAATTTTACGAGTGGTTTTTCTACCCCATGATGGTTTTCCACCTAGGAAAAATTGTTTTATGTTTACATTTTGTGTATAGTTTGTTTGGTCTACATGAGTACATATCAATCATGTATCACTGTTTAGAATGATATTCCTTGCTCTTAAGTCTTATGTTCATGAGTTAATGTTTATGATAAATTACTTCATAATATTGTGTTGGTGCATCTTTGATATTGATCTTGTTGGCCTCAAGGAACACTAAGAGTGGGGGGTGAATCAATGTTCAACAATATTTAATTTACAATCCAGATCTTAAACCATTTACAACATTTAAACATAAGTAAAGATGCAAGCACATGAAGGAAACAATAAAAAAACCATAACACCAATATTTTTACGTGCAAACCCTGTTAGGGGAAAAACCACGATGGAGGCTAATCCAAAATTTATACTCTATTAAAAGTATGAATAAAAATGGGAATGCACATGCATTCAGGCACACTACCTAGAGCTCACTGCTCAAAATTAGGAAGGCTCGCTGCCTTACAATATATTTGGATTATAGCAAAAAGTTGAACTGAGAAAGTAGCATCAACAAATGCCTGATTTCAGTTTCGGTGAGGCTCATAGATCAGTTTATGGACCTTCTATCTAATTATGCACTCCGCTCAGCTTTGCCTTAATTCGCTTCACAACTGCCTTAATTCCTTCACAACAATCCTCTTTTGCACAAGTGAAACTTTTCCAAATCGCTCAACAATCCTTTTGCTATTCACACACTTCAAACATACACCCATTCGCTCTCCAAAATGAATTAACCGATCTCATGTATATATCCACTACCAAGAATTAGTTGCTTCATGTCGGCTTCAACAAAATAAAAATATTTTCCAATAGTCAGCTCAATCCACATTTAATATTCGATGCATACCCATCAAATTCAGATAATGCTATGTTGTGCCCCAAAAAAAAATGCTTGAACATAGAAACATTTAAACAATTACTCCTTATACATCGACGAAACACTACATACATCAAGTCAACCTTCATGAAAAAATAAGCAGAAAAATCATCCTACTTGATCTCCTAACTTATACACCAATTAATGCGACATTAAAAAACTTAACAATAGGACAACATAGATACTTAACAACCTTTCTTGAGATCCACAACTCAAAATGACAATATACTCTATTCTTTACTCTGCCTGTCGGTATGAAAAAATCCTAATCTGCAAACCAAAATAATGACTTAGGTTGCCATCAATGACAATACTGGAGGCCATATACCAACAATCTCCCCCTTTGGTATTGATGGCAAAAATTAGTGAAAAATGAGTAAGTGTCAAAACCAATATGATTATGCTGCCAGAGTTCAAAATTTCAAAACACAACTCCCCCTTAGAATGATAAGGCATTTTCCACTGCTCTCTCTCCCCCTTTGACATCAATGACACACATATTTTGGATCTTCCCCTTTGCTAATTCAAAAATTGGATCAAAATTTGAAGAAATACAATTGCTACTTGAGTCAAAAAATTATCTTGTACTTATCTTTCATTTCCAGAAGAAATTGCCTCCAAGCTTCTACTGAAATCCCAATGATTAAGATCAAGCTGTTGTTTTCAGATGTCTAGTTGATAATCTAGATGAGAGATTCTAGAATTATGATTGCCTCTTCTAATTTCTCTCCTTTCCTCAAAACCTCAATTAACTGTTCCAATCTGCATTCGGTTAAATCCTTCACTTTCCAAAAGGTGTCCACAAGGTTGTTTCTAGTGAATTAAACTTTTGTATGCTCAGACTATAGCTCTTGAATCCTTTTCTTGACTGCACCATCCTGATCCTGAAACATGTTATAATCATGACCAATCTTGTTTAGCTCAGTTTCAAGCTGCTCTAGCTTATCTTTGTATCTCCCAACTGCATGAGGCTAGTGAAGATAATAGTTGTAGATTTTATTTGTTGTATTTATGCATTGGCCTCATCTCATTCATTTTCCTTTTTAGTTTGGTAAGAGATAGCCTGAACTACTCCTTCATATGTAGAATTATCTCTCCCTCTTTCCTGTCCTATGACTCAGAGACCATGGCTTCCTTAATGCACTCAATCATCTCTTTAGGAAACACATTCTGCAAAATCTCCAAATCAATGTTATTGTGCACAAAATAAGTACTTAGTGTGCTCTTGATTAGGTCCTGCTCATATGAGGGTCTATTAGACCATATGCCAACAATTTTTTGCATCCCATCTTTCTCCTGAACAAGCTTTGTATCTTTACTTTGGATAAAAAACCTTCTTCTTCACTTCCTTCTGCCATTACTACATCTGGTTCAACTGATTTCAGTTCTTCCCTTGGAGTGTACTCATTAGATTCCTCATCTTGTATGTCCACAATCACTTGTTTGTTACCTTTTCCTTCAATTTTTGGAATCTTGTGTGTCAGAGGAGTGTAATCATCAATCTCTTGTGCTCTTTTCTTCTTCCTCTCCATCTCATTAGAAGAGGACCCAACTTCAACTGCTCTTACCCGAATGGAAATGCTAATTGCTCCAAACTTCCCTAGCAATTATTTAAAGAAATTTCCATACTCTTTCTTACAATTTTCCAAAGTATTAGAGTGTTCAGAAATCTATTTACAAACCGGTTCATTCTCTTTCCATACAACATTATTGATCTGTGGCAAGCAATTCAGAAAATACATCACAAGACATATGACCAAGGCACCAAACCTAAAGGGGTAATCTTCCTCCTTTGTTAGTTGCACATTTTCCATCAATTGATCTTTTAGCAATCCTCACAAATCAAAATCTTGATCCTCCATTAAGATTCTATGAGAGATGTAAATTGTACCCGTCGAAGTTGTGCCTTCCCTATTTCTGAAACATATTTTTTATGAGATTCCATGCATGATGTACCTTGTTATTGGATCTTTGATCATTGAAATTATCAAAGCCCTTTGATCTCCAGTTACTCTGGTTAGGGTTTCGACTTCTTTTTTGGTATATTCCCAACATTGCATAATCCAGTTAGACTCCTAATCACCTCTTTTGAAATGAGATAGGGTTTATCTAGAGTTATAATTTCATCATTCAATCTATTCAGGATAAACCTAACAACTTCCATGTTATCAAAATAGGGAAATTCACTCCAAATATCCAAACTTTTGTGTTTCACACCTTCAAGCCATTTCAATTCATCGGTCGGCAACATATTTCTCACATCCCTAATATTCTCACTACTATACTCATCTAAATTCACCATCCCTTTGATTTGCTTCATTTTTCTTTTCATACTGAACAAGTTTCTACTGAGCACCAAAATAAGTGAGAATTCTACAAGCAATTGAAATACTTGATGAATTCATCACTGAATTGACTTTACTCCAAAATTCTGCTGCAGAGGCTCTCCTTCTATTCTTCTTCAATGCAAGGTGACAAATGAGAGTTCCAAACACCCTTTTATAACACACACACCTAACCTTTTTACCACATTAAATGTTTTTCCCTAGGTGTTCTGGATACTCTGTTTTCTTAGACAGCAAAAGAAAAACTCATTTGCAGATCTTCTACTTCTCAAATTTCTACACAGGTGATCACTGATACATTTGTAAACTATTAGCACAACTGCTGACAATTTCCTGCATTCCGGTGCCAACTACCAATAGGGGGACAAAGGATTTTCTTGAAAAACTCCCCCTAGGCCAATGTCCCAAGATCAATTTCTGGAGGAATTACCAGAAGTAGATTATGGTGCGGGCTTATTTTCTTCATTAGAATCACTCTACCTTACCCATGTTTTCTTCATCTGATCTCTTATTTCTTCCACAGTCACTTTCCCTTTTCCTTTATCATCTTTCTGTGAAATTCTGCCTTTGTATACTGGACCTCTTCTATCCATGTTTCTGTTCTTGCAGAATCTTGCAATGTGACCAAATCTGTTACAATTGCAACACATAGGATTTCTTTGTCTAGACCATTCATTCCATTAATTTCCTCTTGATCTGCATTGATTAGCAATATGTCCAAATCTTCCATAGGTGTAGCATTTAACATTCCTTACACTGACAGACATACTTCCACATTCAATTGACTTATGACCAAACTTATTGCAACTGAAACACTGACCAAGGAATGATGGACTACTTGAATTTATTTTACATCTACACTGAGAAGCCATATGACCAAATTTATTGCAAGAAAAGTAGTGACCATTAATTTTTTTTGCATTGGGTTGTCTTACCAGATACCTTCTACCTTTGTTCATTTGATTTCTTTATCTGGAATCCTTGTGTTCATATCTGGAACTTTCTCTCTTCTCTTATCCAAGACCTCGCTTTTCATTTGCATCCTTATGTCCTTTAGTCAGCTCATCAAGCTTAACAGAATTGATCCTAAACTTCTCCTTGTATTCATTTGTAGTAGTGAGTTCATCTCTAAGAATAACTATTTGTCTTTCAAGCTCTTGTTCATTATTTTTGGATTGTTGCAGTTCAATCTCTAGCTGAATGAATACACTATTAAATCTGTTGTATTCTTCAGATCTTTCTTTTAAGGGATGGGCCAGATTCGCCAGATTCTCCTCATTCTTCTTCCTTTCTTCAATATCCTTAGTTAGCTTCATCACCATAGATTCCATCTCAAGCTTTAGAGTAGCATTGTCTCTAGCAACCTTTTCACATTCTTTAGTTATTTATTTTAGGGTCTGATTCAGGTGAACATCTTCCAAGCATTTACTTTTTTTTTTGCTTTACCTGATCACATAGTTCCTTCCTCTTTTCTCTTGACTCATTGATTTTATCCTTTAATGATTGAATGGATTTTTCAGCATCCTCAAGATTTGCTTTTAGTTCTAGGACTTCTACTTTAGACTGATCAAGATCATCAAGTGCCACCAAAAGTTGTTGTTGAAGACCACTAGAGTCCATTACAGTCCAAGATCCACCTTAAGCTATTAAAATTCTATAGAGGAACCTTGCTCTGATACCAATTTTTGGACTCAAGGAACACTGAGAGGGGGGGGTGAATCAGTGTTCAACAATACTTAAGTTACAATTAAGATCTTAAACCATTTATAGCATTTAAACAGAAGTAAAGATGCAAGAACATGAAGGAAACAATCAAAACACCATAACACCAATATTTTATGTGGAAACCCTGTTAGGGGAAAAACCATAGAGGAGGTTAATCCACAATTTATACTCTGTTAAAAGTAAGAATAAAAAGGGGAATGCACATGCATTCAGGCACACTGCCTAGAGCTCAATGCTCAAAATCAGGAAGGCTCATTGCCCTACAATATATTTGGATTACAACAAAAAGTTGAGTTGAGAAAGTAGCATCAAAAAATGCCTGATCTCAGTTCTGGTGAGGCTCATAGATCAGTTTCTGGACCTTCTATCTAATTTTGCACTTTGCTTTGTGCTAGCTTAATTCGCTTCACAACAATCCTCTTCTGCATAAGTGAAACTGTGCCCAATTGCTCAACAATCCTTTTGCTATTCACACACTTTGAACATGCACCCATTCTCTCTCCAAAATGAATTAAATGATCTCATATATACATATATATATCCACTACCAAGAATTTAGTCACTTCATGTCGGCTTCAGCAAAATAAAAATATTTTCCAATAGTCAGCTCAATCCACATTTAATATTCGATGCGTACCCATCAAAGTCAGCTAATGCTATGTTGTGCCCCAAATCAAAATTCTTGAACATAGAAACATTTAAAAAATTACTCCTTATACATCTATGACACGCTAAATACATCAAGTTGGCCTTCATGAACAAATAAGCAAAAAAATCATCTTCTCGAATCTCCTAACTTATACACCGATTAATGCAACATCACAAAACTTAACAATAGGATAAAATAGATACTTAACAACCTTTCCCAAGATCCAAAACTCAAAATGATGATCAAGTGAAGCATACAAATTGACATACTAACCGGATACCCTGTTCTTCATTTTCTCTTCCGGTAATACTCTGTTATTTACTCTGCTTGCTGGTATGAACAAATCCTGATTTGCAGACCAGAATAATGACCTAGGTTGCCATCAATGGCAACACTAGAAGTCATATGCCAACAGATCTATCATTTTTAGTTTTCATGATGCCTATCTTAATTCAACTAAAGCTGTCATGATGTTCATATATGATGCATAATCTCAGTTCATTAGAAGTTTCCCTGATATTCATGTTAGTCATGTTAAAGGTTTGAGTTATTGTCTTGAGTTAATAATGTCTACCAAAGTTCTTGATTCTGAATATATTTGTTCTCATGATATTTATGTTTCAAAGTTTTGAAAGGTCATTTCAAGATCATTTGGAATTTGTATACCACTGATTCACCCCCCTCTTAGTGGTATTGTACTCCAACAAGTGGTATCAGAGCATAGGTTCCCTATTGAAGTCTAACCGGCTTGGGTAGGTCCTGATAGTGGAGTACTATGGGAAAATGTAGAAAAAATAGAGAAAAGAAAGATGCCAAGCAATTTTTTGTACATAAAACCCCAGTCAAGTGATGTGATGAGTTTTTGCATGAGTCATCCCTGAAAATTGGTAGAAAGTGTGATAAAGAAGATTATTTTATTGTTGAGATTGATGATGAAGAAAGAGATTTATTTTTGGATGAAGTTAATGAATAGGAGTGTGAAGTTGATCTAGAAGGTGAACTTTTGTGTGCTCTGGATATAATCAAGCAACTCAGTAAAGAAAATAAAAAATTAAAAGATCGGCTTCAACGAGAAAAATATTTCAAAGACAAGGTATGTTCATATTTTGCAGAAGTTTCTTTAGATCTTGAAGAGGCAAGTAATTAGGTTGTTGACTTAAAGATACAAGTTGAAGAGTCTAATAAACTTATTATTAGTCTAAAGACAGAAATAGAAGAAGCCAAAAGGATAGTTGATTTTACAAAATTTGATCTTGAAGTCAAAACTAGTGAATGCCAAAAGTTTGAAAGTGAAATAGTCATCTTGAAGAAATATCTTGAAAAATTCAAGTTTTAAAAATTTGAGAAAGGTACTGATGCATTAAATAACATGTTGAGAAATCAAAAGAGTCACAAGGACTGATTTGGTTTAGGATATGGAAAAGGATGAATCTTTGGAGTTCAAGTTGAGTCTAAACATGAAATAGTATTTGAAACAAAAGAAGGAAAATGTTTCAAGGTTAGACAAATACCAAGGAAAAAGATAGACCTGAATTATCATGCTACTGCTCCTAAAATAGAAAACAAGGTTACTGATGAAAACAACACAAGCCCTTCAACAGAGTTGGAAGAGAAAGCAATCAGTCTTTAGAATCTCCATCTTCCAGGTAATATCAGTCAATGAGGTATAACAATTTTCATGGTTATTGCTATGTTTGTCATAAGTATGGTCATAGAGCTAGAGATTGTAGTTATTATGGGTTGTCAAATCAAAACTACAATGTTGTTTGCTACAACTGCAATAAGGTTGGGCACATGAAAAGAGACTGTTGGTTTCTAGGAAGACACAAAGGTTGGAATGATTTTGAATTGTCAAGAAAAACTTATGCTTCTTCTAATAATCATCAAGTCTTGTGCTATAGATGTAATGGTTTTGGAAATAGAGCCAAGTTTTGCAAAAGTAAATTGATGAAATCACCTAAGCAAGAAGATACTTTGAGCAAGAAAAAGAAGGAGCTTATGAAAATCTAGAGAAAAAAAAAAATCAAGATAAGAAGGATTCTAAACTTGTGTATATTGCACAAGGAAAATCTCAAAGTGCATAAAAGGTAGCATGAAGTAAGGGGGAGCAGGTTAATGTTTTATACTTTAGCTACTAGAGAAAGTTAAAAGTTAAATATTCACACTGTCTCATGATAGCATTTTTATATGAAAATATTGAGTTAAATCACAATAGAGAGGAAAACATATGATGTTATCAGTCTCTCAGTGAGTTTCTTTCAATGCATAGTAACAATAATCAGTTATGAATGATAAACTACTTCCAAAACCATGATTCAATGGTTTGCATAGTTGATATATTCATCTAGTATTTTGGAAAGAATGTGCTATTTCAATGACATGACAGTTAGTATAACATAATATACTAGTCCACAACAGTGTTTGTTCTTGTTTATCATTATACAATAGTATATACTATGTGAACTGTGAAGTTTTCAATAGATAGTTGGTGTCTTGTGTTTCATACTTGGTGTTGCTTTACCATTGCAGAAGATGGATTATGATGAAAGACATTGGAATATGAATTTAAGTAATAATTTTAGTATAGATTTAATGATTCTGATACAAAGATGTATTCATCTCTAAAGTTGCAGGGTTTTATTTGTTTATGATAATAAGTTGTTGACATAAGTAACATGAAATGAAGATATAATGTTGTGACATGTACATTTTATGACAAGATGGTGGACAACTTTAGATGACAAGTTTGTCATCTACATACATGGTCTGCATTGTTTTTGGAATTATTGATTGGTATATACTTATATTGACAATGACACCTGTGGTATATCATTCTTGACATTGGCATATATTTGCACGTTTATATAACAATGATTGTTTTTTGAACAAAGGATAGCGAATGCAAAATCTAGTGGGTACATTGTGATACAATGATGAGAAAAATCTATGGGCCTATGTCAATGAAGTAAGTCAAGTATGAACTAGTAAGGGTTGATTTACAATCTTGAGGAGAGTTTGTGATATGATAACATTTTCCATATTTTTTTAAAGATTGTTATGTGAAAATTATGAATAGTAATATATTTCATTTGAAACATTGATGGAAAAATTGCCATAATATATTTCATTTGAAAGGTTGCATTTCTGAATAGTGCAACCCAGTAATATATTTCATTTGAAACTACCATATATAATGATTTATAGTTATTTATGATAACAATTGCTCATGTTGCAATGATATGTGGTAATAGTGCTAATGTCAAGACAAAATGTGGTTTGATATGATGCAAACAGTGATGTTTCTTGCTTTAGGAGTATGATACAGGTGCTATTCAATCTCTAGATCAAGTCATTTGATGGTGTTTGTTGACTCCACACATGCTTATACTTTCTTGCACACAATGTTTCTTGTATAGAAGCTAATGATACTAGTATACACTTAATTGATCGTTCCATGCTACTAGTTTTTGGTACTTTTTCCATATAGTTGTGCTTTGAGATGATTTTCATTACATAAGTTTGATCATTGACAACATATCTAGATAAGATGGTTGTTGCTTCTGGATTCGATTATGTACAAGTTTTTCCATCAACGTTTCAGATCACACTCTGTGATCCATCATCAAGATGTAAAACAAGAGCATGAGGAGCAAAAATGATGGATCACGGAGTGTGATCTGAAACGTTGATGGAAAAAATTGCACACAATCAAATCCAGAAGCAACAAAAAGACATTCATGATGGATTGTGGAAATCTCATATCACTAAGATAGTTGTTGTTTTGTGTAGAGATCATCTTTAGGGGGAGCTTTCCATGAATATTCTATACCCCTATTTCAGCTTGGCATTGTTGGCATTGCTTCAGTGATACTATGATACATGATTGTATATTCACATGCATTTTGATTCTCTTGCAACATTTTAGTTATTTCTCCTTTGGAATTCTTGCAAAAGGGGGAGAAAAGTGATACTTTGCAATGATTTGATTATGTGATGATTGTTTTCTAGTTGTGGTATTACAGTGACATCTCATTTTGGTACATTCTGGTGTTATGAATTGTATTCTTCAACGACAGGGTTGTTTATAGTGACAGTGACATGGTAGTTCATGTGCACAATTTAGTGACATTTTCAATTCAGTTATGGAGCTTTCTCACGGGGGGAATGCTTACTTTATGATCAAGTATCCCTTTGTCATGTGATGTCAAAGGGGGAGAGAAAGTAGGTAGAATGATTGGTAGTTGAAGAGGTTTTCCATGCTAGAGGTTTTCCATCAATGACAAAGGGGGAGTTTTGTTGGCATGCGAGTTTTTCATTGATTTCAAAGGTTGTGTTGTCATTGAATTTAAAGAGGAACCTAAAAATGATGTGAGCTACAAGGTGATACTTACATTCAACACACTCAAGTATATATTATGTTTCAGTTTGATTGCACTACATTTAGAGGTTATAAGGCTTTGGTATTCATTCATGGGGATAGTGGTATGAGGATTTGGTAAACTTTCAGTTTTGGGGGACATCATATTTGTATATCTTCAATTGATATCATATTCATTTGACAATTTGTATCTTCATATATATTGGTTTAGTATACTGACATTGCATTGACATGGCATTGATGTCTAAAGTTGATCTTGGCACTTATAGTGTTGGCAAGTATTTAGGTATTCTGCATTTAACTATGTTTTTGCTACTCTTAATGTTTAACATTCACAATGCTTTGATATTGAGGTCACATTTATGTGAGATCTTTGAGAAAGACTCCTTAATGCTTAGTGGAAAGGTTGTGCCATTACATGAGGACAAAATGTTAAAGCCTTGGGCATTAATATTCCCTAAGGCATTGGAAATAAAAAGAGAAATATATTCCATTTTGGGGTCATAATATTTGAAAGGCATATGACATAAAAGATAGAACAAAGGGTACCCAAGCTTATTTCATTATTCATTTTTTTGATTTATTTTTATTTGGAAGAGCTCTCTCAAGCTAGGGCATGGTAGAACAATTAGGGTTATGAAATTTCTTCAGTTATGGAAAAATATCTTGATAGTGGAGGTGATGTGGCAGTGACTCTGGTGCAAGGAAGCAATTACAAAGTTGAACAGGTGTATTCATTCCTTTAATACTTGTTTGTTTCAAAATTTCAAAGAAGAAGCTACGGGTTCTGTTTATCAAATGGGATTTATGGTTAACAATGTTAAAATTTTCATTCAATCTGGTAATCGTGAAAAGGGTTGTTGTTAAGTTTCTTCCAAACCCTAGTTGAAGTTTTTTTTTTGTAAAATTTGTTTTAGGTTTAAGGGTGTGATTAATGACTGTGTTATTGCTCAATTTTTTCTTTATATTTGCAACCCTAGTTTAGGTTCTTGACTATGGAAATCAGGGTTGGTTGTGTCAATTGTTTCTTTTGTACATATGTAATTTTTTGTGGTTAATCCATGTTCGATCTCTGTGGTTTATAATAGTTTTTGTGTATAACCCTTGTGAGTCTACAAATAATCTTTTGTTAAGGGTTTGCTATTGTAACCCTAGTTTAGGTCTCTTCATGGGTTACTATTCTATTGTGTCAATTTGGACATGGGTTTTGTGCCATATGAATGTTGTTGTTTATGCATGGTACATACTAAAGTTTGTTGCATTATGTGTAAGTCTTCATATTATAACATAGTCAATGTCAACCATGCATTAAATGTTTTAGTGGTTACATATGATGATGTTATTCAAAGGATGATATACCACGATGATTCAAGGGAAAATTTTTGAAGTCAGTTAACAGGCTACATGTATTGTTATTTGAAAGAAAATTTTATGAAGTTAATAGGTGGAGTCACATTGATGACTCGATATGGGATAGTTTGACATAGTTAAAATTGGTTTATCTAATGATTACTTTTGTTGAAAAGTGGCAGCATATTAGGTGATACAATTGTTTATTTAAATAGCGCTTTGACATTGTTATGTGTTCAAAGGTTTTACAGAAGGAATGGAAGCATAGTCTGATTTCTATAATAAGAGCTTTGCAAAAATTATGCAAAGTAGATTGTAACTGGTACATTTGATATTTTAAATATTCCAGTAAATGAATCTTTAGGATACTAAGTGTATTGGATTGAAAATGAAATGTGATTTGTAGTGAAATAGAGTGATCCTCTATAGTTGAATTATTCTCTATTAATAAATGTATAGTGAATTTAAAATGATCAAGTTAGTGAGACAAATTGATCATTGATGGTGAGGCATCTTGTAACTAGTGAGGTTTGTGTTGCCAGTGAGGCATTTGTAGCTAGTGAGGCTTGTGTTGCCAGTGAGGCATTTGTAGCCAGTGAGGCTTGTGTTTCCAGTGAGCCATTTGTAGCCAGTGAGGAATTTTGATTAAGCTAGTGAGACAATTTTACGAGTGTTTTTTCTACCCCATGAGGGTTTTCCACTCAGGAAAAATTGTGTTATGTTTAAATTTTATCTATAGTTTATTTGGTCTACATGAGTACATATCAATAATGTATCACCGTTTAGAATGATATTCCTTTCTCTCAAGTATTATGTTCATGAGTTAATGTTTATCATAAACTACTTCATAATATTGTGTTGGTGCATCTTTGATATTGATTTTCCAGTTTTAGTTGTCATGATGCCTATCTTAATTCATCCAAAGTTTTCATGATGTTCATATATGATGCTTCATCTCAGTTCATTAGAAGTTTCCCTAATATTCATGTTAGTCTTGTTAAAGGTTTGAGTTGTTGTCTTGAGTTAGTAATGTCTACCAAAGTTATTGATTCTGAGTACATCTGTTCTCATGATAGTTATGTTTCAAAGTTTTGAAAGGTTATTTCAAGATCATTTGGAATTTGTATACCACTGATTCACCACCTATCAGTGGTATTGTACTCCAACACATACATATGTGTCTTGAATGTCTAATTTAGTGTGGGTTTGAAATGGGATCATACTCTCACTAAAGTGGGGGCTAAAGGTAGTGTAGGAAAAATTATCCCTTTTTCCACACTTATTTTGGGAAATAATAATAATAAAATGAACTAAAGTATGCCTTAATTTAGTGTTGTAATATGTATTTTACATATTCACATTAATTTTAGGGCCCTATTAATAGAATGGACTTAATTGTGCCTTATTTATGGTGTTGTAAAGTGTACCTTTACACTTTCACACTCATCTAGGGATTTATTAATTAATTGAGGTTAATTAGCCAGGAATTAGCCCCTTTAATTCAAATCCAAGCCTAATTAATTGCAATTTTTGAGGGGTAAAGCTCAACATTCATAAATTCCATTACATAACACTTATCATTGGAGAATGTGTGTCCTAGGTGAGTGACCTAGGACCCATTCACCCAAGGGCGAATGAGTTCTCACTTAGACCTAGGACCCTAATTTAAACTATATTTTTGGTGATATTTCAAAGATTTAAAATGTATATTCATGTCGGCTTGTGTTATTTGAATTTTGGGAATTAATGTTATGTGCATAAATAAGAGGTCATTTCACTATGTTTCACCTAGAAGATTTCAAGCAAGTTAAGAGCATTCAAGAGAGCATTTCAAGGGTAGATTTGTAGAAGAATTATTGTAGAAATCAAGATCCATTATCATGTCAAAGTATTCTTGCATCATGCATGTTATTGGAGCTAATATGTTGATGTAGTGTTCAAGATCCATTCAAGCATTCAAAGGAATTGTTTCAAGTCAAGTTTCATGATCAAGATCCACATCCATTGAAGCCATCTCATGCAAGTTGTAGATCCATATTCCAAGGTTCATATAATGGTTTGGTGAGTTGTGAAATAGGCTTTGTTCATTCATCATTGCTTCATGATATTTCATTTAATTACAAGGTTTAATTACCGAAATGGGGTTTGACCAAGGAAAACCCTCATTCACCAACAACAAAACATTTTTCCCTCTTGATTTTTGTTTGCAGATTTTAGGTGGAAGATCTCTTGAAGAGTAAACTTGCAAAGTTGTCAAAGTTGACATCATTCTTGCAATTTCATGGAAACTCACCTATAGGATTTATTTCTAGCTTTTTTACTATGAAATTCAAGAATATGGGAGTGCAAGCACAATAGAAGAGAACCCAAAAACCATTTTTACAAAGCCCTAGTCAGGACCCATTCGCCATAGGGCGAATGAGTCCTTAGTAATATTCACAAAAGAACTTTTGGTGACTCATACACATCACTTTCCCATTCTCACATTTGTATTTTTTTTTCTAGTTCCATTAGAATTGAGCTTAATCTTTTAAATGTAATTAATAGTTTGAATTTTGGAGTTTGTTTGCTATTTTTAATCTTTCTCCCCAAAGTGTTGTTTAATCAGGACCCCCATCCTTGCATAAAAGGGAAATCAATAGATTCACACCTTGATTTGACTCACCTTTTGGGTTGATAGTCACTTCATTGTTTGGATCTCATTTCCTAAATTAAATTAGAGAAATAAGTCCATCATACCCCCTATTTTCCATTATTTCATTTTGGTGAACATAATTTTTCTATGTTTCAACAACACAATCATTAGGAATGATATGACTCAATAATGATTGTAGACACCTAAAAATGACCTAGGCCTGGAAGCTTCATTTTTACCACTTTCGTCCTAGCATAATTTTGACATTTAATTATGTCCTTGGTCCACATTCGACTATTGATTAAATAATTCATGTCCATTTATTCTTCATGATTATTAAATAAATAAATTTTATTTATTTATTAAATATGTCATTAATTGTCTAAGTCTTCCCTTAATTAAATAAATTTCTTAATTTATTTAATCACCCTTCTTCTGTCATTTCTTCCTGATTATTAAATAAATAAGTCTTATTTATTTATTATATGTCACTAATCCTCACAATTAAATAAATTCATTAATTTATTTAATTCTTAATCATATCTTCTAAATTGAATAATTAGTCTTTAATTATTTAATTAACAAAAATAATATTCCTCTCATTTTAAATAAATGAAATTATTTAAAATGTCATCACAATCTTAACTAACATTCCATTTTGGTAAATAATCTGAAAAATATTATTTATTTATTTCACAAAATCCATATTTTGAGTTGATTTAATTCAAATTGGTAGCTTTCTTCCAAAAATCAAATAAAGCAAGCAGGTTCTTGATTTTAATCAAATTTGTTTTTCAGTCCATCTTTTATGAATCTCACAAAGCAGGCTATCTTTATCTTCTCAATTTTGAAAATCTTTATTTTCAAAATTAATTATCTCCTCTTTTCTCCACCACTAATTCGATTTTCTTCTATAACATCTTGACCACTCACTTAAGGATTTTACCCTAACCTTGATTAGGGATTATTAGGTTAAATCTCGTCCTCTGATTTTAGGTTTTTGTCAAGAGTCAATCTCATCCGTCCACTCAAAATTGGGTTTTCTATACAAGACAATTTTGTTCATAATTTTGGGACCACTTCATTAATATAGGCATTATAGTCATTTAGCATTGATAGTATTATTTTCATTTATCATAGTCATAGGCATAGATTTTTAAGATTCAAATCCTTCAAAGCTTGTTTAGGAAAATGGCATAGTCAAGATTGCTCACACACTCGATTTGAGGGCAACATAAATCAATAAGTTAGAAGGTGTAATGGAGGTCAGCCATGTAGATTGAAGACATTGGGTGAAATTGTTCTATTTTCTGTGTTTTCATTTATTTTCCTTTACACTTCATTACTTATTTGGGTTTCAATTTATTAAATTAATCCTAGAACATAACCCTTAGTTACATTTGGTGAACCTGACGTGAAACCTTTGATCTAGCTTGCGTTTTGCAGGTTTTATTGACATTTTGTTGCAGATCTGTCAGTTTTTGGACAAAACTGCAGGTTTTACAAAGTTATTCATATCTTCTACACAACTGTGAATTTTTTTACAATAGTTTTACAGAATCTTATAAATCATCTCAAAAGGCTACAGTAAAAAAATTTAGGGTTTCTCATCATTTTTGGGGAAGTTATTTCAATTTTAATTATTTTCATAAAATTGATTTTCTGGACGCAAATCAATGAATTTTTCAGAAATTTTTACATTTTTGGAAATCTATTTAAATTCTAATAGGGGTCTATGTTTTACAGATTTAATTTGGAGATCAAATACAAAGAAAAAACATACAATCTTTGTTTTTTGTATGGTTTTCACAAATTCGCGTTTCTGGGGGAAAAACAGGGAATATTTTTGACTTCTTTATATTTCTAGAAAGCTCTCAGAAAATTAGTAGGGGTCTCTTCTTTGAGTTTTTAATTTTTAGATCAATAAAATTGTCAAATAATAAAATCTAATTCGGCTATGTCAAAAGTATCTAAAATTGCAATTTTCTGATGAGCTTGTTTTTTTTTTCTTTGGCTGCATTATAATATTGTTTTTTGATCTTGTAGGTGATCATAAGGAGCTATAGTAGTAGCAATATCAATCATATATAACAGATTGGAAAGAAAAAACTTCTGAGTTTTCATAAACATACGTTTGTCGAAGACTAAAAATCAAAGAAACTCCTAACTTGTGGTCTTGCAGGTTCGAGTGTCGAAGACTGAAAACTAAACATTGTGCTTGTCTTTTTTTAGATTAGTACACACTTCCTTTGGTGCATTAAAATGAATGTGTGGTTGATTTTGTCTGACAGTGCTTGAAAGTGGTAGGTGATTATGCTCTCACATTGTGAAAACTAGGTGATCAAAAAACTAGACCCACCTTATTTTATGTGTCACCCTCACGATTTGGTAATCAAAGTATCCTCTCCCCTTGCGCTTTTGAGCGATCCTGGGTGTAAGAGAAATAGTTACTAACTCTAGAACTTGGGCCTGTTCTGGTGGGAAAAAGTACTCACCCCAGGACGACTTAGACCGGTAGCACCCTGAAACTGGAAGACTTCCAGCCGGTATATAAAAGTGGATTCTTGGGGAAAACCCAAGAATCATGAGCGTGGTTTCGACGAGATGGATCCAAAAGGGGACTCTCGCCGCATGGATCATGCCCCACGAACGGAATGCCCGTATTAAACACCTCTTGTCTTAGTGTCCAACCATTCTATTGGCCGTTACTTGATATAGTGCAGGGTACAGTATCATGCCTGAAGACACTCACTACTGATCCCCTTGAGTAGAGATAACAATTCTTGGGAAGTCATTACCCAAAGAATCCAGATTTGGTGTGCTCGAATGACGTTAATGAGCCATGGAGGGGAGCTAATGCCACCAAAATTCTAAGCTATTCACTCTCGAGAAGGAAAGGTGTTTATCACCAATCCAGGGTATATCAGTGGGCTATATCAAGTATACAAACCCTTGGCCTATTGGCCTTTTAGGCTTGTACTTGTCTTATGTGTGCTTGCTTACACCCAAAACATTGTGCTTGTCAAGTGCTTGCTGGATTACTCAAACATTATACACAACATTCATAAATCTGGACACAAACAATCGACCTTAGACAACTCATAATTTTCAACAAAACATCAAAAAACAATCTCAGTCCTCATTTTGAACTTAGACTTTGCATTGTCCATCATAGTCCTCATTTGACATCTAGACTTGGCATTGGTCATTTTCCTTGGTCAACATTTTCATATTTAGTCTTCATTGTCACCTTGGCATTTGACATCCTTTCTTGATCAAGTTTATCACCTAACATTAGTCATTTCCCTTAGACAAACGCCATTATCATCTCACAACATCATGACATCCACCACCTTGTCTTCCCTTCACCAACATATTGATAGGCTTGCTAGTAAAGTTGAATACGAATTACTCTGTAGAGGTTAATACCAAGAAGCCTCAGACTTTAGGAGACAATTTATCCAAACCGACAATCAATGTCCTTTGTACCAAGAATCCATGAGTCCTAGTCCTCCATCCATCTACCCTCACTACCAAAATTCACTTAATACCATTCATGAAATTAGTCCACAACAAACATCCATTACACACCCTTATCCTAACTTTGACAAGGGAAACCAACTGTCTACTAGTCCATTCCAAGTCTCCACGTCATATGCTAGTCCTTCACCTATCAATCCTATCAACGTCTACATGCCCTATCAACCATCTATCAACTCATGTCAAGTCCCCACATCATACCATATCAATCCAGTCCAAGCCTCCACGTCCTATTTTAGTCAACCTTACACTAATCCAGTCCAAGACTCCATGGCATATCCGGTCAAAGTCCCCATGTCACATCCTAATCCAATCCAAGAATCCATGTCATATCCAGTCCAAGTCTCCACGTCATACCCTTGTCCTTCACATACTAGTCCAATGCAAGTACCCATGCCATATCCTAGTCCTTCACATACTAGTCAAGTCCAAGTCTCCACGTCCTATCCTAGTCTGTCATTCATTAATCCTTTTCAAATCACCCCCTCACAAGCCACATCTAGTAATGAAAACTTTGTCATTACTCAAAGTCAAATCCCATTTAATAAACTTGAGGATACATGTCAAAATGAAAGCCCAAAGCATGACCTTATAATGTCACCCTCATGTCAAGAACAAGGTAGTCCATCCCATGACCCTATCTTTCAGTCCATCCATGAAGTCCTTCAAGACAATCATGACATTCAAAACACACCTCTCCTTGACAATGACTCTATTTCTGATTGTATCATCCACGACAACCCCATCTTTGACCAAGACCCCATCATTGACCAAGAAGTCCAAATCCATGAAAACCCCATCTTTGACCAAGACCCTACCATGGACCAAGAAGTCCAAAATGATCCACTTGTTGACCTTTATGCCATTCATGATCAAACACTTGCCGACCCTATAAAGGCCTCGACTATTGACACTTCCCACGATGAGACACTTGCCTTCATGGGACACATAGACGATATTCCTCCAAAACAAGAATCTTCCACTAGGGACATGCTTGCATATGATCAAGTTATAGCTAAAATCATTGGGCTCTATGACACTAAACATAATGATGGTTTTGATATTTCCTTGGAAGCACCAACAGAATCATTTGAACCTGACATGTCACACGATCAGACCAAAGATATCAATCAGGAATATGTCCAACATGACAATGAAACTAAGACACTTTATCAACTAGGGTCATCTATCTTTGTCAGAGTAGGCTTTCTTGTAGATGAAAATATTACAAGTGACAGTATCCACATACCTAATGATGGGTTAGCATCTTGCTTTCAAAACAAAAAATACCCCATCGCAAACAGAATCTGTCAAAGCATGCAATATCAAGGCAAAGGACTAGGCATACATGAGCAAGGCATTCTAGAACCAATACACCTTCAGGAAAATTACAGACATCAAGGTCTTGGCTATTCCTCAGTTAGTAAATCAAATGATGTCAGTGGTACCTCCTCGATACTGGGGAAACTTTGTCAGATACAAACGTCAAAATGGAGTCCATGAGAAATCCTTGTCATAAGATTACTGCCAACACCCCATCCAACCACCCATAAACCATCATTCTATCATGAATCAACCTCCCTTTGGGACCAACAAAACAAAAGTCTTACAAGTCAAAAGATCAAAATCAAATGTCAAAGGCCATTGAATCAAACAAAAGGACAAGTGGACAAATGAAATTAAAATGGATCCCAAAGAAAGATGGATCAAACAAAGACACCAAGTCAAATACAAAAGTCAATCACAATGTGGAGCCACAAGACAAGAGGACTCCCACATACAACAAATGTCCACCTCCTTCAAAACAGTCATCAAACATGGCATCTAAAACTATTGGTTCCAAACACCATCCCTCCAAAATCCGTCATCCACCATCCTAAGTTTGGAAAATAAAAAGTCATTCATCCAAACATCCAAACAATCTTTCCACGTCTACCATCATTCGTCATAACCCTACATCTCGTCTAAAGTCTAATGATCCCACATCACAAATCCATCACATCATGGTAGCAACTCTTTACCACAAGGACTCTCATGGCACTCTATCGCGATGTGCGTATTTTGATAAGGCCAACTCTTGTATCAAAAATGATCAAAATGACATCGATCAGTTGTATACAAGTGCTACGATCCTGACAAGACAACTCCTTCAGCAAGGTCATTATTGGCATATCATGGCACCAATCTCTACATCAGCACCATTAGTGGATTCAGAACAGTTAGTGGTCATCTAAAGCATCCAGGCTATCCGCAAAATCAGAAATACAAAAAAAATAAAAAATGTAAAACATCGTCACCCTGATGAAAACCTGGCAAACAGGCGTCTTGGTGACACCAAAAAAATCAAAAAGTCAAGAAAATAGTAAAGAGAAAAAGTTCATCCAATGGTGAAAACCTGGCAAACAGGCACCCTAGATAAGTACCATGATGAAAACCTGGCAAACATACGTCATGTGTAAAATAAATCATCTATGTGGACTCTTACACTTGGGGGCAAGTCGTCTCATCTCCTAGGCCTTCCTCTTGGCATTGGCATCTGACCATTTAATCCATATCATTCCCACTTACCTTGGTCTTGACATAAAACTGGCACACATAAATCATGTTTTGGAAAAACTTTTGACATGCCTATCCTTTGGTCATACATTATTCGTGAAATGTCATGTCATTACTTTCATAGCCTCATTATCCTTATGTGACATAGTCCTTGAAAATCATATGACAATTCCATTAGTCTCATGTCTCTCATCTTTTACCAAGGCCACCCCCTATCCTTTCATGCCTGTCACCTATCTTGGCTTTCCCTTGTCAAACGGTCTAAGAATAATCATCATCCCATCTAGTTCTAACCAAGTCATTCCAAATGCAATGAGTCTAATCCATACAGGCACATTATCCAAAATTTTAATTGACTGTGTTCCTGGCCTGATTGTAGACCTCCATACTTCCATCACATTATTGTCATCATCCTCACTTTGTTTCGGGATGCGTCCTTCCCATGTCAAACAACGTTGTCATCACCTGCCAATTGGTATTCAACTTGACTAGGGGCACAATCATGTTTGTTCTTGGATTCTCATGTGTGGGCATCAGTCATATGCATTTGTCACGATCCTCTTAAACATCAAAATCCAAAAACATCATAAAATGTCCTGAAAAAAGACAAAAACATCATAAAATGTCCTAAAGAAAGACAAAAACATCATAAAATGTCCTGAAAAAAGACAAACATCATAAAATGTCATGAAGAAAAACCTAAAAATCATAAAACGTCTTGAAGAAAAACATAAAAACATCCAAATCACTATCAAAGTCAGCCACATGGAGTCAAAGTCAGTCATGTCAGTCAGTCCATGTCATTGTCCAACTATGTTGTCTCTGCGCATTTTCTACGTAGGCAAGGCCATCAATCGATGAGTCCCCGAGACATTAGGTCAGTCCTTTTAGGTTGGTCCAAATAAAATCATGGCATTTGTCACAATCGTCACATTGGTCAAATAAGTCAGACATAGTCAAACTCGGACACAAGACAGTCATTCAAAACGTCAATGTCAAAGATGGTCAAAATCAGACAACACAATCCAATCAATCATACAGTCAACACTAGTCAACTTGCCAAAACATATTAATCAAAACAATGTCAGTGTCGTCACTCTTTGGTCCTCTTCAAGATGTGTCCTTCTCGGATTTGGACCTCGTCAAAATGTCCTTTTCCTTTTTTAGGATGTGTCCTTCCTGACAATAGGCTCCGTCAAACTGTCAACACCGTCAAATTGGAAAAACTCTTAAACTGTCAAAACTGTCAAACCGACAAGAAATCAATCTTTGGAAAACAAACATTGGCAAACAAAATTACATGGATGTTAATCTTTCTAGTCTTTCTTGTCTTATCTTTTGACTATCTTGGCTATTTTGTCTTATATTTTTACTGTCTTGTCTTTTTGGTCATGTTACTAGCTACCTCGAGGATGTCCCATGAAGGATTTAGAGGTGCGATGACGTCTCTTGGCATATTTTATTTTCTTTGACTATTGTCTGTGGATTGTCTTGACAAAAAGACTGGTGCAACTTCGCCCTTAGTATGAGTTAGGGAATTCCTTGTTTGTGACTGTCTATTTTTCAAGTGGATGACCTTGCACACCTTGGTCTACGTCATATCATGGTGTTTGTTGTCCATTTGTGTCATTTTTACTGCCCAATGATGATTAAGAGCAATAAATATTAAAGTCCTATGGCAATGTTTTGAAGGATTTGGTCTAGGAACTAACATGCATCTCTTTTTGTCTTGTCATCTTCTCTCGCCCATATCATATAGGCATTGCATCCATATCATCATCCATATCTTTTGCACTAACATTTTTTTTTTGTCTCTTCATATTCTAGTCTTCTCGTCCATTTCGAGAGCACACCCGTGTTCTTGGAACCTGTCTGTCCTCTCGAGGGGGCATACCGTAACCCTCCTCGTCAGTCTTCCTCATCTTATTTTGCACTGGGGCATATTTTTGACTTATTTTCTTTGTCACAAAGCGACAAGCTACATTATGACAAAGAGGGGCAAAATGTAGACACCTAAAAATGACCTAGGCCTGGAAGCTTCATTTTTACCACTTTCGTCCTAGCATAATTATGACATTTAATTATGTCTTTGGTCCACATTCAACTATTGATTAAATAATTCATGTCCATTTATTCTCCATGATTATTAAATAAATAAATTTTATTTATTTATTAAATACATCATTAATTGTCTAAGTCTTCCCTTAATTAAATAATTTTCTTAATTTATTTAATCACCCTTCTTCTGTCATTTCTTCCTGATTATTAAATAAATAAGTCTTATTTATTTATTATATGTCACTAATCCTCGCAATTAAATAAATTCATTAATTTATTTAATTCTTAATCATATCTTCTAAATTGAATAATTAGTCTTTAATTATTTAATTAACAAAAATAATATTCCTCTCATTTTAAATAAATGAAATTATTTAAAATGTCATCACAATCTTAACTAACATTCCATTTTGGTAAATAATCTGAAAAAGATTATTTATTTATTTCACAAAATCCATATTTTGAGTTGATTTAATTCAAATTGGTAGCTTTCTTCCAAAAATCAAATAAAGCAAGCAGGTTCTTGATTTTAATCAAATTTGTTTTTCAGTCTATCTTTTATGAATCTCACAAAGCAGACTATCTTTATCTTCTCAATTTTGAAAATCTTTATTTTCAAAATTAATTATCTCCTCTTTTCTCCACTAGTGATTCAATTTTCTTCTATAACATCTTGACCACTCACTTAAGGATTTTACCCTAACCTTGATTAGGGATTATTAGGTTAAATCTTGTCCTCTAATTTTAGGTTTTTGTCAAGAGTCAATCTCATCCGTCCACTCAAAATTGTGTTTTCTATAAAAGACAATTTTGTTCATAATTTTGGGACCACTTCATTAATATAGGCATTATAGTCATTTAGCATTGATAGTATTATTTTCATTTATCATATTGTCATAGGCATAGAAATTTAAGATTCAAATCCTTCAAAGCTTGTTTAGGACAATGGCATAGTCAAGATTGCTCACACACTCGATCTAAGGGCAACATAAATCAACAAGTTAGAAGGTGTAATGGAGGTCAGCCATGGAGATTGAAGACATTGGGTGAGATTGTTCTATTTTCTGTGTTTTCATTTATTTTCCTTTGCACTTCATTACTTCTTTGGGTTTCAATTTATTAAATTAATCCTAGAATTTACCCATTGATACAATGACAATTCACTAAAATAGAACACAATTTTTAGCAAGTCTAGGAATAAAACCATTATATTATATTTTATATTTTATTAAATTGAATATATAGATTACATGGATTAGGATTGCATGATTTTTGTGGACTACTATGGAATTTTAATGAATAATAAGGAGGATTAAGGAAAAGGATGGGAGTTATACTTTAGGGGGATTGATAATAAGAAAATGGGAGATGGATTTATTGAAATCAATGACAAGGGATAAATAAGGCTTTGGATAAGGATGATATGCTTGATGGATTTATTAGGTAGGATATGTGGGAGGAATTAGATGGAAGGATAGGTTATTGTATTTCTATGAGATGGAGGATATGATAGATGATGGTATTTGGATGGGTTCTTGGAGGAAAAATGGATTAGAGGGTATTATAGAGAGTATTGCATGTCATGGGTAGATAGGACAGATGGATTAGAGGGTATTAGAGGTGGATATCTATGGACTATAACACAAAGAAAGAATATTCCCCATACTAAATGTAGTGAAGTAGATATATTAAAACAATTATGGGAAATATAATAAATTCATGGGAATTTGTAGGGTAAGGGGTGTGAACTAGAGGGATAACCTAATGGTTAATTGTAGTAAAAAATTAATAGAAAAAATAATCTTTTTATTATCCAGATCATGTATGGATAGCTTTATCCTATCCTTATAAAAATTGAAATGAGGGTTGATAGAGTGGATATGATGGATATTTTTGTGGATATAAGGGATGTATAGGTAGGATGACTTTATAATGGATGGATGGAGCTTGTCCCCAAGTTTAGAGTGTAAGAAGATAACATTGGATGAATTTGTATGGGATACTTTGGGATTTTATGGATTAATTAGGAGGATTACATAAAATTTCATGGGAGTTGGATTGATATGAGGATTAAGAATAATAAAATGGGAGTTGGTTGCTAGGAAGAGTTTGATGGATTGAAACCAATGGAAGTTGGATGGATTTAAATAAATGGGACATTGATGGATTGAAGCCAATGGGACATGGATGGATTGAAACCAGTGAAAAGGGAGAATAGATGATTTGGATAAGGATTATATGGTTGATTGATTTATTATATAGGAAACATGGGGAATTATATGAAAGGATAGGCTATTGAATGTCTATTAGGTGTAGGGTCAAAGATATGAGGGTATTTAGATATGATGATATGGTTGATAGATTTATAGGAGGAAGAGTTTGATGAATTGAAACCAATGGGATTTAGATTACTAGGAATATTGAGAATAAGAAAATGGGTTATGGATGGCTTGAAACTAATGACAAGGGAGAAAAAAGGCTTTGGATAAGGATTATATGGTTTATGGATTACTTAAGGAAAATCGGATGCAAAATGGATTGCTAGGAGGATTGAGAAGAAGAAAATGGGAGTTGGAATAATGCCCATAATTTATACTATGGAAAAAAAAACTAACAATATTTTTTGATAAACATTGAATAAGTACTAGTAATGACCAATCCATGCATACGTATGGTCACATACTATACACATCGAGGTGACGTTGCACGTGAAACTTCACCACCAACACGTCATCCAAGAGTGGGGTGAGGAAGAACCAAGGAATGAAATTGGGTGCATGGAATGCATCACACACACCCTCAAGAAAACATAGTTCAGCTCTAAAGTCTATGCTATGTAGAGGTTCAAGAAAGGCATGTCAGGTTATTGAACTCTCATTCTTAAGTTTAGGGTTGGTTTCATTAATAACCATAAGAGAAGCATACATTATCTTCCTTTTTGGTCTTCAAATTCATAGGAGGCCAAATTCGACATCACTCATTCTGTTGGGGTCGATATTAGTATGACGATTAATAGGATCCCACTTAACATCACCATTTATCACTAATAAAATCTTTTGCTAGATTAATGTAAATGTTTAACTCTTTCTTGATATTGATATTAGTATTATGTTTAGGATGCTTAGAGATAGTATTAATATTAATGCTTGTATTAAGTTTGATATTAATATCATACTTACCACTATTAACTATAGGGTTGATAATACCTTAAAATACAATTTAAAAGATCTTGATATGCAAAAATTTAAAAGATCAAGGCTATTTAAATATACATATAGTGCATATTTATACATAATAATAACCTTGAAATTATTACCACATCAATAATTCTTTGTAATTTATTTATTGTTGCCTATTTACAACTAACTATGATTTATTTAATTGTTTACTTATCCTTATATATATCTTACTCTAAGAAGAAATTTAGAAATTATAAGAATAAGGAATAACATATACAAATAATCATATTATTTCCTATGTATATACATATTGTTATTATTATTTTGTTCTTTGTTTTTTCTATATATAAATACCTCGACACTCATTGTATCATTTTGAATCTTTAATAGTAATGGTGTCAGTATTATTGACTTCTATTACTACTTGCTATATTATTTGAATTTCATTCCTAGATATATGTATCGTTATAATTTTGATATGTGTATCACTCACAAAAAGGCTTTACACTGATATGAGTATTATTGTTAATAATAAAGCTACTATCACCTTCATCAATACCTATCAACGTTCTTATTTAATACCTTACCATGATATTGCCATTCATGTGAATATTTTATTTATTATGTTGCTTACTCAAATTCATTTTAATATTATCTTTTATTTAAAATTTCCTTGGTGACACTTAAAGTGGCATAAATAATTTAAATAGGATCCACATGAATCCTAGCTTAACCATGATGCCACCACTATTAAAGTGTAACTCGAACACAACCCTCCTTTGGCAGTATACTTGTACAAGTTTATTTTATTAAATTTAGACTTATATACTATGGAAGTTTCACTGATATTCTATCTTATTTTTAATGTTAACATTTACATGAGTGCTAACTAAGAAGCCTTAATATATTATAAAAACTATTATGAATATAACCGTGACTTGTTAATACTAAAATTAATCATATTATAACACTGATACTATGAAATGACTTAAATTTTGCATGAGATGATGCCCTAACAACAACCCTAATGCTATTATCATATCCTTTCCTCGTGCTTTGGCACAACTAGGAATGGTGGCCATGAAATGTTTTCTATTTTTGCAGGAAGGTTAAGGTGTGGCAATGGAGGAATAAACAACATAATAGTAGATTAAGGATCAAGCATGGCTCATGCGGGGTTGAAGATTATTTCCAGGAATGAGTTAATTGTAGGCTTCAAAGTCAGAGAAAGATCTAGAACGAAACGAAGCTCCTTTGAAGGAAATTTTCATGATAATATATTTTGTTTTAAATGTATGTAATGAGGGGGTGACCTACCTATGGGAGGTTGTAGCCTCAAAGGAGGGATCGTGGCTTGCTTAGGGGCTGATCCCCTTCTCTGCTACAAGGGGGAGGGGAGAGTTATGCCTCCCCCACCCTCAATCATTTATGGTTGGGGTTTGGGGATAGTTGCACCCTCCCCAAAACCCTCTCTCTTTTTTTCTAACGCAAATAATTTTCTTATAAAAGCTACAAATGCATTTATTATTTTTTTAATCTTTATTTGTCAGATCTTATCTCTTTTTTTATTGAAAGTAATAGGTTGGAAACAATGCATGCATATTTTTTTTACAAGTGAATAAATATAGACACAAATTTAGTCCTCAAAAAAGCCTATATATAGATTTAAACATGCACACGATGTGTAAATCCCCTTATCCTTTTATCGAGACACAATATTTCTAGGAAGTAAATAGATTAACTAGATGTGATAGGCTAAGCAATGATATACTAAATATAAATTCATTTCAGTTTCAAAGTTTCTCCAATTTAAACATATATATTCTATGGATAGTAGTGTTATGTTCAAATTTATGGATTCTAGCCTACACCAATGAACATAAAGATGCTAACATAGCCATCACTACTTTCTACATGAGCAAGGGGGAAATAAAAACATGACACTTGCAGTTGAATTATGGTAACCAAGGAAAACCTTTATGCACATTTTATTTCTAAGACATAGACACGTATAGATGGAATCCCACTATAGAGTAATATATATTCTAATGTTTCCTTTTGAAAGAGGGAGGAATGCTTTGAACTGAAATTAAAATTTTATATGTTATTTGAATTTGATAATAGAAAATATATGTATGAAACTTTTCACAAGGCATTATTTTTTTATTTCCAGCAGAAGAAAATTACATAACTCCTTTCTTTTCTTGAAGACAAAATAAGATAATTTCAATTTTACAACTGTCTTTGTACTATTTCACAAGTTATTCAAATCCCTTTTGATTTTCTTTTAAAACAATAGATTAACACTTCTAGGATAAAGGATTGCAATAATAGATAAAATTTTAGCAGTCCAATCTTCATACACATTCATTGACAATAGCATATAAACCATCTATCACTTAAAAAATACAAAATATAGTTCTCAAATTTTCATTTCTACAATATACATAATTTGAAACAACTATAATAGTAAATGCAAACAACCATAGTCTCCCTTTTTCATTGGAACTTGGTCCAAAACAAAGCTGCAATTTATCCATACTGCAATTTCCACCTATTCATGAAAACATAATACCTTGCTAAAGGCCAATGGGGTACACACCTCCCATCCTTTGGCTAGAAAACCAACCAACCTCGAGATATGAGGTAAACAAGGGAACTGAGTACACACAAAACCAAACCAACAAACCATTTAAACACACATGAAACACATAAGAAAACTCACACCCTCCCAAGAGATTTTAACATAAACTTAAGGATTCCATCAAGAATCCAAAATGGGGAATGGAGGGTGGACTACACACTCCATATGGGAACTCACATAAAGAACAAGAAGAAATAGCCAATATCATTATTCACTTCTTCCACATACAACCATTCATCCATATCTCCTTATTCACCAAAACCCATACCACCAAAACCATTTAACCATATTACAAATGTACATGGGTACTCATACCCTTTGAGCCTCTCCTTTTTAAGGAGGTTTAAGTTTCCCTATGGAGGTTCCTACCTCTCACTATCCCCACAAGGGATGCTCTACCTAATTTGGGTAAGCTTATCCCCACACAACCCAATTCCCATTACATAGAATACATTCAAAACACAAGAGAAAACATCAAATGTATTTTACAATTTACAAACATTCTCGTTGCATGAAAACATAGAGAATAAAAATGATGAACATACCTCAAATTCAAGCTTCAAGAGGAAGGGTTGAGGTTGAGCTCCAATCTCCTGTTCTTCGAGCTTATTTTCTTCAATCTCCCAAAACCCTCAGAAAAATAAGAGAAAGCCTCTCTCTAAAAACAAGTAAGAATCAAATTGCATAAAAGAACCCCCTAACCATTGTTTTGAGTTTGTTTTATAGGAATTCAAGTTTTCAATTCATTTCAATGAGGAGGTGACACTTGTCACCCTCCCATTCACTCTTCGAGGTTCATTCACCCATGTGTACTCACACATGTGTGAGAACTTGGGAGCTTTTTAAGGAAACATGGAGAAGTGGGGATGGAAAGAGTTTAGTCTCCATCCCACTTCCCCATACTTTATTTTTGTCAAAGTTCATAAAGGCCTCAAAAAGAGTGTCCAATTATTGGATTGACCCAAGATTTTGAGCTCAAGAGGTACCTATCCCATAGGTACTTCCCTTGTGATCTTAAACCCATAAAAATAAATTAAAAAAATCACTTTTCCACCCCAAAAAGTACCTAGAAGACAGAATCCAAGTTTGTCCACTTGGGTGGACAAATCACATCCTAGATGGATTGACATAGAAAATAAATCAAGTATAAACATTTCAAGCTTACATTACTATTATCACGAGGATTGTACCCTAGATGCTAAGCTTGAAGCTTAGTAATCCTGTGAAACATGGAAACACCTTCAAGCCTATGGGTTGGTTCCTCTTTTGATCTCCTAGAATCTAATGACCTAAGCGGGAAAAAGGAAAAAAGATAATTTCTGAAAAAAATTAGAAACTTCGAATGAAAGACTAGTTCTAGGAGGTGATGCACCAAATAATATCCAATATGCAAACTGATTCACAACTAATACTCATAAGAATCTGTTAACACAACTCAACTTGTGCACCTTGATCACACAAATATTTCACTAAAAAGCTATGTTTAATCTTTCCTTACTAAGGAAAATAGGGTTTTCATAAATTAAGAGAAGAGATAAATTTAAGAGCACAATCAATGACCTGTGATAAACTGCTATTGTGTACATGTATTAATAAATGAAACAAAAATTTAAAGGTTTATTATTTAAAACAAATTAAACTTGCATCAAATCATTTAAAAGAGACAAAACACCAGAAATTGTGAAGGTAAACTCCATTTTTACTGAATATCCTGAAGGAAACTCTACAAAACTCTAAACAATCTATTGAAAATCAAAGTACTATTGTATTAAAACTATACAAGTCTTTCCAATCTCTCTGCAATGTGTAAGAGGATAAAGGAAGCAAAAACCAAGAAAAAGACTTAAGTTTTTTCTTAATATATACAAAAAGTAACTCCAAGAGCTAGAAGGTGGCAGAAGTAGCTAACTAGAAGTGAAAAATATCTCCAAAAATCTCCTCATGAGAAAAGATGAAAACCCATGAAAAGGGGGTCCACAACTGAAGCAAACTGAACTCAAATAGTTGCAAACTCCTCCCCTCAATGTGCATGATCAAAAGAACTTCAAAATTAATGTAAAATTGAGGTTATGTCTCAAAAACCACCATGAATAATGGCCTCGATCAACGAGATCTCCAAAAGACTGAAAATTGACTCCAAGTCAAAGAAAGCACAATACTCTAAATGACTCCCGCTAACTTCAATTCTACTTCACTTGTGTTTCTCACATGAGTTTGGGGAAAAGGTAACTGTTTGATTAAATATTAAAGATAATTAGTTGTGATTATTTTAATATTTGACATGTAAAAGCTCTCCTTTTTATGCATCACATGGTAAATATTAAGGTAATTAATAAAATATTACCTTTAATATTTAATTACATGGTTTATTATGTCTAAAATTATGCAAAACATAAGTGAAGTACTCCTTCACTAGAACATGCAATAATATCATATTCCTATTTGTTTGTCCTCTCAAAACCACATGCCTTAGTTTCAAATGATAATATCAAAGGTCATGGAGGTATTAGTGGAGGTATTTGAATTTGAATTCGATGTGATAAAAATCACAACTCAGATTAAGGAAAAGGTCAAAACTTTCAAGCCCTAACTTTTTTGGTCACATTCTCACATTGATCATTTTGGAAAAAATCTCTACTGCTAGTTGCCATCGACTAGGGTTTTGATAGCTCAAAACTCTTCATTTTGTTGTTGCTTCTAGTGATTTCCTGAGAGATTCTTGCAGAAAAACATGGCAAGTTTATCTTCATCAGAAAACTGGGCATTGACCTCCATTTTTGAAGCATTTTTTTCCTTCTTGGTCACGGCTATCATCATGTTTCTGATATATGTCTTTTTTTTCATTTGACTTGAGGCTGATTTTGGGCTTTTCATGAAGCTTGTACTTGACATTTGGGAGAAATCTTTCTTTGTTGCAAAGTGTTGAGTCTTCTTTAGGCTATGCGTAAGCACTTTTCTATAGCTCCATTTTGAGAGAAGTTTTCTTTCAATAGGAAAAAATGAAAACCCTCATTCCTTATATACTTCATTTTTTCAAAGAAAATGAGCATACTTCCTTGTTACTTATTTCGGCCATGCCCTAGGGTGTTGTATAAAAGTTTTCAAAAAAAATTCTTTTGTATGTGAGGCCATAGGTTTCTTCTTTCTGGGCACCTCTCATAACACTGTATAGGCCTAATACCTCTTCATTTTTCTACATTTGAGACATCCCCATCATGAGTTTGACCTCACAAAAGAAACTCAGATCATTTATATTTTGTAAAACCCTTCATCCTACAGGCCACGACTTGTATTTTTTGATTTTGGATGTTTAAGGGTTTTACATACCCTAGGTCATGATTTCTCTGTAGGTCTACATTATGCATGGTTGCTCAGTAAACTATGATTTTGGAAGGCATTAATTTGAAGTGAATATCATAAAAATAACTGTTGTCCCTAAAATATTGTGATAGAACATATTTGCATGTTTTCTAATGTTTGTCGTTGTGATGGACTGTTGTTATATGAGTTCCTCCTTGATTTTTCTTTAATAGACCTCCACTTTGTGAAACTACCCCTTATGATGTCTTTGGCATCACTGGAATTTAGGACCTTACTAAATATGTGACTATCCCTTAATGTTTTTAATACTCATATTGCATTGAAGTTTATGTGCTCTCTTAAGGATATGACGCTCTGACCTTTTTCAACCTCCATGACTGACATTGCTTGTATCAAGACTGTCCCATCATTAATTTGTAGTTGCTTCACTCCTACATTTATTCTCTAGAATGTTAAGATTGATATCTGCATATAATTCATTAACATGAATCTGTTGATTCTATGCGCATTCTTGTAGCAACTCTATTTAACCTCAATTGTAGTTAGTGCAGACTGCATAACATGAAATTCTCATTTAATGCTTCCCTTTATGTTAATGCAATAGATGCAGTTAGTTGGGAAATGTGATGGAATTTTTCTCTTTCAAAGATACTTTCTAATTGCTTGATTGTTCCTCTTTGAAGTAGACTATACCTCATGCCTTGAACTGCTACCCTCATTATGGCTCTCAAGTGTATATGAAACATTTGTGATAAATATAAGAAAAAGAATCTGTAATTAGATCTATACAAAAAATTAAAGCTATTCTCTATTGTGACTATCCATTTTGTTTGTTTGTGAAACCCTTGTATCACATGTTTGAGCTAGAATTATGTATTCTTCCATAAGCTTTACCACATTACATTATCATCTTGGCACATTGTAAGTTACTACTCATTGTAAGTTGAATGTGAATTTTACCTTGTACTGGTGCATTTGATGTCCTCCAAGCACTTTGATGACTTTCCTATAGATAATTATGAAAACAAGATTGATCCTTACTTGTATAGTTGTTCTTTATGATAAAATTACATCTGGTCCCCTCTCAATAACTGAGGGGGACAACATGCTAGGCTCAACCTTTGTGGGAGCCCATTTTCCCTCCACATGTTGAAACGTTAAATGAAATGAATCATGCCATATTTATTAATTGAACCTGTACCTACACATTGAACAGACCAATTAGATAAAATAATGAAGTTTGGTGTTCATGTGATGATTTGATCTTTCTAATCCTCTTGATCTGAATTGGCTCTTTTGAATTTGATAAGTAGGAGGTATTTTCCATAGCATGTTAAATTATGATATTACTATCAGGATTCAACCATGTAGTTTCGATTCAAACTCATTAACCCATTTTTCATGAGTAGTGGTTCACAAGAACCCATCTCTCATGATAATGAATGGTTCACTTAGCACTCATTGCATCTAGGTGATGCTCACAAAGGGCACTGGGCCTTCTTGGGAGGTCACCCATCCCTGTACTGCTCCAGCTAAAGTGCGCTTAACCAAGGAGTTTTCTCCAAGGTTAAGCCCACTTAGCTTGCAAACCCAGTGCTTCACCTCTATGAGAAGTACAGGGATGGGTGACCTCCCGGGAAGACCCAGTGCTCCAGCTAAAGTGCTTCACCCATTTGCAAGCTAAGTGGGCTTAACCTTGGAGAAAACTCCCTGGTTAAGCACACTTTAGTTGGAGCAGTATAGGGATGGGTGATCTCTTGGGAAGGCCCAATGCTTCACCTTTGTGAGCATCACCTAGATGCAATGAGTGCTAAGTGGACCATTCATTATCATGAGAGATGGGTCAATGAGTTTGACTTGAGACTACACGGTTGAATCCGGATAGCAATATCATAATTTGACATACTATGGAAAATAACTCCTACTTATCAATTGATGAGGTAAAGTGGCTCTATAATGAATGGTTCATAAGGAACAACACTTGCTGAAGGTTTTGCAAATGGGGTTGCAAGCTAAGTGGGCTTAACCTTGGAGAAAACTCCCTGGTTAAGTGCACTTGAGCTAGAGCAGTACAAGGATGGGTGACCTCCTAGGAAGGCCCAATGCTTCACCTCTATGAGAACCACCTATATGCAATGAGTGCTAAGTTGACCATTCATTATCATGAGAGATGAGTTCTTGTAAACCACTACTCATAAAACATGGGTCAATGAGTTTGACTCGAAACTACACAGTTGAATCCTAATAGCAATATCATAATTTGATATGCTGTGTAAAATACCTCCTACTTATCAATTGATGAGCTAAAGGGGATCTATAATGAATGGTTCATAAGGAACAACACTTGCTGAAGGCTATTCAAATGAGGTTGCAAGCTAAGTGGGATTAACCTTGGAGAAAACTCACTGGTTAAGTGCACTTGAGCTGGAGCAATACAGGGATGGGTGACCTCTCAGGAAGGCCCAGTGCTTCATGTCTGTGAGCATCACCTAGATTCAATGAGTGCTAAGTGGACCATTCATTATCATGAGAGATGGGTTCTTGTGAACCACTACTCATGAAACATGGGTCAATGAGTTTGACTCGAAACTACACAGTTGAATCCTGATAGCAATATCATAATCTTTTGAATTTATATGATAATGACTCAATTGAATTAATGCATCATAGTTGTAGGTTATATGTCTGTTGATGAAACATATGATAAGTTTTTATATCTTGAGCTCTAACCAAATCTTTCAATCATTGCAAGTACATATGAAGATCGGGTACGAGAGGAGCTGAAGATAAAAAGATCAAGTTGAAGATAGGAGGATCAATACCAACATTACAAGGAAATGAAGGGTATGAAATCTCCTCATGTGTTTTTCCCTTATTTAATCTTCAAATACATAGCTTGCACTCTATATTGTATAAATTCAATTTAGTCATTCTCACGGCTTGTGTGGGACTTTTGAGCATTCTTTCAATCTTCAATGAATGAAACAACAACATTGTATACATTTTAATTTCAAAATGAATGAAATACAACAATATTATGCAATTTTTGTAATCTCTTTCTCTTGTAAAACATTGCATAATAAGAATTGAACTTCATTTGAAAACTTCATATGCAAATGATAATGATGCTAGCAGAATTTTATTGAAGTACCTTTCACCTTAGAAGTAGTCATGTTTCAACTCAACCAAAATGAGTTGTAGGTGAAATTTTGGTAACATTTCTGGTGATTTTTACTGAATGCTTTCCTGGTAAGCATGCTCGACTAGTTACCTTAACAATGCATTGGGAATGGAGCAAAAATATGCCCTCCTCAACTCTTGAAACCATTATAACTCAATTGTTTGGAACTAAACAACAATAGAACAAAAAAGAAAACGAACTAACATGGCTTTGTTGAGGACAGGGCCAACAATCAGTGCATCTGCACTTTATTGAAAAACAAAATAGAACTAAAATGAAATATACCATGGGCACTTATTAGCTTGAAAAATAACCTACCCTACACTACCTAGTAGTGGCAGTGTTCAAACATGACCATTCACTAGCTGTGAGAAATAGCTACCCTTCCTTAACAACAAACAATGCTTCAAATCCTTAAGATCAATCAAAAAGAGGTATGGAAATGATAAAAATTTGATTAAATGCCACATTAAAATTTGGAAAATCACAAAAATCACACCTTCCTCATTTGATTGACCATCAAAGATGTTATTTTGAGGCATACAAATAAGATTAACCTACGGCTTCTCAATTGCAATTACATGCTTAGGCACAATCATGACTTATAATTTTGTAGACTCTTCTTTGGATAAATGTTTGATTGGAAACCCTTTAGAGAGGATAAAACTTGGCCTCTCACTACTCTCTTCATTCATATACAATGTTGTCTCTTCATCTTGTTGATTAGACTACTCCATTTGCAATGTAAGATTTTCTTCCTCTAAAGATGTTGTTTCACCTTCTATCTCAGTTTTAATCTGATATGAAAGAGTTGGTTCACATGAATGAAATGAAGGAATGTTTTCCTCTTTGACCTAAACCGACTGATCACATACTACTAGTTTATATGATTGTAGCTTATCATCTATGTTAGAACAAAAAAAAATTATGATGCCTGAAAACATATTCTCATCTAACTCATAACTTTGCATTAAATCTAAATGAGTTTTATCATTTAATTGTTCCATACTAGGAATAGATGATATCATGCATGTGATATCCTCATTTTCACCAAAAAATTGAGGAAGTTCATCAAACAAGTCAATTTTTTTTTGAGATCCATTTTCTATTCTCTTTACATAAACATGTTCAATCTAATCTCGTTTTCCATCTAAGCTTGAAATAAAGGATTCAAGATCATTCCAAAATAGGGTTTCTTTATAATCTTCATTATTTTGTGGCATGGGAGGGCTTACCTTAGATTTAAGATCATCCTTCTGAAACACAAGTTCTGATTTACTTGCTTGCTCAATTTGGAAAACTTCATGTAGATCATTTTCATTAACCTCCAAAATAGGACTGACCTTTTGCTATCTCCTATAGATTGAGGCTTCAATCTCATCTTGAACCAACAATACATTATGTTTTGCAATATCTTCTAGGTGTTCCAAATTAACTGATAAGTTAGGTACCTGCATGCTTTCTTCAGCTTGCTCAGTAAAACCAGGTAGTTGGTCAAGAAAATAAACCAATTGTTCCTCCTCATGTGGTGCCTTCTCCAGTGAAACTTGGACATTATGTCTCTGCAAGTGAATATCTTTAACTAGTAATCCCTATACTCTGCTTCCATTCATCTTATAAAAATCATTAGAAAATTTTCCAAATGAATCAAAATGCAAGGGGTTCAGTAGCAAGTTTGATCCAACACCCTCTTCATGTGTACTATTGTTATTTTGATCTAGCGACACATTACAAACAACAACTTCTTTCTTTGCTTGTTCATTCTTTTGCTGCTCTAATTGGTAATACTCTATAGCTAAATGCAGTGGATTTATACTTATAATCTTCTTCATGATCAATGGGCTACTCTGTATCTCTACTAGGTTGTACTTGATTACCAACCTCATATTGAAAGGGTTGATCTAGAATGAAAGGAGTTGTTTGAATGTCATGCCTTTGGGTAAGCAAAAACTTGATCTAATCCTCTTTCATAGCTAAGTCCCTCTCAATATTTGCTTCAAACTGTATCCTTTGTGTCTCTAACTCTTGCTCATGAAGGTAGGCTTGATAATCTAACTCCTATTGCTGCAAATCAAGCTCTTATTGTCTTTTGATCTCTTTTATTTGGTTTGTGAAGTCTATCAATGTTCCCTTGATGTCATCCATGCTATTCTTCGTATCCCTAACCTCTTGGGGCTGAATTTGAGCATGTGTAGCTTGATATGGAGGCTAAGTAGGGGTGGTTAGGTGGTAAGCATGTTGAGCATGTTGATATACTACTGTTGCATGGTTGTTTGGGATAAAACCAACAACATACTCAGCTTGATATGGCTGATAAGGATGTGGATAGGTAGCATTTTCATGTAACGGAGGTGAAAAAATGTTTTTTTTATGAAAACCTAACATGTTAAAGCATTTGAAACCTGGAAAACTTCTTGAAATAAAAGTGAATTAGATTTCTTTTGCTAAGATGAAACATACCAGCACTTTGTCTACTTGAAACCAAAAGATGTGCTCGAAGTCACCAGGTATAAATTGTAACCTCTGAAATGTAAAAAATGTTGTATATAATAGAACAACAACCTGCAACTTAAATTATTTCTTTGAAGTGAGCTTCAGAGTCCCATCGAGCGTGCCAATAACTGTTGTCACGAGGATTGCACCCTAGATACTAAGCTTGAAGCTTACCAGTCCCATGAAACATGGAAACACCTTCGAGCTTGTGGGTTGCTCATGTTGAAGGTGAATCTCTAGATTGTGGGCTGGTTCCCCTTTTGATCTCCTAGAATCTAATGAATTAAGTGGGAAAAAGGAAGAAAGATAATTTCTGAAAAAACTAAGAAACTTTGAATGAAAGACTACTTCTAGGAGGTGATGCACCAAAGAATATTTAATATGCAAACTGATTCACAACTAACACTAAGAAAAATATGTTAACACAACATAACTTGGGCACCTTGATCGCATAAATATTTCATTAAAAGGCTAATTTTAATCTTTCCTTACTAAGGAAAACATGGTTTTCACAAATTAAGAGAAGAGATAAACTTAAGGGCACAATCAATGACCTATAATAAACTACTATTGTGTACATTCATTAGTAAATGAGATGAAAATTTAAAGGTTTTTGATTTAAAACAAATTAAACTTGCATCAAATCATTTAAAAGAGACAAAACACCAAAAATTGTGAAGGAAAACTTTGTTTTTATTGAATATCCTAAAGGAAACTATGCAAAAATCTAAACAATCTACTAAAAATCAAAGTACTATTGTATTAAAACTATAAAAATAATGCTAAGATACAAGTCTTTCTAATCTCTCTATAATGTGTAAGAGAATAAAGGAAACAAGAACTGAGAAAAAGACTAAGTCTTTTCTCAATATATACAAAAAGTAACTCCAAGAGCTAGGAGGTGGCGGAAGCAGCTAACTAGAAGTGAAAAATATCTCCAAAAATCTCCTCATGAGCAAAGATGAAAACCCACGAAAAGGGGGTCCACAACTGAAGCAAATTGAACTCAAATAGTTGCAAACTCCTCCCCTCAATGTGCATGATCAAAAGAACTTCAAAATTGAGGTTATGTCTCAAAAACCTCAATGAATAATGGCATCAATCAATGAGATCTCCAAAAGACTGAAAAATCGACTCCAAGTCAAAGAAAGCACAATACTCCAGATGACTCCCGCTGACTTCAGTTCTACTTCACTTGTGTTTCTTGCATGATTTTGGGGAAAAGGTAACTATTTGATTAAATATTAAAGATAATTACTTGTGATTATTTTAATATTTGACATGTAAAAGCGCTCCTTTTTATGCATCGCATGGTAAATATTAAGGTAATTAATAAATTATTACCTTTAATATTTAATTACATAGTTTATTTTGTCTAAAATCATGCAAAACATAAGTGAAGTACTCCTTCACTAGAACATGCAATAATATCATATTCCTATTTGTCTGCCCTCTCAAAAGCACATGCCTTAGTTTCAAATGATAATATCAAAGGTCATGGAGGTATTAGTGGAGGTATTTGAATTTGAATTCGATGTGATAAAAATCACAACTCCAATTAGGGAAAAGGATAAAACTTTCAAGGCATAAATTTTTAATTCACATTCTCACATTGATCATTTTGGAAAAAAGCTCTGCTAACTGCCATCGACTAGGTTTTTGATAGCTCAAAACTCTTCATTTCTTTGTTGCTTCTGGCGATTTCTTGAGAGATTCTTGTAGGAAAACATTGTAAGTCTATCTTCATCACAAACCTGGGCATTGACATCCATTTTTGAAGCATTTTTTTCCTTCTTGGTCATGGCTATCATCATGTTATATATATATATATATATATATATATATATATTTCATTTGAATTGAGGCTAATTTTGGGATTTTCATGAAACTTGTACTTGACATTTGGGAGAAATATTTCTTTGTTGCAAAGTGTTGAGTCTTCCTCAGGCCGTGCATAAGCACTTTTCTATAGCTCCATTTTGAGAGAATTTTTCTTTCAATAGGAAAAAATGAAAACCCTTATTCATTATATACTTCATTTTTTCAAAGAAAATGAGCATACTTCCTTGTTACTTATTTCAGCCATGCCCTAGGGTGTTGTGTAAAAGTTGTCAAAACTTTTTCTTTTGTATGTGAGGTCATATGTTTCTTCTTTCTGGGCATCTCTGATAACACTGTACAAGCCTAATACCTCTTCATTTTTCTGCATTTGAGACCTCCCCATCATGAGTTCGACCTCACAAAAGAAACTCATATCATTTATATTTTGTAAAACCCTTCATCCTACAGGCCACAAGTTGTATTTTTTGATTTTCCATGTTTAAGGGTTCTAGAAACCCTAGGCCGTGATTTCTTTGTAGGTCTAAATTATGCATGGTTTCTTAGTAAACTCTAATTTTGGAAGGCATTAATTTGAAGTGAATATCATAAAAATAACTATTGTCCCTAAGAGATTGTGATGGCACATATTTCCATGTTTTCCAAGGTTTGTCATTGTGATGGACTGCGATTATATGAGATCCTCCTTGATTTTTCTTTTAGGGACCTCTACTTTGTGAAATTGCCCCCTTATGATGTCTTTGGAATCACTAGAAGTTAGGACCTTACTAAAAATGTGACTGTCCCTTAATGTTTATAATACTCTAATTGCATTGAAGTTTATGTGCTCTCTTAAGGATATGTGGCTCCAGCCTTGTTCAAACTCCATGATTGACATTGATTGTATCAAGATTGTCCCATCATTAAGTTGTAGTTGCTTCACTCTTGCATTTCTTCTCTAGATTGTTAAGATTGATCTTTACATATAATGCATTAACATGAATCTATTGATTCTATGCACAGTCTTGTAGCAACTCTATTTGACCACAATTGTAGTTAGTGAAAAATACATAGCATGGAATGCTCCTTTAATGCTTCCCTTTATGTTAATGCAATAGATGTAGTCAGTTGGAAAATGTGTTGGAATTTTTATCTTTCAAAGCTTGATTGTTTCTCTTTGAAGTTGATTATACCTCATGCCTTGAACTTTTGTGCTCATTATAGCTCTCATGTATAGATGAAAAATTTGTGATAAAAATAAGAAAAAACATCTGCAATTACATCTATGTAGGAACTTAAATCTATTGTCTATTGTGATTGTCCATTATGTTTGTTTGTGAAACCCCTGTATCACATGTTTGAGCTAGAATTATGTATTCTCCCATAAGCTTTCCCACATTACATTATAATCTCAACACATTGTAAGTTACTACTCATTGTAAGTTGAATGTGAATTTTACCTTATACTGGTGCATTTGATGTCCTCCAAGCACTTTGATGACTTTCCTATAGATCATTATCAAAATAGGATTGATCCTTACTTGTATAGTTGTTCTTTATGATAAAATTACATCTTGACCCCTCTCAATAACTAAGGGGGGCAGCATATTGGGCTCAACCCTTGTGGGATCCCATTTTCCCTCCACATGTTGAAATGTTAAATGAAATGAATCATGCCATATTTATTCATTGAACCTGTACCCACACATTGAACACACCAATTAGATAAAATAATGAAGTTTGGTGTTCATGTGATGATTTGATATTTCTGATCCTTTTGATCTGATTTGGATCTTTTGAATTTATCTGATAATGACTCAATTGAATTAATGCATCATAGTTGTAGGTTATATGTCTGTTGATGAAACATATGATGAGTTTTTATATCCCAAGCTCTAACCAAATCTTTAAATCATTGTAGGTACATTTGAAGACCAAGTACGAGAGGAGTTGAAGATAAGAAGATCAAGTTGAAGATAGGAGGATCAACACCAACATTACATGGAAATGAAGGATATGAAATCTCCTCATGTTTTTCTCCCTTATTTAATCTTTATATACATAGCTTGCACTCTATATTGTATCAATTCAATTTAGTCATTCCCACGGCTTGTGTGGGACTTTTGAGCATTCTTTCAATCTTCAATGAATGGAACGACAACATTGTATATATTTTCATCTCAAAATGAATGAAATACAACAATATTATGCAATTTTTGTAATCTCTTTCTGTTGTAAAACATTGCATAATAAGAACTAAATTTCATTTGAAAACTTCATATGCAAATGATAATGATTAGTAGAATTTTATTGAAGTACCTTTCACCTTAGAAGTAGTCATGCTTCAGCTTGACCAAAATGAGTTGTAGGTGAAATTTTGGTAACAATTACAACAAAATTCACATTACTAAATAAAACTATAGTCCCTCCAAATGGACTATAGTTCAGTTCCATTGGATATTTCACATAGGGTTCCTAAGGGTTGCCTCTGATTCTATTGTCCATGGAGATAAACCTACACACTCAATGCACTTGTTAATCCATCCAAATAAGACATATATATTTCTAATAAAGATAACTAAATCACATTCACATTCATGCAATTTTTCTAATTCACATAGCATATAGATCTCATTACATAACTACAAAGTCAATAATCATTTAGGTTATCCATTTTCATTAACCTTAATTTCATGTTCATCAAATTTGTATCAGGATTTGTTCACACAAAATTTCACTCATTGATAATTATGTTTCAAAATTCAAATTAAACATCATTAGTAACTAACATGTAATTAGATAAATCATTATAGTCAACTAACTAAGCACATAGCATAGTCACAATCAAATCATCTTATGAAATCAAATGTCTAAATATCTTGTCATCAATGGTATCATTAGGTATAGTCAATAACCAAAACTCAAAATAGTTTAAGTATTGGGTCTATCATAGAGTTGGGCCTCACATCCTCCCCCTTTAGGAATGAACTTCGTCTTGGAATTTCTCAAAGGGGTGGGGATATAAAACCCTCAAAGATGAAGCATCATCCCAGGTGGTTGCAACCTCATCATATTGATCCAACTAGACCCTAACTTTGTCCAACTCTTGACCCCGAAGGGCTAACGTCCGTCGAGCCAAAATGGGAATGGGCTCCAAGGCTAGCTGCCCATGTGACTCCACCTTCAAGGCATCCCAATCCAAAACATAAGTTTCATTGTACACATAATGTCGTAATACTAATATATGATACACATCATGGATACACAACAGGATATGTGGAAAAGTTAGACAATAAGCTATGAGACTTATCCACTCTAAGATCTTAAATGGACCAACAAACTGAGATGCAATATTAGAGCCCTTTCCATAATGGATTGGACTCTTATGTGGATGCACTCTTAAGAAAATATGATATCCTACTGAGAAACTTCAATCAACTCTCTTAGCATCGACATACTTCTCTATCGATCATGTGCATCTCGAAGGTGCTACCTAATCAAATCAACCTACTACTCCATAACACATATCATCTCTAGACCAATCACCACTCTATCCTCCATGTAATCCCAAGTCAAAGGAGTCATGTATGGCCTACCTCACAAGGACTAATAACGTAGTATACCAAAGAAAATATGATGCCCATTATTGTAGAAAAAATCAACCAAATACAAGTACTCACATCAAAATTGATGATTCATCACATGCATGCACAAAAATTCCTCTAACACTTGACTCACCCTCTCTGTCTACCTATTTTTCTCCACATTGTAAGCCAAATTGAAGTTGATCTAGGTGCCCAACACCTACTATAGTGAAGTCCAAAAAAAGGATGTGAAGAGTGAATGTCTATCTAAAATGATCCTATGAGGGACCTTATGTAGCATGACATGTAATCAAGGAATACCCTTTCTGCTACTGGAGCTGTATATGTCATACACACATGTGAAAAATGGGATACTTTGGTCAATTTTTCAACAGTGACCATGATTGCATCATGACAATGTGAAGACAAAGGGAGAACAACAATAAAATCCATTGAAATGGTGTGCCATTTCTACTTAGGAATATCATGTAGGTAAAGAAGTCTTGCATGATGTTGGTGCTCTAACTTCACTATCTGATACTCAAGGCATTGAGTCACATAATATACAATATCACATCACATCCCTGCCCAATGGTATACCTTCTGAAGATCATAATGCATCTTCTTCACCCCTGGATGTGTTGCATAAGTTTCCTTGTGTGCCTCTAATAAGATAACTATACGAAGATCTCCAACATTTGGTACATATATATGACCCCTATGTCGCAACAACCTATCTAACTCCAATGTGTACCCTATATAATTTACCTTAAGGGATCTTTATGACTGTAACTCATGATGTGCCTCTCTATAAAATACATCCTTTACTAAGTGCTAAAGGATCTATGATCTATCCCCTAAAATATGTGCCTAATGACATGGATGATAGCTCATGTCTCCTCTTGCTCAAAGCATCCTCTACCATGTTCTCCTTCCCTTTGATGTAATGCACATCAAATTCATACTCACCTAGGAACTCCATCCAACAAATTTGATGAGTGTTTAGATTCAGCTATGTGAGGATGTATCATAGGCTATGATGGTCTGAATGTAGCTCAAAGTGGTGTCCCAAAAGAAAGTGTCTCAAACAAACTAAAGCATGAACTATTACTGTCGACTCCAAGTCATGAGTAGGGTAGTTCAACTCATGGGTTTTGATTTTTTGGGATCATACATGATCACTCTACCCTCCTACATAAGCACTACACCTAAACCATCGAATGAGGCATCAATATATACCATGAATTTTTTTTATGAATCTGGTACTAATAGGATAGGAGCACTAGTGAGACACTCCTCAAGGGTGTGACAGGCCCTCTCACACTACTCTGTCTACTAAAAATTATTTCATTTCCATTGAAGAAAAGTAATAGGGTGTGCAATCTTAGAGAAGCTCTCAACAAAACATCAATAATAACCTAGTAAGCCCATGAAGCTCCTAACCTCTGTCATGGTGGTAGGATTTGGCCACTCTATAATATCTCTAACCTTCGATAGATCTACAAAGATACCATCACTCGATATAATATTCTCAATATAATGAACCTATGAACGAAATAAAACACACTTAGACAAGCTAAAATACAACGGATGCTCTCTGAAACACTGTAACACCTATCACATAATTCCCTCATGCTCCTCCTCCAATTGAGAGTATATCAAAATTTCATCTAGTAACATTATCACAAATCGGTCTAAAAAGGTATGGAATACCCTGTTCATGAGACTCATGAACATGATAGGGGCATTCATCAAACCAAATGGTACCATAGTAAACTCATAATGACCATACCTAGACTTGAAAGCAATCTTATGTATATCTATATATGTAATTTGTAATTGGTGATATCCAAACTTGAGGTCAATATTGGAGAACACTCTAGCACCCTACAACTCATTGAATAAATCATTGATCCTCCAGAGAGGGTAACGATTCTTGATTATTGCCTTATTTAGCTATCTATAGTTGATGCAAAGATGAATGGATTCGTCCTTAATAAAGATGATAGGTGTGCCCCAAGGTGAGGCTTGGAAAGATTTGACCCTTCTCTAACAACTCCTCTAACTATAATTTGAGCTCACTAACCTCATGACTGGTTATACTATACGGTGCACTTGATATTGTCTCGACTCTTGGTACAAAGTCTATGTGAAAATCAATCTCTCTGATGTAGCATGCCTAAAAACTCTAAAGGAAACACATTTGAACAATCTGTAAGGATGGGATGAACATCCAAAGATGTCTCTAAATCCTCCTCAGTCTTGTCACTGATGATAATGGTGAACAATTGACATCCCTTCTATATACATTGCTTAAGCTACATAGCAGATATCATGCAAAGAGATATGGGTCTCTATACCCCTATAATATCTAATATTGTACCATGGTCATTTACACACTCAACTACCTTTGGGTGAAAATATACCTTAGCTTGATGTGCATCGAGTTGATCCATACTGAAAAATACTCCATAGGAGCCTAATGGAGTAACACAAAGATCAACTGAGGTATTCTAGCCTCCAAGTCATAATGGACAATCTCTCGCTACAAAATCTATAGAAACCTTAGCTCCTAAGGCTAGCTCAACCTCCCACCTATCATCTTTCCTAGATGCCACTAGCCTAATACACTCCACTATAGATGGGGAAATAAAAAAATAGATGCCTTGAAATCAAACAAAATAAACATAGGAATATCACCAATCATACGTAGTGTCTCAATAATAGTGTCTTGATTCTCTACTTGGTGGTTCTTGACCACCATGCATAAAAACTCTATTGGACTTTCCCACATCTTCCATTGTCTACTCAGAACCTCCTACATGTTATCCTTTAGTTGTAGGTCCCTGAGGGTAATCCCTAGCTAGGTGTCCTACTACACCACATACATAACAAGGGCCCTTGGTATTAACTTGAGATAACTATGTCCTACTAGACTAGTGTCCTCCAATCCTACATGAACCACTATGTTAGCCATGGAAGGACTGTTGTGAATGTGTTGGGGTATCACCTTATGTTTGAGGAAACTAATCATGCTGAGGAACTTGTGGTTACCATGGATTGAAGTAGCCACCGTGTGAACTCCGATGAGGCCTAATCCTCTGACTCTACTACTACTATTTCTATAGTGGCCTAGGTGTCCTAACCAAAGGTTTGAATCCTCCCTTCAAAGGAAGGGGAGGTCATTGAAAACTATGTGACTGTAGAGTGTGGTTGCAGTTCTAAAATCGTTCTTGTCCTTCCTAAGATTTCCTCTGAATGTTCTTAGCTATAAGGGACTTCTCCATAAAAACCTAAAATCTCTCTTGACCAAACATGTGAACAAGACTTGATATTCCTAAATTCAAGCCCCTAATAAATCAGTTGTACTGTGCCATTAATAAACCCCTCTGATCAAGGTCATATAAATCATCAATACAACACTGTCTCAAATGCTCATACAAGTAATGAGCTCTAAATCACTCTAGGAATGTCTCCTAGTGAGGGTGTCAATAGAAAGGTGGTGTTTTTACTCCTCCTAGTGCCATCATATAAAGGCTATACCTCGAAGTAGAAGTATCACGAAATACGCTTTTAGATTGCTTGCATATACATGCAATACAAAGCACCTATCAAGATTGAGAATCCAAGACTCAACCTCTACACCATTCATGGATCCCTCAAAATTAGGTGGTTTTATTCATAGCAACTCTTGAATGTGATCTCCTAGATCCTGATATGCTCTACCCTCATTAGGTACCTTAGGATGGGGTGCTTGTGGTGGAGGATCCAAGTTGATTGATCCTCTCTCCCTCAACATAATACTCCTCAAGAATATGAGGGAGACTCCTATTTCACTCTCTATGCTCTAATTGATGTGCCTTATTCGAGTACTATTTCTACTCTAGTCTAGGGCCCTCCTCTACCATTGGTAATTGAGCATGAATAAACCCAATAAAATCCCCTAACATATGGAGGATTTGAGAATTGGTGTTTTGTGAAGGCTCATGTTATGGTGCCTTTGGAATGTGTGGGACTACTAGTGGTGACATAACTTACCTTCTCCCTGCACCACATCTATGACCGTATCTTTGGACCTTCCAAAGTCTAGGTGGCATCCTACATGATAATTTCATAGCGATTATTACCATGGTGAATAAATATGCCTAAAGTTCCCAGTGTTGGAACCTAGGTTCTGATACCAAATGTAGTGCCCATAATTTACACTAGGGTAGAAAATGCAACTAATATTTTTTTTTGATACATTGAATAAGTACTAGTAATGACCAATCCATGCATACACATGGTCACATACTATATGCATTAGGGTGATATTGCATGTGCAACTTCACCACCATGTCACTCAAGAGTGAGGTGAGGAAGAACCAAGGAACAAAATCGGGTGCACAAAGTCCAGCATGTGCACCCTCAAGCAAACACTGGTCAACTTTGGAGTCTAGGCTATTTAGAGGTTCAATAAAGGTGTGCCAAGCAGCTAAACTCTTGCTCCTAAGGGTAGGGTTGGTTTTAGTAATAACCATAAGAGAAGCATACATTATCTTCCTTTTTGGTCTTCAAATTAATAGGAGGCCAAGGTTGGCATCACCCATTCTATTGGGGTTGATATTAGTATGATGATTAATAGGATCCCACTTAACATCACCATTTATTGCTAATAAAATATTCTACTAGATTTAAATGTTTAATTATTTCTTGATACTGATATTAGTATTATGTTTAGGACTCTCATAGATAATATTAATATTAATTCTTCTCTTAATTTTTATATTAATATAATACTTACCATTATTAACGATAGGGCTAATGATACCTTTAATTATGATTCAAAAAATATCGATATGAAATAATTTAAAAGATCAGGGTAAGTGCATGGATCTATGACATAATTTTGGCTCTTAAGATGCCACTTTTTTTTCTTTCTGAAATCAGCAAAATCTAATTTGCATGAGAAAATGAAGCTAGTTATGATCAAAATTTCAAGATGCAACAAGAACACGAGTTGAATTACTCTAAGTCTAGTTTCTAAGCTACTAATTCTTTTTGAAATTAATGAAGATTAAGGGTCTCAAAAAGGGGGGGCCCAAAATAAGTCCTATTTTTATCAAAAAAATAGCATACCGTTTGAGCCCCCCCCCCCCTTTTTGATTAAATTTTGTTTAGAATTTCAAAAATATGAATAGAGAGAAATTAGCTAACACCATGTAGTTTATCCTCATTCTTTCGAATAATTTTTTTAATGATTGTATAATATTTTATGAATTTTCAAAGTGGACACATCCTGAAAAGCTAAAATTTGAGCATGCTCCCCCCTAATTTTTTTGAAAACTTATTGAAAATTGATTTTTTTTTCATCATGTGTAGAATGGAGTCTAGTTTTTAAAAATGTAATTTGTTTCATGTTTCCATGAACAAGTAAAAATCTATCCTAAAACTAGCACATGTTGGTTTTTGACCAAAAAAGGAGGCATTTACAAGAGAAGTTATGGATCAAAACATTAACTGAATCAAAACAATTTTTTTTTTATATTTTTAGATAGATAAGAGAGATGTTAACACCATCACGGTTTTTTTATAAACTTGCATTGAAAGATGTGCAAACGTGATGGTGAGCATGACCAAAAATATGTGAAATTTTATTACCCTTTCAAAAATCACATCTTTTGCATGAAATGGTTGTCCAAACCTTTGGGTTGGATGCCCAATGCAAAATCCAACCCATTGGGTTGGTATTTCTCAATGCAACCTATTTTGCGAGTTCCAAATTTGGCACTCATCAAATGTCATTCATGACTTTTGGAATGCATTTTTCTAAACTCTTTCATTTTCTCTTTCTCTGCTAGGGAAACTATATACATGAAATAAAAGTATAAGTTGACATTTACATATGGACATTTACTTTATTATACTTTAAGTTATATTTCAAGTAAATAGTTTCAAGATGTTTGATGAGAGTGGTTTCAAATCTCTAAGAGTTATAATGAAAATTCTAGTTTTTGGAA
>VDFB02373365.1:294844680-294862446 GCA_007258455.2 Sequoia sempervirens
CTGGCACCACCATGCCTACCAGGAATCACTCTTGGAGGCATCTTTCTTGACCACGACCCACAACCACTGTCCTGGTGCGAACTGCCTCACGATCGGCGATCTGTCCACACACTCAAGAAAACCCGCTCTGATACCACTTGATGAGGGCGCAACCCGAGACACAAAAAATAACCCACAAATAAGAGACTAAATTTATTATTCAGAGAATGGAACTTCTTACATGCAGAGGATCTCAAATCCCAAAGTTCTACAACATATGCAAGCTACAGAAAGCTACAGAGTAACCCTTTCGCAATATGCGAGCTTGTCCCCAAAAAGTTACCCAAAAATTAGAAAACCCGCCCATAAATAGAGATCCTCATTAGTTTGGAGCCAAAACAACATTCAAATTGAGTTTAGGCAGTTTGGCGCCGAAAATTACAACATGAAGTTCAAATTTCAAAAGAGCATTTGCAATGGTAACTTCTAGAAAGTGCGCCAACTTCGCGGGGCCATAACTTTTGATCCAGGACTCCGATTCGTGAACCGTTCGAACCGTTGGAAAGGTCTCGAAGTCAAGAACGCGCTTGAAATTTGCTACATCAATTTTGGCAAGTTTCGGGGCCGATCTGGAAGCTCTAAGTGCCTCAAATCCCACTCAGAAGGTTTTTAGGTGCAAATCTAGGAAACTAAAACTGCAATAACTTTCCACCCAGGAACCGAAAATAAAAACCATAAATTGAGAATTTCATTATGACGAAAAGGGTATCCAAAAATGTAAAAACATCTAAAAACTGAGAAACTTGAAAATTGACTATTTTTGGGTGATGCAAGATTGCCCTTACACCACTGGATGCTCCTGCATCACTTCATTTTCAACCATAGCCTTGAATGCTTTAAATATTTCTAGGGTATGTGTAGGATCATAATGGGCCAAAAAGTGGCAATATGATGGGTATGTGGCCGATGAACTTTTTTTTACCCAAAATTGATGAAATGAAAAGGGTTTTTAGAGGATATTCTTAGCTTTCCACCAATATAAATTATGTTTTACTTTTAATTTAATAAGTAGTTATTATTCATTTTCTATTCGAATTATGACTAAAGCCTTGATTGATAAGTTGATTGAAAATCATCTATTGCTTTCAAACGGTATCACATTTTTTGAATCCAAAACATGCGTCACATTCTATGTTTCATATACTATAGGATTAAAAAAGGAAAAAATGAATTTCATGAAGTTTTGACCTATTTAAGGTGGTCAGACATACGAGTTGTTTATATTTTTTAAAAGTTGTAATAAAAAATTCATAATTAATTATTTATTTGGAAAAAAATTACAAAAAAATATGCATCACATCGGGACATGAGTCCTCTACTTATATCTAAAATCTTATTAAAAAATTGTTGGAATATTTGCCTCAATCCATACTGACATGTAACTCATTGAAGGAAAAGTCGGTGTGACATTATTGATGTCTAGCTGACTAACTGTTTAGAATCCTTTGAAATGTTCCAAGTCGCTAAGACAAGGTTGGTGTCTTGCCAAATGAACTATTGCTATGACAAGAAGCATTCGCTGTGACATTTTGTCAAATGGAGACCTCTGGCTGACAGTATGTTCTTATCGGGCTTCGAGGAGACTCACAGCGACTGGTGTCTTCGAGGTGACTTGATCACTTGGTATGAAGTCCCAGAGACAATGGAAGGTCTCATCGACGGGGATACACTTGGGGTCTTCACAGTGACTCAAAGACTTTGGTATGAAGTCTTGGCAACCAATGGAGTGTCTCGCCGATAGTCTTCGGTATGACATGTTTGCTCAGTGAAAGGTCTTGGCGAAGGTCAAATGTCTTGCTGACTTGGTAAGACATGAGTGCTCGGTGTGAGGTCTCGGCGAAAGACAAAATTCTTGCCAACTCGGTAAGACTTGGTTGCTTGATGTGAGGTCTCAGTGAAAGAAAAAAGTCTTGCCAACTCGGTAAGACATGTTTGCTCAGAGTGAAGTCTTGGCGAAAGATGAATGTCTTGCCGACTGTCAGGTGCTTCGGTGAAACTTGAGGAGACTCAGTCAAACCTCTTGGCGACAGTTGAATGTCTTAGCGATAGATGGGTTCCGATGGAAATGCTAATGTTTCGGTATGACTTAGGACCTCGGTATGAAGCCCTGGCAAAAGTGACGAGTCTTGACGAATGGTGGATGCACTTGGATTAAACTTGAAAGCTCGGCGTGAGGTCCTGGCGAGAGCGGTATGCCCTACCGATAGTATGACTCTTCGGTGTGACTTAGGACATCGATATGTGGTCTCACCGAAGGGCGATAGTCTTGCCGAAAGGAAAAATGAAGTCGATGCAACGGGTGAACTTGATATAACCTCTTGTTGATTGTAAGGGCTCTTGGTGATATCTAATACTGACTGTGTTGGCATCGGGGAGACACGGTCAATGTCTCACCAATATGCCAACACAACTTGATTTCCTTTTGACCATTTGACCATCCTATGTGGAGCCTCGTGGACCAATCAGAGGAAGCGAATTTCAAATGAATGGCTGTTAGATTTTTTGCAACAGTTGCAATGCTGGAGCTGAACTGCATGCAGGGAAAAATCAACGCTCAAGAGGAAAATTTCTATGATGGGGCAATGGCAGATAAGGATGCATAGAAGATAAAAATTAGAATGTGATAAGATAAAAGTATATCAATTCTGAGGATGAATAATTAGATTGTTGAGAGCAATTTCTATAAGAGATTGAATAGTGAATGAAACTACTGTGAACTAATACCAGAGATTTGTATCTTTGATTTGTATGTAATTTGTTGTTACTGAAATACAAAGAGATTCAGCTTGGTGTGGTGGGTTTTTTCCTGAAAGGGTTTCCCACGTAAATCTATTGTTCATTGTCTTTGTGTATTCTTTTTGTTTCTAAAAATCTTTCATGTGTGTCTTAATTGGATTGTCATTTGAAAATTAAAGCACTGTCTGCATTCTCCCCTATGGTTTTGATGTTAGGAAAGTTGCTTCCGCACCTCTGCTTTCCTTATAAGTGGTATCAGAGCCTGGCCAGTTGTGTTATCCTTGTGAGTGGGTTGGGTTTTTTGTGTCAATCCTTTTCCAGTGGGAGTTTGGTAGAAGTCTGATAATTTAATTACAGATTAAGATGGTGAGCACATCCGGGAAGATGGAAATAGAGAAGTTCAATGGTAGCAATTTTGAGTTATGGAAACTCAAAATGGAAGATCTGTTAGTGGACCAAGATCTTTGGACTGTTGTGTCTGAAACGAAACCTCAGGCCATGAAGCAAGAAGATTGGGACCTAGCAGATAGAAAATGAAAAGGGCTAATAAGGCTCTGTTTAGCAGACTTTGTTCTTCTGAATGTGCATGAAGAAAATACTGCAGCCTCTTTGTGGACAAGACTGGCATCAATTTATCAGGGAAAGTCCTTGGTGAATAATTTGTTCTTGAGGAAGAAGTTGTACTCTTTGAGAATGAAGGAGGGAGGATATGTTGTCGATCACTTGAATGCTTTCAACATGCTGATTGCTCAGTTAACATCTGTTGGTGTGAAGATTGAAGATGAAGATCGTTGCATGTTGTTGTTATGTTCTTTTCCTAATTCTTGGGATCATCTGGTGATGGCTATTGGGAGTATGACATCCACTTTCAAGATGGAAGATGTTGTTGCTTCTTTGTTGTAAGAAGAGATGAGAAGAAAATCTTCTGAGATGGCAAAGGAGGCTCTGGCTGTTAGAGGCAGATCGAAAGGGAAAGGTAAGAAGAAGGACAAGAAATCTAGATCAAAATCAGAAGGGAGATCAATGTCTCCTAGAAAGAAGTCCAAGGTGAAGTGCTGGAATTGTGAGCAACCTGGTCATGTCTGAAAGGATTGTAGGGAGGAGAAAAAGAAGAAGAAGAAAACCTCTTCTGACAATGATTCTTCTCAGAGTGATGCAGATGCCTTCATTGCAACTTTGGCTACACAAGCATTTGATGATGTCTAGCTGATTGATTCTAGAGCATCTTTCCACATGACATCTCATAGAGACTGGTTCATGAAGTATGAAAACTATGATGGTGAAAGGTGTATTTGGCAAGTGATTCATCTTTGAAAATTATTGGCTGTGGAAGAGTCAAAATCCAATTCCCTGATGCAAGAGTGAAGGGAATCAATGATGTGATGTATATACCAGGTCTGGCTCATAATTTACTTTCTGTAAGTAAGCTGAATGATATTGGAGTGCAGGTCACATTCTTTGGAAATGGTTTCAAGATGACTAGAGGCTCTATGGTGTTGGCTATGGGTGCTCGAATTAGTACCTTGTATAAGCTGGATGCACAAGCTATTCAATGCAATAGTGTCTGTGCGAAATGGCAGAATGCTGCTTATGGAGAAAAAGAGGGAAATGTTCCTGATGGTGTGAACTCCATGGAGGTTAAACATCCAACAAAAAAGACTATGCTTTGGCATCATAGGCTATGCCACATTGGTGAGAAAGGTTTAAAAACCTTGAAAAATAAAAACTTGGTAGAAGGGCTTGAAGATTGTAACCTTGAGTTCAAATTTTGTGAACATTGCATATATGGAAAGCAACACCGTGTTTCATTTTATTCCAGTCCTCACAAATCTTCTGGTTTGCTTGATTATATACATTCTGATGTGATTGGTCCAGTGAATGTTTCTTCTTTATCTAAATCAAGATACTATGTGTCGTTTATTGATGATTACTCAAGAAGAGGATTTGTATATTTTATGAGAAGTAAATTAGAAGTGTTCAGTCAATTTAAGGAATTTAAAAACCTTGTAGAAAATCAGACTGGTAGGAAAATAAAATGTTTAAGGACTGACAATGGCGGTGAGTTTTGTTTAGATGAATTTGAAAGGTACTATATAGATCATGGGATTAAAATACATAAGACTACACCTTACACTCCACATCAAAATGGAGTTGCTGAAAGGTTCAACAAGACAGTAATGGAAAGAGCACGAAGTATGCTATGTAGTGCTGGCTTGGAGGAGAAGTTTTGGGCTGAAGTAGTCTCTACAACATGTTACCTAGTAAATTGTTCTCCTAACTCTGCTCTTGTTGAGAAGATGCCTTTGGAAGCTTGGTCTGGGAAGAAGCCCTCTCTGAGACATATTCATGTCTTTGGCTATGAGGCATATGCATATGTTCCATTTGAAAAAAGATCTAAGTTGGAAAAGAAAGCTATAAAGTGTATTTTATCGGCTATAGTGCTGGCATAAAAGGATACAAGCTTTGGAATCCTGAGACTGAGAAGGTTTTGTATAGCAGAAGCGTTATCTTTCGTGAGTTGAAGCCTTCTACTCTGGATCTACAGTTAGAGAAGAAATCAGAAAATGAAAAAGATGTAGCAGAAATTCCTTCGACACTAGATAAAGAGGAATTGAAAAATCAAAATATACCTGATACTGAGGAGAGCTCAAGTAGTTCTGAAAGTTCTGAAGAAGATGAAGAACCACCTCAGCCTCAGCCTGTGAGGAGGTCAACTCGTGAAAGAAAGCAACCTGATAGGTATGGTTTTTCTTTGATTGAGTCTACTTGTGCCTATGCTTTAATTTCTAGCACTGATGAACCTAGGACTGTGAAAGAGGCATTTAAAATGTCTGATTCAAACTCTTGGTTGGAAGCCATGAATGAAGAAATGACATCAATAGAAAATAATGATACCTGGAGTCTAGTGCCATTGCCTAAAGGCAGAAAAGCTATGGGCTGCAAATGGGCATTTAAAAAGAAAATAGGTCTGGACGGAAGTGTGGAAAAATATAAAGCAAGGCTAGTTGCGAAAGGTTATTCCCAAGTAGAGGGAATTGATTATGGAGAAATCTTTTCTCCACGTAGCTAAGCTGACATCCATTAGATTTCTTTTGTCACTTATAGTAGCGTATGACTTAGAGATTGAACAGATGGATGTGAAGACATCATTTCTTCATGGCGATCTTGAAGAAGAAATTTATATGTCCCAGCCGAAGCACTTTGTGGAAAAAGGTAAAGAAAGACTGGTTTGCAAGTTGAAGAAATCTTGTATGGTTTAAGTCTCCTAGAATGTGGTACCAGAAATTTGACACATTTGTCTTGTCATTGGGATTTGTAAGATCAAAATGTGATCATTGTGTATATTACAAAGCTGAAAGTGATCAAGTTCTTATTATTGCTTTCTATGTTGATGATATGTTGTTCATAGGAAATAGTAAGCTAATGATTTATGATCTTAAGTCTCAGTTGTCTGCAAAGTTCGAAATGAAAGATCTTGGTGCAGCAGGGTATATTCTAGGAATGGAAATAACCAGGGACATGAAGAATAGAAAACTTTGGCTCAGTCAGAGTAAGTATATCATGACTATTCTAAAGAGATTTTGTATGACTGATTGCAAGCGGCTAGTTGTTCCAGTTATGCAGGGAATGAAGCTATCTATTGAGGATTGTCCAAAATCTCGTACTGAGATGGAGGACATGACCAGTGTGTTGTATGCTAGTGCAGTTGGCAGTCTAATGTATGCAATGGTTTGTACAAGGCCATACATTTCCCAAGCAATGGGAGTTCTTAGCCATTTTATGGAAAATCCTGGAAGGACACATTGGGATGTTGTGAAGAGAGTGTTTAGATATCTGAAGGGAACTTCAGACTATTCTTTGTGTTATCATGGGAACTTGGTTGAATCACAGAGGACTCTCAGTATTTGAGGTTATGTGGATTCTGATTGGGCAAGGGACATTGACATCAAAAGATCCACTAGTGGATATATTTTCATGATGAATGGTGGTGCAGTGAGCTGGATAAGCAAGCGGCAGGCTGTAGTCACTTTGTCCACTACAGAGGCATAATAAATGGTAGCTACACATGCTTGTAAAGAAGCAATCTGGTTAAAATTTTTGTGTTCTAACATTGGTTTTGATGCAGGAAAAATTACTATTTACTGTGACAGTCAGAGTGCTATATGTTTGGCAAAGAATCCTACTTTCCATGCCAAGACGAAACATATAGATGCACAGTATCACTTTGTACGAGATATGGTGGAGGATGGGAAGGTATCTTTGGAGAAAGTGGATACTCTAGAAAATGTTACAGATGCATTGATGAAGCCTGTGAGCACAAAAAAATACAGGTGGTGTGCCAGTTCGATGGGCCTCTTGGCCCATGAATTTCAGTAGTTTTATTATGCTCTGGAGTTGTCAATAAGGTCTTCGTCAAGTGGGAGATTGTTGGAATATTTGCCTCAATCCATATTGACATGTAACTCCTTGAAGGCAAAGTCGGTGTGACATTATTGATGTCTAGCCAACTAACTGTTCTGAATCCTTTGAAATGTTTCAAGTCGCTAAGACAAGGTTGGTGTCTTGCCAAATGAACTATCACTGTGACAAGAAGCATTCGCTGTGACCTTTTGTCGAATGGAGACCTCTGGCCGACAGTATGTTCTTATTGGGCTTTGGGGAGACTCATAGCGACTAGTGTCTTCGGGGTGACTTGATCACTTGGTATGAAGTCCCAGTGACAATGGAAGGTCTCATCGACGGGGATGCACTTGGGGTCTTGGCGATGACTCAAATACTTTGGTATGAAGTCTTGGCGACCGATGGAGTGTCTCACCGATAGTCTTTGGTATGACATGTTCGCTCGGTGAAAGGTCTTGGCAAAGGTCAAATGTCTTGCCGACTCGGTAAGACATGAGTGCTCGGTGTGAGGTCTCGGCGAAAGACACAAGTCTTGCCAACTCGGTAAGACTTGGTTGCTCGATGTGAGGTCTCGATGAAAGACAAAAGTCTTGCCAACTCGGTAAGACATGTTTTCTTAGAGTGAAGTCTTGGCGAAAGATGAATGTCTTGTTGACTGTCAGGTGCTTCGGTGAAACTTGAGGAGACTCGGTGAAACCTCTTGGTGATAGTTGAATGTCTTAGTGATAGATGGGTGCCGATGGAAATGCTAATGTTTCGGTATGACTTAGGACCTCAGTATGAAGTCCTAGCAAAAGCGATGAGTCTCGCCGACTGGTGGATGCACTCGGATTAAACTTGAAGGCTCGGCGTGAGGTCTTGGCAAGAGCAGTATGCCCTGCCGACGGTATGACTCTTCAGTGTGACTTAGGACATCGATAGGTGGTCTCACCGAAGGGTGATAGTCTTGTTGAAAGGAAAAATGAAGTCGATGCAATGGGTGAACTCGATATAACCTCTTGTCGATTGTAAGGACGCTTGGCGACATCGAATACTAATTGTGTTGGCATCAGGGAGAGATGGTCAGTGTCTCACTGATATGCCAACACAACTTGATTTCCTTTTGACCATTTGACCATCCTATGTGGAGCCTCATGAACCAATCAGAGGAAGCGAATTTCAAATGAATGGCTGTTAGATTTTTTGCAACAGTTGCGACGCTGGAGTTGAACTGCATGAAGGGAAAAATCAATACTCAAGAGGAAACTTTCTATGATGGGGCAATGGCGGATAAGGATGCACAGAAGATAAAAATTAGAATGTGATAAGATAAAAGTAGATCAATTCTAAGGATGAATAATTAGATTGTTGAGAGAAATTTTTGTAAGAGATTGAACAGTGAATGAAACTACTGTGAACTAATACCAGAGAGTTGTATCTCTGATTTGTATGTAATTTTTTGTTATTGAAATACAAAGAGATTCAGATTGGTGTGGTGGGTTTTTTCTCGAAAGGGTTTCCCACATAAATCTATTGTTCATTTTCTTTATGTATTCTTTCTGTTTCTGAAAATCTTTCATGTGTCTTAATTGGATTGTAATTTGAAAATTAAAATCACTGTCTACATTCTCCCCTATGGTTTTGACGTTAGGAAAGTTGCTTCCGCACCTCTGCTTTCCTTACAAAAATATTATCATTTTATTGTGGTTAGGATGGTTAGACAAACACCCACTTCTTATTTTTTCCCTAAAATTTAAGTACTATTGCATTGAAATTTCAAATTTTCACCAAATAATTTTATTTTTAAACAAACCTAGTAGTTTAGAAACTACATTCAATTTTCTACAGATTCTATTCCTACATATTTTTGAAATAATATAGAAAACTTATTCAAATTTTTACGTCAAGTTTCCTAACTTTGATTTTTCAAATTTTTTTGCCACTTAAGGGCCTATTTTTTCCATGATGATCCTGCAGATACCCTCTAAAGCTTCTAATTTTTCTCTTAAAAATGTAACCCAAGTATATCTAGAATAATCATCAATTAAGAGCATAAAGTACCTTTCACCAAGTAGACTTCACACTCTCATGGGTCCACAAAGATCTATATGAACCAAATCCAAAAAGCCTGTGGTAGATTGTTCTCTTAATCTGTAATGATTTCTTGTCTTCTTCCCGAACTGGCAATTCCTATAGATAGCATCCACGGGATTTTTAATTCTTGGTAGATCTCTCATGGCTTGAACATTACTAATCCTTTCTAAGTTATCAAAATTCATGTGACACATTCTCCTATGCCATAACCAGCTATCATTTATCTGAGTCATAAAAAATCATCCATCAACACCTTTAAGCTGATAAATATTCCCTTCATATTTCTTTCCTATAGAAATCAATGTTCTAGATGCTTTTTGGATCTCACACTTCTCATCCTTAAACACAAGATCATATCCCTTTCTGCACATTTGACCAACGCTTAACATATTACACCTTAAACCCTTAACATAGTAGATATCGTCAGTATGATGCTTGTCATCAAAACTTACTGAACCTATCCTATAAATTTTAGCACCAGTATCATCTCCAAACATAACTAGACCTCCATCATATTTTTCAAGTTTCATAAACTTACTCTTGTCACCAGTAATGTGATGTGAACAACCTCTATCAACTACCCAAAAATTCTTTTCCTGTTTAACATGTAGCGTAGAGATAATTGTACCTTCATTTTTCTCCTTTCCCTTCTCCTTCTCCTTCTCCTTCTTCAGAGGACTTTCCTTCTTTCTAGATTAGTAGAATTAGGTTCATCTTTAATCACCAAGAAAAAGCATTCATTGTCATCTAGATCTTCATATTCTAAATCTTCATTTGAAATACTAGCATTCTCATTAACATAGTAAGCTCTATTAATCTTCTTTCCTTTCCTTTCTTTCTCATATCTTTGTTTATTCTTTTTAGCTCTTTCTAGACACTTTGCAACATAGTGACCAAATTCTCCACAACTAAAGCATTTAAAGGGAAATTTTCCTTCATACTTATTGGAACCTTTTCTCAATCTTCTTACAAAGTTAGCTTCGATTTCTTCAAATTTCTCTTCATCCAAATCTTCATTTTTTGTAGCTTTAAAATAAATTTCTATGTTTCCTCCACTTCTTAGAATTGGCTTCTCATTTCATAAGATGTCAAAAATCCTAAAAATAGTTCCTTAGTACAAGTCTTGCAATCTATAGTCTTCTCAATAGCACTCACCTTTTCACTGTAAGCATCAAGAAGTGTTTTGAGAATCTTCTTTACAATTATGGTTTCATCTATAGTGGTAGAAAGGGACCGAATTCCAACCACTACCTCATCCAATCTCTATACACAGGCTTTAACATTCTCATCTTCAGACATATGTAGAAGATCAAACTATGTTTCCAAATTCTATAATTTTTCCTCTTTTACCCTTTCATCACCATTGTGTGCTCTATCTAAAGCATCCCAAACTTCCTTAGCTATCTTTAAATTTTGAAACTTAATAAACTCAGAATGTACCAAACTATTCTTCAAGATGAACTTTTCCTTTTTATTCACTTCATGAGCTTTAATTTGTTTAGGTGTACTTAGACCATTTGTAGGAGGAGTGTAGGGATTCTTGTAAGCTTTCTCTACATCAAATCCACAATACTTTCCAAATACCAGAATTTTTTCCATCAAACCTTAAATAATCAAAGACCATTTTGTTAGCCATCCCAAACCTTCCTCAAGTGGTTAAGTTCATCATGGAACCAAGCTCTGATACCAATTGTTGGATAGGACAACTGAGAGGGGGAGTGAATCAATTGTCACAAATTATAACCTTAAATTCAATTACCAGAACTAACACATAAACTGATTAAGTGATTAACCTTCAAATGCAGGTGCACAAACATAATAACACCAGATTTACATGGAAAAACCAATGAGGGAAAAACCACGGTGAGGATTAACTCACACTATAGAGAATATCAAAACCGATTACAAAAAGGCTCATTGCCTAAGATAAGGCTCATTTCTTGAAATAAGGACTCACTGTCCATAGGGATACAACCCAGAGGGCTCAATACCGTAGAGATACAAAGAAGACAAAGAAGACTTGTTATAGAGAGACAATGATAGGGAGGGGGTTGGAGGAATCAATCATAGATTCCTGCTCTAGAACTTGCTTGCAAGACCTCCTTGGTGTTTTGCTTCACCACCTTAACCTATAGGACCCTTCTCATGTTTAGGTACCCCTGGTTCTCCTGGCCAACCCCACTACCATCACAATTCAGCCTACCAAGACAATCTTGGTGCAATGTCTCCAACTCTTCCTTAGCCCTTAATCCACCCTAGAGGCTATTCTACTCCAAACCTTGAATTCAGCTTTGCAGGGGTGTGGAGAGGTTTCTAACAGGTTCTTTCCACCATATCATGGCTCTATAAGATCCTCCTAGCTCCATCTTTCCATCGCTTCCACCAAACCCTCTCTTATGTCTTAAGAAGGCTACTAGCCTAGGAGCCCCAATTAGGTCTCTTTCTCTGAGAAAACTGGTTATTACTCTAAATTTTCCAAAGAACACCCCATTATTTCTTTGAGATTATTGGTTCATAAGAACACCTCTCAAATATTTTTGAGGTCTTGGGTCTTCATCTGCCGTACAAGGCCTCAACTTGAAATTGGGCAAAAACTAGGGTTTTTAAGCCGTTTCTGGCTGCTTTCAATCTACTAAGTGTTCCTCACACCAGATAGACTGATGGAGTTTCCTCTTGAATACCAAGTCTTGGCAAGACTCACATCTACCTTCTCAAAAAGGAAATTCAACAAAAATCAACCACCCCTGCAAGTTATGTGCTATGCACTCAAGTCTTCCTAGCCGGGCACCTTCCTAGCTCGCCTAGGGCAAGACTTTGCCAACAGCTCCTATGATCATACAAACCCTAAATCCTACCATATTTACACACATGGAGTCTAGTCACTATTCCCAAAGGGCCGTACAATTTTTACAGTGGGAAAGTGAACTAAATCTCCATTTTTTGTGAAAGAAAACTATTTACAAACAATGATTGAAATCGAATCAAGAAGACTAATAGATGGTACCCAAAGCTTGAGAGATCACTAAACTACATCCTACACAAAACACAGTAACAATTTCAATCCATGAAAGCTCTACTTTGAAGTAAAAATTAGAAATAACACACAAAAACACTATTTTTCTTTCAATTCACAAAATTTCACCACAATACCAATGCTTCCAACCTTGCTCTCAGGTCGAGGCACACCTTATATAGGGTTCCTCAATCAGTTATGCTCCCTTGGTCGGACATGTAAGTTATCATGTGGCAAAGTTGCGAAAATGTACCATTTTTGTATCTTTTCCCAATTTTCTAGTAAACTAAGTAAAATGAGTTTTTTTAAACTCATCCTCCCTTTCCACTCCTAAACCTACTGATCACTACTGAGTAAGACATATTCTTAAACCTCTAATTCTATCTAAATGGTCAACATGACCTTCAAAGTAACACATCAAAACAAAAATTTATTCTAGACTTCCTAAATCCCTAGTGTTACCTAGGTGCTCCTGCACCAGACAACAATCCCAATGCAACGAATATTCCACCACAATCACTGATCAACTTTCTTGAATGATAGAGTTAGCCTTCTACTCACTGCATCCAAAAACTCGACATTAAGATTTGCACTGAACAACCACACACTTAGCTCACACAGTTTAAGAATAGCATCGAAGTCATGTCTGCTCTTTCCCTTATCTTCCTTGTTTTCTTTTGTAATACCTTCGTCACTTAGCACATCCTGCATTTATACTTTCTTCAACCTTGAAAAGATACAAAGTCAGCTATACAACTTAAAATTCAAATTAGGTCGGTGCCAAACATCCTAGGGTGGAATTAGAATGAGGGTGACCCAAACACACACTTCACGGGGAGCCATAATAGATCCAAAATGCTTTATCAACTTCAAAAGTAGTGCTTGACACACGGTCGGTCATACCAGTGTAAAACACATAGATCAATTAAGCTCGATACTTCCAAATGCCAAAACCAACTTCAATAGAAGTAGGGAAACACAACTCTTGAACCATAAAAATTCAACAAAGGGAAATCCGAACCAACAACAATTCTCCCAAACCTCAAACAACATAGTTCACAAGCACTAGAACCAACAACCTTCTTTTAATACAATTTTCTCAATATCCTCGATATTTACAATCAATAGAAACTAGTAGATAACCAGTTGACCGATTGACATCAATGACAGCACTTCATTCTTCTTCCATTCTTGCAACAAGGTCAGCATGGAGTATGTTCCTACACAAGAACAGGTAGCTGACATTTTCACCAAGCTTGTTATGAAGGAGCAATTTGAACATTTGATGTAGAAGTTGGGAGTAATTTCTCCCACATCATATCACTAGAAGCTAGTGATAGGGCATGAGTCCAGGGGGAGCCTCATTTATACTTCAATCATCCCTAGAAATGGAAAGGATAGACCAATCCAAGTAAATTTTTTTTACAAATTTCTAATGACTTGATGGTTGTATAATGGTATCATATTCCCACTTTCTCTTTGAATTTCTTGTCAAAGGGGGAGTATAGTGTTAGGGGGAGTCTTCCCTTTGCCATTGATGTCAAAGGGGGAGAAAAGACATGAAAATTCTCAAGATAGAAATGGGGGATCAAGGAGATGTAAATTCTCAAGATTGAAAAGAGGAGCAAGGTGAGTGAATTGATTAGAAAGTCAAATTAGTATAAAGCTCTAATGTTACAAATTTCAATTGATTTCAATTGGTGTTAGACCATTTCATCCATTTGGTATGAGCATTTAGTTTTTCCATCAATGAAAAAGGGGGATATTGTTGGAATACAACTTTGAAGAGATTGTTTTTGGCTACTTGTGTTGTCATTGATGGAAACTAGAGTCAATAGTATGGTCCACAGTGTTAGTATTGCTCCTACTAGCAAGGGAAGTAAGATTCTGTAATGTACCGACAAAAAGAATGAAGAACAAGACATCCAGCTGACAAGATGATATGATCACTTCACCATATCACTTTTTTGTGGTGTGGGTCTCCAAGGAAGTTTTCCTAGCATGTATACTATCCTACTGGTGATTTTTGTGGTGTCGCATTAGTTGGAGTTCGAGTTAAGAGGTCTGGTAGTATGATTCATGGTTTATTCTCTCATTATAGCTAACATGTTTTATATGGCACACCGTGGATGTATGTGGAGTATGTATTTAGTTATTTCTTCTATCTAGAACTTTGTTTTGGGTCCCTACTATAGTCTAGCCAATTTGTGTGGGTACGCATCAATTCTAATTGATGATTTGAGCCAACATAAGCAAGAATATTTATTTTGTTGTGAAGCCGACATACAATGAATTCCTGATTAGCGGGTATATATATAGAAGATTGGAAAATCATTCTAGTGTGTGTGTAGAGAGAAAAGTAAGTGCGAAAAGTGCAGAGTAGCTATATGGGTTAATATCAGAAGATCTGTTGAGCCAATTTTGTTTATGCTATAGAAGGATTTTTGTATGCAGAGCAGAGCAAAAGTGCGAATTGGATAGAAAGATCCAGAATCTGATTATGAGCTTAACTAGAAATAAATCCAAGCATTTGTAGATGCTACTTTCTCAGTTCAACATTTCATTGTAATTTCAATTATACCTTGTAAGGCAGTGAGCCTTTCTCTCTTGAGCAGTGACCTCTAGGCAATGAGCTTGAATGCAAGTGCATTCCCCTCTTTTTCTCATACTTTTAACAGAGTATACATTGTGGATTAATCTTCACCGTGGTTTTTCCCTTAACAAGGTTTCCACATAAAAATATCTAGTGTTATGGTATTCATTAGTGTGATTACATGTTTCCATTTGTTTATGTGTTGTGGATGTTGTTATAAGTTCAATTACTGTTGTTGATAGTTTTAGATCTGATTTGAAAATTAAATAGTATGGAACACTGATTCACCCCCCCTCTTAGTGTTCCTAGTGTCCAACATATATTGCTAGAATATTTTTGTCATTGATGTCAAAGGAAAGTTTTGGGATCAGGTGTGAGATGGAACTGATCCTATATGAAGGGAGTGCTAGCATTGATGTCAAAAAAATTTCATTAATGTCTAAGGAAAGTTTTGGATATGGTTCTAGAAGATGGAGTGTAGGGTGTAAAAGTTACTCAAAATGTTGCATTGTTGTCATGCAATTTTGTCATGGTGATGCAGTGAATTCTTCTAGTATTCAAAAGTGAAACCTAAGTCCAGATTTGACATGGGTTTTTTGATATCATCTCAAAAATTTGTTCTATAGGTCCAAGGGTTAAAGGAAAAGCTTAGAAAAGAATTATTTTTTCCCTCAGAGAAAATTAGGTTTTACTAGTTAAACCCTAGGGTTGTAGTCATGGCGCCTTAATAGTATTTCTATTTTACTGTTGACTACTTGTTGAAGGTTACAGGTCACATAAGTTATAACTTATGCCTATAAGTTCGTTTGGTGACTGGACCCATCACCTAGTCATTCTGTTGGTATTGCTGATATGTTCCTTTGGAGATCAAACGGTGCACATTCAAAGTTAGTAGATCCAATAGTTATCACTAGGTATCATGTATCATAAAAAGCTCCTCAAAGTTGGCTTGTAGTTTAGTGATGTGTGACGGAGATGGTTCAATGGTTGCAATCAAGTGGATCCAATGGTGCACACCAGCCCATTATGTTCTTGGTGGATGTTAGCTAGGCCTTGCGGGGAAGTGGGGAATGGTCGCAATCAACAAGATTTTGATCAGATAATGCACGATGAAGGAGAATAGACTTCGATGATTCTAATAGACATATGACATAATATCGCTCGATTGCTTCACATCACTGTTGTGAAGTGAAGTGTTTGGAGATTGAGCAACGAGCGATGAAAGTGGAGTGTGATGATAGAAGGAATAGGTGTCTGAATGTTATTGCATCACACTTACACATCCTTGAGACAAAGCTTGCAATGATGAGTGATGAGTGTTGAGCAGTAGTGGAGTATGATGTAAGAAGAGGACACATGGCATAAGCCTACTAGCTCATGGTAGTTTTGTGGGCCCATTGTCAGTGCTAGCAGGATAGCGGGGGATGACGTAGATTGAATGATAGATAATCCTATGGTGATAACTATGTCTCAGTTCATCATGAAAATGGATGGTGGTGCTCATAAAAAATTAGTGATATGCTATGGATGTCAAAGATTTAAAGGCGGTGATCAAATGGTGATTGGTGTATTTCTTCACATTGCAGAAATGCATATGAATGTCTTGAGTGAAGTAGCGATATGCGATGGTAGCAGTGCCAAAGAAGATGAGATCAACGGAGGAGATTTAAAGACCATTTATTAGATGATCATGTTTTAAATTTGTGATGATGAATGATGGATGTTGGATCATGGCATGAAGGTAGGAGATCAATGATTCATTTTTAAAAGTGAAGATCGATAACGGCTAAGTCTGTGAAAACAAGGTTTCATTTGTAAACCAACATAGATGATAAAATTAAATGTTCTACCTACTTCAATGACATATGTAATGTAATTTGATGCACAAAGAGATGGAACATATGGCTATAGAGTGAAGGATCAAGATCAAATTGAATGATTAGAAGGATGCATTAATTGCATATCCAATCTTAGCATTTGAAAAAGAGAGAATGAAGGAAAGTTCTCTGCACCAAAATTTAATGTTGTGTAGCTCAATACAACTATATGATAGTGGAAAAGATATCTTAAACCCTAACAAAAGATTTGTAGGTGGTGGAGAATCCCAAGGTAATCATCATCAGTTAGCTATAGACAAAACACATGAGAATATTGTCTAAGGGCTGCAACTGTGAGAAGAGTTGAGAAGGGAGTGCATAGTGTAGAAGTGATTATGAGCTCTAGAGGTGGAAAGAGAATGCACTAAAAAGAAAAGGAGAACTACAGAAAGGGTATGGTGTTGCATTGAGGTAGAGCGAGAATGCACTAAAGAAGAAGGAGAAGAAAAAAGAAAAACCAGTGAGGTGTAGAGAAAAGAAGAGAGTTGTTGTGGTAGCAACATATAGTTGAGTAGTTGCAGAGTAAGGTGTAACATATAACTGTGTTCTTAATGAACAATTTCTACAAAATCATTTGAGTTGTAAATCTGATAGGTTTGTTCCATCAGATAACTGATTTGGTGCTCATTTCAAGGGATTGGTGTCTCCTTAGGGTTGAAGCCCTTAAAGGTTGTAACAAAAGGATTTTCTTGTGAGGCTAGATTAGGACAGTAGGTCCTAGAAGCATTTTATCACCATGGATTTTCCCATCTTGGGTTTTCTATGTAAATCTGTTGTTATGTGTTGATCTTTTATGTGCATGTTGTGGAACAAGACAACTAAGAGGGGGGATGAATCAGTTGTCATAGATTTAAACCTTAATTCATTCACTAGAACTAATTCTTAACACTGCTTAAATGATTACACATTAAATACTAGTGCAAAAATACATAAACACAATAACACCAAATTTACGCAAAAAACCTAATACGGGAAAAATGATGGTGAGGATTAAATCACACTATAGAGAATGTCAAAAATGATTACAAGAGGCT
>VDFB02373365.1:294866742-294919131 GCA_007258455.2 Sequoia sempervirens
TCTTCTGGATCATTTCCGGATTTCACATCTCTCATCCTTAAACACAAGATCATATCCCTTACTACACAATTGTCCAACACTCAAAATATTTTTCCTTAAACCCTTAACATAGTATACATCATTAGTATTATTCTTGCCATCAAAACTTATTGAACCTATCCCACAAATTTTATCACCAATATCATCTCCAAACATAACCAAGCCTCCATCATATTTTTCAAGTTTAACAAACTTACATTTATCACCAGTCATGTGATGTGAACAACCATTTTTAACCACCCAATAGTTCTTTTCTTGTTTAGCATGTACGGTAGAGATAAGAGTACCTTCATTTTTCTCCTTCTCCAGAGGGCTTTCCTTCACCTATTTTTCAAAATTAGTAGAAGTAGGTTCATCCTTTATAGCCAAGAACAAGCATTCATTGTCATCAAGATCTTCATAATCGAAATCCTCATTAGATATACTAGCATTCTCATTCACATAATATGCTATGTTGATCTTCTTTCCTTTATTTTCTTTCTCATATCTTTGTTTATTCCTCTTAGCTCTTTCTAGACACTTTGCAACATAATGACCTATTTCTCCACAACTAAAGCATTTAAAGGGTAACTTACCTTCATACTTATAGGAGCCTTTCATCATCCTTCTTATACAGTTAGCTTCTATTTCATCAAAATTTTGTTCATCTGGATCTTCAAATTTTTTAGCTTTAAAAGTAGTCTTTGATTTACATCCATTCCTTAGATTTGGCTTCCTCATCTCATAAGATGTCAGAAATTCCAATAGATTTTTAGTGCAAGTATTATAATCTATACTATCTTCAATAGCACACACCTTCTCACTATAAGCATCAAGGATAGTTCTAAGAATCTTCTTTACAATCCTGGTTTCATCTATAGTAGCACCGCGTCCTCGCATTCCAACCACTAGCTCATCCAATCTTTGTACATAAGCTTTAATATTCTCATCTTTAGACATCCGTAAAAGCTCAAACTGTGTCGCCAAATTTTGCAAATTTTCCTCTTTGACTCTTTCATCACCTTCATGTTCCCTTTCCAAAGCATCCCAGACTTCCTTAGCAGTCTTTAGATTCTAAACCTTAATCAACTCAGAATGTACTAGACTGTTCTTTAAAATTTACTTCACCTTATTGTTCATTTCATGTGCTTTGATCTCATCAGTCGTACTCAGACCATTAGTAGGAGGAGTGTAAGGATTCTTGTAATCTTTCTCCACATCATATCCATAATACTCTAGATATTCTTTCATCAATATTTTTTGAATTTCATAATTAGTTTCATTGAACCTCAGATAATCATAAACCATTTTTCCAGCCATCCTAGACCTTCCTCAGCGGTTAAGCTCTGATACCAATTGTTGAACAAGACAACTAAGAGGGGGGTGAATCAATTGTCATAGATTTAAACCTTAATTCATTCTCTGAAACTAATTCTTAATACTGCTTAAATGATTAAACATTAAATACTAGTGCAGAAACACATAAACACAATAACACCATATTTACGTGGAAAACCTAATAAGGAAAAAACCATGGTGAGGATTAACTCACACTATAGAGAATATCAAAACTAATTACAAGAGGCTCACTACCAAAACAAGGACTCACTATCCAACGGGGCTAAAAAAAAGGAGGGCTCACTGCCACAAAGATACAAAGAAGATAGAAGAGAAATGTTACAGAGAAGAAAATCTCAATGCAATGGATAAATCCACCACAATTTTCTCAACTACCTGCAGACATGCATGAATGATAGAGTACACCTTCTGCTCACTACATCTAAAAACTCAACATTTAGGCTTCACATTGATCTGCCACACTCGCCTCACACACACTCACTGATTAGCATCAATCTTGCATCTATCTACTCTATTTATTTGCACTTATCTCTCTTTGTACTTTCTTTCACCACTAATTCATCCTGTATTTATATCATCTTCAACTTTGAAACATATCCAAAGTCAGCTATCCAAATTCAAATTCAAATTAGGTCGGTGCCACAACATCCTAGGGTAGAATTAGAATGAAGGCGACCCAAACACATGCTTCATAAGGACCCAAATAGATCCAACACATTTCATCAACTCCGAAGGTAGTGTTAAACACAAGGTTGGTCAAACTAGTGTAAAACACATAGAAAAACTAGGCATGAACCTTCTAGATATTGAAATTATCTTTAATACAATAAAAAAAACTCAACTCTAGAACCACAAGTCATAAGAATTTACTAAAGATAAATCCAGATCAACAACATTTCTCTCAGACCTCAACTAGAAACACAAAAAACCATAGTTCACATCTGGTGAACATAACTCACACTATACAATGAATCAACCACCAAAAATTTGGATATAACATCTTCTAAAAATCATGATCAACATATCTGAACCGTATAAACATAGGAACAAATCACAGAGAAAAACCCAGAGCAACCACTAAACACTTGTAATCTTTCTTCAATACAATTTTCTCAATATCCTCGACATATGTAATCAACAACAACTAGTCATTAACCAATTGACTAGTTGACATGAATGAAAACACCTTCATTCTTTCCATTCTTGCAACACATGTGTGTTTCATATCTTTTCATGCTTTAATCTACACATCTAGATTTAAGAGTTTTGTTTGCACTTAGGTTAAGAAGGTTAAATTTTAGTATCTACTAATTCACCCCCTCTTAGTAGATTATTGTGTTCCAACATATATAATGTTCATAAATTTGAATCATAATACAACTTGTTGACCTTGTTAAGCTCGAACCCATCTCTATAAGGCCACCAAGCATAACACACCTTGCTTGCTTGCAGATCCTTGTTCATGAGTGCTCAGCATAATGTAGCTTGTTAGGACATGTGAAGCTCGAAGTATAGTATTGTAGTGCCTTATTGAAGTTTTCAAAAGGAAAACTTTGATATGGTATGGAAACCTAATAAGATTCTCTCATTTTCCACCCATTAGAGGCTCACCTAGTGGATGATCTAAGATTCCATTAGCTTGTGTGAGTGTATGTGTCATTTGCATAGTGGACATCGAGTTCTACTTGTGAATGTATAGGAAAAACAACCTAGATTTGTTCCACATCGCGTTGGGATAATTGAAGCTTGATCCACCCCTTCCCTAGACAAACATTCATGTTTCACATCGTGTTGGGACATTCAAAGCATGATTTGCCTCCCTTTTCTTCTCCTAGTCTTTAATGTTGTATGATTGAGTATCTTTGTCATTGCTTCATATTGTTGGCATGCAAGTTTATCATTGATGTCAAAGGTTGTGTTTTCATTGAATTTAAAGAGGAACCTGAACATGACATGAGGTACAAGGTGATGCCTACATTCAACACACTTAGGTATATCTTATGTTTCAGTTTGATTGCACTACATTCAGAGGTTATAAGGCTTTGGTATTCATTCATGGGGACAGTGGTATGGGGATTTGGTAAACTTTTAGTTTTGGGGGACAACGTATTTGTATATCTTTAGTTGGTATCATATTCCTTGAACAATTCATATATTCATATATACTAGTTTAGTATATTGACAATGCCTTGACATGGCATTGATGTCCAAAGTTGATCTTGGCACTTATATTGTTGGAAAGTATTTAGGTATTCTACATTTAACTATGTTTTTGATATAGAAATGTGATTTGTAGTAAAATAGAGTGATCCTCTATAGTTGAATTATTCTCTATTCAAAAATGTATAGTTAAGTTAAAATGATCAAGTTAGTGAGACAAATTGATCATTGCCAGTGAGGCATCTTGTAACTAGTGAGGTTTTGTAGCCAGTGAGGCTTGTGTTTGCAGAGAGGCATTTGTAGCCAGTGAGGCTTGTGTTGCTAGTGAGGCATTTGTAGCCACTGAGGCTTGTGTTGCCAGTGAGGCAATTTTACGAGTGGTTTTTCTACCCCATGATGGTTTTCCACCTAGGAAAAATTGTTTTATGTTTACATTTTGTGTATAGTTTGTTTGGTCTACATGAGTACATATCAATCATGTATCACTGTTTAGAATGATATTCCTTGCTCTTAAGTCTTATGTTCATGAGTTAATGTTTATGATAAATTACTTCATAATATTGTGTTGGTGCATCTTTGATATTGATCTTGTTGGCCTCAAGGAACACTAAGAGTGGGGGGTGAATCAATGTTCAACAATATTTAATTTACAATCCAGATCTTAAACCATTTACAACATTTAAACATAAGTAAAGATGCAAGCACATGAAGGAAACAATAAAAAAACCATAACACCAATATTTTTACGTGCAAACCCTGTTAGGGGAAAAACCACGATGGAGGCTAATCCAAAATTTATACTCTATTAAAAGTATGAATAAAAATGGGAATGCACATGCATTCAGGCACACTACCTAGAGCTCACTGCTCAAAATTAGGAAGGCTCGCTGCCTTACAATATATTTGGATTATAGCAAAAAGTTGAACTGAGAAAGTAGCATCAACAAATGCCTGATTTCAGTTTCGGTGAGGCTCATAGATCAGTTTATGGACCTTCTATCTAATTATGCACTTTGCTCAGCTTTGCCTTAATTCGCTTCACAACAATCCTCTTTTGCACAAGTGAAACTTTTCCAAATCGCTCAACAATCCTTTTGCTATTCACACACTTCAAACATACACCCATTCGCTCTCCAAAATGAATTAACCGATCTCATGTATATATCCACTACCAAGAATTAGTTGCTTCATGTCGGCTTCAACAAAATAAAAATATTTTCCAATAGTCAGCTCAATCCACATTTAATATTCGATGCATACCCATCAAATTCAGATAATGCTATGTTGTGCCCCAAAAAAAAATGCTTGAACATAGAAACATTTAAACAATTACTCCTTATACATCGACGAAACACTACATACATCAAGTCAACCTTCATGAAAAAATAAGCAGAAAAATCATCCTACTTGATCTCCTAACTTATACACCAATTAATGCGACATTAAAAAACTTAACAATAGGACAACATAGATACTTAACAACCTTTCTTGAGATCCACAACTCAAAATGACAATATACTCTATTCTTTACTCTGCCTGTCGGTATGAAAAAATCCTAATCTGCAAACCAAAATAATGACTTAGGTTGCCATCAATGACAATACTGGAGGCCATATACCAACAATCTCCCCCTTTGGTATTGATGGCAAAAATTAGTGAAAAATGAGTAAGTGTCAAAACCAATATGATTATGCTGCCAGAGTTCAAAATTTCAAAACACAACTCCCTCTTAGAATGATAAGGCATTTTCCACTGCTCTCTCTCCCCCTTTGACATCAATGACACACATATTTTGGATCTTCCCCTTTGCTAATTCAAAAATTGGATCAAAATTTGAAGAAATACAATTGCTACTTGAGTCAAAAAATTATCTTGTACTTATCTTTCATTTCCAGAAGAAATTGCCTCCAAGCTTCTACTGAAATCCCAATGATTAAGATCAAGCTGTTGTTTTCAGATGTCTAGTTGATAATCTAGATGAGAGATTCTAGAATTATGATTGCCTCTTCTAATTTCTCTCCTTTCCTCAAAACCTCAATTAACTATTCCAATCTGCATTCGGTTAAATCCTTCACTTTCCAAAAGGTGTCCACAAGGTTGTTTCTAGTGAATTAAAATTTTGTATGCTCAGACTATAGCTCTTGAATCCTTTTCTTGACTGCACCATCCTGATCCTGAAACATGTTATAATCATGACCAATCTTGTTTAGCTCAGTTTCAAGCTGCTCTAGCTTATCTTTGTATCTCCCAACTGCATGAGGCTAGTGAAGATAATAGTTGTAGATTTTATTTGTTGTATTTATGCATTGCCTCAACTCATTCATTTTCCTTTTTAGTTTGGTAAGAGATAGCCTGAACTACTCCTTCAGATGTAGAATTATCTCTCCCTCTTTCCTGTCCTATGACTCAGAGACCATGGCTTCCTTAATGCACTCAATCATCTCTTCAGGAAACACATTCTGCAAAATCTCCAAATCAATGTTATTGTGCATAAAATAAGTACTTAGTGTGCTCTTGATTAGGTTCTGCTCATATGAGGGTCTATTAGACCATATGCCAACAATTTTTTGCATCCCATCTTTCTCTTGAACAAGCTTTGTATCTTTACTTTGGATAAAAAACCTTCTTCTTCACTTCCTTGTGCCATTACTACATCTGGTTCAACTGATTTCAGTTCTTCCCTTGGAGTGTACTCATTAGATTCCTCATCTTGTATGTCCACAATCACTTGTTTGTTACCTTTTCCTTCAATTTTTGGAATCTTGTGTGTCAGAGGAGTGTAATCATCAATCTCTTGTGCTCTTTTCTTCTTCCTCTCCATCTCATTAGAAGAGGACCCAACTTCAACTGCTCTTACCCGAATGGAAATGCTAATTGCTCCAAACTTCCCTAGCAATTATTTAAAGAAATTTTCATACTCTTTCTTACAATTTGCCAAAGTATTAGAGTGTTCAGAAATTTGTTTACAAACCGGTTCATTCTCTTTCCATACAACATTATTGATCTATGGCAAGCAATTCAGAAAATACATCACAAGACATATGACCAAGGCACCAAACCTAAAGGGGTAATCTTCCTCCTTTGTTAGTTGCACATTTTCCATCAATTGATCTTTTAGCAATCCTCACAAATCAAAATCTTGATCCTCCATTAAGATTCTATGAGAGATGTAAATTGTACCTGTCGAAGTTGTGCCTTCCCTATTTCTGAAACATATTTTTTATGAGATTCCATGCATGATGTACCTTGTTATTGGATCTTTGATCATTGAAATTATCAAAGCCCTTTGATCTCCAGTTACTCTGGTTAGGGTTTCGACTTCTTTTTTGGTATATTCCCAACATTGCATAATCCAGTTAGACTCCTAATCACCTCTTTTGAAATGAGATAGGGTTTATCTAGAGTTATAATTTCATCATTCAATCTATTCAGGATAAACCTAACAACTTCCATGTTATCAAAATAGGGAAATTCACTCCAAATATCCAAACTTTTGTGTTTCACACCTTCAAGCCATTTCAATTCATCGGTCGGCAACATATTTCTCACATCCCTAATATTCTCACTACTATACTCATCTAAATTCACCATCCCTTTGATTTGCTTCATTTTTCTTTTCATACTGAACAAGTTTCTACTGAGCACCAAAATAAGTGAGAATTCTACAAGCAATTGAAATACTTGATGAATTCATCACTGAATTGACTTTACTCCAAAATTCTGCTGCAGAGGCTCTCCTTCTATTCTTCTTCAATGCAAGGTGACAAATGAGAGTTCCAAACACCCTTTTATAACACACACACCTAACCTTTTTACCACATTAAATGTTTTTCCCTAGGTGTTCTGGATACTCTGTTTTCTTAGACAGCAAAAGAAAAACTCATTTGCAGATCTTCTACTTCTCAAATTTCTACACAGGTGATCACTGATACATTTGTAAACTATTAGCACAACTGCTGACAATTTCCTGCATTCCGGTGCCAACTACCAATAGGGGGACAAAGGATTTTCTTGAAAAACTCCCCCTAGGCCAATGTCCCAAGATCAATTTCTGGAGGAATTACCAGAAGTAGATTATGGTGCGGGCTTATTTTCTTCATTAGAATCACTCTACCTTACCCATGTTTTCTTCATCTGATCTCTTATTTCTTCCACAGTCACTTTCCCTTTTCCTTTATCATCTTTCTGTGAAATTCTGCCTTTGTATACTGGACCTCTTCTATCCATGTTTCTGTTCTTGCAGAATCTTGCAATGTGACCAAATCTGTTACAATTGCAACACATAGGATTTCTTTGTCTAGACCATTCATTCCATTAATTTCCTCTTGATCTGCATTGATTAGCAATATGCCCAAATCTTCCATAGGTGTAGCATTTAACATTCCTTACACTGAAAGACATACTTCCACATTCAATTGACTTATGACCAAACTTATTGCAACTGAAACACTGACCAAGGAATGATGGACTACTTGAATTTATTTTACATCTACACTAAGAAGCCATATGACCAAATTTATTGCAAGAAAAGTACTGACCATTAAATTTTTTTGTATTGGGTTGTCTTACTAGATACCTTCTACCTTTGTTCATTTGATTTCTTTGTCTGGAATCCTTGTGTTCATATCTAGAACTTTCTCTCTTCTCTTATCCAAGACCTCACTTTTCATTTGCATCCTTATGTCCTTTAGTCAACTCATCAAGCTTAGTAGAATTGATCCTAAACTTCTCCTTGTATTCATTTGTAGTAGTGAGTTCATCTCTAAGAATAACTATTTGTCTTTCAAGCTCTTGTTCATTATTTTTGGATTGTTGCAGTTCAATCTCTAGTTGAATGAATACACTATTAAATCTGTTGTATTCTTCAGATCTTTCTTTTAAGGGATGGGCCAGATTCACCAGATTCTCCTCATTCTTCTTCCTTTCTTCAATATCCTTAGTTAGCTTCATCACCATAGATTCCATCTCAAGCTTTAGAGTAGCATTGTCTCTAGCAACCTTTTCAGATTCTTTAGTTATTTATTTTAGGGTCTGATTCAGGTGAACATCTTCCAAGCATTTACTTTTTTTTTTGCTTTACTGATCACATAGTTCCTTCCTCTTTTCTCTTGACTCGTTGATTTTATCCTTTAATGATTGAATGGATTTTTCAGCATCCTCAAGATTTTCTTTTAATTCCAGGACTTCTACTTTAGACTGATCAAGATCATCAAGTGCCACCAAAAGTTGTTGTTGAAGACCACTAGAGTCCATTACAGTCCAAGATCCACCTTAAGCTATTAAAATTCTATAGAGGAACCTTGCTCTGATACCAATTTTTGGACTCAAGGAACACTGAGAGGGGGGGGTGAATCAGTGTTCAACAATACTTAAGTTACAATTAAGATCTTAAACCATTTATAGCATTTAAACAGAAGTAAAGATGCAAGAACATGAAGGAAACAATCAAAACACCATAACACCAATATTTTATGTGGAAACCCTGTTAGGGGAAAAACCATAGAGGAGGTTAATCCACAATTTATACTCTGTTAAAAGTAAGAATAAAAAGGGGAATGCACATGCATTCAGGCACACTGCCTAGAGCTCAATGCTCAAAATCAGGAAGGCTCATTGCCCTACAATATATTTGGATTACAACAAAAAGTTGAGTTGAGAAAGTAGCATCAAAAAATGCCTGATCTCAGTTCTGGTGAGGCTCATAGATCAGTTTCTGGACCTTCTATCTAATTTTGCACTTTGCTTTGTGCTAGCTTAATTCGCTTCACAACAATCCTCTTCTGCATAAGTGAAACTGTGCCCAATTGCTCAACAATCCTTTTGCTATTCACACACTTTGAACATGCACCCATTCTCTCTCCAAAATGAATTAAATGATCTCATATATACATATATATATCCACTACCAAGAATTTAGTCACTTCATGTCGGCTTCAGCAAAATAAAAATATTTTCCAATAGTCAGCTCAATCCACATTTAATATTCGATGCGTACCCATCAAAGTCAGCTAATGCTATGTTGTGCCCCAAATCAAAATTCTTGAACATAGAAACATTTAAAAAATTACTCCTTATACATCTATGACATGCTAAATGCATCAAGTTGGCCTTCATGAACAAATAAGCAAAAAAATCATCTTCTCGAATCTCCTAACTTATACACCGATTAATGCAACATCACAAAACTTAACAATAGGATAAAATAGATACTTAACAACCTTTCCCAAGATCCAAAACTCAAAATGATGATCAAGTGAAGCATACAAATTGACATACTAACCGGATACCCTGTTCTTCATTTTCTCTTCCGGTAATACTCTGTTATTTACTCTGCTTGCTGGTATGAACAAATCCTGATTTGCAGACCAGAATAATGACCTAGGTTGCCATCAATGGCAACACTAGAAGTCATATGCCAACAGATCTATCATTTTTAGTTTTCATGATGCCTATCTTAATTCAACTAAAGCTGTCATGATGTTCATATATGATGCATAATCTCAGTTCATTAGAAGTTTCCCTGATATTCATGTTAGTCATGTTAAAGGTTTGAGTTATTGTCTTGAGTTAATAATGTCTACCAAAGTTCTTGATTCTGAATATATTTGTTCTCATGATATTTATGTTTCAAAGTTTTGAAAGGTCATTTCAAGATCATTTGGAATTTGTATACCACTGATTCACCCCCCTCTTAGTGGTATTGTACTCCAACAAGTGGTATCAGAGCATAGGTTCCCTATTGAAGTCTAACCGGCTTGGGTAGGTCCTGATAGTGGAGTACTATGGGAAAATGTAGAAAAAATAGAGAAAAGAAAGATGCCAAGCAATTTTTTGTACATAAAACCCCAGTCAAGTGATGTGATGAGTTTTTGCATGAGTCATCCCTGAAAATTGGTAGAAAGTGTGATAAAGAAGATTATTTTATTGTTGAGATTGATGATGAAGAAAGAGATTTATTTTTGGATGAAGTTAATGAATAGGAGTGTGAAGTTGATCTAGAAGGTGAACTTTTGTGTGCTCTGGATATAATCAAGCAACTCAGTAAAGAAAATAAAAAATTAAAAGATCGGCTTCAACGAGAAAAATATTTCAAAGACAAGGTATGTTCATATTTTGCAGAAGTTTCTTTAGATCTTGAAGAGGCAAGTAATTAGGTTGTTGACTTAAAGATACAAGTTGAAGAGTCTAATAAACTTATTATTAGTCTAAAGACAGAAATAGAAGAAGCCAAAAGGATAGTTGATTTTACAAAATTTGATCTTGAAGTCAAAACTAGTGAATGCCAAAAGTTTGAAAGTGAAATAGTCATCTTGAAGAAATATCTTGAAAAATTCAAGTTTTAAAAATTTGAGAAAGGTACTGATGCATTAAATAACATGTTGAGAAATCAAAAGAGTCACAAGGACTGATTTGGTTTAGGATATGGAAAAGGATGAATCTTTGGAGTTCAATTTGAGTCTAAACATGAAATAGTATTTGAAACAAAAGAAGGAAAATGTTTCAAGGTTAGACAAATACCAAGGAAAAAGATAGACCTGAATTATCATGCTACTGCTCCTAAAATAGAAAACAAGGTTACTGATGAAAACAACACAAGCCCTTCAACAGAGTTGGAAGAGAAAGCAATCAGTCTTTAGAATCTCCATCTTCCAGGTAATATCAGTCAATGAGGTATAACAATTTTCATGGTTATTGCTATGTTTGTCATAAGTATGGTCATAGAGCTAGAGATTGTAGTTATTATGGGTTGTCAAATCAAAACTACAATGTTGTTTGCTACAACTGCAATAAGGTTGGGCACATGAAAAGAGACTGTTGGTTTCTAGGAAGACACAAAGGTTGGAATGATTTTGAATTGTCAAGAAAAACTTATGCTTCTTCTAATAATCATCAAGTCTTGTGCTATAGATGTAATGGTTTTGGAAATAGAGCCAAGTTTTGCAAAAGTAAATTGATGAAATCACCTAAGCAAGAAGATACTTTGAGCAAGAAAAAGAAGGAGCTTATGAAAATCTAGAGAAAAAAAAAAATCAAGATAAGAAGGATTCTAAACTTGTGTATATTGCACAAGGAAAATCTCAAAGTGCATAAAAGGTAGCATGAAGTAAGGGGGAGCCGGTTAATTTTTTATACTTTAGCTGCTAGAGAAAGTTAAAAGTTAAATATTCACACTGTCTCATGATAGCATTTTTATATGAAAATATTGAGTTAAATCACAATAGAGAGGCAAACATATGATGTTATCAGTCTCTCAGTGAGTTTCTTTCAATGCATAGTAACAATAATCAGTTATGAATGATAAACTACTTCCAAAACCATGATTCAATGGTTTGCATAGTTGATATATTCATCTAGTATTTTGGAAAGAATGTGCTATTTCAATGACATGACAGTTAGTATAACATAATATACTAGTCCACAACAGTGTTTGTTCTTGTTTATCATTATACAATAGTATATACTATGTGAACTGTGAAGTTTTCAATAGATAGTTGGTGTCTTGTGTTTCATACTTGGTGTTGCTTTACCATTGCAGAAGATGGATTATGATGAAAGACATTGGAATATGAATTTAAGTAATAATTTTAGTATAGATTTAATGATTCTGATACAAAGATGTATTCATCTCTAAAGTTGCAGGGTTTTATTTGTTTATGATAATAAGTTGTTGACATAAGTAACATGAAATGAAGATATAATGTTGTGACATGTACATTTTATGACAAGATGGTGGACAACTTTAGATGACAAGTTTGTCATCTACATACATGGTCTGCATTGTTTTTGGAATTATTGATTGGTATATACTTATATTGACAATGACACCTGTGGTATATCATTCTTGACATTGGCATATATTTGCACGTTTATATAACAATGATTGTTTTTTGAACAAAGGATAGCGAATGCAAAATCTAGTGGGTACATTGTGATACAATGATGAGAAAAATCTATGGGCCTATGTCAATGAAGTAAGTCAAGTATGAACTAGTAAGGGTTGATTTACAATCTTGAGGAGAGTTTGTGATATGATAACATTTTCCATATTTTTTTAAAGATTGTTATGTGAAAATTATGAATAGTAATATATTTCATTTGAAACATTGATGGAAAAATTGCCATAATATATTTCATTTGAAAGGTTGCATTTCTGAATAGTGCAACCCAGTAATATATTTCATTTGAAACTACCATATATAATGATTTATAGTTATTTATGATAACAATTGCTCATGTTGCAATGATATGTGGTAATAGTGCTAATGTCAAGACAAAATGTGGTTTGATATGATGCAAACAGTGATGTTTCTTGCTTTAGGAGTATGATACAGGTGCTATTCAATCTCTAGATCAAGTCATTTGATGGTGTTTGTTGACTCCACACATGCTTATACTTTCTTGCACACAATGTTTCTTGTATAGAAGCTAATGATACTAGTATACACTTAATTGATCGTTCCATGCTACTAGTTTTTGGTACTTTTTCCATATAGTTGTGCTTTGAGATGATTTTCATTACATAAGTTTGATCATTGACAACATATATAGATAAGATGGTTGTTGCTTCTGGATTCGATTATGTACAAGTTTTTCCATCAACGTTTCAGATCACACTCTGTGATACATCATCAAGATGTAAAACAAGAGCATGAGGAGCAAAAATGATGGATCATGGAGTGTGATCTGAAACGTTGATGGAAAAAATTGCACACAATCAAATCCAGAAGCAACAAAAAGACATTCATGATGGATTGTGGAAATCTCATATCACTAAGATAGTTGTTGTTTTGTGTAGAGATCATCTTTAGGGGGAGCTTTCCATGAATATTCTATACCCCTATTTCAGCTTGGCATTGTTGGCATTGCTTCAGTGATACTATGATACATGATTGTATATTCACATGCATTTTGATTCTCTTGCAACATTTCAGTTATTTCTCCTTTGGAATTCTTGCAAAAGGGGGAGAAAAGTGATACTTTGCAATGATTTGATTATGTGATGATTGTTTTCTAGTTGTGGTATTACAGTGACATCTCATTTTGGTACATTCTGGTGTTATGAATTGTATTCTTCAACGACAGGGTTGTTTATAGTGACAGTGACATGGTAGTTCATGTGCACAATTTAGTGACATTTTCAATTCAGTTATGGAGCTTTCTCACGGGGGGAATGCTTACTTTATGATCAAGTATCCCTTTGTCATGTGATGTCAAAGGGGGAGAGAAAGTAGGTAGAATGATTGGTAGTTGAAGAGGTTTTCCATGCTAGAGGTTTTCCATCAATGACAAAGGGGGAGTTTTGTTGGCATGCGAGTTTTTCATTGATTTCAAAGGTTGTGTTGTCATTGAATTTAAAGAGGAACCTAAAAATGATGTGAGCTACAAGGTGATACTTACATTCAACACACTCAAGTATATATTATGTTTCAGTTTGATTGCACTACATTTAGAGGTTATAAGGCTTTGGTATTCATTCATGGGGATAGTGGTATGAGGATTTGGTAAACTTTCAGTTTTGGGGGACATCATATTTGTATATCTTCAATTGATATCATATTCATTTGACAATTTGTATCTTCATATATATTGGTTTAGTATACTGACATTGCATTGACATGGCATTGATGTCTAAAGTTGATCTTGGCACTTATAGTGTTGGCAAGTATTTAGGTATTCTGCATTTAACTATGTTTTTGCTACTCTTAATGTTTAACATTCACAATGCTTTGATATTGAGGTCACATTTATGTGAGATCTTTGAGAAAGACTCCTTAATGCTTAGTGGAAAGGTTGTGCCATTACATGAGGACAAAATGTTAAAGCCTTGGGCATTAATATTCCCTAAGGCATTGGAAATAAAAAGAGAAATATATTCCATTTTGGGGTCATAATATTTGAAAGGCATATGACATAAAAGATAGAACAAAGGGTACCCAAGCTTATTTCATTATTCATTTTTTTGATTTATTTTTATTTGGAAGAGCTCTCTCAAGCTAGGGCATGGTAGAACAATTAGGGTTATGAAATTTCTTCAGTTATGGAAAAATATCTTGATAGTGGAGGTGATGTGGCAGTGACTCTGGTGCAAGGAAGCAATTACAAAGTTGAACAGGTGTATTCATTCCTTTAATACTTGTTTGTTTCAAAATTTCAAAGAAGAAGCTACGGGTTCTGTTTATCAAATGGGATTTATGGTTAACAATGTTAAAATTTTCATTCAATCTGGTAATCGTGAAAAGGGTTGTTGTTAAGTTTCTTCCAAACCCTAGTTGAAGTTTTTTTTTTGTAAAATTTGTTTTAGGTTTAAGGGTGTGATTAATGACTGTGTTATTGCTCAATTTTTTCTTTATATTTGCAACCCTAGTTTAGGTTCTTGACTATGGAAATCAGGGTTGGTTGTGTCAATTGTTTCTTTTGTACATATGTAATTTTTTGTGGTTAATCCATGTTCGATCTCTGTGGTTTATAATAGTTTTTGTGTATAACCCTTGTGAGTCTACAAATAATCTTTTGTTAAGGGTTTGCTATTGTAACCCTAGTTTAGGTCTCTTCATGGGTTACTATTCTATTGTGTCAATTTGGACATGGGTTTTGTGCCATATGAATGTTGTTGTTTATGCATGGTACATACTAAAGTTTGTTGCATTATGTGTAAGTCTTCATATTATAACATAGTCAATGTCAACCATGCATTAAATGTTTTAGTGGTTACATATGATGATGTTATTCAAAGGATGATATACCACGATGATTCAAGGGAAAATTTTTGAAGTCAGTTAACAGGCTACATGTATTGTTATTTGAAAGAAAATTTTATGAAGTTAATAGGTGGAGTCACATTGATGACTCGATATGGGATAGTTTGACATAGTTAAAATTGGTTTATCTAATGATTACTTTTGTTGAAAAGTGGCAGCATATTAGGTGATACAATTGTTTATTTAAATAGCGCTTTGACATTGTTATGTGTTCAAAGGTTTTACAGAAGGAATGGAAGCATAGTCTGATTTCTATAATAAGAGCTTTGCAAAAATTATGCAAAGTAGATTGTAACTGGTACATTTGATATTTTAAATATTCCAGTAAATGAATCTTTAGGATACTAAGTGTATTGGATTGAAAATGAAATGTGATTTGTAGTGAAATAGAGTGATCCTCTATAGTTGAATTATTCTCTATTAATAAATGTATAGTGAATTTAAAATGATCAAGTTAGTGAGACAAATTGATCATTGATGGTGAGGCATCTTGTAACTAGTGAGGTTTGTGTTGCCAGTGAGGCATTTGTAGCTAGTGAGGCTTGTGTTGCCAGTGAGGCATTTGTAGCCAGTGAGGCTTGTGTTTCCAGTGAGCCATTTGTAGCCAGTGAGGAATTTTGATTAAGCTAGTGAGACAATTTTACGAGTGTTTTTTCTACCCCATGAGGGTTTTCCACTCAGGAAAAATTGTGTTATGTTTAAATTTTATCTATAGTTTATTTGGTCTACATGAGTACATATCAATAATGTATCACCGTTTAGAATGATATTCCTTTCTCTCAAGTATTATGTTCATGAGTTAATGTTTATCATAAACTACTTCATAATATTGTGTTGGTGCATCTTTGATATTGATTTTCCAGTTTTAGTTGTCATGATGCCTATCTTAATTCATCCAAAGTTTTCATGATGTTCATATATGATGCTTCATCTCAGTTCATTAGAAGTTTCCCTAATATTCATGTTAGTCTTGTTAAAGGTTTGAGTTGTTGTCTTGAGTTAGTAATGTCTACCAAAGTTATTGATTCTGAGTACATCTGTTCTCATGATAGTTATGTTTCAAAGTTTTGAAAGGTTATTTCAAGATCATTTGGAATTTGTATACCACTGATTCACCACCTATCAGTGGTATTGTACTCCAACACATACATATGTGTCTTGAATGTCTAATTTAGTGTGGGTTTGAAATGGGATCATACTCTCACTAAAGTGGGGGCTAAAGGTAGTGTAGGAAAAATTATCCCTTTTTCCACACTTATTTTGGGAAATAATAATAATAAAATGAACTAAAGTATGCCTTAATTTAGTGTTGTAATATGTATTTTACATATTCACATTAATTTTAGGGCCCTATTAATAGAATGGACTTAATTGTGCCTTATTTATGGTGTTGTAAAGTGTACCTTTACACTTTCACACTCATCTAGGGATTTATTAATTAATTGAGGTTAATTTGCCAGGAATTAGCCCCTTTAATTCAAATCCAAGCCTAATTAATTGCAATTTTTGAGGGGTAAAGCTCAACATTCATAAATTCCATTACATAACACTTATCATTGGAGAATGTGTGTCCTAGGTGAGTGACCTAGGACCCATTCACCCAAGGGCGAATGAGTTCTCACTTAGACCTAGGACCCTAATTTAAACTATATTTTTGGTGATATTTCAAAGATTTAAAATGTATATTCATGTCGGCTTGTGTTATTTGAATTTTGGGAATTAATGTTATGTGCATAAATAAGAGGTCATTTCACTATGTTTCACCTAGAAGATTTCAAGCAAGTTAAGAGCATTCAAGAGAGCATTTCAAGGGTAGATTTGTAGAAGAATTATTGTAGAAATCAAGATCCATTATCATGTCAAAGTATTCTTGCATCATGCATGTTATTGGAGCTAATATGTTGATGTAGTGTTCAAGATCCATTCAAGCATTCAAAGGAATTGTTTCAAGTCAAGTTTCATGATCAAGATCCACATCCATTGAAGCCATCTCATGCAAGTTGTAGATCCATATTCCAAGGTTCATATAATGGTTTGGTGAGTTGTGAAATAGGCTTTGTTCATTCATCATTGCTTCATGATACTTCATTTAATTACAAGGTTTAATTACCGAAATGGGGTTTGACCAAGGAAAACCCTCATTCACCAACAACAAAACATTTTTCCCTCTTGATTTTTGTTTGCAGATTTTAGGTGGAAGATCTCTTGAAGAGTAAACTTGCAAAGTTGTCAAAGTTGACATCATTCTTGCAATTTCATGGAAACTCACCTATAGGATTTATTTCTAGCTTTTTTACTATGAAATTCAAGAATATGGGAGTGCAAGCACAATAGAAGAGAACCCAAAAACCATTTTTACAAAGCCCTAGTCAGGACCCATTCGCCATAGGGCGAATGAGTCCTTAGTAATATTCACAAAAGAACTTTTGGTGACTCATACACATCACTTTCCCATTCTCACATTTGTATTTTTTTTTCTAGTTCCATTAGAATTGAGCTTAATCTTTTAAATGTAATTAATAGCTTGAATTTTGGAGTTTGTTTGCTATTTTTAATCTTTCTCCCCAAAGTGTTGTTTAATTAGGACCCCCATCCTTGCATAAAAGGGAAATCAATAGATTCACACCTTGATTTGACTCACCTTTTGGGTTGATAGTCACTTCATTGTTTGGATCTCATTTCCTAAATTAAATTAGAGAAATAAGTCCATCATACCCCCTATTTTCCATTATTTCATTTTGGTGAACATCATTTTTCTATGTTTCAACAACACAATCATTAGGAATGATATGCCTCAATAATGATTGTAGACACCTAAAAATGACCTAGGCCTGGAAGCTTCATTTTTACCACTTTCGTCCTAGCATAATTTTGACATTTAATTATGTCCTTGGTCCACATTCGACTATTGATTAAATAATTCATGTCCATTTATTCTTCATGATTATTAAATAAATAAATTTTATTTATTTATTAAATATGTCATTAATTGTCTAAGTCTTCCCTTAATTAAATAAATTTCTTAATTTATTTAATCACCCTTCTTCTATCATTTCTTCCTGATTATTAAATAAATAAGTCTTATTTATTTATTATATGTCACTAATCCTCACAATTAAATAAATTCATTAATTTATTTAATTCTTAATCATATCTTCTAAATTGAATAATTAGTCTTTAATTATTTAATTAACAAAAATAATATTCCTCTCATTTTAAATAAATGAAATTATTTAAAATGTCATCACAATCTTAACTAACATTCCATTTTGGTAAATAATCTGAAAAATATTATTTATTTATTTCACAAAATCCATATTTTGAGTTGATTTAATTCAAATTGGTAGCTTTCTTCCAAAAATCAAATAAAGCAAGCAGGTTCTTGATTTTAATCAAATTTGTTTTTCAGTCCATCTTTTATGAATCTCACAAAGCAGGCTATCTTTATCTTCTCAATTTTGAAAATCTTTATTTTCAAAATTAATTATCTCCTCTTTTCTCCACCACTAATTCGATTTTCTTCTATAACATCTTGACCACTCACTTAAGGATTTTACCCTAACCTTGATTAGGGATTATTAGGTTAAATCTCGTCCTCTGATTTTAGGTTTTTGTCAAGAGTCAATCTCATCCGTCCACTCAAAATTGGGTTTTCTATACAAGACAATTTTGTTCATAATTTTGGGACCACTTCATTAATATAGGCATTATAGTCATTTAGCATTGATAGTATTATTTTCATTTATCATAGTCATAGGCATAGATTTTTAAGATTCAAATCCTTCAAAGCTTGTTTAGGAAAATGGCATAGTCAAGATTGCTCACACACTCGATTTGAGGGCAACATAAATCAATAAGTTAGAAGGTGTAATGGAGGTCAGCCATGTAGATTGAAGACATTGGGTGAAATTGTTCTATTTTCTGTGTTTTCATTTATTTTCCTTTACACTTCATTACTTATTTGGGTTTCAATTTATTAAATTAATCCTAGAACATAACCCTTAGTTACATTTGGTGAACCTGACGTGAAACCTTTGATCTAGCTTGCGTTTTGCAGGTTTTATTGACATTTTGTTGCAGATCTGTCAGTTTTTGGACAAAACTGCAGGTTTTACAAAGTTATTCATATCTTCTACACAACTGTGAATTTTTTTACAATAGTTTTACAGAATCTTATAAATCATCTCAAAAGGCTACAGTAAAAAAATTTAGGGTTTCTCATCATTTTTGGGGAAGTTATTTCAATTTTAATTATTTTCATAAAATTGATTTTCTGGACGCAAATCAATGAATTTTTCAGAAATTTTTACATTTTTGGAAATCTATTTAAATTCTAATAGGGGTCTATGTTTTACAGATTTAATTTGGAGATCAAATACAAAGAAAAAACATACAATCTTTGTTTTTTGTATGGTTTTCACAAATTCGCGTTTCTGGGGGAAAAACAGGGAATATTTTTGACTTCTTTATATTTCTAGAAAGCTCTCAGAAAATTAGTAGGGGTCTCTTCTTTGAGTTTTTAATTTTTAGATCAATAAAATTGTCAAATAATAAAATCTAATTCGGCTATGTCAAAAGTATCTAAAATTGCAATTTTCTGATGAGCTTGTTTTTTTTTTCTTTGGCTGCATTATAATATTGTTTTTTGATCTTGTAGGTGATCATAAGGAGCTATAGTAGTAGCAATATCAATCATATATAACAGATTGGAAAGAAAAAACTTCTGAGTTTTCATAAACATACGTTTGTCGAAGACTAAAAATCAAAGAAACTCCTAACTTGTGGTCTTGCAGGTTCGAGTGTCGAAGACTGAAAACTAAACATTGTGCTTGTCTTTTTTTAGATTAGTACACACTTCCTTTGGTGCATTAAAATGAATGTGTGGTTGATTTTGTCTGACAGTGCTTGAAAGTGGTAGGTGATTATGCTCTCACATTGTGAAAACTAGGTGATCAAAAAACTAGACCCACCTTATTTTATGTGTCACCCTCACGATTTGGTAATCAAAGTATCCTCTCCCCTTGCGCTTTTGAGCGATCCTGGGTGTAAGAGAAATAGTTACTAACTCTAGAACTTGGGCCTGTTCTGGTGGGAAAAAGTACTCACCCCAGGACGACTTAGACCGGTAGCACCCTGAAACTGGAAGACTTCCAGCCGGTATATAAAAGTGGATTCTTGGGGAAAACCCAAGAATCATGAGCGTGGTTTCGACGAGATGGATCCAAAAGGGGACTCTCGCCGCATGGATCATGCCCCACGAACGGAATGCCCGTATTAAACACCTCTTGTCTTAGTGTCCAACCATTCTATTGGCCGTTGCTTGATATAGTGCAGGGTACAGTATCATGCCCGAAGACACTCACTACTGATCCCCTTGAGTAGAGATAACAATTCTTGGGAAGTCATTACCCAAAGAATCCAGATTTGGTGTGCTCGAATGACGTTAATGAGCCATGGAGGGGAGCTAATGCCACCAAAATTCTAAGCTATTCGCTCTCGAGAAGGAAAGGTGTTTATCACCAATCCAGGGTATATCAGTGGGCTATATCAAGTATACAAACCCTTGGCCTATTGGCCTTTTAGGCTTGTACTTGTCTTATGTGTGCTTGCTTACACCCAAAACATTGTGCTTGTCAAGTGCTTGCTGGATTACTCAAACATTATACACAACATTCATAAATCTGGACACAAACAATCGACCTTAGACAACTCATAATTTTCAACAAAACATCAAAAAACAATCTCAGTCCTCATTTTGAACTTAGACTTTGCATTGTCCATCATAGTCCTCATTTGACATCTAGACTTGGCATTGGTCATTTTCCTTGGTCAACATTTTCATATTTAGTCTTCATTGTCACCTTGGCATTTGACATCCTTTCTTGATCAAGTTTATCACCTAACATTAGTCATTTCCCTTAGACAAACGCCATTATCATCTCACAACATCATGACATCCACCACCTTGTCTTCCCTTCACCAACATATTGATAGGCTTGCTAGTAAAGTTGAATACGAATTACTCTGTAGAGGTTAATACCAAGAAGCCTCAGACTTTAGGAGACAATTTATCCAAACCGACAATCAATGTCCTTTGTACCAAGAATCCATGAGTCCTAGTCCTCCATCCATCTACCCTCACTACCAAAATTCACTTAATACCATTCATGAAATTAGTCCACAACAAACATCCATTACACACCCTTATCCTAACTTTGACAAGGGAAACCAACTGTCTACTAGTCCATTCCAAGTCTCCACGTCATATGCTAGTCCTTCACCTATCAATCCTATCAACGTCTACATGCCCTATCAACCATCTATCAACTCATGTCAAGTCCCCACATCATACCATATCAATCCAGTCCAAGCCTCCACGTCCTATTTTAGTCAACCTTACACTAATCCAGTCCAAGACTCCATGGCATATCCGGTCAAAGTCCCCATGTCACATCCTAATCCAATCCAAGAATCCATGTCATATCCAGTCCAAGTCTCCACGTCATACCCTTGTCCTTCACATACTAGTCCAATGCAAGTACCCATGCCATATCCTAGTCCTTCACATACTAGTCAAGTCCAAGTCTCCACGTCCTATCCTAGTCTGTCATTCATTAATCCTTTTCAAATCACCCCCTCACAAGCCACATCTAGTAATGAAAACTTTGTCATTACTCAAAGTCAAATCCCATTTAATAAACTTGAGGATACATGTCAAAATGAAAGCCCAAAGCATGACCTTATAATGTCACCCTCATGTCAAGAACAAGGTAGTCCATCCCATGACCCTATCTTTCAGTCCATCCATGAAGTCCTTCAAGACAATCATGACATTCAAAACACACCTCTCCTTGACAATGACTCTATTTCTGATTGTATCATCCACGACAACCCCATCTTTGACCAAGACCCCATCATTGACCAAGAAGTCCAAATCCATGAAAACCCCATCTTTGACCAAGACCCTACCATGGACCAAGAAGTCCAAAATGATCCACTTGTTGACCTTTATGCCATTCATGATCAAACACTTGCCGACCCTATAAAGGCCTCGACTATTGACACTTCCCACGATGAGACACTTGCCTTCATGGGACACATAGACGATATTCCTCCAAAACAAGAATCTTCCACTAGGGACATGCTTGCATATGATCAAGTTATAGCTAAAATCATTGGGCTCTATGACACTAAACATAATGATGGTTTTGATATTTCCTTGGAAGCACCAACAGAATCATTTGAACCTGACATGTCACACGATCAGACCAAAGATATCAATCAGGAATATGTCCAACATGACAATGAAACTAAGACACTTTATCAACTAGGGTCATCTATCTTTGTCGGAGTAGGCTTTCTTGTAGATGAAAATATTACAAGTGACAGTATCCACATACCTAATGATGGGTTAGCATCTTGCTTTCAAAACAAAAATAATTCCCCATCGCAAACAGAATCTGCCAAAGCATGCAATATCAAGGCAAAGGACTAGGCATACATGAGCAAGGCATTCTAGAACCAATACAACTTCAGAAAATTATAGACATCAAGGTCTTGGCTATTCCTCAGTTAGTAAATCAAATGATGTCAGTGGTACCTCCTCGATACTGGGGGAAACTTTGTCGATACAAACGCCAAAATGGAGTCCATGAGAAATCCTTGTCATAAGATTACCGCCAACACCCCATCCACCCACACCATAAACCATCATTCTATCATGAATCAACCTCCCTTTGGGACCAACAAAAACAAAAGTCTTACAAGTCAAAGATCAAAATCAAATGTCAAAGACCATTGAATCAAACAAAAGGACAAGTGGACAAATGAAATTAAAATGGATCCCAAAGAAAGATGGATCAAACAAAGACACCAAGTCAAATACAAAAGTCAATCACAATGTGGAGCCACAAGACAAGAGGACTCCCACATACAACAAATTTCCACCTCCTTCAAAACAGTCATCAAACATGGCATCTAAAACTATTGGTTCCAAACACCATCCCTCCAAAATCCGTCATCCACCATCCTAAGTTTGGAAAATAAAAAGTCATTCATCCAAACATCCAAACAATCTTTCCACGTCTACCATCATTCGTCATAACCCTACATCTCGTCTAAAGTCTAATGATCCCACATCACAAATCCATCACATCATGGTAGCAACTCTTTACCACAAGGACTCTCATGGCACTCTATCGCGATGTGCGTATTTTGATAAGGCCAACTCTTGTATCAAAAATGATCAAAATGACATCGATCAGTTGTATACAAGTGCTACGATCCTGACAAGACAACTCCTTCAGCAAGGTCATTATTGGCATATCATGGCACCAATCTCTACATCAGCACCATTAGTGGATTCAGAACAGTTAGTGGTCATCTAAAGCATCCAGGCTATCCGCAAAATCAGAAATACAAAAAAAATAAAAAATGTAAAACATCGTCACCCTGATGAAAACCTGGCAAACAGGCATCTTGGTGACACCAAAAAAATCAAAAAGTCAAGAAAATAGTAAAGATAAAAAGTTCATCCAATGGTGAAAACCTGGCAAACAGGCACCCTAGATAAGTACCATGATGAAAACCTGGCAAACATACGTCATGTGTAAAATAAATCATCTATGTGGACTCTTACACTTGGGGGGAAGTCGTCTCATCTCCTAGGCCTTCCTCTTGGCATTGGCATCTGACCATTTAATCCATATCATTCCCACTTACCTTGGTCTTGACATAAAACTGGCACACATAAATCATGTTTTGGAAAAACTTTTGACATGCCTATCCTTTGGTCATACATTATCCGTGAAATGTCATGTCATTACTTTCATAACCTCATTATCCTTATGTGACATAGTCCTTGAAAATCATATGACAATTCCATTAGTCTCATGTCTCTCATCTTTTACCAAGGCCACCCCCTATCCTTTCATGCCTGTCACCTATCTTGGCTTTCCCTTGTCAAACGGTCTAAGAATAATCATCATCCCATCTAGTTCTAACCAAGTCATTCCAAATGCAATGAGTCTAATCCATACAGGCACATTATCCAAAATTTTAATTGACTGTGTTCCTGGCCTGATTGTAGACCTCCATACTTCCATCACATTATTGTCATCATCCTCACTTTGTTTCGGGATGCGTCCTTCCCATGTCAAACAACGTTGTCATCACCTGCCAATTGGTATTCAACTTGACTAGGGGCACAATCATGTTTGTTCTTGGATTCTCATGTGTGGGCATCAGTCATATGCATTTTTCACGATCCTCTTAAACATCAAAATCCAAAAACATCATAAAATGTCCTGAAAAAAGACAAAAACATCATAAAATGTCCTAAAGAAAGACAAAAACATCATAAAATGTCCTGAAAAAAGACAAACATCATAAAATGTCCTAAAGAAAAACCTAAAAATCATAAAACGTCTTGAAGAAAAACATAAAAACATCCAAATCACTATCAAAGTCAGCCACATGGAGTCAAAGTCAGTCATGTCAGTCAGTCCATGTCATTGTCCAACTATGTTGTCTCTGCGCATTTTCTACGTAGGCAAGGCCATCAATCGATGAGTCCCCGAGACATTAGGTCAGTCCTTTTAGGTTGGTCCAAATAAAATCATGGCATTTGTCACAATCGTCACATTGGTCAAATAAGTCAGACATAGTCAAACTCGGACACAAGACAGTCATTCAAAACGTCAATGTCAAAGATGGTCAAAATCAGACAACACAATCCAATCAATCATACAGTCAACACTAGTCAACTTGCCAAAACATATTAATCAAAACAATGTCAGTGTCGTCACTCTTTGGTCCTCTTCAAGATTTGTCCTTCTCGGATTTGGACCTCGTCAAAATGCCCTTTTCCTTTTTTAGGATGTGTCCTTCCTGACAATAGGCTCCGTCAAACTGTCAACACCGTCAAATTGGAAAAACTCTTAAATTGTCAAAACTGTCAAACCGACAAGAAATCAATCTTTGGAAAACAAACATTGGCAAACAAAATTACATGGATGTTAATCTTTCTAGTCTTTCTTGTCTTATCTTTTGACTATCTTGGCTATTTTGTCTTATATTTTTACTGTCTTGTCTTTTTGGTCATGTTACTAGCTACCTCGAGGATGTCCCATGAAGGATTTAGAGGTGCGATGACGTCTCTTGGCATATTTTATTTTCTTTGACTATTGTCTGTGGATTGTCTTGACAAAAAGACTGGTGCAACTTCGCCCTTAGTATGAGTTAGGGCATTCCTTGTTTGTGACTATCATTTTTCAAGTGGATGACCTTGCACACCTTGGTCTACTCATATCATGGTGCGAGTTGTCCATTTGTGTCATTTTACTACTCAATGATGATTAAGAGCAATAAATATTAAAGTCCTATGGCAATGTTTTGAAGGATTTGTCTAGAAATCCAATATGCATCTCTCTTTTTGTCTTGTCATCTTCTCTTCGCCTATCTCATATAGGCATTGCATCCATATCATCATCCATATCTTTTGCACTAACATTTTTTTTTTGTCTCTTCATATTCTAGTCTTCTCGTCCATTTCGAGAGCACACCCGTGTTCTTGGAACCTGTCTGTCCTCTCGAGGGGGCATACCGTAACCCTCCTCGTCAGTCTTCCTCATCTTATTTTGCACTGGGGCATATTTTTGACTTATTTTCTTTGTCACAAAGCGACAAGCTACATTATGACAAAGAGGGGCAAAATGTAGACACCTAAAAATGACCTAGGCCTGGAAGCTTCATTTTTACCACTTTCGTCCTAGCATAATTATGACATTTAATTATGTCTTTGGTCCACATTCAACTATTGATTAAATAATTCATGTCCATTTATTCTCCATGATTATTAAATAAATAAATTTTATTTATTTATTAAATACATCATTAATTGTCTAAGTCTTCCCTTAATTAAATAATTTTCTTAATTTATTTAATCACCCTTCTTCTGTCATTTCTTCCTGATTATTAAATAAATAAGTCTTATTTATTTATTATATGTCACTAATCCTCGCAATTAAATAAATTCATTAATTTATTTAATTCTTAATCATATCTTCTAAATTGAATAATTAGTCTTTAATTATTTAATTAACAAAAATAATATTCCTCTCATTTTAAATAAATGAAATTATTTAAAATGTCATCACAATCTTAACTAACATTCCATTTTGGTAAATAATCTGAAAAAGATTATTTATTTATTTCACAAAATCCATATTTTGAGTTGATTTAATTCAAATTGGTAGCTTTCTTCCAAAAATCAAATAAAGCAAGCAGGTTCTTGATTTTAATCAAATTTGTTTTTCAGTCTATCTTTTATGAATCTCACAAAGCAGACTATCTTTATCTTCTCAATTTTGAAAATCTTTATTTTCAAAATTAATTATCTCCTCTTTTCTCCACTAGTGATTCAATTTTCTTCTATAACATCTTGACCACTCACTTAAGGATTTTACCCTAACCTTGATTAGGGATTATTAGGTTAAATCTTGTCCTCTAATTTTAGGTTTTTGTCAAGAGTCAATCTCATCCGTCCACTCAAAATTGTGTTTTCTATAAAAGACAATTTTGTTCATAATTTTGGGACCACTTCATTAATATAGGCATTATAGTCATTTAGCATTGATAGTATTATTTTCATTTATCATATTGTCATAGGCATAGAAATTTAAGATTCAAATCCTTCAAAGCTTGTTTAGGACAATGGCATAGTCAAGATTGCTCACACACTCGATCTAAGGGCAACATAAATCAACAAGTTAGAAGGTGTAATGGAGGTCAGCCATGGAGATTGAAGACATTGGGTGAGATTGTTCTATTTTCTGTGTTTTCATTTATTTTCCTTTGCACTTCATTACTTCTTTGGGTTTCAATTTATTAAATTAATCCTAGAATTTACCCATTGATACAATGACAATTCACTAAAATAGAACACAATTTTTAGCAAGTCTAGGAATAAAACCATTATATTATATTTTATATTTTATTAAATTGAATATATAGATTACATGGATTAGGATTGCATGATTTTTGTGGACTACTATGGAATTTTAATGAATAATAAGGAGGATTAAGGAAAAGGATGGGAGTTATACTTTAGGGGGATTGATAATAAGAAAATGGGAGATGGATTTATTGAAATCAATGACAAGGGATAAATAAGGCTTTGGATAAGGATGATATGCTTGATGGATTTATTAGGTAGGATATGTGGGAGGAATTAGATGGAAGGATAGGTTATTGTATTTCTATGAGATGGAGGATATGATAGATGATGGTATTTGGATGGGTTCTTGGAGGAAAAATGGATTAGAGGGTATTATAGAGAGTATTGCATGTCATGGGTAGATAGGACAGATGGATTAGAGGGTACTAGAGGTGGATATCTATGGACTATAACACAAAGAAAGAATATTCCCCATACTAAATGTAGTGAAGTAGATATATTAAAACAATTATGGGAAATATAATAAATTCATGGGAATTTGTAGGGTAAGGGGTGTGAACTAGAGGGATAACCTAATGGTTAATTGTAGTAAAAAATTAATAGAAAAAATAAGGTTTTTATTATCCAGATCATGTATGGATAGCTTTATCCTATCCTTATAAAAATGGAAATGAGGGTTGATAGAGTGGATATGATGGATATTTTTGTGGATATAAGGGATGTATAGGTAGGATGACTTTATAATGGATGGATGGAGCTTGCCCCCAAGTTTAGAGTGTGAGAAGATAACATTGGATGAATTTGTATGGGATACTTTGGGATTTTATGGATTAATTAGGAGGATTACATAAAATTTCATGGGAGTTGGATTTATATGAGGATTAAGAATAATAAAATGGGAGTTGGTTGCTAAGAAGAGTTTGATGGATTGAAACCAATGGAAGTTGGATGGATTTAAATAAATGGGACATTGATGGATTGAAGCCAATGGGACATGGATGGATTGAAACCAATGAAAAGGGAGAATAGAGGATTTGGATAAGGATTATATGGTTGATTGATTTATTATATAGGAAACATGGGGAATTATATGAAAGGATAGGCTATTGAATGTCTATTAGGTGTAGGGTCAAAGATATGAGGGTATTTAGATATGATGATATGGTTGATAGATTTATAGGAGGAAGAGTTTGATGAATTGAAACCAATGGGATTTAGATTACTAGGAATATTGAGAATAAGAAAATGGGTTATGGATGGCTTGAAACTAATGACAAGGGAGAAAAAAGGCTTTGGATAAGGATTATATGGTTTATGGATTACTTAAGGAAAATCAGATGCAAAATGGATTGCTAGGAGGATTGAGAAGAAGAAAATGGGAGTTGGAATAATGCCCATAATTTATACTATGGAAAAAAAAACTAACAATATTTTTTGATAAACATTGAATAAGTACTAGTAATGACCAATCCATGCATACGTATGGTCACATACTATACACATCGAGGTGACGTTGCACGTGAAACTTCACCACCAACACGTCATCCAAGAGTGGGGTGAGGAAGAACCAAGGAATGAAATTGGGTGCATGGAATGCATCACACACACCCTCAAGAAAACATAGTTCAGCTCTAAAGTCTATGCTATGTAGAGGTTCAAGAAAGGCATGTCAGGTTATTGAACTCTCATTCTTAAGTTTAGGGTTGGTTTCATTAATAACCATAAGAGAAGCATACATTATCTTCCTTTTTGGTCTTCAAATTCATAGGAGGCCAAATTCGACATCACTCATTCTGTTGGGGTCGATATTAGTATGACGATTAATAGGATCCCACTTAACATCACCATTTATCACTAATAAAATCTTTTGCTAGATTAATGTAAATGTTTAACTCTTTCTTGATATTGATATTAGTATTATGTTTAGGATGCTTAGAGATAGTATTAATATTAATGCTTGTATTAAGTTTGATATTAATATCATACTTACCACTATTAACTATAGGGTTGATAATACCTTAAAATACAATTTAAAAGATCTTGATATGCAAAAATTTAAAAGATCAAGGCTATTTAAATATACATATAGTGCATATTTATACATACTTAATAATAACCTTGAAATTATTACCACATCAATAATTCTTTGTAATTTATTTATTGTTGCCTATTTACAACTAACTATGATTTATTTAATTGTTTACTTATCCTTATATATATCTTACTCTAAGAAGAAATTTAGAAATTATAAGAATAAGGAATAACATATACAAATAATCATATTATTTCCTATGTATATACATATTGTTATTATTATTTTGTTCTTTGTTTTTTCTATATATAAATACCTCGACACTCATTGTATCATTTTGAATCTTTAATAGTAATGGTGTTAGTATTATTGACTTCTATTACTACTTGCTATATTATTTGAATTTCATTCCTAGATATATGTATCGTTATAATTTTGATATGTGTATCACTCACAAAAAGGCTTTACACTGATATGAGTATTATTGTTAATAATAAAGCTACTATCACCTTCATCAATACCTATCAACGTTCTTATTTAATACCTTACCATGATATTGCCATTCATGTGAATATTTTATTTATTATGTTGCTTACTCAAATTCATTTTAATATTATCTTTTATTTAAAATTTCCTTGGTGACACTTAAAGTGGCATAAATAATTTAAATAGGATCCACATGAATCCTAGCTTAACCATGATGCCACCACTATTAAAGTGTAACTCGAACACAACCCTCCTTTGGCAGTATACTTGTACAAGTTTATTTTATTAAATTTAGACTTATATACTATGGAAGTTTCACTGATATTCTATCTTATTTTTAATGTTAACATTTACATGAGTGCTAACTAAGAAGCCTTAATATATTATAAAAACTATTATGAATATAACCGTGACTTGTTAATACTAAAATTAATCATATTATAACACTGATACTATGAAATGACTTAAATTTTGCATGAGGTGATGCCCTAACAACAACCCTAATGCTATTATCATATCCTTTCCTCGTGCTTTGGCACAACTAGGAATGGTGGCCATGAAATGTTTTCTATTTTTGCAGGAAGGTTAAGGTGTGGCAATGGAGGAATAAAAAACATGATAGTAGATTAAGGATCAAGCATGGCTCATGCGGGGTTGAAGATTATTTCCAGGAATGAGTTAATTGTAGGCTTCAAAGTCAGAGAAAGATCTAGAACGAAACGAAGCTCCTTTGAAGGAAATTTTCATGATAATATATTTTGTTTTAAATGTATGTAATGAGGGGGTGACCTACCTATGGGAGGTTGTAGCCTCAAAGGAGGGATAGTGGCTTGCTTAGGGGCCGATCCCCTTCTCTGCTACAAGGGGGAGGGGAGAGTTATGCCTCCCCCACCCTCAATCATTTATGGTTGGGGTTTGGGGATAGTTGCACCCTCCCCAAAACCCTCTCTCTTTTTTTCTAACGCAAATAATTTTCTTATAAAAGCTATGAATGCATTTATTATTTTTTTAATATTTATTTGTCAGATCTTATCTCTTTTTTTATTGAAAGTAATAGGTCGGAAACAATGCATGCATATTTTTTTTACAAGTGAATAAATATAGACACAAATTTAGTCCTCAAAAAAGCCTATATATAGATTTAAACATGCACACGATGTGTAAATCCCCTTATCCTTTTATCGAGACGCAATATTTCTAGGAAGTAAATAGATTAACTAGATGTGATAGGCTAAGCAATGATATACTAAATATAAATTCATTTCAGTTTCAAAGTTTCTCCAATTTAAACATATATATTCTATGGATAGTAGTGTTATGTTCGAATTTATGGATTCTAGCCTACACCAATGAACATAAAGATGCTAACATAGCCATCACTACTTTCTACATGAGCAAGGGGGAAATAAAAACATGACACTTGCAGTTGAATTATGGTAACCAAGGAAAACCTTTATGCACATTTTATTTCTAAGACATAGACACATATAGATGGAATCCCACTATAGAGTAATATATATTCTAATGTTTCCTTTTGAAAGAGGGAGGAATGCTTTGAACTGAAATTAAAATTTTATATGTTATTTGAATTTGATAATAGAAAATATATGTATGAAACTTTTCACAAGGCATTATTTTTTTATTTCCAGCAGAAGAAAATTACATAACTCCTTTCTTTTCTTGAAGACAAAATAAGATAATTTCAATTTTACAACTGTCTTTGTACTATTTCACAAGTTATTCAAATCCCTTTTGATTTTCTTTTAAAACAATAGATTAACACTTCTAGGATAGAGGATTGCAATAATAGATAACATTTTAGCAGTCCAATCTTCATACACATTCATTGACAATAGCATATAAACCATCTATCACTTAAAAAATACAAAATATAGTTCTCAAATTTTCATTTCTACAATATACATATTTTGAAACAACTATAATAGTAAATGAAAACAACCATAGTCTCCCTTTTTCATTGGAACTTGGTCCAAAACAAAGCTGCAATTTATCCATACTGCAATTTCCACCTATTCATGAAAACATAATACCTTGCTAAAGGCCAATGGGGTACACACCTCCCATCCTTTGGCTAGAAAACCAACCAACCTTGAGATATGAGGTAAACAAGGGAACCGAGTACACACAAAACCAAACCAACAAACCATTTAAACACACATGAAACACATAAGAAAACTCACACCCTCCCAAGAGATTTTAACATAAACTTAAGGATTCCATCAAGAATCCAAAATGAGGAATGGAGGGTGGACTACATACTCCATATGGGAACTCATATAAAGAACAAGAAGAAATAGCCAATATCATTATTCACTTCTTCCACATGCAACCATTCCTCCATATCTCCCTATTCACCAAAACCCATACCACCAAAACCATTTAACCATATTACAAATGTACATGGGTACTCATACCCTTTGAGCCTCTCCTTTTTAAGGAGGTTTAAGTTTCCCTATGGAGGTTCCTACCTCTCACTATCCCCACAAGGGATGCTCTACCTAATTTGGGTAAGCTTATCCCCACACAACCCAATTCCCATTACATAGAATACATTCAAAACACAAGAGAAAACATCAAATGTATTTTACAATTTACAAACATTCTCGTTGCATGAAAACATAGAGAATAAAAATGATGAACATACCTCAAATTCAAGCTTCAAGAGGAAGGGTTGAGGTTGATCCCCAATCTCCTCTTCTTCGAGCTTATTTTCTTCAATCTCCCAAAATCCTCAGAAAAATAAGAGAAAGCCTCTCTCTAAAAACAAGTAAGAATCAAATTGCATAAAAGAACCCCCTAACCATTGTTTTGAGTTTTTTTTATAGGAATTCAAGTTTTCAATTTATTTGAATGAGGAGGTGACACTTGTCACCCTCCCATTCACTCTCCGAGGTTCATTCACCCATGTGTACTCACACATGTGTGAGAACTTGGGAGCTTTTTAAGGAAACATGGAGAAGTGGGGATGGAAAGAGTTTAGTCTCCATCCCACTTCCCCATACTTTATTTTTGTCAAAGTTCATAAAGGCCTCAAAAAGAGTGTCCAATATTTGGATTGACCCAAGATTTTGAGCTCAAGAGGTACCTATCCCACAGGTACTTCCCCTAGTGATCTTAAACCCATAAAAATAAATAAAAAACATCACTTTTCCACCCCAAAAAGTACCTAGAAGACAGAATCCAAGTTTGTCCACTTGGGTGGACAAATCACATCCTAGATGGACTGACATAGAAAATAAATCAAGTATAAACATTTCAAGCTTACATTACTATTATCACGAGGATTGTACCCTAGATGCTAAGCTTGAAGCTTAGTAATCATGTGAAACATGGAAACACCTTCAAGCCTATGGGTTGGTTCCTCTTTTGATCTCCTAGAATCTAATGACTTAAGCGGGAAAAAGGAAAAAAGATAATTTCTGAAAAAACTTAGAAACTTCGAATGAAAGACTAGTTCTAGGAGGTGATGCACCAAATAATATCCAATATGCAAACTGATTCACAACTAATACTCATAAGAATCTGTTAACACAACTCAACTTGTGCACCTTGATCACACAAATATTTCACTAAAAAGCTATGTTTAATCTTTCCTTACTAAGGAAAATAGGGTTTTCACAAATTAAGAGAAGAGATAAATTTAAGAGCACAATCAATGACCTGTGATAAACTGCTATTGTGTACATGTATTAATAAATGAAACAAAAATTTAAAGGTTTATTATTTAAAACAAATTAAAGTTGCATCAAATCATTTAAAAGAGACAAAACACCAGAAATTGTGAAGGTAAACTCCATTTTTACTGAATATTCTGAAGGAAACTCTACAAAACTCTAAACAATCTATTGAAAATCAAAGTACTATTGTATTAAAACTGTACAAGTCTTTCCAATCTCTCTGCAATGTGTAAGAGAATAGAGGAAGCAAAAACCAAGAAAAAGACTTAAGTTTTTTCTTAATATATACAAAAAGTAACTCCAAGAGCTAGGAGGTGGCAGAAGTAGCTAACTAGAAGTGAAAAATATCTCCAAAAATCTCCTCATGAGCAAAGATGAAAACCCATGAAAAGGGGGTCCACAACTGAAGCAAACTGAACTCAAATAGTTGCAAACTCCTCCCCTCAATGTGCATGATCAAAATAACTTCAAAATTAATGTAAAATTGAGGTTATGTCTCAAAAACCACCATGAATAATGGCCTCACTCAACGAGATCTCCAAAAGACTGAAAATTGACTCCAAGTCAAAGAAATCACAATACTCCAAATGACTCCCGCTAACTTCAATTCTACTTCACTTGTGTTTCTCACATGAGTTTGGGGAAAAGGTAACTGTTTGATTAAATATTAAAGATAATTAGTTGTGATTATTTTAATATTTGACATGTAAAAGCTCTCCTTTTTATGCATCACATGGTAAATATTAAGGTGATTAATAAAATATTACCTTTAATATTTAATTACATGGTTTATTATGTCTAAAATTATGCAAAACATAAGTGAAGTACACCTTCACTAGAACATGCAATAATATCATATTCCTATTTTTTTGTCCTCTCAAAACCACATGCCTTAGTTTCAAATGATAATATCAAAGGTCATGGAGGTATTAGTGGAGGTACTTGAATTTGAATTCGATGTGATAAAAATCACAACTCGGATTAGGGAAAAGGTCAAAACTTTCAAGCCCTAACTTTTTTGGTCACATTCTCACATTGATCATTTTGGAAAAAATCTCTACTGCTGGTTGCCATCAACTAGGGTTTTGATAGCACAAAACTCTTCATTTTGTTGTTGCTTCTAGTGATTTCCTGAGAGATTCTTGCAGAAAAACATGGCAAGTCTATCTTCATCAGAAAACTGGGCATTGACCTCCATTTTTGAAGCATTTTTTGCATTCTTGGTCACGGCTATCATCATGTTTCTGATATATTTCTTTTTTTTTTATTTGACTTGAGGCCGATTTTGGGCTTTTCATGAAGCTTGTACTTGACATTTGGGAGAAATCTTTCTTTGTTGCAAAGTGTTGAGTCTTCTTTAGGCTATGCGTAAGCACTTTTCTATAGCTCCATTTTGAGAGAAGTTTTCTTTCAATAGGAAAAAATGAAAACCCTCATTCCTTATATACTTCATTTTTTCAAAGAAAATGAGCATACTTCCTTGTTACTTATTTCGGCCATGCCCTAGGGTGTTGTATAAAAGTTTTCAAAAAAAATTCTTTTGTATGTGAGGCCATAGGTTTCTTCTTTCTGGGCACCTCTCATAACACTGTATAGGCCTAATACCTCTTCATTTTTCTACATTTGAGACATCCCCATCATGAGTTTGACCTCACAAAAGAAACTCAGATCATTTATATTTTGTAAAACCCTTCATCCTACAGGCCACGACTTGTATTTTTTGATTTTGGATGTTTAAGGGTTTTACATACCCTAGGTCATGATTTCTCTGTAGGTCTACATTATGCATGGTTGCTCAGTAAACTATGATTTTGGAAGGCATTAATTTGAAGTGAATATCATAAAAATAACTGTTGTCCCTAAAATATTGTGATAGAACATATTTGCATGTTTTCTAATGTTTGTCGTTGTGATGGACTGTTGTTATATGAGTTCCTCCTTGATTTTTCTTTAATAGACCTCCACTTTGTGAAACTACCCCTTATGATGTCTTTGGCATCACTGGAATTTAGGACCTTACTAAATATGTGACTATCCCTTAATGTTTTTAATACTCATATTGCATTGAAGTTTATGTGCTCTCTTAAGGATATGACGCTCCGACCTTTTTCAACCTCCATGACTGACATTGCTTGTATCAAGACTGTCCCATCATTAAGTTGTAGTTGCTTCACTCCTACATTTATTCTCTAGAATGTTAAGATTGATATCTGCATATAATTCATTAACATGAATCTGTTGATTCTATGCACATTCTTGTAGCAACTCTATTTAACCTCAATTGTAGTTAGTGCAGACTGCATAACATGAAATTCTCATTTAATGCTTCCCTTTATGTTAATGCAATAGATGCAGTTAGTTGGGAAATGTGATGGAATTTTTCTCTTTCAAAGATACTTTCTAATTGCTTGATTGTTCCTCTTTGAAGTAGACTATACCTCATGCCTTGAACTGCTACCCTCATTATGGCTCTCAAGTGTATATGAAACATTTGTGATAAATATAAGAAAAAGAATCTGTAATTAGATCTATACAAAAAATTAAAGCTATTCTCTATTGTGACTATCCATTTTGTTTGTTTGTGAAACCCTTGTATCACATGTTTGAGCTAGAATTATGTATTCTTCCATAAGCTTTACCACATTACATTATCATCTTGGCACATTGTAAGTTACTACTCATTGTAAGTTGAATGTGAATTTTACCTTGTACTGGTGCATTTGATGTCCTCCAAGCACTTTGATGACTTTCCTATAGATAATTATGAAAACAAGATTGATCCTTGTATAGTTGTTCTTTATGATAAAATTACATCTGGTCCCCTCTCAATAACTAAGGGGGACAACATGCTAGGCTCAACCTTTGTGGGAGCCCATTTTCCCTCCACATGTTGAAACATTAAATGAAATGAATCATGCCATATTTATTAATTGAACCTGTACCTACACATTGAACAGACCAATTAGATAAACTAATGAAGTTTGGTGTTCGTGTGATGATTTGATCTTTCTAATCCTCTTGATCTGAATTGGCTCTTTTGAATTTGATAAGTAGGAGGTATTTTCCATAGCATGTTAAATTATGATATTACTATCACGATTCAACCATGTAGTTTCGATTCAAACTCATTAACCCATTTTTCATGAGTAGTGGTTCACAAGAACCCATCTCTCATGATAATGAATGGTCCACTTAGCACTCATTGCATCTAGGTGATGCTCACAGAGGGCATTGGGCCTTCTTGGGAGGTCACCCATCCCTGTACTGCTCCAGCTAAAGTGCGCTTAACTAGGGAGTTTTCTCCAAGGTTAATCCCACTTAGCTTGCAAACCGAGTGCTTCACCTCTATGAGAAGTACAGGGATGGGTGACCTCCCGGGAAGACCCAGTGCTCCAGCTAAAGTGATTCACCCATTTGCAAGCTAACTGGGCTTAACCTTGGAGAAAACTCCTTGGTTAAGCACACTTTAGTTGGAGCAGTATAGGGATGGGTGATCTCCTGGGAAGGCCCAATGCTTCACCTTTGTGAGCATCACCTAGATGCAATGTGTGCTAAGTGGACCATTCATTATCATGAGAGATGGGTTCTTGTGAACCACTACTCATGAAACATGGGTCAATGAGTTTGACTTGAGACTACACGGTTGAATCCAGATAGCAATATCATAATTTTACATACTATGGAAAATACCTCCTACTTATCAATTGATGAGGTAAAGTGGCTCTATAATGAATGGTTCATAAGGAACAACACTTGCTGAAGGTTTTGCAAATGGGGTTGCAAGCTAAGTGGGCTTAACCTTGGAGAAAACTCCCTGGTTAAGTGCACTTGAGCTAGAGCAGTATAGGGATGGGTGACCTCCTAGGAAGGCCCAATGCTTCACCTCTATGAGAACCACCTATATGCAATGAGTGCTAAGTGGACCATTCATTATCATGAGAGATGAGTTCTTGTAAACCACTACTCATAAAACATGGGTCAATGAGTTTGACTCGAAACTACACAGTTGAATCCTAATAGCAATATCATAATTTGATATGCTGTGTAAAATACCTCCTACTTATCAATTGATGAGCTAAAGGGGCTCTATAATGAATGGTTCATAAGGCACAACACTTGCTGAAGGCTATTCAAATGAGGTTGCAAGCTAAGTGGGATTAACCTTGGAGAAAACTCACTGGTTAAGTGCACTTGAGCTGGAGCAGTACAGGGATGGGTGACCTCTCAGGAAGGCCCAGTGCTTCACATCTATGAGCATAGATTCAATAAGTGCTAAGTGGACCATTCATTATCATGAGAGATGGGTTCTTGTGAACCACTACTCATGAAACATGGGTCAATGAGTTTGACTCGAAACTACATAGTTGAATCCTGATAGCAATATCATAATCTTTTGAATTTATATGATAATGACTCAATTGAATTAATGCATCATAGTTGTAGGTTATATGTCTGTTGATGAAACATATGATAAGTTTTTATATCTTGAGCTCTAACCAAATCTTTCAATCATTGCAAGTACATATGAAGATCGGGTACGAGAGGAGCTGAAGATAAAAAGATCAAGTTGAAGATAGGAGGATCAATACCAACATTACAAGGAAATGAAGGGTATGAAATCTCCTCATGTGTTTTTCCCTTATTTAATCTTCAAATACATAGCTTGCACTCTATATTGTATAAATTCAATTTAGTCATTCTCACGGCTTGTGTGGGACTTTTGAGCATTCTTTCAATCTTCAATGAATGAAACAACAACATTGTATACATTTTAATTTCAAAATGAATGAAATACAACAATATTATGCAATTTTTGTAATCTCTTTCTCTTGTAAAATATTGCATAATAAGAATTGAACTTCATTTGAAAACTTCATATGCAAATGATAGTGATGCTAGCAGAATTTTATTGAAGTACCTTTCACCTTAGAAGTAGTCATGTTTCAACTCAACCAAAATGAGTTGTAGGTGAAATTTTGGTAACATTTCTGGTGATTTTTACTGAATGCTTGTCTGGTAAGCATGCTCAACTAGTTACCTTAACAATGCATTGGGAATGGAGCAAAAATATGCCCTCCTCAACTCTTGAAACCATTATAACTCGGTTGTTTGGAACTAAACAATAATAGAACAAAAAAGAAAACAAACTAACATGGCTTTGTTGAGGACAGGGCCAACAATCAGTGCATCTGCACTTTATTGAAAAATAAAATAGAACTAAAATGAAATATACCATGGGCACTTATTAGCTTGAAAAATACCCTACCCTACACTACCTAGTAGTGGCAGTGTTCAAACATGACCATTCACTAGCTGTGAGAAATAGCTACCCTTCCTTAACAACAAACAATGCTTCAAATCCTTAAGATCAATCAAAAAGAGGTATGGAAATGATAAAAAATTGATTAAATGCCACAGTAAAATTTGGAAAATCACAAAAATCACACCTTCCTCATTTGATTGACCATCAAAGATGTTATTTTGAGGCATGCAAATAAGATTAACCTGCGGCTTCTCAATTGCAATTACATGCTTAGGCACAATCATGACTTGTAATTTTGTAGACTCTTCTTTGGATAAATGTTTGATTGGAAACCATTTAGAGAGGATAAAACTTGGCCTCTCACTACTCTCTTCATTCATATACAATTTTGTCTCTTCATCTTGTTGATTAGACTACTCCATTTGCAATGTAAGATTTTCTTCCTCTAAAGATGTTGTTTCACCTTCTATCTCAGTTTTAATCTGATCTGAAAGAGTTGGTTCACATGAATGAAATGAAGGAATGTTTTCCTCTTTGACCTAAACCGACTGATCACATACACATAAACATGTTCAATCTAATCTCATTTTCCATCTAAGCTTGAAATAAAGGATTCAAGATCATTCCAAAATAGGGTTTCTTTATAATCTTCATTATTTTGTGGCATGGGAGGGCTTACCTTAGATTTAAGATCATCCTTCTAAAACACAAGTTCTGATTTACTTGCTTGCTCAATTTGGAAAACTTCATGTAGATCATTTTCATTAACCTCCAAAATAGGACTGACCTTTTGCTATCTCCTATAGATTGAGGCTTCAATCTCATCTTGAACCAACAATACATTATGTTTTGCAATATCTTCTAGGTGTTCCAAATTAACTGATAAGTCAGGTACCTGCATGCTTTCTTCAGCTTGCTCAGTAAAACCAGGTAGTTGGTCAAGCAAATAAACCAATTGTTCCTCCTCATGTGGTGCCTTCTCCAGTGAAACTTGGACATTATGTCTCTGCAAGTGAATATATTTAACTAGTAATCCCTATACTCTGCTTCCATTCATCTTATAAAAATCATTAGAAATTTTTCCAAATGAATCAAAATGCAAGGGGTTCAGTAGAAAGTTTGATCCAACACCCTCTTCATGTGTACTATTGTTATTTTGAGCTAGCGACACATTACAAACAACTTCTTTCTTTGCTTGTTCATTCTTTTGCTGCTCTAATTGGTAATACTCTATAGCTAAATGCAGTGGATTTATACTTATAATCTTTTTCATGATCAATGGGCTACTCTGTAACTATACTAGGTTGTACTTGATTACCAACCTCATATTGAAAGGGTTGATCTAGAATGAAAGGAGTTGTTTGAATGTCATGCCTTTGGGTAAGCAAAAACTTGATCTAATCCTCTTTCATAGCTAAGTCTCTCTCAATATTTTCTTCAAACTGTATCCTTTGTGTCTCTAACTCTTGCTCATGAAGGTAGGCCTGATAATCTAACTCCTATTGTTGCAAATCAAGCTCTTATTGTCTTTTGATCTCTTTTATTTGGTTTGTGAAGTCTATCAATGTTCCCTTGATGTCATTCATGCTATTCTTCATATCCCTAACCTCTTGGGGCTGAATTTGAGCATGTGTAGCTTGATATGGAGGCTAAGTAGGGGTGGTTAGGTGGTAAGCATGTTGAGCATGTTGATATACTACTATTGCATGGTTGTTTGGGATAAAACCAACAACATACTCAGCTTGATATGGCTGATAAGGATGTGGATAGGTAGCATTTTCATGTAACGGAGGTGAAAAAATGTTTTTTTTATGAAAACCTAACATGTTAAAGCATTTGAAACTTGGAAAACTTCTTGAAATAAAAGTGAATTAGATTTCTTTTGCTAAGATGAAACATACCAGCACTTTGTCTACTTGAAACCAAAAGATGTGCTCGAAGTCGCCAGGTATAAATTGTAACCTCTGAAATGTAAAAAATGTTGTATATAATAGAACAACAACTTGCAACTTAAATTATTTCTTTGAAGTGAGCTTCAGAGTCCCATCGAGCGTGCCAATAACTGTTGTCACGAGGATTGCACCCTAGATACTAAGCTTGAAGCTTAGCAGTCCCATGAAACATGGAAACACCTTCGAGCTTGTGGGTTGCTCATGTTGAAGGTGAATCTCTAGATTGTGGGTTGGTTCCCCTTTTGATCTCCTAGAATCTAATGAATTAAGTGGGAAAAAGGAAGAAAGATAATTTCTGAAAAAACTAAGAAACTTTGAATGAAAGACTACTTCTAGGAGGTGATGCACCAAAGAATATTTAATATGCAAACTGATTCACAACTAACACTCAGAAAAATATGTTAACACAACATAACTTGGGCACCTTGATTGCATAAATATTTCATTAAAAGGCTAATTTTAATCTTTCCTTACTAAGGAAAACATGGTTTTCACAAATTAAGAGAAGAGATAAACTTAAGGGCACAATCAATGACCTATAATAAACTACTATTGTGTACATTCATTAGTAAATGAGATGAAAATTTAAAGGTTTTTGATTTAAAACAAATTAAACTTGCATCAAATCATTTAAAAGAGACAAAACACCAAAAATTGTGAAGGAAAACTTTGTTTTTATTGAATATCCTAAAGGAAACTATGCAAAAATCTAAACAATCTACTAAAAATCAAAGTACTATTGTATTAAAACTATAAAAATAATGCTAAGATACAAGTCTTTCTAATCTCTCTATAATGTGTAAGAGAATAAAGGAAACAAGAACTGAGAAAAAGACTAAGTCTTTTCTCAATATATACAAAAAGTAACTCCAAGAGCTAGGAGGTGGCGGAAGCAGCTAACTAGAAGTGAAAAATATCTCCAAAAATCTCCTCATGAGCAAAGATGAAAACCCACGAAAAGGGGGTCCACAACTGAAGCAAATTGAACTCAAATAGTTGCAAACTCCTCCCCTCAATGTGCATGATCAAAAGAACTTCAAAATTGAGGTTATGTCTCAAAAACCTCAATGAATAATGGCATCAATCAATGAGATCTCCAAAAGACTGAAAAATCGACTCCAAGTCAAAGAAAGCACAATACTCCAGATGACTCCCGCTGACTTCAGTTCTACTTCACTTGTGTTTCTTGCATGATTTTGGGGAAAAGGTAACTATTTGATTAAATATTAAAGATAATTACTTGTGATTATTTTAATATTTGACATGTAAAAGCGCTCCTTTTTATGCATCGCATGGTAAATATTAAGGTAATTAATAAATTATTACCTTTAATATTTAATTACATAGTTTATTTTGTCTAAAATCATGCAAAACATAAGTGAAGTACTCCTTCACTAGAACATGCAATAATATCATATTCCTATTTGTCTGCCCTCTCAAAAGCACATGCCTTAGTTTCAAATGATAATATCAAAGGTCATGGAGGTATTAGTGGAGGTATTTGAATTTGAATTCGATGTGATAAAAATCACAACTCCAATTAGGGAAAAGGATAAAACTTTCAAGGCATAAATTTTTAATTCACATTCTCACATTGATCATTTTGGAAAAAAGCTCTGCTAACTGCCATCGACTAGGTTTTTGATAGCTCAAAACTCTTCATTTCTTTGTTGCTTCTGGCGATTTCTTGAGAGATTCTTGTAGGAAAACATTGTAAGTCTATCTTCATCACAAACCTGGGCATTGACATCCATTTTTGAAGCATTTTTTTCCTTCTTGGTCATGGCTATCATCATGTTATATATATATATATATATATATATATATATATTTCATTTGAATTGAGGCTAATTTTGGGATTTTCATGAAACTTGTACTTGACATTTGGGAGAAATATTTCTTTGTTGCAAAGTGTTGAGTCTTCCTCAGGCCGTGCATAAGCACTTTTCTGTAGCTCCATTTTGAGAGAAATTTTCTTTCAATAGGAAAAAATGAAAACCCTCATTCATTATATACTTCATTTTTTCAAAGAAAATGAGCATACTTCCTTGTTACTTATTTCAGCCATGCCCTAGGGTGTTGTGTAAAAGTTGTCAAAACTTTTTCTTTTGTATGTGAGGTCATAGGTTTCTTCTTTCTGGGCACCTCTGATAACACTGTACAAGCCTAATACCTCTTCATTTTCCTGCATTTGAGACCTCCCCATCATGAGTTCGACCTCACAAAAGAAACTCAGATCATTTATATTTTGTAAAACCCTTCATCCTACAGGCCACAACTTGTATTTTTTGATTTTCCATGTTTAAGGGTTCTAGAAACCCTAGGCCGTGATTTCTTTGTAGGTCTAAATTATGCATGGTTTCTTAGTAAACTCTAATTTTGGAAGGCATTAATTTGAAGTGAATATCATAAAAATAACTATTGTCCCTAAGAGATTGTGATGGCACATATTTCCATGTTTTCCAAGGTTTGTCATTGTGATGGACTGCGATTATATGAGATCCTCCTTGATTTTTCTTTTAGGGACCTCTACTTTGTGAAATTGCCCCCTTATGATGTCTTTGGAATCACTAGAAGTTAGGACCTTACTAAAAATGTGACTGTCCCTTAATGTTTATAATACTCTAATTGCATTGAAGTTTATGTGCTCTCTTAAGGATATGTGGCTCCAGCCTTGTTCAAACTCCATGATTGACATTGATTGTATCAAGATTGTCCCATCATTAAGTTGTAGTTGCTTCACTCTTGCATTTCTTCTCTAGATTGTTAAGATTGATCTTTACATATAATGCATTAACATGAATCTATTGATTCTATGCACAGTCTTGTAGCAACTCTATTTGACCACAATTGTAGTTAGTGAAAAATACATAGCATGGAATGCTCATTTAATGCTTCCCTTTATGTTAATGCAATAGATGTAGTCAGTTGGAAAATGTGTTGGAATTTTTATCTTTCAAAGCTTGATTGTTTCTCTTTGAAGTTGATTGTACCTCATGCCTTGAACTTTTGTGCTCATTATAGCTCTCATGTGTAGATGAAAAATTTGTGATAAAAATAAGAAAAAACATCTGCAATTACATCTATGTAGGAACTTAAATCTATTGTCTATTGTGATTGTCCATTATGTTTGTTTGTGAAACCCCTGTATCACATGTTTGAGCTAGAATTATGTATTCTCCCATAAGCTTTCCTACATTACATTATAATCTCAACACATTGTAAGTTACTACTCATTGTAAGTTGAATGTGAATTTTACCTTATACTGGTGCATTTGATGTCCTTCAAGCACTTTGATGACTTTCCTATAGATCATTATCAAAATAGGATTGATCCTTACTTGTATAGTTGTTCTTTATGATAAAATTACATCTTGACCCCTCTCAATAACTAAGGGGGGCAGCATATTGGGCTCAACCCTTGTGGGATCCCATTTTCCCTCCACATGTTGAAATGTTAAATGAAATGAATCATGCCATATTTATTCATTGAACCTGTACCCACACATTGAACACACCAATTAGATAAAATAATGAAGTTTGGTGTTCATGTGATGATTTGATATTTCTGATCCTTTTGATCTGATTTGGATCTTTTGAATTTATCTGATAATGACTCAATTGAATTAATGCATCATAGTTGTAGGTTATATGTCTGTTGATGAAACATATGATGAGTTTTTATATCCCAAGCTCTAACCAAATCTTTAAATCATTGTAGGTACATTTGAAGACCAAGTACGAGAGGAGCTGAAGATAAGAAGATCAAGTTGAAGATAGGAGGATCAACACCAACATTACATGGAAATGAAGGATATGAAATCTCCTCATGTGTTTTTCCCTTATTTAATCTTTATATACATAGCTTGCACTCTATATTGTATCAATTCAATTTAGTCATTCCCACGGCTTGTGTGGGACTTTTGAGCATTCTTTCAATCTTCAATGAATGGAACGACAACATTGTATATATTTTCATCTCAAAATGAATGAAATACAACAATATTATGCAATTTTTGTAATCTCTTTCTGTTGTAAAACATTGCATAATAAGAACTAAATTTCATTTGAAAACTTCATATGCAAATGATAATGATTAGTAGAATTTTATTGAAGTACCTTTCACCTTAGAAGTAGTCATGCTTCAGCTTGACCAAAATGAGTTGTAGGTGAAATTTTGGTAACAATTACAACAAAATTCACATTACTAAATAAAACTATAGTCCCTCCAAATGGACTATAGTTCAGTTTCATTGGATATTTCACATAGGGTTCCTAAGGGTTGCCTCTGATTCTATTGTCCATGGAGATAAACCTACACACTCAATGCACTTGTTAATCCATCCAAATAAGACATATATATTTCTAATAAAGATAACTAAATCACATTCACATTCATGCAATTTTTCTAATTCACATAGCATATAGATCTCATTACATAACTACAAAGTCAATAATCATTTAGGTTATCCATTTTCATTAACCTTAATTTCATGTTCATCAAATTTGTATCAGGATTTGTTCACACAAAATTTCACTCATTGATAATTATGTTTCAAAATTCAAATTAAACATCATTAGTAACTAACATGTAATTAGATAAATCATTATAGTCAACTAACTAAGCACATAGCATAGTCACAATCAAATCATCTTATGAAATCAAATGTCTAAATATCTTGTCATCAATGGTATCATTAGGTATAGTCAATAACCAAAACTCAAAATAGTTTAAGTATTGGGTCTATCATAGAGTTGGGCCTCACATCCTCCCCCTTTAGGAATGAACTTCGTCTTGGAATTTCTCAAAGGGGTGGGGATATAAAACCCTCAAAGATGAAGCATCATCCCAGGTGGTTGCAACCTCATCATATTGATCCAACTAGACCCTAACTTTGTCCAACTCTTGACCCCGAAGGGCTAACGTCCGTCGAGCCAAAATGGGAATGGGCTCCAAGGCTAGCTGCCCATGTGACTCCACCTTCAAGGCATCCCAATCCAAAACATAAGTTTCATTGTACACATAATGTCGTAATACTAATATATGATACACATCATGGATACACAACAGGATATGTGGAAAAGTTAGACAATAAGCTATGAGACTTATCCACTCTAAGATCTTAAATGGACCAACAAAATGAGATGCAATATTAGAGCCCTTTCCATAATGGATTGGACTCTTATGTGGATGCACTCTTAAGAAAATATGATATCCTACTGAGAAACTTCAATCAACTCTCTTAGCATCGACATACTTCTCTATCAATCATGTGCATCTCGAAGGTGCTACCTAATCAAATCAACCTACTACTCCATAACACATATCATCTCTAGACCAATCACCACTCTATCCTCCATGTAATCCCAAGTCAAAGGAGTCATGTATGGCCTACCTCACAAGGACTAATAACGTAGTATACCAAAGAAAATATGATGCCCATTATTGTAGAAAAAATCAACCAAATACAAGTACTCACATCAAAATTGATGATTCATCACACGCATGCACAAAAATTCCTCTAACACTTGACTCACCCTCTCTGTCTACCTATTTTTCTCCACATTGTAAGCCAAATTGAAGTTGATCTAGGTGCCCAACACCTACTATAGTGAAGTCCAAAAAAAGGATGTGAAGAGTGAATGTCTATCTAAAATGATCCTATGAGGGACCTTATGTAGCATGACATGTAATCAAGGAATACCCTTTCTGCTACTGGAGCTGTATATGTCATACACACATGTGAAAAATGGGATACTTTGGTCAATTTTTCAACAGTGACCATGATTGCATCATGACAATGTGAAGACAAAGGGAGAACAACAATAAAATCCATTGAAATGGTGTGCCATTTCTACTTAGGAATATCATGTAGGTAAAGAAGTCTTGCATGATGTTGGTGCTCTAACTTCACTATCTGATACTCAAGGCATTGAGTCACATAATATACAATATCACATCACATCCCTGCCCAATGGTATACCTTCTGAAGATCAGAATGCATCTTCTTCACCCTTGGATGTGTTGCATAAGTTTCCTTGTGTGCCTCTAATAAGATAACTATACAAAGATCTCCAACATTTGGTACATATATATGACCCCTATGTCACAACAACCTATCTAACTCCAATGTGTACCCTATATAATTTACCTTAAGGGATCTTTATGACTGTAACTCATGATGTGCCTCTCTATAAAATACATCCTTTACTAAGTGCTAAAGGATCTATGATCTATCCCCTAAAATATGTGCCTAATGACATGGATAATAGCTCATGTCTCCTCTTGCTCAAAGCATCCTCTACCATGTTCTCCTTCCCTTTGATGTAATGCACATCAAATTCATACTCACCTAGGAACTCCATCCAACAAATTTGATGAGTGTTTAGATTCAGCTATGTGAGGATGTATCATAGGCTATGATGGTCTGAATGTAGCTCAAAGTGGTGTCCCAAAAGAAAGTGTCTCAAACAAACTAAAGCATGAACTATTACTGTCGACTCCAAGTCATGAGTAGGGTAGTTCAACTCATGGGTTTTGATTTTTTGGGAATCATACATGATCACTCTACCCTCCTACATAAGCACTACACCTAAACCATCGAATGAGGCATCAATATATACCATGAATTTTTTTTATGAATCTGGTACTAATAGGATAGGAGCACTAGTGAGACACTCCTCAAGGGTGTGAAATGCCCTCTCACACTACTCTGTCTCCTAAAACTTATTTCATTTCCATTGAAGAAAAGTAATAGGGTGTGCAATCTTAGAGAAGCTCTCAACAAAACATCAATAATAACCTAGTAAGCCCATGAAGCTCCTAACCTCTGTCATGGTGGTAGGAGTTGGCCACTCTATAATATCTCTAACCTTCGATAGATCTACAAAGATACCATCACTCGATATAATATTCTCAATATAATGAACCTATGAACGAAATAAAACACACTTAGACAAGCTAAAATACAACGGATGCTCTCTGAAACAATGTAACACCTATCACATAATTCCCTCATGCTCCTCCTCCAATTGAGAGTATATCAAAATTTCATCTAGTAACATTATCACAAATCGGTCTAAAAAGGTATGGAATACCCTGTTCATGAGACTCATGAACATGATAGGGGCATTCATCAAACCAAATGGTACCATAGTAAACTCATAATGACCATACCTAGACTTGAAAGCAATCTTATGTATATCTATATATGTAATTTGTAATTGGTGATATCCAAACTTGAGGTCAATATTGGAGAACACTATAGCACCCTACAACTCATTGAATAAATCATTGATCCTCTAGAGAGGGTAACGATTCTTGATTATTGCCTTATTTAGCTATCTATAGTTGATGCAAAGATGAATGGATTCATCCTTAATAAAGATGATAGGTACGCCCCAAGGTGAGGCTTGGAAAGATTTGACCCTTCTCTAACAACTCCTCTAACTATAATTTGAGCTCACTAACCTCATGAGTGGTTATCCTATACAGTGCACTTGATATTGGCTCGACTCTTGGTACAAAGTCTATGTGAAAATCAATCTCTCTGACGTAGCATGCCTGAAAACTCTAAAGGAAACACATTTGAACAATCTGTAAGGATGGGATGAACACCCAAAGATGTCTCTAAATCCTCCTCAGTCTTGTCACTGATGATAATGGTGAACAATTGACATCCCTTCTATATACATTGCTTAAGCTACATAGCAGATATCATGCAAAGAGATATGGGTCTCTATACCCCTATAATATCTACTATTGTACCATGGTCATTTACACACTCAACTACCTTTGGGTGAAAATATACCTTAGCTTGATGTGCATCGAGTTGATCCATACTGAAAAATACTCCATAGGAGCCTAATGGAGTAACACAAAGATCAACTAAGGTATTCTAGCCTCCAAGTCATAATGGACAATCTCTCGCTACAAAATCTATAGAAACCTTAGCTCCTAAAGCTAGCTCAACCTCCCACCTATCATCTTTCCTAAATGCCACTAGCCTAATACACTCCACTATAGATGGGGAAATAAAAAAAACAGATGCCTTGAAATCAAACAAAATAAACATAGGAATATCACCAATCATACGTAGTGTCTCAATAATAGTGTCTTGATTCTCTACTTGGTGGTTCTTGACCACCATGCATAAAAAATCTATTGGACTTTCCCACATCTTCCATTGTCTACTCAGAACCTCCTACATGTTATCCTTTAGTTGTAGGTCCCTGAGGGTAATCCCTAGCTAGGTGTCCTACTACACCACATACATAACAAGGGCCCTTGGTATTAACTTGAGATAACTATGTCCTACTAGACTAGTGTCCTCCAATCCTACATGAACCACTATGTTAGCCATGGAAGGACTATTGTGAATGTGTTGGGGTATCACCTTATGTTTGAGGAAACTAATCATGCTGAGGAACTTGTGGTTACCATGGATTGAAGTAGCCACCGTGTGAACTCCGATGAGGCCTAATCCTCTGACTCTACTACTACTATTGCTATAGTGGCCTAGGTGTCCTAACTAAAGGTTTGAATCCTCCCTTCAAAGGAAGGGGAGGTCATTGAAAACTATGCGATTGTAGAGTGTGGTTGCAGTTCTAAAATCATTCTTGTCCTTCCTAAGATTTCCTCTGAATGTTCTTAGCTATAAGGGACTTCTCCATAAAAACCTAAAATCTCTCTTGACCAAACATGTGAACAAGACTTGATATTCCTAAATTCAAGCCCCTAATAAATCAGTTGTACTGTGCCATTAATAAACCCCTCTGATCAAGGTCATATAAATCATCAATACAACACTGTCTCAAATGCTCATACAAGTAATGAGCTCTAAATCACTCTAGGAATGTCTCCTAGTGAGGGTGTCAATAGAAAGGTGGTGTTTTTACTCCTCCTAGTGCCATCATATAAAGGCTATACCTCGAAGTAGAAGTATCACGAAATACGCTTTTAGATTGCTTGCATATACATGCAATACAAAGCACCTATCAAGATTGAGAATCCAAGACTCAACCTCTACACCATTCATGGATCCCTCAAAATTAGGTGGTTTTATTCATAGCAACTCTTGAATGTGATCTCCTAGATCCTGATATGCTCTACCCTCATTAGGTACCTTAGGATGGGGTGCTTGTGGTGGAGGATCCAAGTTGATTGATCCTCTCTCCCTCAACATAATACTCCTCAAGAATATGAGGGAGACTCCTATTTCACTCTCTATGCTCTAATTGATGTGCCTTATTCGAGTACTATTTCTACTCTAGTCTAGGGCCCTCCTCTACCATTGGTAATTGAGCATGAATAAACCCAATAAAATCCCCTAACATATGGAGGATTTGAGAATTGGTGTTTTGTGAAGGCTCATGTTATGGTGCCTTTGGAATGTGTGGGACTACTAGTGGTGACATAACTTACCTTCTCCCTGCACCACATCTATGACCGTATCTTTGGACCTTCCAAAGTCTAGGTGGCATCCTACATGATAATTTCATAGCGATTATTACCATGGTGAATAAATATGCCTAAAGTTCCCAGTGTTGGAACCTAGGTTCTGATACCAAATGTAGTGCCCATAATTTACACTAGGGTAGAAAATGCAACTAATATTTTTTTTTGATACATTGAATAAGTACTAGTAATGACCAATCCATGCATACACATGGTCACATACTATATGCATTAGGGTGATATTGCATGTGCAACTTCACCACCATGTCACTCAAGAGTGAGGTGAGGAAGAACCAAGGAACAAAATCGGGTGCACAAAGTCCAGCATGTGCACCCTCAAGCAAACACTGGTCAACTTTGGAGTCTAGGCTATTTAGAGGTTCAATAAAGGTGTGCCAAGCAGCTAAACTCTTGCTCCTAAGGGTAGGGTTGGTTTTAGTAATAACCATAAGAGAAGCATACATTATCTTCCTTTTTGGTCTTCAAATTAATAGGAGGCCAAGGTTGGCATCACCCATTCTATTGGGGTTGATATTAGTATGATGATTAATAGGATCCCACTTAACATCACCATTTATTGCTAATAAAATATTCTACTAGATTTAAATGTTTAATTATTTCTTGATACTGATATTAGTATTATGTTTAGGACTCTCATAGATAATATTAATATTAATTCTTCTCTTAATTTTTATATTAATATAATACTTACCATTATTAACGATAGGGCTAATGATACCTTTAATTATGATTCAAAAAATATCGATATGAAATAATTTAAAAGATCAGGGTAAGTGCATGGATCTATGACATAATTTTGGCTCTTAAGATGCCACTTTTTTTTCTTTCTGAAATCAGCAAAATCTAATTTGCATGAGAAAATGAAGCTAGTTATGATCAAAATTTCAAGATGCAACAAGAACACGAGTTGAATTACTCTAAGTCTAGTTTCTAAGCTACTAATTCTTTTTGAAATTAATGAAGATTAAGGGTCTCAAAAAGGGGGGGCCCAAAATAAGTCCTATTTTTATCAAAAAAATAGCATACCATTTGAGCCCCCCCCCCCTTTTTGATTAAATTTTGTTTAGAATTTCAAAAATATGAATAGAGAGAAATTAGCTAACACCATGTAGTTTATCCTCATTCTTTCGAATAATTTTTTTAATGATTGTATAATATTTTATGAATTTTCAAAGTGGACACATCCTGAAAAGCTAAAATTTGAGCATGCTCCCCCCTAATTTTTTTGAAAACTTATTGAAAATTGATTTTTTTTTCATCATGTGTAGAATGGAGTCTAGTTTTTAAAAATGTAATTTGTTTCATGTTTCCATGAACAAGTAAAAATCTATCCTAAAACTAGCACATGTTGGTTTTTGACCAAAAAAGGAGGCATTTACAAGAGAAGTTATGGATCAAAACATTAACTGAATCAAAACAATTTTTTTTTTATATTTTTAGATAGATAAGAGAGATGTTAACACCATCACGGTTTTTTTATAAACTTGCATTGAAAGATGTGCAAACGTGATGGTGAGCATGACCAAAAATATGTGAAATTTTATTACCCTTTCAAAAATCACATCTTTTGCATGAAATGGTTGTCCAAACCTTTGGGTTGGATGCCCAATGCAAAATCCAACCCATTGGGTTGGTATTTCTCAATGCAACCTATTTTGCGAGTTCCAAATTTGGCACTCATCAAATGTCATTCATGACTTTTGGAATGCATTTTTCTAAACTCTTTCATTTTCTCTTTCTCTGCTAGGGAAACTATATACATGAAATAAAAGTATAAGTTGACATTTACATATGGACATTTACTTTATTATACTTTAAGTTATATTTCAAGTAAATAGTTTCAAGATGTTTGATGAGAGTGGTTTCAAATCTCTAAGAGTTATAATGAAAATTCTAGTTTTTGGAAGATTTTATAAAAATTTAGACAATAAAATTTCAGTAATCAGCATGTCAAATTTTAGTAATCAGCAGGTCAAATTTCATCTTTCTTTCTCTATTTCACTCATTTTCATCTCTTATTCTCTATACCTCTCTCTCTCTCTCTCTCACTATCTCCATCCCTATATCTGACACTCTCTCCCTTGAGCTCAAGAACTACATCTCTACATGTTCATCTCTCTCTCCTTCCCTCTCTAATATCTATCTCCTTCCCTCTCTAATATCTTCCTCCCTCCCTCCCTCCCTCCTTCCCTCTCTACATTTCTGTATCTCCCCTCCCTCTCCTTCTA
>VDFB02373365.1:294919151-294953734 GCA_007258455.2 Sequoia sempervirens
CTACCCTTTACCCTTAACCCTACCTCCCTCTATCTCTCTACCACTCCCTCCATCTCTCTCTCTCTCTCAAGTCTCTCCCTCCTACCCCCTCCCTCTCTCAAGTCTCTCTCTCTCTCACTCACTCCCCCTATCTCTATCCCCTCTACCCATAATATTGAATTTAATATGTGATTCTACACCATTTTTCACAGTTTATGAATTATTTTGATTAGTTCCTTATCTACAACTAAGTTAGAAAATGAAATATCCTCCTACAACAAACCAAATCATAGTCATAGCTTCTTATAACCTCACCATCTTACAATGAGAAACCAAGAAAAGACCAACACTTATCACACTACTTATAAATTCCTATTACATAGCCATTCACACAATATTTGATAAATAACTGAAAGGAATATTCATCCATTCCTTGAACAAAAGCTAACAGTTCAACATCCATAACATAAACACATGATATGATATGACAACTTATAAATAACCCTTTATTATTTTGAGTTAAAAGATAGTGAATAAAATACTAGAGAGCAAGATAGGATGATATTCAAAATTAAAGAAATATACTTAAGTATTTGAGTCATCTTTTGTTACTATAGAGTAAAATTACAACATTTCTTATATGTGCTATCAAATAGCTTAAACTATGCAAAAAGAGCATACAAAGAATGAGATGAAATTGAAAGATCAAAAATTAGAAAACTTTGAAATTTTGAATGAGGCTTGGGATTCCCTTTTATAACATAAGGGAAGAAACAAGCAAATAAGTGAATAACCTCATACCAAAACTTATTAACAACCAAATTATCAAGCATGAGGCATAGGAATAAAAGCATGGATCCACTCACAGGCTGGGTAAAAAAATTATACTTTTTGTTTCATACCTTAATCATATCCTCAAAAGGCAAGTCATGAGCTAAGAGCTTTTCCAAATTCTACAAATTTTGATGATACTTGGCATCAAGTAAAGCACTGGCCTCTCTACATAAATTTTCCATCTTTTTTTATGCATCGACTATCCTATTTGAATAGGAATCGAGCTGATTTAAATCAAGATTTTCATCTTTGCAAATCAGAGGGAGGAGTGTGGGGATTAGAATATTGAAACTTTCCTTTCATTTCTCTAGGGTCTTCAACTCCCCACTATCTTCTAATAGGTGGGGTACAACCCTTCTTCCAACATTTATGAAAGAGTTCATTCTTTCTTGCGCATCTTCAATTATACCTTCCAAATACCCTTTATGACTTTGTGCCATCTTGACAATCTCAAAAGTAAGATAGATACCAAGTGGGGCATCATATGTGTGTTTAGATCCCTTATACATACCTTCCAAAGATGAAAATATAGGAATCCATTGTTCAAATATACATTTGAGCTGTTGTTGATCCTCACTTACTCTAGTAATGGCATTTCTCAAATTCAGATATGACACATGGGTATTTTCTAGCCTTCTTAAGATTTTAGATAGTTTGTGCTCCAAGATGCACATTTCAATGCACACATTCTCCTTTTGTTGATTCTATTGAGCACTCTTCAGCTGCTCTTCCAACATTTGAATCTTTTCTTTAAGCTATGCATTTTCAATCATGACATGAGAAGGGGGGACTATAGAAGAGGAGCCTACTTCCTAAAAAAATTCAAGAAGGGATTTTTGTCTAGACAATAATACTTGATGCTAGTTGTAAGCTTCCATGAGATCATTATGTTCCCTGTTCACTGCATTAAGTTTATCTTGCAACCTTCAAACACTAGCTTCATTAAACTTGGCAACATCTACCACTAATGTAGTAGCTTCGGTGGCAGAGGTGTTAGACACCCTCTTTACAATCAAGCTCCCTTTGATACCCTTACTCTTCGATGCTTTCGTGATTGAAGGCTTGTTTGTATTTGGGGCAAGGGCCTAGATTGCAAGGGCTTCCCAATGTTCATCAAAACCCTAATCCTGACAAGGCTATCTCTACTTCCTCTTCTCTGGAGAAAACTTATCCTTCTTGTTTCCTAATAGTATAAAAAAAAAATAGAAGTAATGTCCCATTCAGAGAGCACTAGAAATCCACTATCTTCCACCATTCTTCTCCCTTTGTTGGGTGTAATGTTTTTTCACTCAAATATCATTTCTTCCCTTACCTTTGCAACTACTTCATCATACTTTTCTCTAGGTACATCTGCTTGTGCCAACTAAAGTCTTTTAAGGTACTCCTCCCTCTTTGATATCAAAACAAACTCTTTAGACTCTTGGTATTGTATAAAATCATCATTATACATGAATTGTGGATAGGCCAATTCCCTCACATCATTGAGGTTATCTCTCCCCGTAGCCACGTCCAAACCAAACCTTTGCTAACGAAGGCCAAAAATATTTGGTCTTGGGGGGATGGCATATATTTCTGAATTTCATCCATGGTGATACGAACGTCTTCACTTTCATCTAGATTGATGATATTGTCAACCAAAAATACAAATTTATCAACTTTCATCCTCTTCTATTGTTTCTCTCTTCGGGGAGAATTAGAATCCACACTGATTGTTTGATGGCCAAGGGAAGGAGATGGAGTGACCTATGGTGAGTCTAATTGCACATTTTCTCTAATAATAGGCCCTTGGGGCCTTCTGATAGAAAGGTCAGGTCTAGGCCACTTTGCTTGTTTCTCTTCCAAGATAGGGGCCTTATCTACAACTCTGTCAAAATTCTTCAAAACCACCTCAATCTTGGAAATTGAGTCAATAATATCAAAAAATGCTCCATGGTAATCCTTATCATTCTTTATCCTTGCAGCCTATGCCTTGTTGAATGCAAGTTATTTTTCCTTTCTATTTTTTTACCTCAAATTCATCCTTGCAATTTCTTATGACATCTTCGTTTAAATCAACCTTATGGAAAAAATAAAACCTTTTGAGCCTTTTCCTGACCTCTTGTATGAAACCTTAGGGTCAAAATCCCTGACATTTAAATGAGATAACTTGTATTCCCCAAGCATTTATTTCAGCCTATCTAAGCCCTCTCTGGTAAAAGTGAAATCTGAAAAGGCAATAACATAAAGGAAAAGAGATCATTTCTTTTGTTTTCCTAAATGAAAGTGATCAGTCTCATTCAATTTCCACATAATTTTCATGAATTCCAACCTAGCTGACACATATCTAGGTAGCACATGGGGGCCTTTAGGGCACCCATATATTCTAATAACAAATGAGTTATCATTGAGGTAAAAATATCCCCAATTATGTTGTACTCCTAACTTCCGTCTCCTCTTTTTGGGCCTAAGGAAATCCAAAATTTCCTTGTGCAATCTAACTCCAGGTAGAATCTCACCCAACCTTTCCATGACTTATCTTACAAAGAAATTCTAAAACAAAATATAGTCGGACTCATCACAATGTTTGTCCAAAATATGGGTTTGACATTGTACTGGGAGATCGTTGCCCTCTTTATCTTTCATGTTCAATTGTATAACTCTACGAAAATGATCTTTCCCTTCATACAAAATCATATGGAAAAGGAGAGAACACCACATGAAATTCACCTCCGACTCCTTACCACTTTGCCTTATGTTAATGTCCACCAGGCGATTGTGAATAACATCAGCTAAAAAGATGGCATAGTCAAAGTCACTATTGAGAAAAGGATGTTGTACATTAGAAACCATATACAAAAGAGGTGTATCCATTTTTTAGCCTGCATCTTGGCCCAACACCTAGCATAATGCCCAATATGTTCTAAAATAGTCTTCAAAAGAATTGACATCAAAAGGCTCATGTTTGATATTAGGGATTCTCAATGACTTTCCATAGAAGCTTTTATGTCTAAACCTAGGGAGCCATTTCACTCTAAGGTATTTCTACCTTGCTTGTATTTTCTTCTAAAAGAATCAAGGTCTATAACCTTATTTATAGCCATATCCATTATAAAAACCTCACAAATAAACTCCCTAGTTACATCCATTATGACACTTCCATCCAATTCCCTAATTACTCTGATATTTTCATCATACCCAGAAACAAGGCATTTGATGAGTTCCACATTTATAAAGAGATTAGGAACAACCAACTTCCCCAAATCATATGTCCATGCATTAGAGGAAAGAGAATGGAAATTTCTTTTTCCATACTAGTGTAGGAACAATTCCCACCCAATGACTATGTCATCCTGGTACTTTAGCTCAACATCTCTACAATTTTTGGCTATTTCTACCATTGCCTCTACTGCATTAGGGCCGAGGTTACGTTGACATTGAGGACTTTTTGAGGAACCTGACAATTGGGAAAAAATATCATCCTCAAAGGGTCTTTTAGATATGGAGCTAGAGGGTTGGGTGTTTGATTGACTCAATTCCAAAATGATTTAAAATTAATTTCTATAGTATTTTACAAGAGATTGTAGACCTGATTATGAGCTTCAAGAATAAAAATGGTGAATTTTTCCAAGAAGGGCGTACCTATTTTTTAGTTTAGCTCAAGTTGATGTAGAATGAGTGCACTCTATGGTTTTTGCTACTATGTTGGACCAAACAAATGAACTAAAAATTTATGAAGGAAATTATGAGCCATCATTTGTCACATTCGACATTACTTCTTATTTGTGCAAGTGTAGTTCATTCATCTACCTATTTATCATTTTGAATGTGGGCCGTCCATCTGGAAAGTGATGTAAAAATCTAAAATTTCATTGATGAGTAAAGCCTTGATTTTCTTGAAAAGGATGCAACTGTCCCCTCTGTCTAACAAAATTATCCCACATCCCACATGAGAATATTGTCACATAGTGTCCTACGGTTCCACAATCAAGAAAAGGACATTTCGCTATGGGCCCACAGACTTGTAGAATCCTTTATCTTCTACCACGTAACAAGATTGAATAATAAAATTACAAAAAATTAAAGGTTTTGATTTTGATTTTATATCTAATATTAAATGGCCACTTCCTAGCGAAAGGGGGCCATGGAACTCATGACATTGATACCCATAAGTCATAACTTAAAGACCAGTCAAAAAGTGAACAATGTCAACAACATAACATAAGAACATTGGGGTTTTAGGATAATAGGGTTTGAGAAAGCCCTAGGTTGTAGAACTAACAACCCTAATTTAACTAGTTGAGGATTACCAATAAATTTACACCAGGGTTATAAGATAACAAGGTTTTAGAAAGCTCTAGGTTGTAGACCTAACAACTATAGTTTAACCAATTGAGGATTACTAAGAATTTTACTCCAAGGTTTTAGGATAATAGGGTTTTTGAAAGCCCTAGGTTGCAAACCTAATAACCCTACTTTAACTAGTTGAGGATTACCAAGAATTTTATATTTCAAACTATAGTTGATATTTTATATTGTATTCCTTGAAATTGTGCATCATATTGAATAAATTAACATATTATTAATAATTTCATATTTTAATTGTGTTAAACATGTTCTCATTGATTCATCACTCAACTCAGTGCTTAATAACATATTAACAATAGTAGCATATACAATAATGAACATCAACAATCATTTAATGTGTTTCTAGTAGTTGAAACCATAGTTTTTCTTTAATTGATAAAATAAATAATACATATAATTGAACATCAAAACATTATTGAATTTGAGTTTTCTATTGATTTTCAAGTGAAGGAATACATAGAGGTAATGAAAAATATTGCTCAAAAACAACTCTGCACAAAGCTAAGTTGGAACTTGAAAACTCATATTACCAATATCAAATCATTCTATCAACTTTTGTAGCAACTTCCACTATTCAAGTGATGGAATTGTCATTTGTTCCAACTGATGTTGTTTGACTTGAAAATTTGTTAACAATGTATAATTGAATTTGGATCTTAACTTGAATGTTTCAGCCAAATTTACATTCAAGGTTATCAGTGGTTTGATTGAATCCAAATAGTTTGCCTCATCTAGGTTCTGAGGAAACTAGTCCAAATCAATCTTCCTTGTACCCTCCATCTTCTTTTTGAAACCATCCTTTCCAATGAATCACTCATTTGTGTCAAAATCCTCTGGAAAACCAAGCTCCATCATGTTCCTTACCTTTTCATCTAGCTTCATCTTTTTTGTAGCCAGATTCACAAATTCTATTGTTTCAATCATTCTCGAACACTTTTGAATGATAGATGACACCTTCATTGAGGCTTCAATTTGATTATTAATCCATTTTAATTTCAATTCATTTTCACTGGCTTTGTAGACTATTTGTTGAACTTGATTTGCAAATTTCTCTAATGCCAACACATTTTTGTTTTCCATTAAATATTTGTTGAGCTTCTTATAATGTAGTCTCATAACATCAATCAATTGAAACAATTCACACATATGATCGATCCTCTACATTATTTCCTCCTAGATCTTTTGTTTCATATGCCTTATTTTTTCTATACAAAATGCATTTAACTTATTTTGACTAGAGTTTATTTCATTTTTTGCTTCCATCAGCTCTGTGGTCAATCTTTCACTTTTTTTTCTCTCCCAATGCTTTGTCTTAATTTTTCTAAAGTGGATTTTTCCTCATCATATTCCTTTTTTCCTCTTATCTAACCTTTGCTTCAGTTCATTCACTTCTCTCTCATTTTGTTTATCCTCTTTGCTTGTTGATGTAGAGGAAGTTTTTTTATTCTTTTTTCTAATGCATTGCTCTTGTTATCTACTGCTTTCCTCTTTTCTTTCTCATTTGCTAGGTCTGCTTGTAACTTTTCTATTTGAGTGTGAAACCTTTCTCTCTCCATCTCTTTTTCTTTAGCAATGATTTGTACACCAATTAATTATTTTTCTTTGATAAATTAATTTTTTTGGTATTTTTGAATCTAGAAAAATCCAATTTGAAATTGCTCACCTAAAATTCAGATCAATCCATCTAATTTTCTGGTTTATTTTGAACTTTGGTGTTGTGTGGTCTTACAACACGCCCCATTTTTATCTTTGGCAAAATGTGGACCCCTCTCTCCTACCACTTTTCTTTCCCTTCCTTTTCTTTTGCTTTATTTGGTGTGCTGATTTTGGAGGAAATGGTAAAATGGAATTTTTTGATTGAGCTTGCCTGGTCCCTGCCTAAGTTCTTGTCTTTAGCAGACTTGAGGTGTTGCAAGCTCTTTTCCCTAGTCTTATTGATGTACCGAACCCTAGGTCTCAAATTTGATGTTGTTGTGCTAAGGATATTGTATCTTTGGAAAGTTTTCACTTTTTGCCTAGTTGGTATGTCAAGCTTGGTGAGTTGTCACCCAGATAAATCATCTTGATGCATGGTTTCCCCTTTTCTTTGCTGGTTAGCCCGATGGAGGCTTTTTCTTTTCTTTTAACCAAAGACTAGAAAATGGAGGTTCTATTATAAATATGTTTTAAATCAATTTGGTCTTGTTTGAACCTGGTTCTGGGTTCCTCTCTGCACTCAGTTCTCATGAACTCGGTAAGTCAAGTCCTAATTCCTAGTAAAATTTTCAAGGTCTGGTGCTAGAGGTTACAATCCTCTTTTGTTCAAAATTGTTAAGTATCCAAAGTGGCTTTTCTTATAAAGCCTTTGCCTCATAAGAATTAAAGTGACACATAAGTGTGCCACATAAGCCTTTTACACTGTCTTCTTCTCTAATGGTGGGCCGTACGTAGAAACTAAGGTGTTCATGATTTGAACCCCAATTTTCCATGATTGCATCTTTATTCAGAAAAATTAATGCATTGTAACAGGTAATTAATGAAGGTGGTGAACGACACATGTACTTGGTACTAACTTGAGCATGAAATTGATTTCATAACACTCTACCTTGTGCCATACTACTTGTTGATGTTCAAAACAACACAACAACATTAAAAACAATATATCTATTCTATTTCTCCTGAAAAAGAAAGACAACATATAGTAATCTAACTTCCAAGGTCTTGGAAGTCGGTTCTCAACTGTGCTGATATTGCTTAATGGTCAATGTAGTTGTAATGTTCAAGGGGCCTTTGCTGGTAATAAGGAACAAAACTGCATTAGATCAACTAACCTACGTTTGGGGGTTTTAAATAAAGATAAAAAGATAGATCAGAGCTTTAAACAAAAGAACATGAATGAAACTTCTTAATATCTAGACATGCATATCAATAATGAGTGTTTCTTTACCTAACCAAAACAACAACATGATGCAATCCATAGAATAATCTACACCACTACATACATTCATAGTGCTATTTCACAATCACAACCATTCACTAAACTTTTACTTCAAAACTTAAAACAAATCATTCTCTCATCATTAAAACACATATCAAATAGTTATAACACCAATTTCATTCATAGATAATTCAATGAGATAATCTTGAATCCAGTTTCCTCTATTAATTCTCATCAAATAGAAAACATTTAGGCACAAAAAATCACTAGCATACAGATTGATTATGATTCATTAATCTTATCAAAGAGATCCAACCTTAACAACATGAAAAATGTATAAAAACTATAAAAATGTATCCAAGTTCAACTGAACTTTCCCAAGGTATCTTGTTAACAATTATGAAATTCTAAGTCCATGATTCCTATTGCTATCATCGGGTGGCTAATCTTTCTTCAATGAGTAGACCTTTACAAAATAGAGCTCAAAAATACATATAGGCCTATCATGCGTAAGTTTCTCTCATTTAGAAACTCAGATCCATAAATTAAGGGAACTAGGATTGCATGAGGGAATTGGATTGTTGATCTTTAGTTACAAGGCCCGATTGCTTCATTGTACAAAATGTTGACATCTAAGGAAGAAAACATAATTGGTGGATGGAACTGGAGTTAAGCTCATGTTAAAATCCTATAAAAAAGGAGAGAAGAGGATGTTGTGTCAAGTGGAGAGAATGTTTTGCTTCCATCTCACTCTTGTGTTGCATGCTCAAGCATATACTCATCATAACTAGAGATCACTTGTTGAAGGATTTCTAGATTAGGCCCATCTAACCAACTATCCTCAAACTTAATTCTCTTTAACTCCACTGAGGAAAAATCCTGCATATCTCTTAGTTTATTTAATTACCTTCTAGCAGCTTTGACCTCCTCTTTTATATCAGTGAGCCTACCCAACAACAAGTCTTCTCCATCATCTTCTTTTTGCATCACTTCTTCAAATTTGTTGCTCCACTTCTCTTTCATCTTGTCTAAAGGAAGATCCTCTTTGAGCGGAATGTCAAGGTTGACCAAAATAGAAACCACTGCTTCTAGTTCATCAATTTTCTCATTCAAGTCTTTACTTGTCTCTTGAAGCTCATTCCTATGCACATAGATGTACTTGGACTTGAACTGGATTATATTCAAAGTCTTCTTAATAAAGTTTGCATTGTCTTCCTCAAGAATTGACTACTCCAGGAGAGTTGACTTTGGCACTTTGTTAATGTCCTTCAATTTCTTAACATATTCTCTATATTCTTCCTCTTGTTTCTCTAGGACTTCAACATGTTGGTTCACATTCTCTACTAACTCAAGTGCTCCTTCATGAACTTTGAAACCATCAATTAGCACTTTACCAACCTCCTGATTGAGTTTATCAATCCATCTATCAAGCATCCCCACCTTACTCCTCATCTGCACTAAATCATCTACTTCCCTTTTGCTTAGTAAGACTGGGGTTTCTGGAGTAGTGGCTTGTTGAGACACTGGGGTGGAGACATCCTTTAAGAACCTATGCAGCTGATCCAATTGGGCTTTGAGGTCATCTTTCTTTTTCTTATCCTTGATCATTCTAGATTTGGTGGAGGAAGCTACAATATCAATGAGATTCATTTGTCGGTTCCTTGTAGGCCTCCCAAAATTCACAGTACCCAATCGGTAATAAGCTATCTTCATGTTATCTTTGTCCTTATCCACCACCAGAATTGTACATTCAACAATAATTTCCCCTACATCTGTGAGCTTGGTGGAGTGAAGAGCTCTAGCCTTATTTTTGGGTCTTTCCTTTTCAATCTCCTTCATCATCTCATCCCAATTGAGAGGTTAAGGTTGAACTATTTGTTTCTTCTCTAAATCAAGTTTCAACCATGTAGGGGCAACATGAGTAGTGACCACTTGTGTTGAAGAAGAAGCCATAGTTGCAGAAGATAAAGTTTGAAATATAGTAATCCTAGGTTGAGAGTCAATCTCTTGCACATTCTATTGTTCTGTTTGTGCCTCTTCTTGAGCAAGTCTCTCAGCCTCTTCCTTATCTTTTTGTTCCTGCAACCTTTTGGCTTCCAACTCCTTATTCAAACGTTCTTGCTCATACATATGATCTCTTCACTTCTTCAATTCCTCAACATAGTCCCATGCTTCTTTGGACTTCTCATACAAATCAAGCTCCACAGTCTCCTTCTCCCTCAATAAGCATTCTTGCTCTTCCCTCTTTCTATGAGCTTCTTCCACAACCTTGAATTTAGCCTCAAGGGCATGCTGTTCTCTTCTTTGAGCAGCATTTTCCTCCTCAAGGTCATGAATCTTTTGCAGCATAGCCAATTTGTCTCTTTCTTCTTTCATTTTGAGCTCTTGCTCCCTTTACTGCTGTTGTTTGGCTAATTCATCAGCCTTGGCATGAGCTTCCAATTCTTGTTATTTCAATGCATTAGATTGTGCCTTAGCATCAATCTCCTTTTGTTTACCTAATGCCTCAGCTTGTGCCTTGGCATCTGCTTCCTTTTTATCATTCTCAAATAGCTTCCATTGGTCCGCTTTAGTCATAATATGTTTAGTCCAGACATCCTCAGTCTCATCAAAAGATGCCACCCCATGAGTCTCCTTGTCGGATGGGGTAGCCTTAGAATCTATATCTATATCATGGATTTCTATTTTCGGCTCCTTCTCCTTCAATAACTCAACTTCCCTATGGAGAGTTCCCATAGGTATTCCTCCACTTGGTTGCTTTGTGATAAGGGGTTGAGTTGATGCTTCCTTTGCAAGAGATATCGAAACACCTGGTTCTGTTGCAATTTATTCTTCATGTGCCTTAGGAGGATCTTGAGCAGGAATTTCAATTTCCTCTCCAACATTAGGAGGGAAGAACTCTAGGGGCTCCTTAGGAACCATTCTTCTCTTTGTCCTCTTGTACCCTTGAGTGGTACCTGTAGCCTTTCTTTTCTTTGAATTCTGAGCCTCTAACTCCTTAATTCTCATGAAAACCCACTGAATGCTCCTATCCAAAACTGGTCTTGCAACCTATTTTATGTCAATAGATTCTTCTACATTCCAGTCCACTAGATCAAGATCTTTGGTGCCTAAATTCTCTACCTCATATTGGAGATCCAAAGTGACCCCATCATCTGATAATGTCTCTAGGATGTCTTCCTTTACCCTATACTCAACCATGAGTAGGATAGGTAGTCTTTCATAATTCCTCCTCCTAAGATCATACTCATCCTAAAGATCCATCCAAAAATCCTCCAGTAGATTACAGTGTTTCTCAAAAATAGTGGGTACCAAACCCTGCATCCTATGTTTAGGATCAAAATGTTTCTTGGAAGTATAAAAACCTAACTTCAACTGAATCAATTCATCACAGACTACCTTAGCTACCACAATATGTGGACAACTATACTCACCCAACTTCATGGGGAACTTATGACAGCCAATCTTGTGTTTATTAGCAAACTTGAAGTTAACTGCTAGAGCTTGATAGATAAATTCCATTAAAACAATCCTATTGTTGCAACACCTAGGGAGTAAATGAGGATGGCCATCAAAACCCCTAACCTGAAGTAAGTAAATCTGGGATATTGAATAAACCAATGTCCCCATTCATTGATGAAGGCCATGGCCTCTCTGCTTAGTCTATAACCAACATCTCATGTTAGGCGGTTAATGATAACATGTAAGAATGCATCATTAACCCTTCTTTAATGTGGCTCAGAAGCGTGTAAGGTGAGTTGATCATAATGCTACCACACCTTTTTTTTTTCCTTGGGCTTCTCCCAATATTTCCACTGCATTTAGTCTAGGAAAGATGCCCCTTCTGGCAGGTGCATAAGTTGCATAAGAGGTCATAAAGAAACTCTTGGTTTCTCTCACTCTAAGCATTTGATTGTGTATGCATTCTGAAAAAATCATAGACTAGTCAAATTGTTGTCTACCATCTAAGATAGTCTAGATGAATGGGAACATCCACTCTTTAAACTGGGAGGCATCTCTCTTCCCAAATACTCTAGAGAGCATCATTATTATGTCTACAACCTCCTTGTAGAAGTATTCCCTTTTAGGCTAATCAGGAAGCTTGACTAAAGACTTCTTCTCCACTCTTATCCAATTCTTATTCATGTGAGATCTTCTAGTTTCCTTCTTGTCACTGTAAATATTTAGTGCCTTTACTTCATTAAGCTACTTAGGATTTTGTGGAGCATGGGCATTGAACATAAATCTAATCATCTGTGGTGTTAAATCAATAATGAAATTTCCTTGCAAATCCACACACTTCCTAGTAGCAGGATTTTAGGCTCCAACTACTGCTAGTATCAACTCTAGACATTGGATAGACAATGGGAAGAGGGAAACATGTGCCAAACCAAACTAAAGAATCCTCTCTATCCTTCCTGAGACATATTCAGTGAAAGTTTCCTCATATAACTCTTCATAGTTAAAGGGCGCCAAGTTTGTGTTAGTGATATCGGCCCAATCAAAGTCCACCTTATTGGCTATGATGGTAAGACTTGCATGCTTATACCTTAGAGTATAAGGGAGTTTTTCTACTTTGATCTTCTTCAGTTTGACTCCTTTCCTTGAAGTTTCTACAGGTTGGCTCCTTTGAGAAGCCTCTTCTGATGCTCCTGACATCTCTTATCTTTACAATAAAACCTTGTATTAGATGAACAAAAAGCATAAAATCAATACATCATCTAATACCATCCTCTACTTCCTCAGCACAACTTTCATACTTAGTCAAATTTCATTTTCATCGAAAGAGGAGTCACAGAAGAATCAGGAATAGGAAACTATTATAACATAAAGCAGGGTCAAGACCAGAATCAAAACAAAACCAAAACCAGGATCGAAACGGAAACTGAACCTGAAACTAATTGCTAGTTCCAAGTTCGGTCTCCACTCCGGTTCCAACTCCACTTAAGGACAAGTATGAAGACCAAAATCCACAATGGACAGAAGCAAGATCATTTTAGAAATGAACCTCAATGGAAAACACCCTCTGGACGAGTTCATTCCCGAGTCTACTTCTGCTAGTTTAATATGAAAAATGGAGGACATTTTCTGAAGATATGGTCACATGAATTTAAGGACCTATGTCACATGGGTTTATAAGGAAATCCAAATAGAGGGGCTTAATCCTACCCCTTAACCGTATAAAGATTGATTTTAACCCTAGGGAAAGATATTATGTAAAGGCTGTCAAGCAAACCCTAGTTTACATGACACGTTGACTCAAAAAATTAGGGCATCACAAACCCAACGAAGAAATCACAGAATAGACACAAAATTGAGATCAGAGGGATTTTGAAATGGATTCTAAAATATTCAAAGTAAAAAAACCCCAGTAAATGAAAACGCTAGTTGGGAACTAGGGCATGACAAAATGCACTTGCCATGAAAGTGACAACAAAACATAAAACAAATAATGAAAAGATAGAAAACAAAATGGGAAAACAACAAAGGAAAAAAACACCCAAAAAGACACCAAGAAACAAGCGAAGATTCATAGAAAAAAGGGTTCTATGAATGCAGAAAAATACAACCCACAAAAAACACGAAAACAAAATGACAAAGCAAAAACAAGAAAAGAAGGGAAAAGAAACCCTACCTCGAAATGCCCACAAGGAAAGACTAAAACTCGATAGAAATTCGTTAACCACCACACCTCCACAATCAAATCTCTCTTCTCGAAGTTCTCCTAGCTCAGGTTCACTAAAACAGCTTAGATAACAAGGATAATGAGCTAGTTAACCTTAATTAAGGTTTTAAAATCATTTCGCATGTGTGAAGAGCCTGCAATTAATGCAATAAATGTGATAGATTGGGGGAAAAGTGAACAATGCAAATGACCAGTTAACTCCTGTGAACACCAAATACAAGGAAGACGCGGACGTGGATCCAGAATAGAACAAGAAATTCCTTATCAAGTTTCTTATTGAACTTCAAACTCGGTTCCAGTCCCACAACAAAGAACAAACAACAAAAGGAAACAGGATGGAACTGGGATGAAACCAAAACCAGAACTAGAACTTTTACAAAGTTCCAAGTTTAGTTCCAACATCGATTCTGATCTTGACAAAGGAACAAGAACCGAGACAAAGACAACAAACACAATGGGAAGCGGGACCCGAAAAAAACCAAACTCAGCCCAAACACTAATGAAAACAACAAAACAAGGCAAACGACCAGAGTCAGAATAGGAACGAGAACAGAATCAGGAAATTTTACGAAGTTCCAAGTTTGATCCCAACTCTGGATCCGCTTTTGCTCAGGCAAAGACAAAACACAAGGAAAACAAAAAGCAACTCAAGGGAGAAAAAAACCCAAGAGTGCAAGACACAAAAAAAAACAATGAAAAGAACAAGGAAGGAGGGTGGATCTGGAACTAGAACGAAACCCAAATTTGGAACCAAAGAAAAGTTCTAAGTCTAGTTTCCATTACAAGTCCGCTTCCACTAGACCAAAAGAAAGAAAGACTTAGGAGAAAAACAAACAATTCCTAAGGCCAAAAGAAAACACCAAAGATAAAACAAAGACAAGGGGGACCCATTTTATCCCAAAATAATAATGGGGTGGTTATGCAAGGCATAACACTACTCAACTGTAAGTACATTGAAGAATTAAAATCAAGATTGTGACGCGTATAGAAAGGTAAACCTCGAGAAGCTAAAGAACATAGCTACCAAAGGGTTTTGAGGTTGAAATCTAAAAGAAAATCATATCACCAACAAAAATAGGTATGCTTCAAATAACTTAAATTTTGTTATTTGTTCTATGCATGCATGTCTCAGGATAAATGGTGTTTCCCCTAGTTTGGCAATTAAAATGTTGATTATTTTGAAGTAAATTTAACCTAACTGTAGACTGAAATTTTTATGAATTATTGAAAATGAGTGGTTAAATATAACCCTAACTTGCACACAAGGCACACATCTGCTAATAATGCAGGAAACCCAAGAAAATATGAGCATTTCTAGAACAAATTTGAATGGTAATTTGAATATTTTTCTTCACAAGCTACACCAGTCGGGTGGACAATTATTGACACTCATCCAGGATGGTTTTGTGATACTGAATTCATTACATAGGTTTGACAAAAAAATGCTTCTCAATGTTCAAAGAATGTTATAGCAAGTGGGTTGCATTTGGGAGGAGGGTTTTCTGCCAAAAATGGAGGATCCTAAATTGGTAATGGAATGCATTAATTGGTATGACAAAAACAAGAGGGTCATTGAGAAAGAAGGGAGAGTCTATTCAGACCTCTTTGTAAAAGGAATTGTATATACATTTGGGCCCCTCACATCTCACCAAATGGATCCATTGGATATGAAAACACTGGCCAAAACATATCTGAGTGTAGAAGAACATAATAAAAGATATATGAATGCAAAGTGGTGCGAAGTGGAAATTACTAAGTAAATGAAGGAAACTCCAAGGTTTGTGTTTAACCAGGATGTTCAATACATCATAACCCTATTAATCAAGATTTCTAGACTTAGAGATGACAATAAATTTGAACGATGGATGTTCAAAATCATAGAAAAAATAATGGAAGGCCCCATGCAAATTAATTAGGGAAGTTTCATTAGTGACAAGCTACATGAAAAGATAAAGGCGTTCCCAGAGCCTTGATGGTTTTCTATGTCTTCCTATATTATTTATTCCTATTCCTCAAGGAAAAATATTAAAGGATTGAACAAATTTGGTACTCTGGGTAGAGAACTAGGGAAGAATTTGATATATGCTCATTTACCCCAAATCACCATACACAAATACCTAGAGGATTATTGGAGGGTTAATGATGTGTTCTCTATGAAATTAGTAAGAATAATGGAAGGTGACAAAGTGAAGAGGTTGTCCTTGGAAGCACAGAGTGTCATTCAGTTGGTTGGGGTTTAGTACATTCAATTTCCCACATTCACCTACATCAAGGTGGAAGGATTTGAAGGATACCCTTTCATGTTACCTAGGTATCCAAAGGAAAAAATATTATTTTTGGAATTGGTGAGATAGATGAAGCCTCCCCATTCTCTTTTCTCAGTAGCATGTAAGAAATTTTCTATCAAATTCCTCATCAAAATCGAGAATTACAAATGTAATGCAACTAAAAAGGTTGATATGTGCAAAGAAGAATTGAAGATGTATAACCTAAAGTTCTTTACACTTCAAAGATAAAGTTATGATCCAGAGGAAACTTTTCCAAGAAAATAGGTGACAAGTATGCTCGTGTGTATGATATAGAAGATTTTTGGCTTAATTGTGATGACGAGCACTAGTTAAGGAATCGATCATATCAAAGGTTGTCATTACAATCAGTAAGGATTTTAGGACTCCATGATATTCTGAATTAGTTGGATACAGATGATGGAGAGGTATTGAATCCAATTTATAACTCAGAGAAGATTTATGATGAACCTATCCTTGAACCAGACCATGAAAAGGAAAAAATAGTAACTATTGAAGAAATTTTTGGACAAGTGTTGACATATACTCAACACTGGATAGATAATTAGAAGAACGCATCAAGACAAGCTAGGATAAAGCTCACATACCCACTCAATATAAAGAATAAACTAAGAGTAGAGGATGAATCTGGGTATGAGGAGCCTGCTAAAAAGAAGAGAAAATTTAGTAAAGTAAAGGCAGTTGGACATGCAAAGGAGAGAACTCCTGATGCTCCAAGCCAAAAAGTCTCAATGACACCAACTAGCGAGCATAAAGTAGTTGTGGCCAGTAAGGCCAAGGAGATAGTAAATTGTAAGGAAAATTTTTCTTCCACGATAAAGCCAAAAGGTCAAACTATGACTAATGAAGAGGTGAGAATGAAGACACGCACTCGTGCTCAGACAAGGTCTAAATCTCAAAGGATTGTAGAATTATTCGTCTCTCCCCCTTCATTTTATAAGGCTACAATGAAGTGGGAGAAGTGGACATCCATGATGAAACAAGTTAATGAAAAATGATCTAAGGAGAAACCCATGGTGTAGCTAGCAATGGAAGAAGTGCCAGATATAGGGTTAATTCCGATAGATATTGAAGAAAAATATTTCATAAGAGGAACACTCACCCTAGAAGTGGGAAACACTAAGAAGCTTGATGAAAGAAGAACATAGGATACTACAAGTCAGGATCCCATTGGCAATATTATTATCAAAGATATAGTTGATGACCAAATTTTGTGAGGAAGAAGTAAAAATTATGTTGAGAAACCATAGGTTTTTGAGAAATCAAGGGAAGACTGAGTTGAGAGTGAAAAAGAAGAGCCTTCACAAACATTGGGTGGTGAAATTAGAAATGAAGAAAACCTTGGTGTTTCAAGACAACAGGAAAGTGATGCCACAAGGACTGATATTTAACACATGGCTAGACAAGAGAATATAGATCTTGAGAAGGAAGAGATATTTATTAATCAAGATAATCTAGAATCTATGCCAACGAGGACAGAAAATGTTCAAGTTCCGAGAGGTGTGGAATGCAATGTTGATGGTTCAAAAGGAGGAGTTCCTAAACATGCAAATAATCAAGAATAGAGAAATGTTGAAGAGGCATAACAAAATGAAGAAGTACCTAACTAGTTGGTCAAGGAAATCGCTCTACCTTTGGAGGTGGAACTAGTGCCTTTAGATCTTAGAAGTTTAATGCAAGAAGTGGAAACTGCTAAACCTATATGTAGAGAAAATACCAGACATGCTATCAAGAACAATGCAGATGAAGGGAGAACATTCCATACAACCACTTCAGTGGGAGATAAATGTAAGCATGAGGTGACAACTAGGGATTGCAGGGTAACCACCATTAATTTTAGACATTCATTTTGGGGACAAGAATTAGAAGAAATGAAAATTAATTTAGAAACAACTATTACCAGGGTACATAAAAGTAAACAAAAGAAAATAGAGCTAAAGGAGCATATTGCTTTCCTAGATAGTTTTATCAAGTCATTAGCCCAATTTGATCAAGCATGAAGTGAATTGCCTCAAAATCTAGTACTTATGTCTAAGGAGTAGGTGGATGCCATTGCAGTGCTCCACCATAAGCTAAGTGTATTTCAAGAATGGATGGAGTACTTAGTGATGCAAGGAGAAGAGTTAAGCATAGATGCAATTGGGAAATATAAGGAGGAATATCGCTGGTGTGAAAAGTCTAAGAAACTAGAAGGAGAATGTAGGTTTCACAAAGAACAGATTGATGTAGAGAGGCAAAATTTAAAATATCTTATTCAATTAAATGTCTGAGATCTTTTAAGTGATAAGATAACCATGAAATAGGAGGTTCTGATATTTGAAAAGTGGAATAAACAAGTGAATTGGGAGAGTGACAATTTGATACAATGTGTAGAAGGATTTGAAAGGGTCACTGAAAGATGTAAGAAACTGATTGATAGAGATGAAGATTTTATTGAAATGTTTGAAAAATAGAGTTGTGATCCCTGGACTTTAGGGTAGGGCGATAAGGAGGTAAAATCCTTCATGAAGTGGCTTGAAAGAGTAAATAAGGACCCTGTTCATTCGTTAAATCAGAAAGTTATTGATGAAATTATAAAGGTCAGAAATGCCATGGTCAAATATGAAACAAAGAAAGTGTAGAAGAATGAAAATATCATTCAAATATCAAAAGATTATACTAGGCTTAAGTATAGGCAGAAGGTGATTCAAGGAGTTCCAAAGGAACATACACATCAAGTATTTTTTTTTTTTCTAGGAGTATAAGTAGAAAAAAGGTGACGAGGAGTCTTTAGACTTAGAAGTTAATGAAGAAGGATAGATAACTAGACATCGGATGTCGAAGGTTTAGTGCATCAATAAGGTTTTGAAATGAAGTTTATAGGTTTGTTCCTAGTCCTAGTGAAGGTGGCTCATTCCAGAGTGTGAAGAATATCGATGGTATTCTTTTATGCAAAGTTCTTGCAAACTGAAGCTTGGAGTTGAAGATTGTTGCTGATGAAGAAGTCAAAGTTTTGACTTTGCCTATAATATTCTAGTGACAATTGTCACTTGTGATGCGCTTCATTTGAATTTTCTTTTCATTATTCTCTTAGATGGACTTAAGTTCAAAAATTTTAGGGCCTTGTTCCTATAAAAGGTCATTTACTGCTTTGTTTTTATTTTAAGTTCAAAATTTGTGGATGTTGAAGAACCAAATTTTTTTCAAGTTTTGTTCTTTTTCCTATTTTTTGTTCCATTCTAGATTAAAAACTTGTATGTTTCATTAGAAGTTAATCAATATCAAAGCCAATTTTAAAGCTATTTCCTACTATGAAATCTTAGATAGTTGATTGTTTGTTCCTATCAGACAAGACTGTGTATTGTGTCATTTAAGGGTGCATACTGACACTATCTGATGGAAAATAATCCCCCCTCTTTTTAAGATACCGTATCATTCTATGCCTAGCTATGAAGTAATCTGGAAAAGTATGGAATGGTTTTCTCTAGTTTGGTTATTTCTTGAGGCATCCCTAGATAATACATTGGAGAAATTTTACCTTTTCAGTAACTTGGTATACTTTATTTTAGAATAGATGTTTAAATTTTAGAAAATGTTTGAAAAAGAGATGAATGCATGGTTTTTTATTGTAAATATTTTGACTCCATGATATTATTGAGTGTTTAAAGCTAAATCTACTTGGATTAATGCAAGTTATTTGAATTTCATGAAATGTTATTGCAAATTTGTCGATTTCATGAAGTTATTAAATGACCGGACCAAGATCATCTTTTTCTTATCTTTATGATTCCTTTGAGAACCTGGGGAAAAAAAACCATTTACCCCTCGTGATTAACAACATTATCACAATGAACCTTGATGTGAACCTAGTATGGTCAAGACCTGACATAAATGAGCCTTGGGATTAAGTTGAGTTAGCATAAGATTTAGTTTGTCTCAATGCAATCTTTCAAGTAAAGATCAGTTCCCACAGTGTGTCTATGAGGATTTATCTACATAGTTGGTGTGCAACTAACATCTTCATCAATAGGAATTGGTTCTAGAAGGAGGGCCTTAGTAGTTCTTTTGGTTTCATTAGGAGAGAATTTGGAGTCTCATAGAGTCACCTTGTCTTGGTCTAGCAATCCTCATGTGACATTAGTCAAACCTAGTGGTAGAGCATCATCTAGACCCCAAAGGTCTAGAAGCGCAAGTGCAATATCATAAAATCTGACTATTTTTATATCACCCTTTCCTATAGTGATGGATTTCTTTAATGTGGAATCACTGATTTAGTTCACTATGTATAATGATCTTCCAAAGAATCCAAAAAAATTATGCCGTAAGTATTATCTTCACAAAGATATGAAAGAGCATATCAGTATCTTTAAGGATACATGTTTCAGAGCAAGGATACAACATGAATATGTTGTATGCTGATTGTTTCCTTATACCTTGAGTGATGAAGCTTACTAGTGGTACATCAACCTATCTTATAACTCAATTAGATCATGGAAAGATATGGAAAGTCAATTTTTAGCTAGGTTTAGAACACTAGTTTATCCTGCCTTTCTATATCATTAGCTCGCTAAAATTAAAAGGTTTGATGGTGAACCTATAACTACTTTTAATGACATGTTTCAAAAGGCTTATTATAGGTAACAAGTACCCTATGTAGTGGATAATTTTTCTACCATTGATGTTTATGACAAGGAAGTAGATCCTTTAACTGATGTTTGTGAAACATAGGGAATATCCTCCTACTACTTTACCCAAAGCCTATGCGGAAGTCATAAGTGTAAATATAGAAATGAAACACCTTGGAAGCAGATTGTCTGTACATAGCAGAAATGGATTGAATAAGTACCCTATTCTCAGTGTGAACGGAGTTGCATTAAATCATCCAATGACTCCTAATTATTTTCCTTTAGTGGTCTAGAATGGGACATTTCCTCAAAACAGTTTCTTCCAACCACAAAATAGTCAAGCTTTAGTCCCACACCCTCGTCCAGCTATCATAGAGCTACATCCCAATGGAAATTCTTTCTTCTCATAGACTCAAGAGAGTCACAGAGTCAAAAATTTAGAAGATAAAGAAGAAATTAAATATTACATAGCTCAACTTAAAATATTAACCACAAAGGTTATGTAATTAAGGAATCATAATTTTTACTCTTAGAGTAATAATAAAAATTCACAAAGTCAAGAATATAATGCTCCTAGACCACCTAGACCTTGGAACACAAGATTGAATAATGGAGGAGTATTCACACCTATAGATAATGCTAATCCCTCTGATGATATAACTATACCAAAGGTGAATTTAGTTGACCTTTTGATGAACAATTGGTGTCAAATCCACAACACAAATGCTCATTCTAAAGTGGATTGTTCGTAGTTTAAAACTGTGTCAGATATTTTTTTGACCGCTACACACAATAATAACCAATGTGACTCTCACCCACCCCAAGGTAATGAATTATTTTCGGTAGGATATGATTGTGCTTTAGTTCTTGAAACTTATGAATTCTTTGAGTCACTTTTTTTTGTCATGAGTCATACTTATGAACAAGAAGGAGATAGCTCATCCATGACTTTAGAAATGTACATGTTTCCTTATCAAGATGAAAATGAACCTCTAGATGAAGCTGATGTAATTCATGTTTTCCAACAATATCCGAAAGGACATAAACCTAAGAAATAAAAAAAATGGTGGAAATAGATTCAAATTGACCATGTCAATCCTTTCTAACAACTTTAATACTCCACCAAATGATAAATCAAGAAACACTCCATGGTTACCTAAGGTAACCCCTCAATATAAATCATTGAATGTTTCATGAAGTAGAAAAGTAGAGCCCGTCGATCAAAAATATTTGACTAATTATTTGGTGGAAGAAATTAAAAAGGTGAAAATCAACCTCTCTTTATCTGAATTACTCAAAACACTTGTGATTAGGAAATCTTTCTTGAATACCTTAGAAGATTTTCCAAAATAAAGCATTCCTAGTAAAGAAGTGCAGGCGAAGGATAACTCCATTAAGGAAAAAGACAAAAAAATAGTTTCTATGGCGGACGCACGAATAGCTTTTTACAAAGGAAAGATAGAATCCCCACCATTTTTTCTCACATTGAGAATATTTGATAAAAATATCCATAATTGTAGGGTAGATTCTGGAGCATCTACTAACATGATGCCTTTGTCTATATGTCAAACTCTAGGTTTAACTCCAGAAAATTCTCTAAAGAAAGTTACTCAACTTGAAAAAATTGAAGTAAACGTAGTTAGAGATTTAACCAATATTCATATGCAATTAGCATCAGATCCTTGGAATCAATATTATATTAATATTCAGGTTGTTGAGATACATGATACTTATGGGATGTTATTAAGTAGGGATTGGTCAAAGACTTTGAAAGGATACATGGCCATAAACTTCCCACATATGTGGTTACCATGGAATGGAGTCCCTAACAAAATTAGGATTGAGAAAGAGCCATGTATAAAACACATGATCACCAATTATAATAAGAAAAATGAAGTTCTATATATAGATGTAGAACTAGGAGTTTATGGAATTTGAAGTTCCAGAGTTAAAATTGAAGAATTTTTTATGTGAAATGCTGAAAAGCATAATCAGATAACTCCTAGAACAAACATGTTTGTTGAATTAGTTTATGATTCTCCCGAAGGAGAAGATGGTCATTTAGATAAATTTCAAAAGAATATTACTAAAGAAGCTTGAAAGAGCAGGAAAATTAAAGAATCGATAAAAATTTGGTTGTTTTAGGTTTGGTGTAGGTTACAAAATTTCACATTTAGGACAGTTGCATGATGTGCTTAGAAATTTTTCACATAATTGATAGTCAGTGTTTCCTAGAAAATATTATTCTTAATAGGTTTGGGCCTAAAATACTTGAAGATTCAACACAGGCAAGATAGACTGAAAGTATCAATTTGTCAGCTCTTAAGAATGCTAAGCACAAATCTATTAAGGATCAAACTTGGACCCTTAAAATTTGATGGATCAAAATCCAAAGAGGGAATTGGAGTTAGGGTTTAACTCATTAGTCCCTAAGGTAAGTCTTTCATTGTCGCTTATCGGTTATAATTCCAGTGTACTAATAATGTTGCAGAGTATGAAGCTCTCATTCATGATTTGATGCTCATGATCAAGAAAAAGTTTAAGGTTCTTAAGGTGGTTGGTGACTCAGAGCTAGTGGTCAAGCAAGTCAAAAAGTAATACATTTGTCATCTTATCTAGTTATCAACACCAAGTGTGGGACCTGATAAAAGAGTTTGATGCCTTTAACATTACTCATAACCCATGAAGATTTAATAAAGAGAAGATGCTCTGGATACTACTACTAGTGTTCTAGAACCTTTGGATGCTTCCAATTTGAGGAGGTTTACTTTTGAGTTAGTGAAGTTTCCCTCAGTTCTGGATAATTTTACAAATTTATAGGTGTTCGAAGATGATCAACATATATTGGAATTTATCACCAATATCGGCATCTTCGAGGCATAGATAATTGGAGAAATGGATCACCTATATAGTGAAGTTAAAGATGAAGAATTAGCTCAGGAAAAAGACAATAATATTCCAAATGGATTAATTGAGCTGGAAAGACTATTTGATGTGAATCAGATAGTTCAACAAAAGGATATGCCTAAAACTGATGGAGGAAAGTATGAATTATATAATTTGAATACTAATGAAGATCCAAAGAATGTGTTTATAGGGAAGGTATGTATTGAAGAAGAACAAAGAATATTTCTTAGGAACTCATAGATTATTGGAAATTTATAGCATGGACATATGAAGATTTGAAGAGTTATGATACCTCCATCATTACTCATACAATTCCATTAAATCTTGATGCAAAGTATTTTTGGTAAAAATAATGACATGTAAATGCACTTCTAGAGCCTTTAATTCAATAGGAAGTACAAAAGCTCCTCTCATCTTGGATATTTTTTCCCATTAGACATTCTACCTCGGTGGAAAATCTAGTACTTTTCAAAAAGAATGGAGATATATGGGTGTGTGTAGATTTTTGAAATCTTAATAAGGCATCTAAAAAATATAATTATCCCTTTCCTTTGTTGGATGAAGTATTGAAAATTATTAATGGTTCACAAATGATGTCCTTCTTGGATGAATTCTTTGGATAAAATCAAGTAATGGTTGTGAAATAAGATTGGATGAAGACCACGTTCACCACAAAGTGGGGATCTTTTGCTTACAGAAGGATGTCATTTGGATTAATAAATTCTGGAGCCACATTTAAAAGAGCTATGGATTATTCCTTCTAAGATTTGGTATGCAAGTGCATTATTATATAAATGGATGACCTCATGGTATTTTCCATGAATGGAGGATATCATGTTCGTGATCTCAGAGCAATATTGCAAAATTGTGAAACTTACGAAGTTTCACTAAATCCTAAGAAATGCATTTTTGAGGTGACTGAAGGTAAGCTACTAGGACACATTATTTCTAAAAGAGGTATTTCAATAGACCTAGATAGAGTGAGTTCCTTACTCAAGTTATAGCCCCTGGGAAGTAAGGAAGAATTAAAATCATACTTTGATAGATCAATTTCATCCAAAAATTTATCACCAGATTTGTTGAGATAGTGTAACCACTCAACTATATGTTGAAGAAAGATGCAAAGATTGAGTGGACAAGTGAAGTTAAGATTGCCTTACAAAATATAAAAGCTACAATTGTGGAAGCACTAGTGCTGGTAAGTGTGGATTACATCAAACCTTTTCATATTTACTCTTTTGCTTCCAGTCACACATGTGTAGTAGTATTGACACCAAGGGCGAGAAAAAAGAATAAAAATCAATTGCTTTCATGAGTGATCCCTTTAAAGAGGTGGAGCTCATATATATGGATATTGAAAAATAAGTATTTGCTTTGGTCAAAGCAGTGTGAAAATTTTGACAATACATTCTTAGAAGTATAGTCAAGGCTATTGTGACCCTCGATGCTCCAATAAAAATGTTACTAACGCAGATTGAGCTCAGAGAAAAGAGAGTTAAATGGGTTATGATTCTACAAGAATTTGATTTAGATATTATACCCATGAAGTTGGTTCACGGGAAAGCCTTAGTTAAATCCATTGACGAGATTGATCCACACATCTCAAGCCAACAATATACTCTAGACATAGAATACCAAGACAATTGGTATTCTAATATATGGTACTATCTAGTTAGCAACAACTACCTTGACCATATGCAAAGAAATCAAAGAAGAGCCCTAAAGATTAAATCATAGAGCTACATGATTAAAGGAGGGGTTCTACTCAAGAAAAATCATGAAGGAATTTATTTAATATGTTTGAATAAGACAGAAGTGAGTGAAGTGTTGCAACAACTATATGATAAATTTGGTACAACTCATGAAGTGCCTTTGGCTACTACATAACGCATCTTGAGAGCCGACTATTATTGGAAAAGTATTTTCAATGATACCTTTCAACACGTAAAGCATTGTTATACATGTCAAACTACTACAGATAAAGGGAGATTCAATGATCATCCATTACAGTTGGTGATGGAGATGTACCCTTTCTCACAATGGGGATTAGACTTCATCAGTACAATCAATCCTCCATCGTTCATAGGTCACAGGTTTGTGATGACTGCCATTAATTATTGTACTCAATGGATTGAAGCATGCCACATAAAGCAACGCTCCTTAGAGGTGGTAATCAAATTTTTAGAGAAAAACATTATTACCAGGTTTGGAGTACAATATGCCCTAGTATGTGATAATGACCCTACTTTTTCCTCATTGAAATTTTCTAATTGGGAATTTGAATACAATATAAAATTAAAGTTCTCATCTAACTACTATCCACAAGGAAATGGACTAGCAAAATCATTGAACAAAAACCTATTGGAGATAATTAGGATATTAATTGAAAAGAATCCTAGAGAATGGAATTCTTTATTGAAATACTCCCTTTGGGTAGATCGTACTAGGATGAAATCCACATTGGGAAATTCTCCTTACCACTTAGTCTATGGGATAGACCCTATATTTCCTATAAACTTGAAAATACCTACTTGGAAATTTCCCTAATAATATATTAAATTGGATAATCAAACTGAAGCTTGACTGCTGCAAGTGATGCACTTAGATGAAAAATGTTCAAGAGCTATAAATCATTTTTCTAGGCATCAATCTATGGTAAAATGGTGGTTTGAAAAATGGGCTAGATTGAAAGCCTTTAGAATATTTGATTTAATCCTGTATTGGGACAAATCCCATGAAAGTAAGGGTGAGCATGGTAAGTTTGACAAGTTATGGACTGGCCCTTACCAGGTATCTGAAATTTTAGGTGACAACACTTATAGGCTTAAGACTTTAATCAGAGAGGATGTTCCATTGCATGTCAATGGAAAATTACCGAAGCATTACTTTCAAGCTTAGTGTTGGTTGCTTGTTCTCGTGCGGGTTTGTAAATAGTTTTTTTTTTTGTAATTAGTTTCCTTTTGTAAATAGTTTTGTTTTTTTTTGTTGGGTGTTTTTTTTTTAGTGCTTTCTTTTGTTTTGTTTTCTTTATGGGGTTTTGCATTGTTGAGATATACAGTAATTAGAAACCTTTGAAGGTGGTTGGAATAATAGAATGTCAATTTTTGAAATGTGATTTATGCTTTGATTGAAAATATTCCTTTAATTATAGATGATTGGAGAATTTTTTGATTCCTTTTACTTCAATTCACATAAATCATTCAGTTGATAATGAGCTATAAATGCCCATGCTCTAATCATTCTACTGAATTTTGTTAGTGTAATTAAATTAATTATTACACTAGCATAAGTTAACTTAGGTCATTTAGTCCTAGGTTAGATTTTAATAAATCATTTACTAATGGGTAATGTCCCCTTCCTTGTTTGTAGGGATGAGATTCCTTCTAGAAGATGAGTTGTCCTTCTAGAACTTATCTCAACATTTAATAATTTCCTAGATAGGGTTCACATGTTGCCACATGTTAGATCATGACACATGGCAACATCTCATGCATCTTAGGTTTTCTTTTTTCCCTATATAATTAGGCATCTTGTTCATTTGTATCATATCAATCAAATATCAATCTATGATCTAATGTTGTAGATCAATAGAAAACTCTCTTTGTAGCCCTTAGTTGCAACACTTTCTGTGTGGTGTAATTTCTCCTTGCAAGATCCTTTGAAGTGTGTGCAGCTTCATTGAATGATTCAACATCCATTAGTTCAACATGATATTAGAGCATGTTGAATTCTAACATGGTATCAAAGCCATCCCATTGAGAGTTCATCACAGGATCAAAAAAGTTGGGCTGGAGAGATTCTTGTAGGCTTGAAGGTTTCCATTGAAGGCTACTTGATTCCACCCGAGGACCAAGCTAATTTCTGAAGCAAATAGAGTCAGATCTGAGCTCGCCATTGTCTTCAGAAGGCCTCGAAACCCGAGGATCGCCTGTCCAATCATCAAAATTGGATACATCAACCCGAGATCCATCAGAGGTATTTTGGTTTGCAAAATCAACTGGTATGATCCATACAAATTTGCAGTAAAAAAAATCATCCCTCTCAATTGTCCTTTGAGGCAAAAATTTTTTAGTTGTAGGCACTTTTTTTTTCAAAAAAAATCAGGGCTATATATCTATCATCTTGGCAAAAAAAATATTTGGCATTTTTTCTATAGTTTCAGAAAAATAAATTGAGCGACTGCATTTTATATCTTGGTCAGCATCCATCATCGACATTTATCAAGGGTTGATTTTTTTAAATCATCGGCATATAATATTATCCCATCAGCACATTTTTAACCTGCAGATTTTTTCTTGTTGGCATATTGAAAAGTTTTGATTTTTAATTGCTAAATAGAAATATTAAAAATCAAGTATATGGTTTTCTTTTGTTAGCTTGTTCAATTCAAAATCTATAATTGTTTTTTTGGTTTTTTCAGTGCCTTAATTTTTTTGGAGAGGAAGTACTTTGGTTGGCCAAATTGGGGGGCTCGTCCCATCACCCGCTTCCACCATCAGCCTGTGCTCTCTCCTACCACCAACATTTGTTGCTCGTGTATCATCACCGAGCATATTCTCTCGGCCACTATTTCACTATTTTTTTGCACCGACGTTTGTGTTTTTTGCCGGGTTCAACACCGCTCTGCCCACGGTCTTGTCCGTGACCTAGGGCTTTGCCATCTAGTGAGTAGCACAAGTCTTTCAAAGGAGCTCTGCCTGGTCCTATAGCTTTGTCGCTACTCCCAGGAGGGGAGCCTTTTTTTTTGCCATTTTTCCCATGTCGGTCATATCAAGAATCAGGTGCTAGCACTCGAGGGGCTTGAATTTTTCCCCTAGTTAGCCTGCCAAGTGCCTAATCTAGACATTATTTTCATTTTATCATAACTTTTAACCAGGGTATCAAAAATTGACAAATGAGATACCTTTGGAAAGGTAATTCTAAGCACTTTCCAGTGGTGACATCAGTTCTGTCAAATTTTTCTTGTAGAAACTTCTACAACCAACTGAAGATAAAAACCTAATCTGGACATAAAGGATCATATCTTCGCAACCGTTCATCGGATTTTAGTGATTCCAATGGCATCAGAAAAGATTTTTCAGATCTTTTTTCATCAGTCTAGACCCCTTGATCAGTTTCAGCTCTAGGCACTCTTGCATTGATTTTCTTTTAGTTTGGTGCATTTGATCAATTACTTGGATATCTTGAAGCTTGGGAAAAGTGTTTTTGATCTGGGTAGCATCACTTCAGTTGCACATCATCCTTGAAAGTCTCTATTTGTTGTTGAAGGTCACTTGTCTTTGTATTTTTGGAGAAAGTTCATTATGGGGCTTGCATATACTCCTTCTTTGGTTATGTTGCATAAGGGTAACTATCAACAATGGTGAGATGGGATCATACACCATCTCCAATCACTTAGTTTTTTGCCTTATCTATTTGGTATAGTTCCTCATCCAAGTGAAGATATTCATGAACTTGCTTGGAGTTGCAGCAGATACACTGTATTGGAGATCATTGTTATGCAAGTTGATTGTGATGTTTTGAGTTCTATTGATCATTATGATTGTCCTCACATCTTTTGGACTAAGCTTTGGGAGATATATGGGGATTCAGATACTCCACCCTTCCCCGATGATCATGATTTATAATGTCATTCTTCATTATTACACTAGCATAAGTTAACTTAGGTCATTTAGTCCTATGTTAGATTTTAATAAATTATTTAATAATGGGGTAATGTCCCCTTGTTTGTAGGGATAAGATTCCTTCTAGAAGATGAGTTGTCCTTCTAGAACTTATCTCAACATTTAATAATTTCCTAGCTAGGGTTCACATGTTGTCACATGTTGTTAGATCATGACACATGGCAACATCTCATGCATCTTAGGTTTTCTTTTTTTCCTATATAATCAGACATCTTGTTCATTTGTATCATATCAATCAAATATCAATCTATGATCTAATGTTGTAGATCAATAGAATCTCTCTTTCCAGCCCTTAGTTACAACACTTTATGTGTGGTGTAATTTCTCTTGGCAAGATCCTTTGAAGTGTGCGTAGCTTCATTGGATGATTCAACTTCCATTATTTCAACATGATATCAGAGCATGTTGAATTCTAACAAATTTCAGATAGCAATTATTTTCATTGAGTGAAAAATCAACAGGTGACCTTTTCTACCATTATAATTCCCAACCTAATAGTAGGATTCATTGCCTGCAAGTTGAAGCAAATGAGCTTACAATGAAATATCAAATAATAAAAATGAATATCAAAAGAGAAAATTCAACTCTTTAGGCTATCAAAATATCTCTATTGGGGCTATGGAAACCTAACTGGTAGTAGAGTTATGTTTAGGGGAATTACAGAGATAAACTTGCTAGGGCTATGGATGCCTAACTGACAAAAAGGCTCTATCCAAGGTTGGCTTAAAAGGAAATTTCCAAATTATGTAGGTCAATTCAAACACTTTCTATGCTCTAATTTACTATAGTAGAATAAATCAATTACACACACGTGAGATCAGTAAAATTTAATCTTGTATGCTGGCTAAAGTAAAGATGGAATGCTAGAATGAGGGTCTAACCATTTATAATTTAAGGATTGTAGAAAGTTGAAGTATAGTTATTAAGTCCAAAATTGACCTTTTATTGTTTTGTTTGGTTTTTTTGGTTGCTAGTTACTGTGTGATCTCACAACACGCTCCATTTTTCTCTTTGGAAAAATGTGGACCCCTTTTGTCTGTCACTTTTCTTTCCCTTCCTTTGCTTTGGTGTGTTGCTTTTGGAGGAAATGGTAAAATGGAAGTTTTTCATTTAGCTTGCTTGGTCCTTGCCTAAGTTCTTGTCTTTACCGGACTTGAGGTGTTGCAAACTCTTTTCCCTATTCTTATCAATTTACCAGACCCTAGGTCTTAGATTCAATGTTATTGTGCTAAGGATATTGTATCTTCAACAAGTTTTCACTTTTTGCCCAGTTGGTATGTTAAGCCTGGTGAGTCATCACACAGATAAATAGTCCCATTGCATGCTTTCCCCTTTTCTTTGTTGGTTAGCCCAATGGTGGCTTTTCCTTTTCTTTTAACCAGAGAACGAAAACTAGAGGTTTTGTTACAAATATGTTTTAAATCAATTTGGTCCTATTTGAACCCTATTATGGGTTTCTCTTTGCACCCGGTTCTCATGAACCCAGTATTGGGTTTCTCTTTGCACCTAGTTCTCATGAACCTAGTAAGTCAAGTTCTGATTCCTGGTAACTTTTTCAAGGTCCAGTGCTAGAGTTTTCAATCCTCTTTTGATCAAAATTTTTAAGTATCCAAAGTGGCTTTGCTTATAAATCCTTTTCCTCATAAGAATTAAAGTGACACATAAGTGTGCCATGTAAGCCTTCTACACCATCTTCTTCTCTAATGGTGGGCCCTATGAAAAAACTAAGGTGTTCATGATTTGAACCCTAATCCACCATGATTGTACCTTTATTCTATAAAATTAATGTATTATAACAGGTAATTTATGAACCTAGCAAACAACACATGTACTTGGAGTTACCTTGAGCATGCAGTTACTTTCATAACACTCTACGTTATGCCATACTACTCAACTATAAGTACATTGAAGAATTAAAATAAATATTTCCACACACAAAGAAAGGTAAACCTCAAGAAGCTATAGAACACAAATACCAAAGGGTTTTGGGGTCACATTCTGAAAAAAACTCGTATCACCAACAAAACCAGGTATGCTTTGAATAATTGAAATTTTTTTAGTTGTTCTATGCATGCATGTCTCAGGATAAATGACATTTCCTATGGTTTGGTAATTAAAATGTTGATTATTTTGAAGTAAATTTAACCTAACTATACACTAAAAGTTTTTTGAATTATTGAAAATTAGTGGTTAAATCTAACCCTAACTCACACACAAGGCACACATCTACTAATAATGCAGGAAACCCAGGAAAATATGAGCACTTCTAGAAGGAAGATGGATGAGGAATTTGAATATTTTGCTTCACAAGCTGCATTAGTTGGTGGGATAATTACCAAATCTCATCTAAGATGGTTTGGTGATACTAAATTCATTACACGGGTTAGACAAGAAAATGATTCTTAGTGTTCAAAGAATGTTATAACAAGTGGGTTGCATTTGGAAAGAGGGTTTCCACTAGCAATGGAGGCTCCTAAATTGGTAATGGAATGTATTAGTTAGTATGACCCAAATAAGAGGGTTGTTGAGAAAGGAGGGAGAACCTATGCAAACCTCTCTATAAAAGGAATTGTATATACATTCAGGCTCCTCACATCTCACCAGATGAATCTGTTGGATATTAAAATCCTGGCCAAAACATATCTGGGTGTAGAAGAACATAATAGAAGATCTATGAATGCAAAGTGGTGCTAGGTGGAAATTACTAAGAAAATGAAGCCAATTCCAAGGTTCATGTTTAACTAGGATGTTCAAGACATCATAAACCTATTAAGCAGGATTGCTAGACTCAGAGACACTGGCCATGGACTTTTGGACTCATAGAAAAAATAATGGAAGGCCCCATGCAAATTCATTAGGGAATTTTCATCAGTGACAAGCTGCATGAAAAGATAAAGGCGTTCTTGGAGTCTTGATGATTTTTTATGTCTTCCTATATTGTTTATTCCTATGCCTTAAGGGAAAATATTCAAGGATTGAACAAAGTTGGTACCCTGGGTAGAGAACTAGGGAATAATTTGATATATGCTTATTTACCCCAGATCACCATCCATAGATACCTAGAAGATTACCAAAGGGTTAATGATGCATTCTCTATGAAGTTAGTGAGAATAATGGAAGGTGACAAAGCCAAAAGGTTGTCCTTGGAAGCACAAAGTGTCATTCAGTTGGGTGGGGGTTGGTAGATTCAATTTTCCACTTTCACCTACATCAGGGTGGAAGGATTTGAAGTATACCCTTTCATTTTACCTAGGTATCTAGTGGACAAAATGCTATTATTAGAATTGGTGAGATAGATGAAGCCTTCCCATGCTCTTTTCTTAGTAGCATGCAAGAAATGTTCTATCAAATTCCCCATCAAAATTGGGAATTACAAATGTAATACGGCTAAACAAGCTGATATGTGAAAAGAAGAATTGGAGATGTATAACCTAGAGTTCTTTACACTCCAAAGAAGAAATTATGATCTAGAGGGAAACCTTGCCAAGCAAATAGGTAGCAAGTATGCTGATGTGTATGATTTAAAATATTTTTGGCTTAATTGTGATGACAGACACCAGGTAAGGAACCGATCATATCAAAGGCTGCAATTACAATCAACAAGGATTCTAAGACTCCATGATATTCCAAAATAGTTGGATACAAATGATGGAGAGGTGTTGAATCCATTTTATAATTTAGAGAAGATTTATGATGAACCTATCTAGACCCAAACTATGAAAAGGAAGAAATAGTAACCATTGAAGAAATTTCTAAGCAACTATTGACATATACTCAACACTAGACTGATAATTATAAGATAACATTAAGACAAGCTAGGATAAAGCTCACATACCCACTCAATATAAAGAAGAAACAAAGAGTAGAGGATGAATCCAAGTATGAGGAGATTGCTAAAAAGAAGAGAAAAGTTAGTAAAGTAGAGGCAACTGGACATGCTGAGGAGAGAACTCTTGATGCTCCAATCTAGAAAATCTCAATGAGACTAGCTAGCCAGTGTAAAGAATTTGTGGCCAATAAGGCCAAGGAGATAGTAAAGCATAAGGAAAAATTTTCTTCCATGACAAAGTTGAAAGGTCAACCTATGACATATGAAGAGGTGAGAATGAAGACACACACTCATGCTTAGACAAGATTTACATCTCAAAGGGTTGCAAAATTATTCACCTCTCCCATTTGAGTTAATATGGCTGCAATAAAAAAAAACATTGGGAAAGACTCCTGTGATTCAAGATTAGAGTTTTGAGCTAAATGATGAAAAAATCAGAGAACAATGGGAGAAGTGGATGGCCATGATGAAACAAGTTGAAGAAAAATGATCTAAGGAGAAACCCATGGTGCAACCAGTAGTGGAAGAAGTGCCAAATACATGGTTAATTCCTATAGATATTGAAGAAGAATATTTCATAAGAGGAACACTTTCCCCAAAGGAATTCTGAAACCTTGAGAATCTTGATGAAAGAAGAACAAAGGATACTGCAAGTCAAGATCCCATTGGAAATAGTATTATCGAACATACAGTTGATGACCAAATTTCATGAGAAAGTAGTAAAAATGATATTGAGCAACAAAATTTTTCTGAGAAATCAAGGGAAGACCAGGTTGAGAGTGAAAATGTAGAGCCTTCACAAACCTTGGGTGGTGAAATAAGAAATGAAGAAAACCCTAGTGTTTCAATACAAAAGGAAAGTGATGCCCCAAGGATTGATGTTGAACTCATGACTGGAAAGGAGAATATAGGTCTCGAGAAGGAAGATTCAATGATTAATCAAGATAATCTAAATTCCAGGCTAGCGAGGATAGAAAATGTTCAAGTTCTGAGACGTGTGATAGGTAATGTTGATGGTTCAAAACGAGGAGTTCCTAAACATGCAAATAATCAAGATCAAATAAATGTTGAAGAGGTAGAATAGAATGAATAAGCACCTAATTGGTTGGTCAAGGAAATGGCTTTGCCTTTGGAGGTGGAACTAGTGCTTCTAGATCTTGGAAGTTTAATCCAAGAAGTGGAAACCCCTAAACCTAGATGTAGAGAAAACACCAGACATGTTATCAAGAAGAATGCATATGGAGGGAGAACACTCCATATATTCACTCCAGTGGGAGATAAAAGTAAGCATGAGATGACACCTAGGGATTATAGGGTAACCACCATTAATGTCAGACATTCATCCATATATTCACTCCATATGGAGGGAGAACACTCCATATATTCACTCCAGTGGGAGATAAAATTAAGAATGAGATGACACCTAGGGATTATAGGGTAACCACCATTAAAAGTAAGAATGGATGGAGTACTTAGTGAGGAAAGGAGAAGAG
>VDFB02373365.1:294953834-294996264 GCA_007258455.2 Sequoia sempervirens
CTCTTTTCTCAGTAGCATGTAAGAAATTTTCTATCAAATTCCTCATCAAAATCGAGAATTACAAATGTAATGCAACTAAAAAGGTTGATATGTGCAAAGAAGAATTGAAGATGTATAACCTAAAGTTCTTTACACTTCAAAGATAAAGTTATGATCCAGAGGAAACTTTTCCAAGAAAATAGGTGACAAGTATGCTCGTGTGTATGATATAGAAGATTTTTGGCTTAATTGTGATGACGAGCACTAGTTAAGGAATCGATCATATCAAAGGTTGTCATTACAATTAGTAAGGATTTTAGGACTCCATGATATTCTAAATTAGTTGGATACAGATGATGGAGAGGTATTGAATCCAATTTATAACTCAGAGAAGATTTATGATGAACCTATCCTTGAACCAGACCATGAAAAGGAAAAAATAGTAACTATTGAAGAAATTTTTGGACAAGTGTTGACATATACTCAACACTGGATAGATAATTATAAGAAAGCATCAAGAAAAGCTAGGATAAAGCTCACATACCCACTCAATATAAAGAATAAACTAAGAGTAGAGGATGAATCTGGGTATGAGGAGCCTGCTAAAAAGAAGAGAAAATTTAGTAAAGTAAAGGCAGTTGGACATGCAAAGGAGAGAACTCCTGATGCTCCAAGCCAAAAAGTCTCAATGACACCAACTAGCGAGCATAAAGTAGTTGTGGCCAGTAAGGCCAAGGAGATAGTAAATTGTAAGGAAATTTTTTCTTCCATGATAAAGCCAAAAGGTCAAACTATGAATAATGAAGAGGTGAGAATGAAGACACACACTCGTGCTCAGACAAGGTCTAAATCTCAAAGGATTGTAGAATTATTCGTCTCTCCCCCTTCATTTTATAAGGCTACAATGAAGTGGGAGAAGTGGACATCCATGATGAAACAAGTTAATGAAAAATGATCTAAGGAGAAACCCATGGTGTAGCTAGCAATGGAAGAAGTGCCAGATATAGGGTTAATTCCGATAGATATTGAAGAAAAATATTTCATAAGAGGAACACTCACCCTAGAAGTGGGAAACACTAAGAAGCTTGATGAAAGAAGAACATAGGATACTACAAGTCAGGATCCCATTGGCAATATTATTATCAAAGATATAGTTGATGACCAAATTTTGTGAGGAAGAAGTAAAAATTATGTTGAGAAACCATAGGTTTTTGAGAAATCAAGGGAAGACTGAGTTGAGAGTGAAAAAGAAGAGCCTTCACAAACATTGGGTGGTGAAATTAGAAATGAAGAAAACCTTGGTGTTTCAAGACAACAGGAAAGTGATGCCACAAGGACTGATATTTAACACATGGCTAGACAAGAGAATATAGATCTTGAGAAGGAAGAGATATTTATTAATCAAGATAATCTAGAATCTATGCCAACGAGGACAGAAAATGTTCAAGTTCCGAGAGGTGTGGAATGCAATGTTGATGGTTCAAAAGGAGGAGTTCCTAAACATGCAAATAATCAAGAATAGAGAAATGTTGAAGAGGCATAACAAAATGAAGAAGTACCTAACTAGTTGGTCAAGGAAATCGCTCTACCTTTGGAGGTGGAACTAGTGCCTTTAGATCTTAGAAGTTTAATGCAAGAAGTGGAAACTGCTAAACCTATATGTAGAGAAAATACCAGACATGCTATCAAGAACAATGCAGATGAAGGGAGAACATTCCATACAACCACTTCAGTGGGAGATAAATGTAAGCATGAGGTGACAACTAGGGATTGCAGGGTAACCACCATTAATTTTAGACATTCATTTTGGGGACAAGAATTAGAAGAAATGAAAATTAATTTAGAAACAACTATTACCAGGGTACATAAAAGTAAACAAAAGAAAATAGAGCTAAAGGAGCATATTGCTTTCCTAGATAGTTTTATCAAGTCATTAGCCCAATTTGATCAAGCATGAAGTGAATTGCCTCAAAATCTAGTACTTATGTCTAAGGAGTAGGTGGATGCCATTGCAGTGCTCCACCATAAGCTAAGTGTATTTCAAGAATGGATGGAGTACTTAGTGATGCAAGGAGAAGAGTTAAGCATAGATGCAATTGGGAAATATAAGGAGGAATATCGCTGGTGTGAAAAGTCTAAGAAACTAGAAGGAGAATGTAGGTTTCACAAAGAACAGATTGATGTAGAGAGGCAAAATTTAAAATATCTTATTCAATTAAATGTCTGAGATCTTTTAAGTGATAAGATAACCATGAAATAGGAGGTTCTGATATTTGAAAAGTGGAATAAACAAGTGAATTGGGAGAGTGACAATTTGATACAATGTGTAGAAGGATTTGAAAGGGTCACTGAAAGATGTAAGAAACTGATTGATAGAGATGAAGATTTTATTGAAATGTTGGAACAATAGAGTTGTGATCCCTGGAATTTAGGGTAGGGTGATAAGGAGGTAAAATCCTTCATGAAGTGGCTTGAAAGAGTAAATAAGGACCCTGTTCATTCGTTAAATCAGAAAGTTATTGATGAAATTATAAAGGTCAGAAATGCCATGGTCAAATATGAAACAAAGAAAGTGTAGAAGAATGAAAATATCATTCAAATATCAAAAGATTATACTAGGCTTAAGCATAGGCGGAAGGTGATTCAAGGAGTTCCAAAGGAACATACACATCAAGTATTATTTTTTTTCTAGGAGTATTAGTAGAAAAAAGGTGACGAGGAGTCTTTAGACTTAGAAGTTAATGAAGAAGGATAGATAACCAGACATCGGATGTCGAAGGTTTAGTGCATCAATAAGGTTTTGAAATGAAGTTTATAGGTTTGTTCCTAGTCCTAGTGAAGGTGGCTAATTCCAGAGTGTGAAGAATATCGATGGTATTCTTTTATGCAAAGTTCTTGCAAACTGAAGCTTGGAGTTGAAGATTGTTGCTGATGAAGAAGTCAAAGTTTTGACTTTGCCTATAATATTCTAGTGACAATTGTCACTTGTGATGCGCTTCATTTGAATTTTCTTTTCATTATTCTCTTAGATGGACTTAAGTTCAAAAATTTTAGGGCCTTGTTCCTATAAAAGGTCATTTACTGCTTTGTTTTTATTTTAAGTTCAAAATTTGTGGATGTTGAAGAACCAAATTTTTTTCAAGTTTTGTTCTTTTTCCTATTTTTTGTTCCATTCTAGATTAAAAACTTGTATGTTTCATTAGAAGTTAATCAATATCAAAGCCAATTTTAAAGCTATTTCCTACTATGAAATCTTAGATAGTTGATTGTTTGTTCCTATCAGACAAGACTGTGTATTGTGTCATTTAAGGGTGCATACTGACACTATCTGATGGAAAATAATCCCCCCTCTTTTTAAGATACCGTATCATTCTATGCCTAGCTATGAAGTAATCTGGAAAAGTATGGAATGGTTTTCTCTAGTTTGGTTATTTCTTGAGGCATCCCTAGATAATACATTGGAGAAATTTTACCTTTTCAGTAACTTGGTATACTTTATTTTAGAATAGATGTTTAAATTTTAGAAAATGTTTGAAAAAGAGATGAATGCATGGTTTTTTATTGTAAATATTTTGACTCCATGATATTATTGAGTGTTTAAAGCTAAATCTACTTGGATTAATGCAAGTTATTTGAATTTCATGAAATGTTATTGCAAATTTGTCGATTTCATGAAGTTATTAAATGACCGGACCAAGATCATCTTTTTCTTATCTTTATGATTCCTTTGAGAACCTGGGGAAAAAAAACCATTTACCCCTCGTGATTAACAACATTATCACAATGAACCTTGATGTGAACCTAGTATGGTCAAGACCTGACATAAATGAGCCTTGGGATTAAGTTGAGTTAGCATAAGATTTAGTTTGTCTCAATGCAATCTTTCAAGTAAAGATCAGTTCCCACAGTGTGTCTATGAGGATTTATCTACATAGTTGGTGTGCAACTAACATCTTCATCAATAGGAATTGGTTCTAGAAGGAGGGCCTTAGTAGTTCTTTTGGTTTCATTAGGAGAGAATTTGGAGTCTCATAGAGTCACCTTGTCTTGGTCTAGCAATCCTCATGTGACATTAGTCAAACCTAGTGGTAGAGCATCATCTAGACCCCAAAGGTCTAGAAGCGCAAGTGCAATATCATAAAATCTGACTATTTTTATATCACCCTTTCCTATAGTGATGGATTTCAATGTGTGGGAATCGACGCAGCCCATCAATTCATTCATCGCCCTCACCGGCGCACCGCACCTGCCAATGCCCACCTCGTCGCGCCTGAACAACACTAGTTTATCCTGCCTTTCTATATCATTAGCTCGCTAAAATTAAAAGGTTTGATGGTGAACCTATAACTACTTTTAATGACATGTTTCAAAAGGCTTATTATAGGTAACAAGTACCCTATGTAGTGGATAATTTTTCTACCATTGATGTTTATGACAAGGAAGTAGATCCTTAAACTGATGTTTGTGAAACATAGGGAATATCTTCCTACTACTTTACCCAAAGCCTATGCGGAAGTCATAAGTGTAAATATAGAAATGAAACACCTTGGAAGCAGATTGTCTGTACATAGCATAAATGGATTGAATAAGTACCCTATTCTCAGTGTGAACGGAGTTGCATTAAATCATCCAATGACTCCTAATTATTTTCCTTTAGTGGTCTAGAATGGGACATTTCCTCAAAACAGTTTCTTCCAACCACAAAATAGTCAAGCTTTAGTCCCACACCCTCGTCCAGCTATCATAGAGCTACATCCCAATGGAAATTCTTTCTTCTCATAGACTCAAGAGAGTCACAGAGTCAAAAATTTAGAAGATAAAGAAGAAATTAAATATTACATAGCTCAACTTAAAATATTAACCACAAAGGTTATGTAATTAAGGAATCATAATTTTTACTCTTAGAGTAATAATAAAAATTCACAAAGTCAAGAATATAATGCTCCTAGACCACCTAGACCTTGGAACACAAGATTGAATAATGGAGGAGTATTCACACCTATAGATAATGCTAATCCCTCTGATGATATAACTATACCAAAGGTGAATTTAGTTGACCTTTTGATGAACAATTGGTGTCAAATCCACAACACAAATGCTCATTCTAAAGTGGATTGTTCGTAGTTTAAAACTGTGTCAGATATTTTTTTGACCGCTACACACAATAATAACCAATGTGACTCTCACCCACCCCAAGGTAATGAATTATTTTCGGTAGGATATGATTGTGCTTTAGTTCTTGAAACTTATGAATTCTTTGAGTCACTTTTTTTTGTCATGAGTCATACTTATGAACAAGAAGGAGATAGCTCATCCATGACTTTAGAAATGTACATGTTTCCTTATCAAGATGAAAATGAACCTCTAGATGAAGCTGATGTAATTCATGTTTTCCAACAATATCCGAAAGGACATAAACCTAAGAAATAAAAAAAATGGTGGAAATAGATTCAAATTGACCATGTCAATCCTTTCTAACAACTTTAATACTCCACCAAATGATAAATCAAGAAACACTCCATGGTTACCTAAGGTAACCCCTCAATATAAATCATTGAATGTTTCATGAAGTAGAAAAGTAGAGCCCGTCGATCAAAAATATTTGACTAATTATTTGGTGGAAGAAATTAAAAAGGTGAAAATCAACCTCTCTTTATCTGAATTACTCAAAACACTTGTGATTAGGAAATCTTTCTTGAATACCTTAGAAGATTTTCCAAAATAAAGCATTCCTAGTAAAGAAGTGCAGGCGAAGGATAACTCCATTAAGGAAAAAGACAAAAAAATAGTTTCTATGGCGGACGCACGAATAGCTTTTTACAAAGGAAAGATAGAATCCCCACCATTTTTTCTCACATTGAGAATATTTGATAAAAATATCCATAATTGTAGGGTAGATTCTGGAGCATCTACTAACATGATGCCTTTGTCTATATGTCAAACTCTAGGTTTAACTCCAGAAAATTCTCTAAAGAAAGTTACTCAACTTGAAAAAATTGAAGTAAACGTAGTTAGAGATTTAACCAATATTCATATGCAATTAGCATCAGATCCTTGGAATCAATATTATATTAATATTCAGGTTGTTGAGATACATGATACTTATGGGATGTTATTAAGTAGGGATTGGTCAAAGACTTTGAAAGGATACATGGCCATAAACTTCCCACATATGTGGTTACCATGGAATGGAGTCCCTAACAAAATTAGGATTGAGAAAGAGCCATGTATAAAACACATGATCACCAATTATAATAAGAAAAATGAAGTTCTATATATAGATGTAGAACTAGGAGTTTATGGAATTTGAAGTTCCAGAGTTAAAATTGAAGAATTTTTTATGTGAAATGCTGAAAAGCATAATCAGATAACTCCTAGAACAAACATGTTTGTTGAATTAGTTTATGATTCTCCCGAAGGAGAAGATGGTCATTTAGATAAATTTCAAAAGAATATTACTAAAGAAGCTTGAAAGAGCAGGAAAATTAAAGAATCGATAAAAATTTGGTTGTTTTAGGTTTGGTGTAGGTTACAAAATTTCACATTTAGGACAGTTGCATGATGTGCTTAGAAATTTTTCACATAATTGATAGTCAGTGTTTCCTAGAAAATATTATTCTTAATAGGTTTGGGCCTAAAATACTTGAAGATTCAACACAGGCAAGATAGACTGAAAGTATCAATTTGTCAGCTCTTAAGAATGCTAAGCACAAATCTATTAAGGATCAAACTTGGACCCTTAAAATTTGATGGATCAAAATCCAAAGAGGGAATTGGAGTTAGGGTTTAACTCATTAGTCCCTAAGGTAAGTCTTTCATTGTCGCTTATCGGTTATAATTCCAGTGTACTAATAATGTTGCAGAGTATGAAGCTCTCATTCATGATTTGATGCTCATGATCAAGAAAAAGTTTAAGGTTCTTAAGGTGGTTGGTGACTCAGAGCTAGTGGTCAAGCAAGTCAAAAAGTAATACATTTGTCATCTTATCTAGTTATCAACACCAAGTGTGGGACCTGATAAAAGAGTTTGATGCCTTTAACATTACTCATAACCCATGAAGATTTAATAAAGAGAAGATGCTCTGGATACTACTACTAGTGTTCTAGAACCTTTGGATGCTTCCAATTTGAGGAGGTTTACTTTTGAGTTAGTGAAGTTTCCCTCAGTTCTGGATAATTTTACAAATTTATAGGTGTTCGAAGATGATCAACATATATTGGAATTTATCACCAATATCGGCATCTTCGAGGCATAGATAATTGGAGAAATGGATCACCTATATAGTGAAGTTAAAGATGAAGAATTAGCTCAGGAAAAAGACAATAATATTCCAAATGGATTAATTGAGCTGGAAAGACTATTTGATGTGAATCAGATAGTTCAACAAAAGGATATGCCTAAAACTGATGGAGGAAAGTATGAATTATATAATTTGAATACTAATGAAGATCCAAAGAATGTGTTTATAGGGAAGGTATGTACTGAAGAAGAACAAAGAATATTTCTTAGGAACTCATAGATTATTGGAAATTTATAGCATGGACATATGAAGATTTGAAGAGTTATGATACCTCCATCATTACTCATACAATTCCATTAAATCTTGATGCAAAGTATTTTTGGTAGAAATAATGACATGTAAATGCACTTCTAGAGCCTTTAATTCAATAGGAAGTACAAAAGCTCCTCTCATCTTGGATATTTTTTCCCATTAGACATTCTACCTCGGTGGAAAATCTAGTACTTTTCAAAAAGAATGGAGATATATGGGTGTGTGTAGATTTTTGAAATCTTAATAAGGCATCTAAAAAATATAATTATCCCTTTCCTTTGTTGGATGAAGTATTGAAAATTATTAATGGTTCACAAATGATGTCCTTCTTGGATGAATTCTTTGGATAAAATCAAGTAATGGTTGTGAAATAAGATTGGATGAAGACCACGTTCACCACAAAGTGGGGATCTTTTGCTTACAGAAGGATGTCATTTGGATTAATAAATTCTGGAGCCACATTTAAAAGAGCTATGGATTATTCCTTCTAAGATTTGGTATGCAAGTGCATTATTATATAAATGGATGACCTCATGGTATTTTCCATGAATGGAGGATATCATGTTCGTGATCTCAGAGCAATATTGCAAAATTGTGAAACTTACGAAGTTTCACTAAATCCTAAGAAATGCATTTTTGAGGTGACTGAAGGTAAGCTACTAGGACACATTATTTCTAAAAGAGGTATTTCAATAGACCTAGATAGAGTGAGTTCCTTACTCAAGTTATAGCCCCTGGGAAGTAAGGAAGAATTAAAATCATACTTTGATAGATCAATTTCATCCAAAAATTTATCACCAGATTTGTTGAGATAGTGTAACCACTCAACTATATGTTGAAGAAAGATGCAAAGATTGAGTGGACAAGTGAAGTTAAGATTGCCTTACAAAATATAAAAGCTACAATTGTGGAAGCACTAGTGCTGGTAAGTGTGGATTACATCAAACCTTTTCATATTTACTCTTTTGCTTCCAGTCACACATGTGTAGTAGTATTGACACCAAGGGCGAGAAAAAAGAATAAAAATCAATTGCTTTCATGAGTGATCCCTTTAAAGAGGTGGAGCTCATATATATGGATATTGAAAAATAAGTATTTGCTTTGGTCAAAGCAGTGTGAAAATTTTGACAATACATTCTTAGAAGTATAGTCAAGGCTATTGTGACCCTCGATGCTCCAATAAAAATGTTACTAACGCAGATTGAGCTCAGAGAAAAGAGAGTTAAATGGGTTATGATTCTACAAGAATTTGATTTAGATATTATACCCATGAAGTTGGTTCACGGGAAAGCCTTAGTTAAATCCATTGACGAGATTGATCCACACATCTCAAGCCAACAATATACTCTAGACATAGAATACCAAGACAATTGGTATTCTAATATATGGTACTATCTAGTTAGCAACAACTACCTTGACCATATGCAAAGAAATCAAAGAAGAGCCCTAAAGATTAAATCATAGAGCTACATGATTAAAGGAGGGGTTCTACTCAAGAAAAATCATGAAGGAATTTATTTAATATGTTTGAATAAGACAGAAGTGAGTGAAGTGTTGCAACAACTATATGATAAATTTGGTACAACTCATGAAGTGCCTTTGGCTACTACATAACGCATCTTGAGAGCCGACTATTATTGGAAAAGTATTTTCAATGATACCTTTCAACACGTAAAGCATTGTTATACATGTCAAACTACTACAGATAAAGGGAGATTCAATGATCATCCATTACAGTTGGTGATGGAGATGTACCCTTTCTCACAATGGGGATTAGACTTCATCAGTACAATCAATCCTCCATCGTTCATAGGTCACAGGTTTGTGATGACTGCCATTAATTATTGTACTCAATGGATTGAAGCATGCCACATAAAGCAATGCTCCTTAGAGGTGGTAATCAAATTTTTAGAGAAAAACATTATTACCAGGTTTGGAGTACAATATGCCCTAGTATGTGATAATGACCCTACTTTTTCCTCATTGAAATTTTCTAATTGGGAATTTGAATACAATATAAAATTAAAGTTCTCATCTAACTACTATCCACAAGGAAATGGACTATCAAAATCATTGAACAAAAACCTGTTGGAGATAATTAGGATATTAATTGAAAAGAATCCTAGAGAATGGAATTCTTTATTGAAATACTCCCTTTGGGTAGATCGTACTAGGATGAAATCCACATTGGGAAGTTCTCCTTACCACTTAGTCTATGGGATAGACCCTATATTTCCTATAAACTTGAAAATACCTACTTGGAAATTTCCCTAAGAATATATTAAATTGGATAATCAAACTGAAGCTTGACTGCTGCAAGTGATGCACTTAGATGAAAAATGTTCAAGAGCTATAAATCATTTTTCTAGGCATCAATCTATGGTAAAATGGTGGTTTGAAAAATGGGCTAGATTGAAAGCCTTTAGAATATTTGATTTAGTCCTGTATTGGGACAAATCCCATGAAAGTAAGGGTGAGCATGGTAAGTTTGACAAGTTATGGACTGGCCCTTACCAGGTATCTGAAATTTTAGGTGACAACACTTATAGGCTTAAGAATTTAATCAGAGAGGATGTTCCATTGCATGTCAATGGAAAATTACCGAAGCATTACTTTCAAGCTTAGTGTTGGTTGCTTGTTCTCATGCGGGTTTGTAAATAGTTTTTTTTTTGTAATTAGTTTCCTTTTGTAAATAGTTTTGTTTTTTTTTGTTGGGTGTTTTTTTTTTAGTGCTTTCTTTTGTTTTGTTTTCTTTATGGGGTTTTGCATTGTTGAGATATACAGTAATTAGAAACCTTTGAAGGTGGTTGGAATAATAGAATGTCAATTTTGAAATGTGATTTATGCTTTGATTGAAAATATTCCTTTAATTATAGATGATTGGAGAATTTTTTGATTCCTTTTACTTCAATTCACATAAATCATTCAATTGATAATGAGCTATAAATTCCCATGCTCTAATCATTCTACTGAATTTTGTTAGTGTAATTAAATTAATTATTACACTAGCATAAGTTAACTTAGGTCATTTAGTCCTAGGTTAGATTTTAATAAATCATTTACTAATGGGGTAATGTCCCCTTCCTTGTTTGTAGGGATGAGATTCCTTCTAGAAGATGAGTTGTCCTTCTAGAACTTATCTCAACATTTAATAATTTCCTAGATAGGGTTCACATGTTGCCACATGTTAGATCATGACACATGGCAACATCTCATGCATCTTAGGTTTTCTTTTTTCCCTATATAATTAGGCATCTTGTTCATTTGTATCATATCAATCAAATATCAATCTATGATCTAATGTTGTAGATCAATAGAAAACTCTCTTTGTAGCCCTTAGTTGCAACACTTTCTGTGTGGTGTAATTTCTCCTTGCAAGATCCTTTGAAGTGTGTGTAGCTTCATTGAATGATTCAACATCCATTATTTCAACATGATATCAGAGCATGTTGAATTCTAACATGGTATCAAAGCCATCCCATTGAGAGTTCATCACAGGATCAAGAAAGTTGGGCTAGAGAGATTCTTGCAGGCTTGAAGGTTTCCATTGAAGGCTACTTGATTCCACCCGAGGACCAAGCTAATTTCTGAAGCAAATAGAGTCAGATCTGAGCTCGCCATTGTCTTCAGAAGGCCTCGAAACCCGAGGATCGCCTGTCCAATCATCAAAATTGGATACATCAACCCGAGATCCATCAGAGGTATTTTGGTTTGCAAAATCAACTGGTATGATCCATACAAATTTGCAGTAAAAAAAATCATCCCTCTCAATTGTCCTTTGAGGCAAAAATTTTTTAGTTGTAGGCACTTTTTTTTTCAAAAAAAATCAGGGCTATATATCTATCATCTTGGCAAAAAAAATATTTGGCATTTTTTCTATAGTTTCAGAAAAATAAATTGAGCGACTGCATTTTATATCTTGGTCAGCATCCATCATCGACATTTATCAAGGGTTGATTTTTTTAAATCATCGGCATATAATATTATCCCATCAACACATTTTTAACCTACAGATTTTTTCTTGTCGGCATATTGAAAAGTTTTGATTTTTAATTGCTAAATAGAAATATTAAAAATCAAGTATATGGTTTTCTTTTGTTAGCTTGTTCAATTCAAAATCTATAGTTGTTTTTTTGGTTTTGTCAGTGCCTTAATTTTTTTGGAGAGGAAGTACTTTGGTTGGCCAAATTGGGGGGCTCGTCCCATCACCTGCTTCCACCATCAGCCTGTGCTCTCTCCTACCACCAACATTTGTTGCTCGTGTATCATCACCAGGCATATTCTCTCGGCCACTATTTCACTATTTTTTTGCACCGACGTTTGTGTTTTTTTCCGGGTTCAACACTGCTCTGCCCACGGTCTTGTCCGTGACCTAGGGCTTTGCCATCTAGTGAGTAGCACAAGTCTTTCAAAGGAGCTCTGCCTGGTCCTATAGCTTTGTCGCTACTCCCAGGAGGGGAGCCTTTTTTTTTGCCATTTTTCCCATGTCGGTCATATCAAGAATCAGGTGCTAGCACTCGAGGGGCTTGAATTTTTCCCCTAGTTAGCCTGCCAAGTGCCTAATCTAGACATTATTTTCATTTTATCATAACTTTTAACCAGGGTATCAAAAATTGACAAATGAGATACCTTTGGAAAGGTAATTCTAAGCACTTTCCAGTGGTGACATCAGTTCTGTCAAATTTTTCTTGTAGAAACTTCTACAACCAACTGAAGATAAAAACCTAATCTGGACATAAAGGATCATATCTTCGCAACCGTTCATCGGATTTTAGTGATTCCAATGGCATCAGAAAAGATTTTTCAGATCTTTTTTCATCAGTCTAGACCCCTTGATCAGTTTCAGCTCTAGGCACTCTTGTATTGATTTTCTTTTAGTTTGGTGCATTTGAACAATTACTTGGATATCTTGAAGCTTGGGAAAAGTGTTTTTGATCTAGGTAGCATCACTTAAGTTGCACATCATCCTTGAAAGTCTCTATTTGTTGTTGAAGGTCACTTGTCTTTGTATTTTTGGAGAAAGTTCATTATGGGGCTTGCATATACTCCTTCTTTGGTTATGTTGCATAAGGGTAACTATCAACAATGGTGAGATGGGATCATACACCATCTCCAATCACTTAGTTTTTTGCCTCATCTATTTGGTATAGTTCCTCATCCAAGTGAAGATATTCATGAACTTGCTTGGAGTTGCAGCAGATACACTATATTGGAGATCATTGTTATGCAAGTTGATTGTGATGTTTTGAGTTCTATTGATCATTATGATTGTCCTCACATCTTTTGGACTAAGCTTTGGGAGATATATGGGGATTCAGATACTCCACCCTTCCCCGATGATCATGATTTATAATGTCATTCTTCATTATTACACTAGCATAAGTTAACTTAGGTCATTTAGTCCTATGTTAGATTTTAATAAATTATTTAATAATGGGGTAATGTCCCCTTGTTTGTAGGGATAAGATTCCTTCTAGAAGATGAGTTGTCCTTCTAGAACTTATCTCAACATTTAATAATTTCCTAGCTAGGGTTCACATGTTGTCACATGTTGTTAGATCATGACACATGGCAACATCTCATGCATCTTAGGTTTTCTTTTTTTCCTATATAATCAGACATCTTGTTCATTTGTATCATATCAATCAAATATCAATCTATGATCTAATGTTGTAGATCAATAGAATCTCTCTTTCCAGCCCTTAGTTACAACACTTTATGTGTGGTGTAATTTCTCTTGGCAAGATCCTTTGAAGTGTGCGTAGCTTCATTGGATGATTCAACTTCCATTATTTCAACATGATATCAGAGCATGTTGAATTCTAACAAATTTCAGATAGCAATTATTTTCATTGAGTGAAAAATCAACAGGTGACCTTTTCTACCATTATAATTCCCAACCTAATAGTAGGATTCATTGCCTGCAAGTTGAAGCAAATGAGCTTACAATGAAATATCAAATAATAAAAATGAATATCAAAAGAGAAAATTCAACTCTTTAGGCTATCAAAATATCTCTATTGGGGCTATGGAAACCTAACTGGTAGTAGAGTTATGTTTAGGGGAATTACAGAGATAAACTTGCTAGGGCTATGGATGCCTAACTGACAAAAAGGCTCTATCCAAGGTTGGCTTAAAAGGAAATTTCCAAATTATGTAGGTCAATTCAAACACTTTCTATGCTCTAATTTACTATAGTAGAATAAATCAATTACACACACGTGAGATCAGTAAAATTTAATCTTGTATGCTGGCTAAAGTAAAGATGGAATGCTAGAATGAGGGTCTAACCATTTATAATTTAAGGATTGTAGAAAGTTGAAGTATAGTTATTAAGTCCAAAATTGACCTTTTATTGTTTTGTTTGGTTTTTTTGGTTGCTAGTTACTGTGTGATCTCACAACACGCTCCATTTTTCTCTTTGGAAAAATGTGGACCCCTTTTGTCTGTCACTTTTCTTTCCCTTCCTTTGCTTTGGTGTGTTGCTTTTGGAGGAAATGGTAAAATGGAAGTTTTTCATTTAGCTTGCTTGGTCCTTGCCTAAGTTCTTGTCTTTACCGGACTTGAGGTGTTGCAAACTCTTTTCCCTATTCTTATCAATTTACTAGACCCTAGGTCTTAGATTCAATGTTATTGTGCTAAGGATATTGTATCTTCAACAAGTTTTCACTTTTTGCCCAGTTGGTATGTTAAGCCTGGTGAGTCATCACACAGATAAATAGTCCCATTGCATGCTTTCCCCTTTTCTTTGTTGCTTAGCCCAATGGTGTCTTTTCCTTTTCTTTTAACCAGAGAACGAAAACTGGAGGTTTTGTTACAAATATGTTTTAAATCAATTTGGTCCTATTTGAACCCTATTATGGGTTTCTCTTTGCACCCGGTTCTCATGAACCCAGTATTGGGTTTCTCTTTGCACCTAGTTCTCATGAACCTAGTAAGTCAAGTTCTGATTCCTGGTAACTTTTTCAAGGTCCAGTGCTAGAGTTTTCAATCCTCTTTTGATCAAAATTTTTAAGTATCCAAAGTGGCTTTGCTTATAAATCCTTTTCCTCATAAGAATTAAAGTGACACATAAGTGTGCCATGTAAGCCTTCTACACCATCTTCTTCTCTAATGGTGGGCCCTATGAAAAAACTAAGGTGTTCATGATTTGAACCCTAATCCACCATGATTGTACCTTTATTCTATAAAATTAATGTATTATAACAGGTAATTTATGAACCTGGCAAACAACACATGTACTTGGAGTTACCTTGAGCATGTAGTTACTTTCATAACACTCTACGTTATGCCATACTACTCAACTATAAGTACATTGAAGAATTAAAATCAAGATTGCCGCACACAAAGAAAGGTAAACCTCAAGAAGCTAAAGAACACAAATACCAAAGGGTTTTGGGGTCACATTCTGAAAAAAACTCGTATCACCAACAAAACCAGGTATGCTTTGAATAATTGAAATTTTTTTAGTTGTTCTATGCATGCATGTCTCAGGATAAATGACATTTCCTATGGTTTGGTAATTAAAATGTTGATTATTTTGAAGTAAATTTAACCTAACTATACACTAAAAGTTTTTTGAATTATTGAAAATTAGTGGTTAAATCTAACCCTAACTCACACACAAGGCACACATCTACTAATAATGCAGGAAACCCAGGAAAATATGAGCACTTCTAGAAGGAAGATGGATGAGGAATTTGAATATTTTGCTTCACAAGCTGCATTAGTTGGTGGGATAATTACCAAATCTCATCTAAGATGGTTTGGTGATACTAAATTCATTACACGGGTTAGACAAGAAAATGATTCTTAGTGTTCAAAGAATGTTATAACAAGTGGGTTGCATTTGGAAAGAGGGTTTCCACTAGCAATGGAGGCTCCTAAATTGGTAATGGAATGTATTAGTTAGTATGACCCAAATAAGAGGGTTGTTGAGAAAGGAGGGAGAACCTATGCAAACCTCTCTATAAAAGGAATTGTATATACATTCAGGCTCCTCACATCTCACCAGATGAATCTGTTGGATATTAAAATCCTGGCCAAAACATATCTGGGTGTAGAAGAACATAATAGAAGATCTATGAATGCAAAGTGGTGCTAGGTGGAAATTACTAAGAAAATGAAGCCAATTCCAAGGTTCATGTTTAACTAGGATGTTCAAGACATCATAAACCTATTAAGCAGGATTGCTAGACTCAGAGACACTGGCCATGGACTTTTGGACTCATAGAAAAAATAATGGAAGGCCCCATGCAAATTCATTAGGGAATTTTCATCAGTGACAAGCTGCATGAAAAGATAAAGGCGTTCTTGGAGTCTTGATGATTTTTTATGTCTTCCTATATTGTTTATTCCTACGCCTTAAGGGAAAATATTCAAGGATTGAACAAAGTTGGTACCCTGGGTAGAGAACTAGGGAATAATTTGATATACACTCATTTACCCCAGATCACCATCCATGGATACCTAGAAGATTACCAAAGGGTTAATGATGCATTCTCTATGAAGTTAGTGAGAATAATGGAAGGTGACAAAGCCAAAAGGTTATCCTTGGAAGCACAAAGTGTCATTCAGTTGGTTGGGGGTTGGTAGATTCAATTTTCCACTTTCACCTACATCAGGGTGGAAGGATTTGAAGTATACCCTTTCATTTTACCTAGGTATCTAGTGGACAAAATGCTATTATTAGAATTGGTGAGACAGATGAAGCCTTCCCATGCTCTTTTCTTAGTAGCATGCAAGAAATGTTCTATCAAATTCCCCATCAAAATTGGGAATTACAAATGTAATACAGCTAAACAAGCTGATATGTGAAAAGAAGAATTGGAGATGTATAACCTAGAGTTCTGTACACTCCAAAGAAGAAATTATGATCTAGAGGGAAACCTTGCCAAGCAAATAGGTAGCAAGTATGCTGATGTGATTTAAAATATTTTTGGCTTAATTGTGATGACGGACACCAGGTAAGGAACCGATCATATCAAAGGCTGCAATTACAATCAACAAGGATTCTAAGACTCCATGATATTCCAAAATAGTTGGATACAAATGATGGAGAGGTGTTGAATTCATTTTATAATTTAGAGAATATTTATGATGAACCTATCTAGACCCAAACTATGAAAAGGAAGAAATAGTAACCATTGAAGAAATTTCTAAGCAACTATTGACATATACTCAACACTAGAGGGTGATCCCACACAATGGGTTACACTTTTGGCCAAACTCTGACATTAAAAATTGTGGGATTTTTCACCTTTATTACTCACTTTCTTACACCTATAGCAGCTAAAATAAGGTTTCAAGATGAAACTCAAACCAGTTATTTGTTAGATATTTGTGTGTAGATTCTAATTTCAGTATTTTTTAAAAAAAATTAAAAAAATAAATTGTGAATCATTTTATGTAATTTTTAATAACTTATTTTTCCTACTAAACAACATTTTTAAAAAGTGATCTTTATTGTGTAACACAACCTTTTTATAGAAATGATACAATTCTAATTTTTAAAATACAAAATTTTCACACCAATATCTAGGGCATGGATATTTTTTCATAATTTTGTTATATATATTTTTTTAATTATTTTCCAAGTCAGCTGCACTATAATTTGATAGAGGCTATTCTCGACATGCATAACTTTTTGTATTCATTTGAATTAACTTTATTCTATTTTTGTTGGAATAAGGACATCAATACCTAGGGGTACATGTATTTTAGAATTTTTCCTCTATTTTTCTATTTTTTCGTATGTGTGAAATAAAAAACTTGATGTTCATTGAAAATCCTACATTCACAAGAAATAAAAAATAAATATAATAATCAAATTAAACATATTTAAAATTATACTTTTTAGGAAGCTTATAATAAGGGCTATAGGCTTACAAAGCATAAATTTTAAATGAATTCATTTGATCACCCAAAAGGTAAATCAAAAGTGGTTTTTTATAAGCATTTTGATAGGTGTAAAGGAGACTCCATTATAGGTATGGTTTAAAAATAGCGAGGTTCTATCCAAGGGGGATTGATCTAAGGTGGTTTGATCAACCCTCTTTAATTAAAATAGTTTAAATGGAACCTTTAAAGTCATAAATCATTGTATTTTCTAAAAATATGTGATTTTAGGAAAAAAATTAGGATGTCCCAAAAGTGTAACCCATTATTGTGGCGTAACACTAGACTGATAATTATAAGATAACATTAAGACAAGCTAGGATAAAGCTCACATACCCACTCAATATAAAGAAGAAACAAAGAGTAGAGGATGAATCCAAGTATGAGGAGATTGCTAAAAAGAAGAGAAAAGTTAGTAAAGTAGAGGCAACTGGACATGCTGAGGAGAGAACTCTTGATGCTCCAATCTAGAAAATCTCAATGAGACTAGCTAGCCAGTGTAAAGAATTTGTGGCCAATAAGGCCAAGGAGATAGTAAAGCATAAGGAAAAATTTTCTTCCATGACAAAGTTGAAAGGTCAACCTATGACATATGAAGAGGTGAGAATGAAGACACACACTCATGCTTAGACAAGATTTACATCTCAAAGGGTTGCAAAATTATTCACCTCTCCCATTTGAGTTAATATGGCTGCAATAAAAAAAAACATTGGGAAAGACTCCTGTGATTCAAGATTAGAGTTTTGAGCTAAATGATGAAAAAATCAGAGAACAATGGGAGAAGTGGATGGCCATGATGAAACAAGTTGAAGAAAAATGATCTAAGGAGAAACCCATGGTGCAACCAGTAGTGGAAGAAGTGCCAAATACATGGTTAATTCCTATAGATATTGAAGAAGAATATTTCATAAGAGGAACACTTTCCCCAAAGGAATTCTGAAACCTTGAGAATCTTGATGAAAGAAGAACAAAGGATACTGCAAGTCAAGATCCCATTGGAAATAGTATTATCGAACATACAGTTGATGACCAAATTTCATGAGAAAGTAGTAAAAATGATATTGAGCAACAAAATTTTTCTGAGAAATCAAGGGAAGACCAGGTTGAGAGTGAAAATGTAGAGCCTTCACAAACCTTGGGTGGTGAAATAAGAAATGAAGAAAACCCTAGTGTTTCAATACAAAAGGAAAGTGATGCCCCAAGGATTGATGTTGAACTCATGACTGGATAGGAGAATATAGGTCTCGAGAAGGAAGATTCAATGATTAATCAAGATAATCTAAATTCCAGGCTAGCGAGGATAGAAAATGTTCAAGTTCTGAAACATGTGATAGGTAATGTTGATGGTTCAAAATGAGGAGTTCCTAAACATGCAAATAATCAAGATCAAATAAATGTTGAACAGGTAGAATAGAATGAATAAGCACCTAATTGGTTGGTCAAGGAAATGGCTTTTCCTTTGGAGGTGGAACTAGTGCTTCTAGATCTTGGAAGTTTAATCCAAGAAGTGGAAACCCCTAAACCTAGATGTAGAGAAAACACCAGACATGTTATCAAGAAGAATGCATATGGAGGGAGAACACTCCATATATTCACTCCAGTGGGAGATAAAAGTAAGCATGAGATGACACCTAGGGATTATAGGGTAACCACCATTAATGTCAGACATTCATCCATATATTCACTCCATATGGAGGGAGAACACTCCATATATTCACTCCAGTGGGAGATAAAATTAAGAATGAGATGACACCTAGGGATTATAGGGTAACCACCATTAAAAGTAAGAATGGATGGAGTACTTAGTGAGGAAAGGAGAAGAGTTAATCATAGATGCAATTAGAAAATATAAGGAGGCATACCATTGGTGTGAAAATTCTAAGAAACTAGGAGAATTTAGGTCTTTTCAAGAAGATACTGATGCAAAGAGGTGAAATTTAAAAGCTCTTATTCAAAAAAATTTATGAGATTTGGTAAGTGAGAAGATAACCAAAAAACATGAGGTTTTGATTTTTAAAAAGTGGAAGAAAAAAGTGAATTAGGAGAGTGACACTTTGATACAATGTGTAGAAGCATTTGAAAGGGTCACTGAAAGATGTGAGAAATTGATTGACAAAGATAGAGATTTTAATGAAATGTTGGCACAACAAAATTGTGACCCTTGGACCTTATGGCAGGGTGATAAGGAGGTAAAATCCTTCAAGGAGTGGTTTGAAAGAGAAAATAAGGACCCTGTTCATTCGTTAAATTGGGAAGTTATTGATGAGATTATAAAGTGTAGAAATGCCATGGTCAAATATGAAACAAAGAAAGTGTAGAGGAATGAAAATATCATTCAAATATCAGAAGATTATACTAGGCTTAAGTATAGGTGGAAGGTGATTCAAGGAGTTCCAAAGGGACATATGCATCAAGTATTTTTTTTTTTCGGGATTATCAACAGAAGAAAGTTGAAGACGAGTCTTCAAACTCAACGGTTAATGGAGAAGGATAGATAACCAAACACCAGATGCTAAAGGCTTAGTACATTGATAGGGTTTTGAAATGAATTATATAGGTTTGTTCCTGGTCTTGATGAAGGTGGCTCATTCCAAAGTATCAATAATATCAATGGTATTTCTTTATGCATAGTGCTTGCAAACTAGAGCTTGGAGTTGAAGATTGTTGCTGATGAAGAAGTCAAAGTTTTGAATTTTCTTAGAATATTCTTATGACAATTGTCACTTGCCACATGCTTCATTTCAATTTTATTTTTCATGATTGTCTTTGATGGACCTAAGTTCAAAATTTTTGGGGCCTTGTCTATAAAAGGTCATTTATTGCTTTTTTTTTATTTTAAGTTTAGAGTTTTTGGATGTCGGAGAACCAAAACTTTTTCAAGTTTTTTTCTTTTTGCTATTTTCTGTTCCATTCTAGATTAAAAACTTGTATGTTTTTTTGGTGGTTTTTAAAGAACCAAGAAGATCCCACCAAGTATCTATAAATTTTCTAGATTCAATTCTTGAATACTTAGGAGATGATTGGCCAATGAATAATATAAAGCTATAATGCTTCTTCTCTTGCACTTTGGGATCTACAAAACCCAGGAGGGTGATCCAACAATGTCTATCCTACAATTCTTCTAGACAATTATTTCACACATTTTATAACAAAGTAGATGCATTCCCATAAGAAGCTAAGTAGATGAAATCCTTCAAGAAATTGGCAATTCCTTAAAAGAATTAAACACATAAAGCCAAGAATACCATACAACACTAAACTTCAACAAAGGTAAATAAATTAAGAGTTTATTTATGAAATATGTTCTCAAATTGAAATACTAGAACCATAAGAAATGCATTTAACACCTAGGATTAGTGTCATATCTATGGGCAAGGAGTCAAAACATAGTAAATTGAACTATAAGGTCACTTTAATCCCAAATAGCCATGATCATTGTGAAATTGCATTACAATTCACATATCAATACTCAGACTCTATGACTACTTATTAGATCCACTCAATATGTATATGAATTTATGTTTTAATCAAAACATTTTAATTGATTCATTAAATCAAAGAAAAAATCAAAACATACATCAAAGTAAAATGGCCATGAAGATTAATGAAATGACCATTGATCGAATTTTCAGTAATAATTCACATACACCATTAAAGATGGAGAGACAGTAGACTCAAAAGATCTTCATTATTATTCAAACATGCTTGGAAACCATATAATTGACAAAATTCACTTGCTAGACTCAAAACTTAAGATAAATACTTCAAATGTATTCTCTTTGTGTTTTCAATTTGCATATTCGGCTCCAAAATTCAACAAAAGACCTGTACCAATGGCCTTGAATTCCCTTTTATAAGAACAAGGGAGAAAAATAAGCTTCAGTCCGAAAAGTACACTTGTCCTATTTTCATTTGACCACTATAACACATATTCCATTTACAGTAATATTTGCACTCTCGAAGGGAGGGAAACATGTATATGAAAAAAGTTATTCCCATTTGTTGGAGAAATATGATTGCCTTCCAAAGGAACTTTCACGTGTTATAACAAATTTATAACTTCTTCAACAACCAAAAGTTAACCACACCCATTCCAAGTTAGCAAAGATTGAAAAAGCACAAAAATCATTTGAAAGAAAGTGATTAATTCATCCAAATCATCACTTGTGTCATCAAGATTTCTGATAAGAAGAGAACAATATTCTGCAATACCTCAACTAAAGCCTAATCTGCACTATTTCCAAGCTATGTATTGTTTCTCTTATATCCATTATTCACCACATTCCTAATCATCCATACATAAAAAATTACTCAATAAAATTTTCCAACCAGGAATTAAATTCATCATCAGTGGGCCACTTTGTACTAATAGAGTTTTCACGTTTGTGCTATGCTAAGTGAACCTAGCATCAATTAGTACTTTGGCTTCTCTAATAAATGCATCCATTCTCATATCCACTCCTGTCATGTTGTCAATGTGGGAATTCAACATGGAGTAATCCACTTCATTCAACATATCTTTAGCCTGAGGTAACCATTCCTCCAATTCATGCTTCCACTTGGAAAAATCCATCAACTCACCCTTATCATCAACTATTTTTAGAAGACCATGCTCTTTCATATCCCTAAACATTTTCAATTTGTTGTCAAGTTGCATCCCTAGCTTCCCATGGAAATTTGTTATCTCATTGATCATATCAATGGCCTCCAGTATCTCAGGGATGTGAGTAGGGGCCTCAATATAGTCATTCACTTTAGACATCTCTTTCAAGTTTACCACTCTAGTGCTCCATTGACTCCATTCAATTTGAAAAACCCTCTGAACTTGAAGATATTTAATATTGGCCTCATGGATATTCTTGTAAGCAGCCCATACATCCTTAGATTTATTGACCAATTTGGTCACTCTATGTTTCAACACATCTTCAAAAATGGCACTAGCCACTTTGACTATATCCAATTTGGCCTTCTAGGTATTTTCCTCTTCTGATTTTAGATCTCGATTCAAATCTTGAATTTTGAGGGACAAGGTCTCTTTGTCTTGTGTGGATAAATCTGAAGTAGAACTGGTTGGGGATGGTAAATCTCTTTGTGAAGTAGCCAATATCTTATTATTCTCATCCATTCAATTATTATATCTGTCGGGAAACTTCCTGTAGTTGGCCTTTGTAATCTAGGTAGTGTCTACAGTGAACATTGTAGTGTGCATTGTTAGTTGTGCAGCCGCAATAATTGTCATCTCTATTGCTCTCTTGACAATTACTGCTCCAATCTCCTTTTCTACTGATTACATGACATTAGGATTTCCTGTGTTGGGATCCATAGAACAAACAACTAGTGTATGCAATTTGTTACTAAAACCTGAACCAAATATTTTATTGTCAAAAGCCTCCTCATAAACAAAGGTTTTAGGGTCCTTCCTAACTGCATCTAATGCAATGGTAGATGACATGTCACATCTAGGTAACAAAAGAGCACCACTTCCTTTCACCAATGCCCTTGCCTCTTCTAATGATATGCTAGCTAATTCTTGTTTTATTTCATCCTCCTCTTCTTTCCCAACTTCTTCCTACAAGGGCCTACTTTCTTCCTCACTTCTTCAATCCTTCTTTTAATACTAGAACTTCTTACATGGATGACAAACTCCATGAATTCCTTGGACTTGATAAAAGCATCATCACACGTAAATTCAACACAGGCTTTTATTTTGACATCATCATCCTCAGCCTCATTGTATACCCACTTTACAACCTTGCAAGGGGGAACCACAATATTCAATGCATCATCTCCTTCTTCAGGGAAATATTGATCTACTTCCTACTCCATTGGGACATGCTCACCAGATTCCTCTAGGACTTGAGCCTCACCAATTTGCTCATTTTCAGAGTAAGTGACTAATGGGACTACAACAGGTTGTCCACTAGTCTTACTTGATTGTACATGGATGCATGTAGTGGAAGATTGAGCCGGATGGCTATTTATCTGAGCATCAAGGTTTTCCTATGCATAAAAAGGGTTATCATTTATTATCTTGTCCTCTATTGCACATATCTTTCTCCATGCATGCTTTCTTGCATTGAATTCTTCATCAGTGGATAAATTCCTTATTACATCCTCCTAGAAATAGAACTGATGACGTTTTCCTCCCAATCCCTTGGCTTTTATTTGAGACAAGATCACGCCTTCAGGATCACTGAACCTACTAATTTCTTAATTTAGCCTGTAGTTATTTTGAAGAGAACCAAACCTCTTAATACCCTCCTTTGAGATACAACTGAAGTATGCAAAATTTATGTTAGGGTTCACAAGAGAATATTTTCTTTGACCCCTAAAATATTCCCTATCCATGGCATCCATATGCCACATTACTTTCATAAAATCTTGTATGTCTAACACATAGATGGGCAAATTTTGAGGTGGGACTAGGGTTCCATAAACCTTGAATGTAGTATAATTGGTATGAAGATACCAATTTTCCCAATTGAATTTTTGTTTGGTGTCTTGTTCATATTCTAATGTCCTTAGCATCTCCTTGACACCTTGTGAAATTCTCTTCATAGGCTTCAAACCTGGTGCAGGAGCACCCAAGCTCTTCAAGGAACTCTTCAGGAGACAGGAGAATGCAAGGGTCTTGAAGACTTATCAATCACCTCAAAGCATCAATTATGATATCTTGGAGCCTATAATGGTCTTTGGAATGGGTGAACACATTAAAGAGGTCAAAATTCCTAAGGGTCCTAATAAGGATCCTAGGACCAAATTGCAATATAAAGGGAACAATCATGTTCTAGGAGATTAGGTAGGTTTATAATTCTTTAATGGTGTTAAATAAGGTTGAAAAATAATAATGTAATGGTTTTTAATGTTTCTAGTTAGTGGGAAATAATAAAATGTAAGTTTGGAAATTCAAATTTTTGAATTCCAACATTGGGCGGGAAAGTACTTTTTTGAGTTTTAATCACTATTATGCAACTTAATCAATCCCAAACGGTTGGATCAGTTGGGGAAAGGATATACAAAGAAAAAATAATCATTTGTACGGAGGTTGGACGTTGGGAGCAAGCATTGTACGAACTGTTTTTTGGAAATAGTTTAAAAACATAGTTTTTGGCACTTTTACGGTGTTTTTTTGTTAAATACTTGGTCTCTATTGAATCTATGTCAAATAGGATGCTTTATTAGTTTTTGTTTACATATTTTAACACCATTTAAGGCTCTGAAAGCAGTGATAATTAATTTATTTGCATTTTATATTGACTGTCCTAAAAAAGAACACAAAATGTACACTAGTTTGAGGGTTTTTCATGGATAAATGATCCATTTCATGGGAGTTTATGATTGTATCTTGTGAAATGGATCATATTTAACATGTACCACACTGGACTAACAATATAATGTGCAGGAGAGATGAATACTATGGTGTACACCAAGATTTGACTATGAAAAGTGCTTGAAGATGGAGGCTAGGGTATAGCAGCAGAAGATCTGCCTTAATGAGGGGCATGTTTTTGAGTTGGGATAGAATAAATATTTTTTCCTAATGGTTTAGAGTCAATGAGAAAGTTATGGAAGCGATTGGAAGGTTAGTTTTCAAGAAGCCCTAGTTTTGAGGCAAGTTATGAGGGTTTGTGTTTGAGCATGTTAGGGGTGTCATAAAGGTCTAAAAACTTGGAATCTTTGGTTTTGAGTCATTTTAGGAGACTAATGAAAGTTTCATGGTCAGGGGTTGAGTTTAAAGAGGGGTTGCTTTGAAAAAGTGGACTAATTAGGCCTAAATTTGAGGAAACAACAGATTTTTGATTGGTGTGCTCCAAAACAAGTGCCATCAAGAATCTAGTATATTATGTATCATCACAAACCACATCTATTTCAATCATTATTTTGGAAGGCCCCCGGTCTGGATGCCCGCACCTCCGCCAGAAATCTGGCCAGGCCAGCATTCACTGCTTGGAAAATCTGTTTCTGCGTCCGCCGGCCTCAAACCCATCCTCAACCCCAAGAGCTTCCGGGCCGGCCTAAATCCAAGGGCTTAAATGGAAACAAAGCCTGGGCAATAATGGGAGGCTCATTCCTCGTGGTGCCCTGGAAGGCCGAGATCGGGCACCGGCCAGCCCCGGAAACTTAAAGCCATTCCCCGACCCTCTCGTGACAAAACCCAAATCAGTTTCTAATAAGAATTTGAAAACATTGCAGAACATGCTATAATTAGAGTCTAGACAATGCACATCCCAAATGTGTGTCCACATTTGCACTAGAAATTTATTATCCATATCAAATTCTCTCAATTTTCTATAATTTCTCATCACCTTCTTACTCTTCCATAGTAATAAATGCATCAATAGAGAATAATTCCTATAGGATAGTGGATGAGTGGCATCATTCAACATCACCAGGTCCTCATGCAAGTGTTCAACAATGTAAGTAGCATAATGCCAAACCCTATTTTGATACTTGTCCCGAATGTCAATTGCCAAAGTCATGAGGGAAATATTCATCTTAATATCATACTCTTTATGAAAAACTTGGAATATTGCATAATAGGTATTCTTGAAGTAGTCTTCAAAGTGAACACAATCAAATGGTTCCACCTCAGAAGAAATAAAAGGAACAAATTTTTTCTTCAAGTCACACCTCCTATGAATTAGAAATGCACCCTTTCTATACCAAATTTTATTCTTCTCATACTCATTGTACAACTTGTGAAGATTAATGGGTTCATAGGCAGATGGATTCAACTAAAAAGGCTCCATTATCTAGCTCACATAAATCTCTAGTATTGGAAAGAAATCAAGGAACCTTTTGATTATTTTGTCATTTGGATCCTAACACCTGGCCAATCCTAACATCAAATCTACCTCCACAAACACATTTGGGCACACAAATTTTCCTATGTCACATGCCCATATATTGCAAGCAGGATGATTGGCCTCTCTTTATTTGAAAGCATAGTAAAAAAAATCCCAACCACTTTGTGGCACTGCAATATCACAAATCCTAGAAGCAACATCCTGAAAATGAGTAGTTAGGATGCCCTCACCAAATTTTCTCTTTCCTACCTTCTTCTTTATTTCTTGATCTTGGTCTTGAGGGGGTTCCTCCATAAACCTAGGAAAATCCTTCTTAACAATCGTTTGCTTCTTGGGTGTGATTTCTTCATCGGGCTAGGGTTGGTCACTTTGAGGTTTAAGTTTGTTAACCTATTTCTAAGCGATTTTTCTTTTAGTTTTAGCTCTAGAACCACTAGGTTCACTCATTATTACTCTACAGTAAAACCAAGGTTTTCAACATTATCAAAAATTACAACCTAAGCATCTTAAAAGTACAAGGTTCAAAACAAAAGTAACAATTTTATCCTTGTTACGTCAAACCCTGTGAGTAACAACTTCAATTCCCTCTTAACAGATGAAAATAATAGTTCTAAACATAACACTAGCCATCTATACCATTTCCCAAATTACCTAATACACGAACTAGCTCAGGGGTCAAGAGACTACTTACTTGGGAGAAAACTAGTTATTCTTCATAATTCACCATATCCAGAACCTTTTTGTTGTCGCTTTTGTGCTCAATGAGTTCCTATGCTCGTGTTGACTACAATTGCAAAATAAAATACTGGACAATCTCCTTAATAACCTAGCATTGAAGTGAATTCACCATTAATGGTTGATGGATTGTCCACGTGAGTGAACTGACAAATATTCGTTCAAGTTTAAATCCAAACCATTGATCCTATAGATTTAAAACATAATCAATGATCCTCCTTTACCATCACCCATACCTTTTACAATGATGCTTTAAAGCAATGAGGAAGTCCTGAGAGTTTTCCATGTAGACACCCACTAGTCCATGGGACACCACAAACTCTATCTCTCCTCATAGAAAAGAGTTTGAAATGATTGAATGTTTCATCAAGGGGAGCTTCTTGGCAATGCATCCAAACAACCCAAACCATCACATATCACCATAAGGATCTAAAAGTTGAAGATGTCTTTGGCGATGGGATGAAATTCAGACACACGTCTATCATACTGCTTTCCTTTCATTTACTCCCATCACTCATCACTGGAACTAGGAAAGATCTTGAAACATTTCAGTGATGGTGTGATACAAAATACCACAACACTCATCACTTGTTGTAGAAGTGAGATCGAAGGTTTGAAGAACTTCAACGACAGGCAATGTAAAGGGAAATCATATCTCATCACGTGTCGCTGAAATGAACTCACCATCAAAGATAACTTCAGCGATGTGTGATCACTTAAGTGAAGGAAAATTTCCATGTACAAATAAGATGTTTTGAAAGGGGGCCATGCAAGGTCAATGAAACTTAGACCCTTAGGAGTAATGACTTGAAACATAAGTCTTTCACCATGGAATATTTTCCACCCAACTATAGGAGAAATTAAAGTAATGGACTAAAGAAGGGTAACCGATGAACCAAAACCAAGGGGTTGCTAAAATTGTGATTCATATGGCTCAAGTTGTAACTTGGATAACTGGTAACTAGGTGGGATAGTTCAATAGAGGATTAGAAAACTCATAATTTATGACTGTGTGAACTTTGAAAAGAGGGCTTTTAACCTAAACCCTAAACCCTACCCATGGACACAAAAGCTCAAGACCAAGACAAGGAAATATTCAACTTAAATTTTCAAAAAAAATCAATAGCTCTACCAGTGGTTCATGCTCAGGGACGCATACCCCTAGTGGGTATGGTGAGAATCTAAATCTCAGGGTGAAGTAGATCAACACAAAGAGGAAAAAAAGACCTAGGAGCTTGTTCGAACAAGGCAAGTAGATGCAACTGAAAGAAAACACACCAAACCTATGTGCATTAATTAAGAAGGTATACAATGTACATGGAAGATAACCTATTTCAAGAGAAATAGGATTTCAAGAACTGTCCATGTATTGGCAATTCTAGAATTTCACTTGTCAAGGATTGCAAGAAATATGAGTCATCTCTATGTGTATCTACAATCAAATATGGCCCAAGCTACAAAGGATCAAAATTCCTTTCAATGGCCTTCTTATCATATAGGTGTTTGACTTGAAGCTATAGCCTCTCATTTCTTTTATGAGCTTCTCTTCTAGTTTCATCTAGCTCAACTAGCTCCTCCATTCTATGTTGCATCTTGTCACATATGTTAGTATCATACTCTTGAATGAAATTGTACATCTTTAACAAGTTTTTATGAGGTATCCTTTGCTTCTATCCCATATACAAGGTTAAATGGTGATTTCCCAATGACCTTCTTGACTGTAGTTCTATCTTCCCATAATGTAAGCTACAATTTTGAATCCCATGCTTTCTTGTTCTTCTCAATCATCCATTTGATGATCTTCATCAAACTCTTGTTGTTGGATTCTATTTTTCCATTCCCTTGAGGGTGATAGGGAGATGAATAGGAGATACATATACCATGTTTACTGCAAAATTCTGTAAATTCCTTGGATCTAAAGCACATGACATTTTCAGAAATGATTCTTTCTAGGACTCTGAATCTAATTGATATATTATTCATCAAGAAATCAATTAATACTTTGCTTGTTGATTTCCTTGTGGGAATTACTTCTACCCACTTTTTAAAGTAATTTGTTGCAACAAGGATCTAGGAGTTTCCCCCACTCGACTTCTCTGACATTTCACCAATAAAATCAATGCCCCATTGTTGAAAAAGAGCCTGAACTGAGATTGGTCTAAGGTGCAGATTACCTAAGAACTTTAATTTACCAATGAACCTCTAGCATGCATCACATTTCTTAACAAACCTATGAGCATTTTAAAACATACTTGGCCACCATAATCTTGATCTCAATATTTTGTGAGTAGTTATTTTTTCCATATAGTGACCTCCACATGCTCTTATGTGCATTTCAATTTAAAGTTCTTCTACCCAATCTCCATCCACACATCTACGTAACACACCTTCTGGGATTCTCCACCAGAGTTCACCATCAATAATGATATATTTGATAGCTTGTAGGTTGAGATTTCTTCTCTCATTATTGGGAATTCCTTTAGGACACTGCATAGTCTACAAGTATTCCACAATTCTTCTGTACCGTCCACAAGTTTGCATGTCACATATGGGTGCAACATTTTCATGTTCAACTTGATTTATCTGATTTTCTTCTAAATCGGTCTCAACCATCAACTTAGCCAAACCTTGACCTCTTACCAACTTTATAATCTAGATATCAATATTGAACTCTTAGATCTTATTGATCCATCTGCATCTTCTCCCTATGGTCTCTTGTTGAGTAAAGATATCTTTAATTGTTGCACTTGGAACATATGCTACAATAGTTGCTCCCATAAAATATGTCCAAAATTTCTTTACAGCCTTAACCAAAGCATGGGCTTGCTTCTTTGTGGCATCATATTTAAGCTTAGTAGCCTGCAGGGACTTGATGAAGAAAGTAGTAGGCTGCTCAAAGCCTTCATCATTCTTCTGTAATAACACCCCTGCTACAGTGTGGAAAGAAGAAAAGGTGAACAATTGAAATGGCTTATAATAATTAGGGGACTTGAGTACAGGTGCCTCTTTGATGGCATCTTTTATGGCTTGAAAAGCTTTGGCAGGTTCTTTAGTCCATGATACCTTTTCTCCTTTCTTTAGTATTTTAGAGATAGGCCTAACAATTTCAGTAAAGTTAGTAAAAAATATTCTCACAAAATTAATTTTCCCAAAGAAAGATTGGATGCCCTTCACATTTCTAAGTGGTGGGATCTTTTCTATTGCTATTACATGTTTAGGGTCAATCCTAACCCCATATTTTGAGACAATATGCCCTAGAAACTTACCTTCCTTTACCCCAAAAAAACATTTCTTGGAATTCAAGGAAATCCCATATTCCAAAGCTCTAACAAATATCTTCTCCAAGTGAGAGCAATGGTATTCTTCCTTCTTGTTGTGTGTAGTCAATTCATCCTGATATATAGCTAAAAAAAGATCAATAAAATCAGCAAAAGCCACATCCATGGCTCTTTGAAATGTTGCACCAACATTAGTTAGGCCAAATGGAATTCTCACATACACATAGGTTCCCCATGGTGTAGTGAATGTATTCTTCTATTGTTCAGATTATTTCACCATGACTTGGTTATAGCCTAAGAACCCATCCATCATTGAGAGCAATTCACAACCCATCACCTTTTGTAACATAGTCTCCATATTAGGCAGAGGGTAATTGTCCTTCAAGGATGCTACATTTATATTTCTGAAATCTACACAAAGCCTTAGGTCACCATTCTTTTTCCTGACTAGAACCAAGTTGGAAACCTATGAAGAGTGCCTGATAGGCTTAATAATCCCAACATCCCTTAACTTTGTGAGTTCTTCTTGGATTTTTAGTTGCAATGTGGAATTTATTAGACTTTTCTTTTTCCTAAAAGGTTTTACATTAGGCTTCAAAGGCATCTCATGTTGAAATAGATCTTCCCTGTAAGCCTTCAGGTCATCGTATGACCAAGAAAACACATCTCTATACTTCCTTAACAAGGAAATCAACATGGTTCTAACATGAGGCTTCATCTTCTTTCCTATGTGTACCTTTTTGGAAGAATTCTTGATTCCCAAATTGATATCTTCCAAATATTCCTTGTGGGAAGATGTATGCTTAACATTTGTTCTGTCAGGGCCATCAAATACCCTCTCCAATGAAACCAATTCTTTGGGAATTTTATTGGTTTTCAATTTGATTACTTCATTCCCAAATAGTGTTTCTTTACCATCCACTTCTACTACCAATGAACCAAAGTCAGTTTATTGGCTTTCATATTGATCAATACAGTGTAGAAACTTCAAAATATCATTATCATCATCAAATACTTGCCACTTGCAAATATTGTTAGGCACTATAGGCCGAGTTTGTACTTCTATTTTTGAGATGCCATCAAAAGTGACATCATCTAATCTTACAACAATATTGGCTAACAATTCTACCCTAACATTCATTCCCCTTTCTATCCAATCTATATTAAAAGCATCAAAGGCCTCAATGGTATCCCAAACCATGTTACTATATTGATTAAGCCTTTTATATTTGGAAACAAATTTAGATCTAACTTGGGAAACCACCAATTTAGAACCTCCCAACACTTTTAACATCTTAATTCCATTCTTTGAGGCTAGTTTCAGACCAAGCAACAAAGCCTCATATTCGGCTACATTATTTGTGTAAGCAAATTTTAACAAGAAATGGTATTTGAATGTTTTACCTTGTGGGGAGATGAGGAAAACCCCTGCACCCGAGCCCTACTTAGAAGAGGATCCATCAAAGTACATAGTCCAAAGAACATTTTCCTATGGTGCATCTAGGACCTATCTATCAATTGGTGTAGGCTTAACCTCTTCCTCTTGTTTCAATTCTTCAACCCAAAAAGTGTCCAAACTAGTATCCACAAAGTTGATTATCATTGGTTCTTCTGGCTCCTCTACATATTCAATCATGTGATGGGCTCTTGGTTCCTTGGAAATTTTCACATCCTTTTGGTCAATAGAAAAGGTAGCAAAAGAAAAATCACATAGAATGCTTCCACCCATAGAAGCACTCCACTGTCTTGATAGTAACATCCCATAATTTGGTGGGATATCCACCATTGTGATACTCATGTACAACTCCTTCATAGGGAATGTTGCAAGCTTGTATGGAACTCTATTAATCACTCCTATGATAGGTACTTCTCTCAAGTCCATAGAATTTTTTTTTCCATAAGTTCTATCAATATTCAAACCCGTTTCCTCCATGATTTTCACTGGCATTACATTGTTTGAGGCCCTCAAATCAATCATGAAGTTTTTCAACAACTTCCCATCAATGATAAAACTCAGGAAAAATGGATTAATATGACTTGGGCTTGTAGTAATTGTGGTTCCCAAGTATATCTAAGCATTTTCATCAACAAATCCTTTTACTTTATCACTCTTTTCTTGATTCTTGATCACTTTGGGTGGATCAACCATTGATTTCTAACTAGAAGCTGCAACTACACTATCAATGAGGGAAATTTTTTTACTTTTATGTCATCAATCCTCATCATTTCCAAAAGTGGGACTATAACCTTGACTTGAGACAATACTTGAAACATATCCACATGAGTGTATTTCGGTAATTTAGGCAAGACTACTTCATTATCCATCATTTTATCAGTTTTCTTCTCACCCTTTTTAGCAACATACTCCTACTATTTATCCTTCATAGCTGGGGAAATCACTTCACCGTGTATCTTGGATTTACCCCCTTCTTATCCCAAATTCTAGTTCCTTTACTCTCTTTGGGTTTTGTCTCATTTACCTTGATAAGTATGGTAGGGATAATCTTGTAACCTTGGTGGTCTTTCATTTCTTTGGAAGTGAGCTTTATCATTCTTTGTTTCCTTCTGAGAAGCTGATCCAATTTCTCCTCAGGAGCTGCAACTTTACTAACTTTCTCATTTTGAACTCTAGGATTCTTCAAGGATTTAGGGTCATCTCTTCTTCCTTCCTTTCCTAATGCTCTCCTATTGTTCTCTATATAAAATTCCATTTTGCAGGACTCTCTCAGACTTTGTAGATTTTTTTCTTTGATCAGGTAACACATCTTTGAATCATATGCATTATATTATACCACTAGGCATGCATTTTCATTAGGCCTTAAATAACCAAGGACTCTATTCATAGCCTTCTGTAACCTTGCATTAAATTTAGTTGCAATTTCATTATGTCCATTTTGTGATATTGTTAAAATTATTTAACCTAAACCTAGGATCGGTTTGATCTCCATATTGTTCTCTGAAAATTCTATAGAAAGCATATTTTGAATCAATGCTTGCATCAGGTAGGCTCTTGTACCAATCTCTAGAATATTCAGTTAATGATTGCATAAAGTATTTCATTGCAACATCATCATCCCAAAGCTCAAAGTCCTCAACAAAACTTTGAAAGGATTTTAGATGATCTTCACCATTGAGAGCATTATTATCAGTGAACTTAGGAAAATGTTTCCTTGCATTGTCGGGAACAGGGTTTGGATACCTTGGGATTGTATCAAAACATAATTTCCTATACCTGTCAGTATGCAATAGTATTCTTCCAAAGGGTCCCTCCTAATTTTGATTGTCATGATTCCTTCTCCTATCATGATTGTTTTCAGGCTTTCCAATGTCAAATACTCTTGATTGGGGGTCATATTGATCATACTGTTGGGGTTTCCTAGCCCTATTTTCTTGTTGTGAGGATGAATTGGAAGGATTTTCACTAGATGATGAAATTTAATGAGGATTTGAAGGTGATGTACGGGTTTGGGGAATTTGAGTTTCAGGAGTAGAGTTCTTTATGGTAGATTCTAGGAAACTTAGTTTCTTTTTCATTTATGTATTCACAACTAGTAGTTTCATCTCTTGAACTTTCTCCTGCAACTCCTCATTTTCTTTTATTAACTTATCAACCAATGAGATAAAATCATTTTGTGATGTGTCCTTATAAGAACCTACCTCAGTTATCTTTATTCCCCCTATGGGTTTCTTTCCTTTATCAACATTCTGAGAAGCAACATTTGTATTACTAGGGGGAGGATTAACTGGAATGGAAGCCTTTACAGCAGGATTGGTCCATGAATTTACACAAGCATTATTAGCGAAGGGAACTACAAGATCCCTTGTTACAATCTCTTCAATAGTAGGACTAGTTTTTTGGGCAGGCTTAGTTGCTAATCTTTTCAATTTCTCCATTTTCTCAACTTTTCTTCATAACATATCTCTCTCAATCATGGCTTCCCTTATCCTATTTTCTTTCTCTTCATCCCTTTTTTTCTATTTTCATCACATATTAATGCTCTTTCTATAATCCATTGCATATCATTACAAACTTCTTCCTCTTTTGGTAAAGTGGTATCAACATCAGATGTAACTACAGTTTCAACATGACCAAGAATATTTTCATGGGCATACTCATCAAAACCAGTCAACATATCTTGAGGAAGAGGAGTATTTATGTTAGAAGCTGGGGTAAAGAGCCCTGTGGCCCTAGCATGACTAGAATTTATATTATCTTGTTGGATCCTTTCCCTCTCTCTCCTCTGTTTAGCCATTAAGGCTTGACTAGAGCATTCTTGACTTAAAACATTTTTCATTATAACTTCCCCCCTTTCAGGAGAATTATTATCACTAAAAACTAACAAGTTTCTTTCATGTTTAGAACTAGAAGTAGAATTAATTTCACATTCAGGGGTTGGATGAGGGGTATACTTACTTGTTCCTGCTTCTTTTTCTTTCACCCATTTCCCACGAGTGTTCTCTTGTAACTCTCCTTCTAGTTTTTTCTCTAGAAGTTTCTTCATGTGGCAATGGGTTCCTCACATTTGTGCTTGAATCTTCTTTGCCTTTATCAACCTTTTCAATTTTCTTCTATTCTTTTTCTTGGCTTCTTTGATATCTTCAAATATTGGCATGCACTAGTACAGAGATTTTAGAGTCACCACCCAAATTGATTGGGACATGTTTGTAGCAATTGTGTTACAATTTATGCAAAATTTGCAAGATCCTTATAGACTTAAACAAGCATTGAAAAATGCAGAGTACTTTTAATTGAACTTTGAGCAATGAATTTATAACAAAAAAATTGGTGGGAAAATTTGAAATAGTCCTAAGCATCGGTGAGAAGAAACTTCAAATAGACCAAATTTATTAATAAACATGACTATAATTCATAATGATCATAGAAAAGGCTTTCTGGAGAATAAAATTTATCAAACATATCCCTAGTAGAGTCGCCAATTTGTTGGTGGTTTTTAAAGAATGAAGCAGAAACCACCAAGTATCTATGAATTTTCTAGATTCAACTCTCAAATACATAGGAGACGATTGGCCAATGAATGAGATAAATCTAGAATGCTTCTTCTCTTGCACTTTGAGCTCTACAAAACTTGGGAGGGTGATCCCACAATGTGTATCCTACACTTCTTCTAGACAATTATTTCACACATTGTATAACAAAGCATATGTGTTCCCATTAGAAGCTAAGTAGATGAAATCCTTCAAGAAATTGGCAATTCCTTAAAAGAATTAAACACCTAAAGCCAAGAATACCATACAACACTAAAATTCAATAAAGGTAAATCAATTAAGATTTTATTTATAAAAATTGTTCTCAAATTGAAAGATTAGAACCATAAGAAATGCATTTAACACCTTAGATTAGTGCCATATATATGGGAAAGTAGTCAAAACATAGTAAATTGAACTATAAGGTCAGTTTAATCCTAAACAATAATGATCTTTGTGAAATTGCATTACAATTCACATATCAATACTCAGACTCTATGACTACTTATCAGATCCACTAAATATGTATATGAATTTATGTTTTAATTGTTGATGCCAAAAATTAACAAGAAATAGCCTTATGGGAAACTCAGTTAATGAGGGAACCAATTGCACTAAATTGAGTGACCTCCAAGTTTTTAAAGAAGTTGGCTTTTTCTGTAACTAGGGTTTTGGAATGGGAAAATGAAGCAAATATAAAAAATAAAGATCTAACTAAGGTGATGCACCAAGATGTAGGTGTAGGCACATCAAATATATCTTTTGGATGGGATTTAAGGGCCCGTTCAACAATCTGCATGTCTCAGAATAACAAAAATCAAAGATGAAAACCTAAATAATTCATCCAATAACATAAAATAACTCCCATACATATTTATTGAAAAGAAGAGTCAAAGACATGGTCTAAATCAACAAACTTATATTGAAATCATAAAAGTTATACAAATAAACTACTGAATATAGTAATGGCACAGTATAATATTTTTTCAAATAGCTAAGAAACAAAAAGGCTGAACAACAATGGCATAGTTTGTGAGTCTTATACAATAATAAAAAAAGTGCAAAAGGCCTGGTGTCATTTCACAATTTTTATGTATGTTCCAAACTTGTTTTCCGAAAGAAGTAGTATTTATAAGAAAACATCCCACTGCTTGTAAGCTAGTAATAGAAAATATTCCCAAGAAAGAGCAATGATGTTTACAACAATGATTTTCCAAGGCCATTGCAATAGGAAATATTCTAAGGCACAGAATGTAGTCTCCCTTCATCCAAATGCATCCTTTGAAAATGATGGCAATGGTCATAGTGTAGAAGCAACAAAACCTCATGTAGACATGTGTCACTTATCAACAAAGTCAGTTAGGATACATGGCAATAGGTCGGGGCTTGGCATTGATTATTATTTCCTTGCGATGAAAATCCTTGTGGAGAAGACACGTGGAGAAGTCTTCTCTACCAACGCTGATTGTGGGGTCTGCCAAAAAGTGTAAGCATAACAATGCTATGTGGCATGTGGGCGGAGCTTGGTAGAGAAGTGAAGGGAAGCAAGCACTCAAATTCACACAGTATTGACACATGGAAGCATGACAGGACTTGGTAGAGAAGCGAAGGAAGAAATCCTTGTGAGGAATGCATGATAGACACGTGGCGAAAGTGGGCGAAGCACTTCAAAAAGGGGTCTGGGAATATTCAAATGTATAGGGCATAGTCTGGACTTAGCAAAATACAATCAACCCAAAGGGAGCTCAAGGGATTTTATATCCACAACTTTTGGTGACTACCAGGGGTGTTTCACCTGCAAAACGAAGAACCCAAAATTTTTGGTTCTAAGAATAGAGTCTTATTCATTGGGCGATGGAGTCATAGCTTTAAGAGAGCATTCTATAGAGGCAGCTAGTCGTCCTCAGATGGCATCGATATGTTGCACGGATTCTCTTGCACCTCATGCAGATCGATCACTTCTTTGAATGGTAGCTTCATGGATATCTCGGTCCTAGACTCAAGTTGAAAAAGAAGTCATGCTATTTGATGAGTGATTCCCTCAATATCCTCGGAAGTAGGGGTTGATTGAAGCTCTGAAAAGCGGATATGTCCTACTGCTTCTCCTCAATCTTTATTAGAATTTTCTCCACTATGGCTACTGAATCATCAGAGAGAAATGGGCAAGCCCATCTCAGTTAGTTGGGATAATTTTTCCCACATGTTGTTCATAGTTCGGCCTAGTGTGGCAGAGCAATTTCTAGCATTGAGGATGGCTACATGGCAACAGATGAATTCCTTTGCTATCTTGGTAGTTGATCTCTAGTCCTCGATCCCCGCACACACTAAGTCCTCATTCAAAACTATGTACAACTTATCCAAAAAAATTCTACCTCAGGAACCTTTTTTGCAATGTACTGCAGGAATTGCTCAATCGTTTCATGAACCTCTCTACTCAAACTTTTTGCCTCCGCCATGAACTGAGGTGCCAGCTGAAGAGTCAGACAGAAGGCCTTGACCTTTTTCTAATATGAAACATATATTTGCTAGGCTACTAGAAGGAGATTTGACTGGGCAGTAGGGGGTTGGATAGGATTCTTCAAAAGGCCAATTTTTGCATCCTTTGATCCAATATCCTGCGTCAGTTTTGTAATTTTCTTGTCTGTAGTGGAGAGTTGTTCTTGTAGGGTTCTTAATTTGGCAAGCCATTTTTCCTCAGCTTGGCCTCTGGTTGCAGATTCTCTATCCAGGGAGAGCCTTACCTCCTAGATTTCCTTTTTGAATTGAACTTGTCAACCTTGGAAATCAATTTGGTTTTGTTGCATTATCTGCTCCAATTGAGCGTGTTGATGCTGAAATTCTTCATTCTTTTGTCACATCTCCTCCTCTTCCCATTCCAACCATTCCTATAATTCTTGGTTTTTCCACTATAGATTAGTGACCAGGTTGGGATCCATGGATTGGAACTTTGCAAGTTCCCCTTGGAGTTTGGCCTATTTTGTTTCCACTTGCTATGACAAGCATGCAAATTCGGTGTCCCTTGCCTTGTCCTTCTTCAGTAGGACCTCTATCCTCTCCTTGAAATTTTTTAGCTCATCTTCTTCCTTCTTCAATTTTTGACTGGACTTGAGAAAGTTGGTGGTCACCACACGCTGGGTCTCCTCCATGAACTCAACTTTATCTTGTGGCTAGGCCACATACAGATCAAGTCCCATAGCATAGATGGTGTAATCTTTGGGTCACATCTCCCCCTGAGGCTTGATGACATTTAGATGCATGGTTGCAAAATGCAATGATTGTTGAGCCTCATTGAAAAATGTTTGCACCTTGGCTCAACCGACCTTTTAGCATACTTATCCCTTTGCTTCTGGAGCCTGAGAGCCTGTGTTTTTCTTGTTTTATCACCCTCTGACAAAAATTCTACTGGCGATCTAATCAGCTTGCCTGCGAAGGGTGCACCAAGAGGAAGAGAAAAAGGGAATGAGATAGTAGTGGCTTCAGCTGATTTATTCCTCAAAAGGGAGACTATTTGTGGGGACAATGGGGGAACATACCAAGGCCCAGTTTTTGAAGTGGTGGAAGGACTCATGGGGAGAGGTGGCGGTAGCGGAGATACAATGGACTCCATTTGTTGGGCACCTAGCTCATTGTAGGCTCCTATGAGCCCTCTCCAGATGTTGCATCTGTGTGCTGCCTTTTGTTTGGTGGGGAATTTTCCACCTCTATGACCTCCGATGGTTGTTGTTGGGCTACTTTGGGTCTTTTAATGACCCATGAGGGTGTCTATGAGGCTCCCAAATGTGATATATTCACCCACATCTTTGGAGTAGTTGTCATAGGATGCTTCACTGATTGTCTAGTTTTTTGCATTGGGGCCATCTTCACTTCCTTTTCTTTCTCCTCCTTCCCTTTATATTTTCTAGCCTCCTCCAAGTCAACATCCTCATCATCACTTGCATTGATATCATCATGTGCTTGGTTCCATAGAGTATCAAATCTACCATCCTTACCTACATTTGGGAATGGGGCATTAGGCAATTGGATCTCTTGATGGTAAACCCATAAATCTTTAATCTTTTCCTCACTCCAGTTCCAATATTGGGCCAAATTATTGCAAAGGGTGGCCCCCATTTGGTAACTCTCATTAAAATTCACCAAAGGAAAATAGAATTTGAGCCATGGCAGCCTCTTATCCTCTATAGGAATGTAAACCAGGTCTATAAATAGATCATTCTTTTCTAATAGGGTATTATGTCACTTTTTCTAGTAGGGTCAGGGGTTGTGAGTCACCTAAATGTTTGTGCCTACTAGGTCATTATTGGGGCTATATTAGCATTTTTCATAAATCAATACTAGCCCCAGATGAGCTAGCTTCACCTCTAGTAGTTTATGTGTCTGCTTCTTTGCCATAACCACCATTTTGAAGCTCAGTGGGTAGAGGAAAAAACCTTTTTTCTTGTCCTTCCCTCCACAAAAGATATAGTCAATAACTAAAACTTACAAGAACATCTCAAGGACCAACACCCTATTTGTGATGCATGACGGGAGCTAGAATAGTTCCTTGGTAAAGTTGTGCATCCTAATGAATGTGAAATCCTCTTCGAGAAACCAGTCGCATTTAGGAGTGAAATTTTGCATCCACCCCATTTGGTTGGCATAAAGATGATAAAGATTGCCATCTTTGCTCAAGTCTTGCAGAATTGGAGTCAAGAAATAATCCGAGAATGCATAATAGTCATACGTTGTAGAAAGGAGAGGAATCCATACAAAAGCTGACCTTCTTATTCCCTTTTCATCAAAAATAGATAACCTCATATGTTTTTTGAAGAAGTCAAGATTCTAATGTAAAAACATATGAGAAAGGAGAGAAGGAAAATTGAACTTATGTTGTGTTTTGTATTCCTTGATTTGGTTCATCATTTATCGGACAATGACTTCTGCGACGTCATACTAGATTAGGGTATGTTGTATCCTCAACTGGAAACCCAAAACCAGTTGAAACTCTTGCACCCACTTGTCCTTGTCCATGCCACAAACGAAAGCCATCATAGAGAAGGCATCCTGCATATCCTGTTTAAAAACGATGTGCACGACTAAAAATTTTGGCGGCTTTTCAAAATCCTCTGGCAATATTTGGGTTTCTTGGTTATAAAATACATAGCATGATCTTTGCTTCTCCATATCTTTTCCCCTTTTCTTGGAGTGAATGACTCCATCTTTTCTTCTCTAGAGTCCCTCTTTGGGATGCCCAACATGTCTCTGATATAATCCTCGCTTATTATAACTCTCAGCTCCCAACCTTCAATGGCGTTGGTGTCTAGGTTGAAACGTTGAATACCCTCATGAACTAGCTCTAGGAAATAATGCACAAAAGGGACCATATATTGCAAGAGACCGCATAACCATTGTTTGTATGCTAATTGATGTTCGCCAATGGCCACTTTCATTCTTTCACAAGCTGCATCCCTAAGACCCTTAGGGTTAGTTTTGAGGATAGGATCACAAATGTTATCCCATTCTTCCATTATCTAGTTTTGGTCCCAATGAGTCTTCTGCTTCTCTGCAGCCCATGTGTGAATCCACTTCGACTTCTCTAGTATAACAAGTGAAGCGTAAGAGGTATCACTGAAAATATTGGCTATAGGTTCTGCACAGATGGCATCAAAGAAGCTTCGGGTCACCTTGCCTTACGCTTCCATTTGAGGATTTTGGGCCATTTTAGGGTGTTGTGGATTTCTACGATACTCAAACCTACTGAAATTCACTTGTGTTCTTCAACAATTCTACACTCAAAACTCTTTGCAATAGATAGTGTACTAAGGAAGCTTTTCACACTGTTTATTCTTTCGCATGCAACACTTAGCTTTTTCTCGACTTGGAGTGGTAGACAGTGGTTGCCTTTCTGTATTAAATTCTACATGTATCATCAACTCCCTTGCTCATGTGAAATGAATTTCTTGCCCTTTTGAAAAGACAATAATTCATAATGACAATCAGTAATCATGTCCTACAATGTGATTTTCTTGGGAAATTGAGTCGGTGATTGAAGGTATATAAACCTTTCACACGCTTGGAAATTAATATCTTAAAAAGAATGATTAAGCCAAAGATGCCATGATTACTCAAAAATATTTGAGTTCCTCCTTGGAATTTGAAAAAATGCTTGCAACATGACACCTCAGCACTTACCCGTATAGACTACCACTTGGGACTGCCATCAATTTGAGCTAATTAATTACTTCTTAACTTTGCACGCAGTGATTCGTACATGGCTGACACAACTGAGTGGGAAATTAGAGTTGGCTCTTGGTGGGATTTTTTAGTTAATACTTGATTAGCATCATCCTTATGGCATGCAAATATCTTGGCTATTTCTATAAATAGGCCCTAAGACAATAGCAGAATTGCACTTAGCAATTGGGAAGAATTAATACTTGGGTAGTTGGGTAGAATTAGGCATCATGAATACTCTGATTAGGCTAACTAGTAATAAGTCTCAAAAAAATTTCATAGGTGAGATTTCTAACAAGTGTTTGAAGCAAATGACAAAGAACAAGCATTGACTGGCTATTATAGCAATGAAGTGGATATTAGGTAGGGATTGTATAGATTATGAAGACAAGTATAGGGTCAATACTAGCATTTTCTCTCACTTTGTTGCATCCTTGCTTGATATTCAGGTCCCTAAGCCAATGATTTTGTGACTCACGTTGGAAATCTTCCCGAAGTGGTACCTTGGCAGCCTTGGAGAAATTGTGGCAAATGCAGTGTATGGCTTGGGTATTCCTATGATGAGCGACCTTTGCAAACATATTGAAGAAGATGCAATGGTGTCATGGGTGTCGTTTCTGAGTGGATTCCACATTTTGATGCATGAAGAGCATCGCTAGAGGGTTACCCATGCCTGCCACTTCTTTCTACGCTACTACAATGTGGTGCTCTTCTACGACACAGAGTAGTATACTAATTTTAGGGACCTAGTGTATCCTCCACCACTGACCATTGTTGTTGTTGACTCCCTTGTTGTTGTTCATGATCTTGTTGCCCCTGTTGATGATGCTCTTGCTAATGAAGTTGTTCCAGATGCTGCTGCTGATGATGCCCCTACTGCTATTTAAGACTCAATACTTTTCATATGCTTTTTGTATATATTCCTAGAAAAGGCCTTTATCATATATAAAAACTACATAGTATATAGATATACTTTAAAAGTATTC